>CM075809.1:1250678-2456270 GCA_037975025.1 Excoecaria agallocha
ATGATGTGATTTCTAGAATTATATACAAAAGTCCACGGTATAACGAAGGATCGTTATGTTGGATGGCGGTGACTTTATCAGAAGATGATGATGTAGATGCACTATATAACAATTTAAGGAGGTATGAACAATATAATTTGATGGAATTAATAATTGTAGTTGTAGAGGGTGTTGCAGGATTCAATACACTGGCGTATCCTGACGGTTATCAGTTTACAAATGATGAGTTTCAAACGGAGAAGAACAGGGCACCTCAATAATTCAGTGGAAATGACATTGGTCCTAGTCAGTCGAGGCAGTCTGTAAGTCGAAAAGAGTTTGAAATATTTTTCCAATTTTGTGGAGACATTGCTCCGAGTCAGCCAAGACAATCTGTCAGTCGATGAGATGGTGACTTGATTGGATGAGAGGTGTCAGGTGATTCAAGGCACGATCATATATACACACTAGTTAGTCAGATTTCTGCTGCTTGTACGAGTCAACCTAGGCAGTCATTTAGTCGAAGGATTGGTAATTTTTTTAGTAAATCAATTTTTGAAAGTAGATTAAGGAACCATTCAACGGATATGAATTTTGGGACGAGCACACCGATAATTGAACACACAGGTCAATGACATTATGTATCCCATATCCCAAAAGTAAGATAGAGAAGTTCAAATTTTTATGTTCCAAGCTTTAGACACATAAGCTCAGTTTTACATTTTGAAGGTGTAAATCAACATCAGTTTGTGACCCAAATAGCAGATGCTGCTCCTAGTCAACATTCGTAGCCTATCAATAGAAGAGATGGTGATTAACTAGAAGATTGCATATCAAGCAACATTGGTGGGGAGAGTGGCGAAAAATTGGCTATTAATTTGGGTGACGAGGAAGATCTCGAAGATGTTGTAGTTAACAATGATTACCTATCGCCCAATGAGGACTCAAAAGCCGATAATGTAGACATGAATTCAAGAAGTGATAGCTTTGAATTTGGTGATGGTGACAGGTCCGAAAATATACAGTACGTTAGTCCATTAGCATCCCTGCATCAAAGTGGTGACATGGGATAAGGTAATTTTGTATTTCCATTTGAGCATACGGATATTGATTTCAAGGCATACCAAATTGATATATCGGTGAATGTTAACTTTAAAACTTGGGATGGTGTATCTGAGTTATCAACTGGTTTGGTTTTCAGTAGCAAAGATGAAGCCAAATCTTCTGTAAAAAAATACTTGATAATAAGGAATGTTGACTTTAGAGTGGTTGAATCGAAACCAAACTATTGGGTTGTTAGGTGTGCACAATCTGAAAGTGGCTGCATATAGAGGTTAAAGGTAATAAGAAAGGAATTAGTTCAATGTGGATTATTACAAGGTTCAGAGGGCCACATTCATACCCAGGTGGCAACCTTTCTTTGGATAACAGATAATTAGGCTTGAAAATGATTAGAAATTGCATAATAGGCATGGTAAGTAAAAAGCTGACCCTTCTTGTTGATGTTATTATTGTTGCTATTTAGCAGCAATTTCAGTTTGAGGTGTCTTACATTAAGGCATGGCATGGGAAGATGAGAGCCTTAGAGTCTATTTTTGGCGGCTATGTTGAATCATTTGAGAGATTGCCTGCCTTTTTATATTGTTTACAAGAGTACAATCTAGTAACTGTCTACGAGTTTATGCTATAGAATACTGAAAGACCTAACTATTAAGCAGTTTTAAAGAGTTTTAAACCCACCATTGATGGTTTGGTTCACCGTAAGCCTATTATTTTGATTGAAGGAACATTCCTGACGAGAAATATCCAACAGACTTATGATAACCAACTCTGTTAATGATAATGACATGTTATTTCTAGTTGCTTTTGCAGATGTGGAGTCTGAGAATAAATCAAGCTGGGCTTGGTTTATGACCATGATTAGAAAGTACGTAACTCGGCGAATCGGCATTATTGCCATATCAAACAAACACATAGGCATAATGGCATTATTTCAGGATGAAAGAAGTGGTTGGAAAGAACCTATGAGCTTTCACAGATTCTATTTGTGACATTTTGTTAGCAATTACAACACGCACCATAGCAATCCGACAATCAAGGACTTACTTTACAAGGGTAGTAAGTTAATAAATATAAAATATTATTTATTTTTCTTTTTTATATGATAGTTTAATGTTTACTTGTAATGTTGTAGGTGCTTAATTTCAACCGCATAAGTTCCAGCAGAAGATAGATAAAATTAAAGAACTTGACCAAGATTCCTATGACTGGGCAATGTGAATATCATTGGACAAATGGACATTGTCCGAGGATGGTGGACACAGATATGGCCGTACAACGACAAATATTGTTGAGTATGTTAACAGCGCCCTTAAAGTTGTTTAAATGATGCTGATAACTGCCATAGTTGAGCATACTTTTTCTTGTTTGGTTAAATTTTTTTGAGAATATAAGGGGTTTATACATGAACAAAAAGGGCCAAGGATTATGCTTCACTCCAAAATGCATTGATATTATGACCAAACGGGCTAACAAGGCTAGAGGACGTATTGTAATCCGCTATGATAGTCGCTATTAATTGTTCAAGGTGATTGCTAGCAAAGCACTAGAGGTCAACATTGAGCCAGACACATATGTATTAAGCCTCAAGAAGCACAAATGTGAGTGCGGTAAGTTTCAAGGAACTAAAATGCCTTGTTCACATGCCATCACAGCCCGTATGAACAGGAATATTGATATGTTCCAATTTGTTGATAACTGCTATAACATTACTGAGTCACTAAAATGATATGAGGGTGAATTCCGACCTATGCACCATAGAGTATATTGGCCACAGTATAATGGTCCTAAAATTAAACCTGACATGGAATTTTTGAGGAAAAAAGGTCAGTCTAGAACAACTCGCATTCGCAACGAGATGGACAGGCATGAACGCGATAATGCAACACAGTGCAGCAAATGTGGGAATGTTGCACACAATAAAAAAACATGTAGAAGTGTCGCTGGAACATCTAGTCAATATTTTAGTGGTTGAATTGTGAATCCTTTTAATCACTAATATATCTTGTAATATGTTTTGCAATTTATAATTTAGGAATATTTATTAAATGATTGGCTTAAAAAATAAAAAATAAATAGTTATATTTTTTTTATCATTTTATAAAGTAATTAAAAAAAGGGTTAATGTACAATTTTTTCCCTGGAGTTTGGCAAAAAGAGCAATATTGCCCCAAAAGTTTATTTGCGTATAATGTTGCCCTTGAAGTTTAAAAATCAGAGTAATGTTGCCCTTGAAGGAAAATTGATCTAATCTTTGAGCGCTACATGTCAAATCCTTAAACGTCAGCAGTCATTTTAGAGGCAATATTGCTCTGATTTTTAAAATTCAAGGGCAACATTGCACGCAAATAAATTTTAAGGGTAACATTGCACTTTTTGGCAAACTTCAGAGGAAAAATTGCCTATTAAGCCTTAAAAAAGTTAAAGTATTAACAAATTATTAAAGAAAGTTAACTCATACCACTTGCCATATTTCGCAATATTACATCAATATAAGTAATTCAACATCCCCTTATATTAGATGAAAGTACTATGGATAGGAGTCTCGGGATTCATCCCATATGGGTTGGGATTATTGTATCCCCCACTATACAATGGTTAATCCGCTAAACTTTGGGTGCCTAAAATAGTTGGACCACTAAAAAGTTCATGAAAGAAATCATCTTGTGGTACTGTAGTAGTGCTCTACCTATAAATATTGTAGGGTGTAACATCTTTTTCAGACAGGCTTATGTTCAGATCAACATTCAACCCACATATAATAGCTCCAGATGTCCCAGCTCTGATCTGATGGCTTGGCTATAGATGGCCTAACTTTGTGTTGATAATATCTAAAAGAAAATGCTCCAAATGGCCCAGATCCAGATGGCCTAACTTCATCTTAATAATATCCAAAAGGATCTGCTGTAACTTCATACTGCCAAGATTGATGGTATGAAGGCATACTTAATGAGCCAGAAGTATTTTCAGCAATATATGGCCATGTCATTGGTGGGGGTACTTGTTGAACAGCAGGATGAATGGGAATAGAAGCAATTGTCATCCTTCTTTCTGAAATACCTCGCCTGTTATGTCTAGCACGCTAATTTTCATATGGTACTGCTAGTGGTCGAATATTTACAGTATTAGATATAGGCTGACAAAGATAATCAGTCGATATCCTATCATTTGCACCAATAGAACAAATATTATCGCTATAAGGTCTAGATGATGATGCAATATGGCTATGGAATATTCGTTTAACAGCATTACCCTACATGACAAAAAAAATAATTATAATTTATCAATAATATTTACAAATAATAATAATAATAACAACAACAACAACAATAATAATAGTAATAATAAATTTAATAATACCTATAACAACAATGACAATACTACATACCGATGAGCCCGTTGTAGTTCTGACTACAGTTATCTACCGTTTTGTTCTCTCTATACCATTGCATATATTGTGATCTAATATGCAATGGTAAATTGATAATAGGACCTTGTGCAATCCGATGATGTCTATTATGCTACTCAGCAATGAAATTTGCAAAACTCAATTCCCAATTTTGATCTACAAGCCCCCTCTGGTCAATAGAATGCAATGCATCGATATCCTTTAAAGGGGATGGAATTGGCTGATTTAAATTAAATTGTCTTGGACATCTATTAGGCCAGTGCTACTCAACAATATGAAAACATACTATTGAGAAGACAGATCTCTAACTCTTGTGTTCACTAGTACAAAAAACTAGCAAAAAGTGCACAAAATTTTTATATGATTCCCAATCCATCTACAAAAGTATATAAGAATCATAAAAATATTGTTACAAAATAATTATTTTTTTACACAATATTAAATTATTTAGCATGGCTTCAAAAAAAATAAAAATTAAACCTGATCATATTGTTGTAAGTTCAATTCTTCTCGAAAGTCGTAACTTTTTTACTATTAATATTTCTTAAATTCAATGGGGATCGCCACCTGTTCCACAATACATATATAACTTGTTAGTGTATTTTTTTTAATAAACAAAACTAAAAATATTCCAACATTAAATATAATAAACAAAATTTACCTATAATCATATGGTCTCGTCTGATCCAGAACAACTCCATGGGTAATGTGCGGCCAAAATTGTGGGAGTCTTTTCCATGTCCACATTTGGATTAACTGATGATACCCGCCAAGTTCACCCGCACGTGGCTTAGTTGCACGATATAACTTCCTATACAACCAAGCCAAAACTGCTGATCCCTAGCTATAATTATTGACTTCAGCCAAATTTTCCAACAGTGGCAACCACATCAAATGAGTATAATTATTAACTTGACCAACACATAATAGACCACCAATACAATGCACGATCCATGCACGGGCAAAATACTGTATCTGATAGTTTGTCACATTTGCTGGTAAGTGACTAAAATTGTTAGTTAGCCATGTCAGTTTTATTTTTAGTCCTCTAATTGCATCTTCTAGGGGAACAATCCCCAACAGCCGAGCACAGAGATTAGGCCAGTCATGATCTAAATTTTCGGTAACAATACATCCTTCTACAAGTAATCCAGTGAGTATCTGAATATCCTCTAGAGTAATTGTAACTTCACCAAGAGCAAGGTGAAAAGTATGTGCCTCTAGCTTCCACCTCTCGATAAGAGCAGTCATGAATTTCATATTAACATTCATAGCACCGATCTGGGACACCCATAGAAACTTGATAAATGCAAATAAGGTATTATCCTTTCATCGATATTCCTATAGTGAGCATCAAAACTTGCTCGGTGTGTAGAGAGAACATCGTGTTCAACCTGAAATAAATAAATTCATACAAAATATATATATAAAATATAATTTACTATATATTTTATATTTAATGATAAAGTTAAAATATACTTACAATTTCACTCCATACCACATTGGCTCGATACTTGCTCTTCAGAGTCGAAGGTCCTCAACATTAGGTCTCGAGTTTATAATTTTTTTTCTTCTAAATGGTTCCATATTTTTAATGACCTATGTGCAAAATCAACACCATGTGTTACGTGTGCATGTAAAATAAAACTATTACTAATTAATTGTAAATTTAAAACAAGGAAATTCCACATAATTATAATATATTTATTTATCACATAATATACAAATGAAATTAATATATCATATGTTTTAGGTGGCAAAATTAATATCATTTTAAAACATACTATTACCATTAATTACATGCAATATTTAATTTTAAAATATTCACTTTTTTCGACTAATTTTTTCTTAACAATATAAATATATTCAAACAAATGAAAAAATATTTCTATATTTTTAAAATACATTAATTTTTGTTACTTTAACAGTAATATACATTAATTGCACCGATATTTAAAATAAATATGATATCACTTTATATTAATAAAATATAAATTAAATAACACACATTTTTTGGGATCAATATTTTAATTTACATAAAATAAACTAATTAATTACATAGCAACACATATAGATTTAGCCTTCGAGTGATTTCTCATGACTCATATATATTTTACACAAATATATTGGATGATAATGCATTTAGTTTATTTATATTTAATAACAATTTACAAAACTAATATATATAACTAAAACGTATAACTAATAATATACAACATACAAAACAAATGCAAAATGCATGTAAAAAAATAACATTGACTTACTTTATAAACAATTCAACCCCAAATCTTAACATAATGTAACTAATAATCAATTTTTTAATTGCCATCAACATTAATTTTCCCACAATATATCAACCTATTATTCTAATAACTACCATTATAACATATTATACAACATTAAATAAAATAAAGAGTCATAACTTCCCTTTTTTTTTCCTTTACTTCTCTAAATTTATCAACAATAAATACCTACACATTACAAAATGATAATGCAAATTAATATTTATCAATTTTTTTTTAAATTAACAAAAATATTATACTAACAAATTTTATTTAAAAAATTAACAAAAATGTTATACTAACCTTTTACTCTTATGAGATTAACTCACTTACTTATTTTAGTGTGAATAAAAAAACACAAAGGATTTCGTGTTATTTTTTAGGTAAAGAAACGGAGAGAGCTTGGGAGATGTTTATGGTGCTCCCATTGGTTTTTTAGAACGAAGAAAAAGATGTAGAATGAAGAAATGAAGAAAGAAAATGACTACGTGTGTGGGTTGAGTCAGTGGTCAATGTGTTGTCTGTGATCTTCACGCGGGTTGGCAGAACCTGATGGAAGACACAGCTGACAGAAGCATCCTCCAACATATTGAAATCCTCACTGACAACGCTGCTGATGTTTGCATCTTCCAACTCGTCACGTGGTTGCATGGCTTGATAGAGGACATTGAAGATGCTTGCATCTTCTAACTCAATCCCAAGCCGGTAATTAATTTCTGACACACACCATACCGGTTATTATTTATTTAAAAAATAATATTTAAAAAATTGTCCCATTTTATCTGTTTCGAGAGGGATATTTTTGTAAATAATATATATATTTTTTAAATTTACAAAATTAGGGATGTCATAAAATATTTACAGAATTAGAGTGAAATATAAAACCGCTGCTCAGATAGTGATTTTAGACGTGAGACAGATTTTGTCCTTTTTATTATTAAATTAATAAATAATATTGAGATCTAATATTAATTATTACTTATAGTCCAGTTTGTATATATTTCTTGTGAATTTATAGGTGGTGCTGAGTTCAAATTTCACCACTAAGATTTATTTATTCATTTTAGTAGATTTTAAATATCAAAAATAAATATCAAATTATATAAATTAGTTACAATGGAAAGAACAAATTCAAAAATCAAGAAAGATATAAGTTCAACTACCTACCACATTTTTTCTTTATTCCATTTTGTAAACAATGCTATTAACAATTATAGTTTGGACATTGGAGGTATTCTGTAGTAGTTCGTCCTAGGTTGATAGGTGCCTTTTACGGTGCTTCACTTCTTTGATTTACAGTTACGTTGTTTCTTTTTTTACCTGATTATTTTCTTTCATACGTTTTTCAGAGACCAGTCAAAATTTAATCCTATTCATATGATAAAAATCGGCTTGACTCTTTACGTGATCTATTTGGATTATTTTAATTATATTTTTATAAATTTTAATTTTTTGTATTATATAAATATAAATATAAATATAAATATCAACTTCATTAATTGTTGATTAAAAATCAAAATCCCATTTAGAATAGAAGAGGATTTCTTATTAATAAATAATAATTAATTCATTCAAATAATGATGAATGGCGAATAGAAAAACTGGAAAAGGGGAAAGTAAAAAATTATTTAAGCTATGTTGAGTTATTAGATCTGGCTACATATAAATGCTTACACTGAGTAATTGTTTCCAACTGGATTATTGCAGAAATTAGGACTGGCTATATATAAATCTTTGCCCAGAATAATTTTACTAGAATAAAGTATAAATATGGTAGGTAATAAGATTTGAACCCATTACCTTTTTAAATTTTATATTTACTTTTACCATTGGAATAATACGTATAATTTGATGTTTTTTTTTAATATTTAATAATATTTAAAATCTACTAAAATAAATAAAAAAAAAATTTATGGTAAGATTTGAACTCACAACCCTTACAAAATTAGTAGGGATACATACCAATTGAATTACAAACAACAGCTAATACTAATTTTCATTATTATTTATTAATTTAATAATAAAAACCGACATATTTCGATACTTCTTAAACTGTTGTACTCTATAGCAGTTTCTAAAAAAAATATCAAAATTCTCTTGTAAGTTTCGTGTTTGAAATTGTTATCTGATGCAAATTTTTTTTTTATTTACATCAAATCAGTAAATATTTTCTAAGATGTTCTAATTTTATAATTTTTTTTAAAACACATTATTTATTTTTTACTCTTTAACTCTAAAGTGCCACGTTTGGCAATTTTTGTCTTTTTATTTTCTGTGTGGTATTCTAGCTGTCAGTTTCTCATTTGATATATAATTCTCTGTCTGATTCTATTCCAAATAGTAATATTAGGCCATGTTCGGAGATGTTTTATTTTTAAGGTTTTCGTTTTTTTTTTTAAATAGAAATGTGTTTGGCTCCACCTTGGTGTTTTAGTTTCTTGGTGTTTTAGTTTCTGTAAAATTCTACCAGAATTGTTTTTCTAAACAAAAACTAAAAATAAGATGGATTATAGGTTTAGTTTTTAATTAGCTTAATATTCACTGCTGCTATATTTTCGTTTCTTCTGTGGAGCATTGACTGTCGCTCAAGCCGCTGACCGTCGCTCAAGCCGTCGCCGATGCTGCCCACCTCTTTAATGTTGCCGTCGTCTGGCACAAGATTTCTTTTGGTATCTGAAGGTATCTGTCTTGTACATGGGTGCCTGTTTACTTTACACAGTAAGATCGATTAGCTTTGCTCATTAACTGTCAATTGATTTTCATTTTTCGTTGAGAAAACCACGGAAATGAGCTCTGAGGAGAAAGAATTGAAGTGATCGGCAGACTTAGATTTTAGGAAAGAGAGCAGTTGTTGGAGAGTAGGACCGCCAAAACCAGTGGCAATAAGGCCGAGAACCACCTAGATCAAAAGCAGGGATAAGACAGAATTAGAAGTCTTGGCATGGTTTAAGAGGACGTGCTTAGAGAAGGACAAAGCGACTTCGGTTTGGTTGCTTATCGCTTCACGTAAGTCCATTTTTGCTGTATTGGGAGTTCTAGGTGCAGATGATGAATAGTCAAATGAAGAATGTGATTCTTTATGGCTTCTGCAAAGAAATCTAATGGCCTTTTTCTTTTTCTTTTTGGTTTTTTTAACCGACAATGGTTTCAATCATTTCCACGTGGCAACTCATGTATCAAGCCCAACTTCATTCTTTGAGTTTACTTAGTAGCTTAGTAAGCCCAATGGTGGATTGGGCTTAAGCCTTCGAACTACCTCATCTTAGGTGTTTGTAAAATGATTTTTGGACTTGGTTTTAGAATTATCACTACAAAAAAAAGCAAGTTAGCGATGGATTATTTTCCATCGCTAATTAGCTACTATTTCTACTTTTAGTCGTGAAAATGTATTTGTCATAAATTTAGCGACGAAATAGCGACTAAACACTTAAACAGTCGCTAAATTTGGCGGGAAAGAATGGTGCCTTTTTTTGCGACGGATTAGCGACGGTATATTTGTCGCTAAAATTGTTTCTATATTTTCAGTTTTGTAAATTAAGTTTCAGAAAAATAGCGACGGAAATGCATCGCATATTGCGTCGCTAAAATTATTATATATTATATTATATTATATTATTTATCTATTTTCATTTAAATTTTTAAATAGATTTATAATTTTATTTATTGATTTTACCAAACATTATAATATTAATAAAAAAATATACATACATATTTATGTTTACTAATTATTTTTAATTATTTTTCCTATTTTTCAAAAATTTATAATTTCAATTATTCCAAACATTATAATATAAATGAAAAATAAAAATACATATTTATCGTTACTAATTAAGATTAAATTATAATATTAATAAAAAATTTATATGCATATTTATGGTTAATAATTATTTAAAATAATTTAATTTTACACATAAACTATGTGTTACAATTATTATAATTACATTATGAAGATTAATAAAAATAAATATTTGTAAAATAGTAATATAAAACTTATTATCTTATTTAAAATATTTATGAAAAATTTTGAAATTTATTTTTATTTTGTAAAATTTTGATCAAATATTAAATTATTAAAAATTCTAATTATATATATTTATCAAAACATCCTTAAATATAAAGACAAAATAATGAAAATTGACGGGCACATTATAATTTTTTAATTTTATTTTTTTTACTTGCAATCATATTAATTATATTATAGTTATAATGCCCCAAAACTCGAGTGACCTGAGAATTTTGAACAGTGAAAATTAGTTTTTAAGGTTTGATTTTTAATGTCCCAAATCATATTAATTCATCTTTCTCTTCCATCTTTTTTGATGTTTAGGTAGGTATTTGCCATTAGATCGGGCTGATTTTTTGTGAGTACGTTCGAAACTCCTTATTGTTAATTTTAAACGGTGAAGATTAGTTTTTAAGGTCTGTAAGTTCAATTTTTGTTGCAAAAAAGAGGCTATTTTCTAGATTATTTTACGTAATGACCAGTTTTGTATACGAAGACGATCGAAAAATCATTTTCCGTTAGATTGGCTTGATTTTTGGTGAATACGTTTGAAACTCCTTGTTAATTTTGAATGGTGAAGATTAGTTTTTAAAGTCTGTAAGTTCAGTTTTTGTTGCAAAAAAATACTATTTTCTGGATTTTTTACATAATGACCAGTTTTATATGTGAAGACGATCGAAAAACCATTTGCCATTAGATCGGCCTAATTTTTTGTGAGTACGTTCAAAACTCCTTGTTGTTAATTTTGAACGGTGAAGATTAGTTTTTAAGGTCTGTAAGTTCAATATTTTTTGCAAAAAATAGGTTGTTTTTTTGAATTTTTTACATTATGATCAGTTTTGTATACGAAGACGATCAGAAAATTATTTGTCATTAGATCGGCCTGATTTTTTGGTGAGTATAGCTAAAACTCCTTGTTAATTTTGAACGATGAAGATCGTGTTTGTTTCTTTCTAACCCTATCTGATTTGCTTTGGACAGAAGTTGCAATTAAGGGCTCTTTGTTCTTCTCTCTCTAATGTTTATGTAACACCCCAACTTGGAGTTACCTGAATAATAATCGGACTGACTCGATAAATATTAATAAATAAATGATTTAAAATGATATTAAGAGTAAATAAAATTATTGGTTTTAATTAAATCACAAATTAACACAATTTAAGTTATATGAGAGAAATAATAATAATAATAATAATAATAATAATAATAATAATAATAATAATAATAATAATAATAATAATAATAATAATAGTAGATTCATTTCTTTTCTAGAGTTCCTAGAATTCTCTAGATTGATTTTCGAAATTTTTATTCAGACTCGATAATAAAATGAATATTAAATAATGAGATTAAATAAAATAAACTAAATATATAGATTGAATTATAATTGTTTAGGAGGTTTAATTGTATAAAAGAAGAAGAATTGGGTCTATTTGTTAAATGGTTTAGAATTGAGGGACCTAATTGAATTTTTGCCACTTCCACACCCAAAACTACGCCGTTTTGGGGTGGGGCTTATTTTATGTTGAATTATATTTGGAGAGTCGGGTTCCTCCTCCTTCACCGACTCTCTTTCTTTTTTCCCCTCTTCTCTCCTTTCCTTTCTCTTCGTCGTTGCCGTTCCCCACCAGCCACCGCATGCCGTCATCGCCCCGCCACTACCGCAACTCCACTTGGTGTCGCCGTTGCCTCCTCCCCTTCATTCTTCCTCTTTCGTCGCGCAAAGAGAGCAGGCTGTGCTCCTCTCTCTCTTGCTTCGATATTCTCTTCCTCTCCCACCTCCTTGGTTGCATTTTTCTCCATTAATTCATAAGGTAAGTTCTCTTAACCCCCTATTTGTGAGATCTAGTGGAAGATTTAAGGATTATGATAGAAATTAAATCTAGGGATTTAATGAGAATTTAGGGGAAATCCTAGATTTTAATTTAGGGGAAATTAAATCTAGCAATATGTTGTTTGGCTACCTTCTATTTTAAAAGCATGTACATTTTCCTTATTCTTTTTGCATTTGGTGAATTACTGGTCTTTGCTACTCAGGTACTTCCATTGCTTAAGTAGAAATTGCCTCTTATTACTTTCTTTCTCATTAAGTTCTCCAATACTACATGCTTACACTTTTTATACATTTCTTACATTATGCACAAGCTTTTTGAAGTTATTACTTCACTTTATTATTGTCAGTTCATTAATTTGGCAATTTTATACTTCCTATGTGTTTCAGTTATTAAAAACTGGTGTAATAAAATGAAACATGCAGTAGTATTGGATTCCTTTTATCATAACTTTTTTTTCCTGATGAAATCCCTTTATATATTCTTACCTTGGAAATAGACCTCTTGTAAATTTTGTGAAACCGTCATCATACACGTAAATATGTTTGTTGGTTAAAGCATGATTATGCATTGTTGTATCTACGATTTAGATCATTGCCATGTCAAGTGTATAAAATCATCACATTAACAATGGGTGCTCTTTTTTTACCATTCAATTCCTTTTTTTTTCTTTCTTATTCTCTATGATTTAAATTTTGGACACAATAAAACAAGAAAGCTCCACCCCGTAGCAAAAAGTAGAAAGCCAACTAACCGAAACTTGGGTGATGGAATTCCTAAAGATGTTGCAGACAGGTATGCTTTTATATCAATCATTTGCCGCGAAAGTGGAAAGAAAAAATTGAAGTGTTGAGAACATGTTATGCGGTCTAGTAAGTTCTAAGCTTTCTTTATTTAGATCATCTGATGAACTTGAATAAGAAGTTGGCTATTATCGTTTTCTAGGGATGTAATCAGCATCAGCGGCCCTATTAGGATGGATGTTGAAGACAATCATGAGGATATTAAGATAGAAGCATGTCACACTTTTATTCTCCCCTCTCGGTATGTATTAACTTGTTGCATTATTCTAAGTGATTTATTTATATTATGTTAATCTATTACTCCAATTCTTCAGCCTTTTTGTCCTGGGTTTCTCTGTTAATAATGTTCTGTTGTGTAGTTAATAATCCCAAAGGGTAAGGTAAAATTTTGTTGATTATGTTTTTTCTATTTTGTAAATCTACATATTATGGACTAGAGATGATTTTGGGCATTAATTGAAGTGGATTTCTGTGTTTAACTGGAAGTTAAGGCAAAAAATTAAAAGAAGGGAGAATGAGCAGGTCTTGAAGCTGGCTGTCATCTCTTCTAGAGGTATGTCATTTTTTTAATTTATTTATCTTTAAATTTAATGTTGCTTTTACATGAGTTGGGTGGTGGTTTTGGTGGGTTAGCTCATGCATTGTTTCTTTAACATATGGGTATTAGCAGGCACAGTCATGAGATCTTTCTAAACTAGAGTATGGTCTTTGTTATTTATCCTTTGTGTCTTGAAATGAATTGTCTAGTTTTGAACACTACTTTAACATGCTTGTGAGAGCCCTATAACACTTCTATATATTGTTGTGATATATTCAAGTGGAAAAAGTTATACAGACCATGTGGATAATATATTACAATCTTTTTACACAAACGATAAAGATCTAAATGACTAGTTTTGTTTGTTTCCTGTAGGACATGGCATTTAGTTTTTATTCTTACTTTGATCTAAATGCTAATTTAAAGTTTTATAGATTAATTAAATACTAATCTTTCCTCTTTTTTGAAGCTGCATTCTAGATTTAAATTTGCTTTGTTTAATTTCTTTCTATTTTTTTGAATTATGTGTTGATTCTTTTCTCCCTATTGCTCCTCTTCAGCATTTCATTGACGTCGTGCATTCATTTACTGGTTTGAATTGGTAAGCATTTCTCTCTCTTTATGGTCCTTGTACACAGTCAATTAGACGAAGAAAGAATTTTTGAGAAACTTAACAAATAATAATGAATCAAATTGTAGAAATTTTTAAGCTTTTGTGCCTTGCATGACCAAAGTTGATATCTTTACATGCAGAAAGTGAGAGCTTATCGTTCATTAACTACTTGTTCATTTAAACTCTTGAGTGGTATATATTCTTATTAAGTCCCATACTTCAGAATGTAGTGTGGGAAGTTTGCTCATTATTCAATACTTATTCTCTAACATTGTTTACTTTTGGTTATCTTTTGTTCTTCTAGTAAATATGTCTGATTGCCTGGGATGCTTCCTAATTCTTGCTCATTTTTATTTATTCTTCCAGTATGATTTTTGCAATATGTATGTCATATATTTTAAACATTAATTACATATGAGAATATAATAATAGTACCTGCCATCTTAGATATCTTAAGTCACTTAATCCAAAACAACATTGAATACTGTATGGAGGTACATACTGTTGGATATATATTTTGCTGCTTATGCTCAGAATATGTGTTGAGCTCTTAAATATTTCAGGTGACACCAACCACATCAACTTATTTGATGAACAGTATCGTATATCAGCGCCCAGGAAGGTTTCAGGTTTAGTTTCACCTTGACTTCTTTTTGTCTGTTTGTGGTGGCTAATTTAAGTTAGCGACAGAAAAAAGGTAATTAGCGACGGAATTTTTCGTCGTTAATTTACAGTTTGTTTATAGTGTATTATCTGGTTGATTCAGGTATGCTAATATGCCTGGATTTTTTAGTCCATATCGTGGGGAACATTATCATTTACATGATTATAGAGAAGGATCAAATCCACAAGGTTCAGAAGAATTATTTAATTATATGCATTCTTTGTTACGCAATGTCATAGAACGTTGTTTTGGAGTTTTGAAGGCACGTTTTTCCATCCTTAGAGATATGCCTTCATATGACATAAAGTGGCAAAAATATATACCTCTTTCATGTTGTGTGATTCATAGTTTTATTAGAATGCAGGGAAGTATAGACTCTTTATTTGTAGAGTATGCAAATGAAAATATTGTGCTTGGAGATTATTAACAAAATAATGAAGCCAGTACTTCAGAGCCGCGAAAAATTATTGATATAAATGCAAATCAACTTTGTCAGATGAACAGTACTCGAGATAGAATAACACAGAGATTATGCTTGAATTATAATAATTGACATTTATATTGTTAATTTTTCTTAAATAGTGATTAATTTTTTTATTATAATGATTTTTTAATGTATTATATTTTAAATTTTGAATTTCATTAAATATTTATTATTCAATATTAATAATTATATTATATATGTATACATCAAGTATATGCACAGTACACAACTAGTACACAAATACACGTACAGTATACATTAAGTGCACACAATATATATCAAATACGTACACGTTATATTGTATATACTCATAGTATATAAAAAGTATACACACAATATACAAATAGGTACAAGCACAGTATGTAAAAAGTACACACACATTATACATTAAGTGCAGTTACAATATACAAAAAGTACACCCATAGTATACATTTAGTACACATAGTATACAAGAAATACACACACAATATACAAAAAGTAAACAAATAGTATACATCAAATAAACCTACACTACACTGTGTGTACACTCATAGTATACAATAAGTATACATGCAGTATGCAAGAAATACAAACACAAATCTTTATTTTTAAACCCCATCTCATAAATTTCGTCTGATTTTTGACTTAAATTTTGATTTTTGTTCCATTTTCTTATGATCAAGAAATCAGAGTTTGTATCTAACTTTTTTTATTAATATTTTTGTTGTCGTCTACTTTCTTCATGTTCTTAATAATATAGGAGATGCTTTTAAGTCAAGGAGAAGAACTTAATCAAGTTACCACCATTTTATCAATAAAAGAACCTAAGGATAGGTTCAGTGAACCTAAGGATAGATTTTTGCCAATAAGAGAATCTATCTCATATTTCGATTCCTATGGAAAATCAACCCTCATATTCATGTATCCTTTTATTAAAAGTCCCAATTTAACACTTCTAATCACTATAATAAGGCAAACATCCACAAAAATTGTAAGAAGTTCCCGCACCTTTTTAGTGGTTATACCTCTTTCAAGCTCCTCCTCCTACCTTTTCTTTCCCTTTGTTGGATTGCCCTTCTATATAGAATGGATTTACATGTTGTTATGATATAGATGATTCATATACTCTTTCTAATTGATTATCGATTTACCAAAATTAAAGAAGAAGAGAAGGAGAAGTTGTTACCCTAAAATGGTAACCTCTAAATTCTCTCTCCTAAAGCAAAAATCAAGTTAAGCTTTTTAAGGGTTCTTGAGAGGTTAGTTGAGAGAAAATGATTGCCTTAAACTTTTTGAAGTGGCCGACCCCCATCTCCCTTTAATCCCTTGATTTTTCTACTTTTCTCAAGAAGATTCTAGGGAGAATAGGTGCCTTGCTCCCACTGGTTCCCATTTGACTTTTCCAAAATTGCACTTAACTCTTTAAATTTATGTTTTTACACCTTAACTTTCTCTTTTTATTTTCCATTGGGTCCCTAAATTAACATCTTTCCCATATATAATCATATGCATACCTTAAATTAAAATGACCATTTTACCCCTCTTCTTTTAAAGTAATTACCTTTATGGCCCAACTTATAGTTCACTAACTATACACACACATAATGATCCTATTATCATTTAAAAACACCTACATATTCTCTAAGGCCTAATTAGGGGCCTCACAAGAAGTAAGAAATAGGAGGGGGGAAAACAAAATGAGCAACAATAGAAAAGATTAAGAAAGATTTTAAATTGCTAGATTATTTCACTATGGTCTTAACTCTCATATATACTGACATCAATGATGATGATCACTTAAGAATTTCTTACATGATTTATTTTTTTATTTTTTTCTAATTAGCAATTTTATAACATAATGTACAATTGGAAGTAGGCTGCATATCAGTACAGACACATAAAAAATAACAATGCTTTGATGTTTGAATAATACATCAATTATACAATTTCAAGATTATTAGGAATAACCAACGCTTTTCAAGTATTATTCCTTTAACTAATCATGAATTACAAAATCTGTGAATGTAATTATCAAAAAATTTTAAACGATATGTTAAACCTAAAAATAAAGAAAAATTTTATTTAACCTTGGAGTGTAAATATTTTTCTATTTATAATAAGGAATTAAATTTATCAATATTAGAATAAAGCAAACTCTGCAATAATAAAAATGAGAATACCCAAAAGCTTTAAATGCTAAAATTCTAAATAATATTGCTACCGGTAAAAATATTAAAAGTTGAGGAAAAGAGCCAAACCTCCATTTGCATATAATTCCCAGAAAAACATGGAAAATGAAGAAACACTAAAGCATTTTTAACTTAATATATCAACACATAAATGCAAAATTGTCTAAGAAATAAATAAGAAAAACACAAATCAGATCAAATATTATCCAAATTTTGCTCTTCTCAAAGTAAAATACTAAACCTAAGGCCAAGAACACCAATAAAGTCATGTGAAAATTACACATTAGGAAATGAAAAACAAAAACAAGTATATTACTCTCAGTAAAATCAAAAAGTTACAAATAATCTTTAATTTTCTCAGCAACCAAATAGAAATTTTCAAAAATTGATTCCGATGCCAGGATTACCCATTAAAAAAAAGGCAAAGAAAAATAAAATAAACCATTCAAAATATCAAGAGTAAAGTTGGTGATTTGGTTGTGTCATTGTCATAGAGAAGCCAAACAAATAATATGGGAAATGGAATAAAAATAAAATAAAATTTGGAGAGAGATTAAATAGATAATGATCTGTGGACAAAATTTGGCAAGAACAACAGTAGCTGGTGTTGATAGAGAGGGAGTAGCCGATGACTAGTGGAGTAGCAGTGATCAGTGGAGTAGCAAAAATCTGAAAAGTGAAGGAAAATAAACTAATACGAAATCTGGAAAGTGAAAAAAAGTCAGAAAATATGAAAGTAAGAAAGATAGGAAAATAAAGTGGGGAAAAGGTGTTTTTGTTCTAGTAATATGTAAAATTTGTATTTTTGTAAATAAAAAACATAAAATTTTGTATTTAATGAAAGAATAAAAGAAGTGTGTTTTTTTTTGTGTATAGTTAAGTAAAAATCCCTAGAAAAAACTGCATTTAATCCCTTTGGATCCAACTATTTATGATCTTCTAGTGGTTACTCAAATTTTACTACCATTTATAACATGTGTAACAATAATAGCCCATTAAGTCATATAACACAACTTATTTATGACATAATTTAACTAAAATACGTATGACTTGATTCATATTTTGAGTATATGATTGAATATACGAATAAGGTGCAAATATACTCCTTATATACATAAAAAGGGGCAGAAAACCCCTAACCAAAAATAAATTATCTTTTTACTACATTTTGATACCTAAGCTATAGTAAAAGTTCCAATTTAGTCTAATACAATAAAAGTTTGGTCAAATTAATATAAAATGGAAACATCTATACAAGATGGCTTAACAAAAAGAATATAGAATTAATTAAGTAATTAAAAAACATAAAAACCAAAAAGATGAATAATAGAAGAATTATACAAGACATAATAATACATTTAAGCCCAAATGAAAAGAAATTAAAATTTATTAAGTTAAATAAAAAATGTAGATCCATTAGAATCAATAAAATATAAAATATTTAGAAAATTAGGATCATAAAATATAGAAAATAAATTATTAGATGAATTAGAAAGAATGGAAAAATTAATTAGATTTATAGATAATAAAATGGGATATAATG
The DNA here is from genome assembly GCA_037975025.1 of Excoecaria agallocha. Lineage (NCBI taxonomy): Eukaryota > Viridiplantae > Streptophyta > Magnoliopsida > Malpighiales > Euphorbiaceae > Excoecaria > Excoecaria agallocha. The sequence continues at coordinate 1,270,056 of CM075809.1, forward strand.
AATAATCTCTTAAATGGAAAAAATAGAAAAATATAAAAGGATATATTTATGATGAACAAATTAAGCAAATTAATAATAACTTAAAAATCTTAAATCCAAATATAATAAACATGAATACTAAACCCTATCGATTTACTAATATGTTATATGATGAAGATAATTATAGTAGTAGAAGATTAACAATTAATGCATTTATGCAACCTAAAATTGAAAATACAAATGATAAATTTGACAAAATATTTAATATATTAGAAGAAATAAAGGAAGACGTAAAAGATTTAAAAACAAGATTAGAAAAATTAGAAAAAGGTAAAGAAAAATCAAAAGAACTAGTACAAAAAGGATTAACTATTAAAACACATATGTTAACGTTAGAAGAAAGATTAAAATTATATGAAAATAATGGAATAGAAAAAAAGAAAATATTATGATTAATACAAATATTGGAAAATTTAAATATGAATGTAAACCCAATATATGAACCAATAAAAATAAAAACAGGAGAAACGTTAGAAATATTAAATGAAGAAAAGAGAAAATGATAAAAGGAAATATAAATATAAGAGAATATAATAAATATAAAATAAAATCTCATAAAGAACGAATAATAAATAGTGATTTAAAATTTATAAAAAAAAAGATGTAGAACCAGTATATCCTAATAGAGTATGATTAAATTTAGATTGTATAGAATATATAAAAAAATTTATAGATGAATGGATAAAAATGAATAATCTAACAATTTTAACAATTTGATATAATTTAGAATGAGCATATAACATTTTAATTAGTACATTAAAAGTAAATGTAGAATTATGGTGTAATTCAATTCCTCAAGCAGATAGGTAAAAAATAAAAGAAAAAACCCCATACTTTAATCCCTGTACTTTAACGATTTTATAGTTGAGTCCCTACATTTTCAAAATTATATCCCGAACCCTTCATGTAGAACACATTAAATCCAAAATAAATAATATTGATGCGAGTGTAATAACTGCTCAGCTAAAGTCTCACAAACTTGTTTTAGAAATATTGTGGGACCCACCGAAAATTAAAATAATTAAACAAATTCCACATCAGAAGGGTGAAAACGCTCTATTTTTGACACCATTTGAAAACACACCATTTTGAAACAAAACTCAATCCCTGGAATTGTTACACAAAGATAAACCTCTCTAATTGAAAAAATCAATGTCAAACAAAACCCAGATGAAAGAAAATGAAGAACACCTAAATTGAAAAAAAAAATCAAATCTTTTAAGGATTCATTGGAAGTCATGTAGAACCTAGATGAAGAATTCAACTTGGATTACGAAGAAGATTAAAATCCAAATTGAGAAAATAAGTTGATTCACGAAAATAAGCAAAATCAAAATTTGGGTTCATCAAGTTCTTCCATGGGTTTTCCTTCTCTTCTTTAAAAAAGGTGGATGCTTTTGGTTTTCTCGAAAAAAAAAGGTTCCTAAAAAGAAGAAAATTGAAAAGTGGAAGATTGATTGGGGAAAAAAAGATGCAAAACCCAGAAAAAGAATTTAACTTGGATTAAAAAAGAAAGTCCCCAAAAAGAAGAAAATTGGAAAGTGGAAGATTGATTAAGAAAATAGAGATGCAGAACCTAGAAGTAGAATTCAACTTGGATTAAAAAAGAAAGTCCCAAAAAATAAGAAAATTAGAAAGTGAAAGATTGATTAAGGAAATAGAGATGTAAAACCTAGATGAAGAATTCAGCTTGGATTATGAAAAAGATGAAAATCCAAATTATGTATAAGCTTTCTTTTTTGCTCAAAATTGTTAAATTCTTGCAATTTAGTTTCTAATTCTTAAAAGGGTTTCTTTTATTTCTTCTTTTATTGTTTTCCTTCTCCCATCTTTTCTTGTTCCATTTGCTTGTTATTTTTTCTTATTTGAGATTATTCATCTGATGCATGTATTTGAATCTCAATATTTATTTTCAATTGAGGCAAAGACAAACCCTAACCCTAGATCATCACTCTTATTTTTGTGATTGCCCTTTGCCTTTCCCCTTTTTTTTGCTTGATAATCGATTATATTCAACCATTCCAGAGATTTAGTCTTCATTCAAAATGGTGCATTTTCAATTTTGTCAAAAAAAAAAGTGTCTTTAGATGTCTAAAATTGTAATTTAGATATTTACATCCATCTGATGTGGAATTCCTCATATTATTTTATGATCAGTGGGTTCCAAAATATTTCTGAAATATGTTCACGCAATTTTAACCGTACGTGTATTACACTTTCATTAGTGCCATATATTTTGGACCTAATGTGTTATATACAAAAGGTTCAAAGACCTAATTTATAGTTTTGAAAATATAGACACCCAATGTGTAAAATTGTTATAGTACCGAACTAAAGTATGGGTTTTTCCAAAATTTATGAATATAAATCTGAAAAAATATTAAATGCTTTTGCAGCTAATGATACAATAAAAGAAATTTTATATAGATTTTATATTTTTTATGGATGATAAAATATTAAATGACCTGGTAGACACTTTCTGAAGAGCAATATTAGGATATTTAGTATACAAAAAATTAAAATCTACATTAATACCTGATTTCTTAGTAAGTTTGCAAGATAAAAATATAAACAAAGCTTTAAATTTATATTATAAGCTACATAGGATAGAAATAGCTAATGGATTTGAAGTATTTTCTGTTACATACAGGACAATTTATGCATTCACTAGTTATCATAAAAAAAAGTACAAAAGAATAATATAAAACTACAAGTAGAGATAATATATACGTTTTCAAATTTAGTAGAATATATTTCACCTAGACAACTGACACCAATAAGCATAACTATGTTGAATGAATTAACAATGAATCTTAAATATAAAAATAAAAATATAAGACTTACACCTAGAATTAGGCATATAGAAAAGAAATTGTTAATAGCATCAGAAGAATCATCTAGAGAAATACCAATACCCTAATTTAGAAATGAGCCAATAATAATAAATAAGTGAGAAAAAAATATATTCACAATACAAAAGAAGTATAGATTTAAAGTCATCTTTAAGCACTAGAAAATATTATATACAAACATAATTAGATATAGGAGGAGAATGGAGAACATTAAAAACCTTAATAGACATAGAAGCTACTAAAAGTCATATAAATAAAAGTCTAGTATCAATATTTACAAAATATAATCTACTAGAAAACTATGAATTTTTAGACTATTCAAGACATAAAACATACAATAATCGAATATATAATGATCAATTTATCATTGATTGATGTTGTGATGAGCGTCAAAGCGTATCGCTCGCTTTCTCGAGACTGGAGAAGGCTTACTTTGAATCATAAATCGACCACTTCGCAATAAATAGGATTAAGCCACCCAACAGAATGTGAAAAATTGATTCGATAGTTGCCTATCTCTATGGCAGCAACTCGTGTTCCACTCCCCACATGGAGGTCCACTTCATTCTTCCCAAGTAATTGCCTATTTCTTAACCTCTGTACATTTGAAAAAATGTGAGAAACACAACCGGTATCCAATACCCAAGTGGTAGAAATAGAAAGGTTAATTTCAACAAAAAAAATACCTGAACTAGACACCTTGGCTCCATTCTTCTTTTGTTCTTCCTTGAAGAGAGCACAATTCTTCCTTAAATGCCCTAACTTGTTGCAATGGAAGCATGTGCTCTCGCTCTTCTTGAGCTTTTGTGCCTTGGGCTTGGGTTGGGCTTGAGGTGCACTCCCACTAGACTTAGGCCGTGCCAAGTCATACTTGGGTTTTGCCTTTCCCTTCCCCTTTTCCTTAGTGGGTCCCTTCTTAATGCCCATTTGAACCATAAGTACGAGATTAGTCTTTTGAATGTTCTCTTTAGCATTCTTAAGCATCCCATGAAGCTCGGTGACTGTTATGTTCATTGCATGCATGTTATAATTTATAACAAATAGATCATAATCATCAGTCAATGAACCTAAGATCAAGTCAATGGCCAATTCCTTCGGGACTTGTACCTCAAGCTTCTCAAGAGTATTAAGATACCCTTTCATCTTGAGTACATGAATTCTAACGGAAGTACCCGCATAAGGCGTTTACTAATAGGCTTAAAGAGGCTTAAAGAGACTGCCATGGAGATAGCCGGAGAAGGCATTTACTAATAAGCTTAAAGAGGCAGGTGTCATGGAGTCGCCACCCAACAGAACGTGAAAAATTAATTCTTGACCTTATTTTGATGCCCAAATAGAGACTGGTGTTCGAGACATCCCTCTTATTAGGCATTTTGGTTGGGTGTTAACTTCTAATTGAGTTTTAAAATTAATCCTTTCTCCTCTCTCACACAATGCATGCGATAGAATTTAAATAAACATACCAATCAATCATGAAAAGCAATAAATAAATAAGTAAATAAATCAACTACTTAAATTTATTACAGAGGCAAATCGGCCAAATAAAAATCATATAAAAAGCCAGATCATATATATATATATATATATATATATATATATATATATATATATATATATATATATATATATATATATATATATATATATATATAATAGGCTATTGATTAATTTGGGAACATTAGTTCCCTTAAGCCTATTTACAAAAATATCTTTTACTACATTATGTGGATTTGAGTTAAAAAGTTAGACATTAGTCCATATTTTGGAAGAAAATCTAATTTATTTAATTAGAAAACATTTTAATGTCTCTTTTATTTTTATCGTGCATAAAAAAATTCTTTTTTACCAACTATTATATCCCCGAAAAATAATGCATCCAAAATAACATAACAAATAAGGACAAACTAAATAATAAATAAAATAAATGAAGTCATTGATAAGACTAGGGAGTGAAAGAGGTGACCAATTTGAGAGCACGATTCCCATGCAAAAAACTACAAACCTTCTGAAAGCTATAAAGGTATTGAGTACTCGAAGAAAATTACACAAAACAAATGAATTAGTATTCACAAATAACATGGTAAAATAATTACAGATTTAACTATACAAAAAATTATTTCAAGTGCAAAATCATGCCATACAGTGTCAAAATCATGTCAAATAATATATAAATATGATAAAGAGGGAATAAAATACATAAAAATGCATAAAATATACCAAAAACGGCTTAAAATACACTCATGGATGGCCAAAGAAGGTGAGGGATGGCTACAAAGGGAGCAAAGGACGGGACGAGAAGATGGAACTGAGATGTCCCATCCATCAAGTTAGGGACAATCATCCCTCAGCCCATCTTCTTGTCTGTTACCTCTGATAGAACTAAAAAATGCAGAATTCATTAAAAATGTAGAAAAATCATGCAAAAGACATTCTTAGCTATAAACATGCAATATTAAGTGCTAAATCATGCCAAAATATATTAAAATACTTAATCATGCATTAACTATATTAGAAAAACATAAATTGCAGAATTTAAGAAGAAAATGGAGCTATATATATACAACAATAGAGGAATCTAAGATTTAGAACATGCCTTTATCATGCCTCTAACATATTTTATAGTCCAGCAATACATTACATATCAATAAGCATACATATAATTAGAATTACAGTAATCAAAACATGTCAATATACTGCAAAGAATCACAAAATCATACAAATAAATTGTAAAGAGATAAGATTGCAATGAGCTTAGAATATTACCCTTAAGAGATATTTTGACTATATAAATTCTGTAGTCTAGATCTCTATTCTAAATTGTACTCCTTGATTCCCAAAAAAAGATATGAAATTCGTTTGTGTATGTGTGTGTGTTTCAACAAGAATTACTAGAATACAAGGTTTTGAGAAAGAAAAAAAACTAATTCTTCTTCTTTAATGGTGGCTCACAAAAAAAAAATGATTCCTCCCCTTTAAAAAACCCTAGATTTGAGTTTTTATACCTAAAGAAGAGTTTGAGCTCAGTTCCAACTCAAATCTCCTCAAATTTGAAGATAAAATCCCCCAAATCTGGAAAAAATATTAAGAGATAAACTCCCTCTTTTTGAAAATCCAGGAAAACATGGAAAAATCTGGGTTTCGAGCTGGGGACGAGCATCCCTCAATGAAGGGCAATCATCCCTCATCACTAAATCCTAATTTTCTTAAAATACCCCTGGTTTAAACTGCTTAAGGGATAAAAGCCCACAAACAGGCACCCTTCAGTTGACAAACGACCATCTGTCACCACTGGAAGTCCAAAATAAGGTTTTTATACGCATTTTGTTAAAACACTTGGAAATATTTAAAGATACTTAGAAAATTATGAAAAACCTTTAAGAAAAAGTGAGAAATTCACGATCTAAGTTTCGAGATCCGAGCCTGTTGTCAGCAATAGGCTATTTCCTTATCATCGGGTAACCCTAATCTAGGTTGTATCGGGTCATTGTGTCTACAGATGTAAATGGAAAAATAATCATATTACTAGTAGAAATAAATATGGATACAATAATATTTACACAAATACCTATTTTATTATATTTATATTTTTTTAAATATATAGCACCGTATATTTTAACAAATGATTATGTTACTTTTACATATAATGGAAGTCAATATAAAATTAAAAGAATTATATATATATATATATATATATATATATATATATATATATATATATATATATATATATATATATATATATATATATATATATATATATATATATAGAAAGAATATCATACAATGTTCTATCATGCATTCTTAGATTTTGGATCAGCTATAAGTTTGGCTCAACCATATATATTTTCAAAAAATTTATAGAAGCAAACTGATTATAGATTACATATAGATATATACAGAAAAACATTAAAAGGTGATATTATTGTAAAAAATGAAAAGATTCAAGTACAATCATATTCATTACAAATACCTACATTATATCAATCTAAGTCTCATAGGAGTGATATTTTAATAAGAAATGATTGGTTAACAAAATATTGTCCTAAGATAATATAAAGTTAACAACACCATATAAATATAAGATAATCTATCCTAGATTAGAACAGGTATATAAATAAAAATCCTCTCCTTAGTACCTCGTATAGCAAACCATAATGAGAATTATATACAAAAAAACCGATAAAAGCATGTACATTAACAAAAGAAGAAAAAAATAGAAATAACAAAAGAAATAGAATATTTAATGGAATAATAAAAAAGAAAAACTATGATAGAAAAATGGGAGAAAAATCAAGAGGAAAAAAGCTAAGATGGTTATAAATCATAAAAAAACTAAATAATGCAATAAAATATGATGGATATTTAATATCACATAAAGAAATATTAATGCATAAAATAAAAAAAAACTTGATACTTTAAATTTTATTATAAATTCGAATTTTGAAAGATAAAAATGCTTCCTAATAGTATAAAATATACATCATTTAGTACAATTAGAGGATGTTATAAATAGTTAGTTATGCCATTTGCATTATGTAATGCCCCATAAATATTTCATAGAAAATTGGATGATTTATTTAAAGATAAAAGACACTTTTGCTTGGTATATACGTGTAATGCCTTAAATACCCTGACTATGTAAATAGTACTTTCTGAATAATGAACGGTGCCATCGAGGTGAATTGTACCACCCGGTGTCTATGGATACTTTTCTTGACCACTACGAAGTACAATTCATGCAAAGTTCGGAATTGTAATTTGAAGTGAAATCGAGGTCAAATAGGACCTCAAAAGTCAGAAGATAAAAATAATTAGATTGGCAACGGTGTCAAAAACTTGACCGGTGTCTAGCAAGTGTACTAGATCGGTTAGTAATATAGGAAAATATAATTATGACCTCAAAATATTGAACCCAATGGAAAATTGTGTTTGTGTGAGTGATTTTAATTTTAAAACGGAATTTGTGTGAAGAAGGAAGAAGAGATATCCCAAAAGTTATGATGGTTTAAGTTAAAAACTAAAAACAAAATTTTAAAACTAAAAATAAAATAAAATAGCTGAAAGAGTTGAAATAATTGAACAATAAACAAAAGCAAGCAATTAAGTGAGGTAAAAATCAATATTAAAAGCAACTTTCACTAAAGGACCATCCACCTTAACCAATATTATTATGACTTAATCAAAAGAGAAATATAAGTGATTATGAAGAATTCAGATTAATAAACCCAGATAATTTTACTCAAGATTATCATTCCAAGCATTAAAATTCCCTTATTTAGAACAATCCAACACTTAGCATAAAGATCTGAATTAATTCTCCCGGATATCTATTAAATTCTTTCTCAAGAAATTCAGTTTTCTCCTATTTTTAGTTATACTTTTTTTTAATCTTAACTTACTTTAATTAACACAAAATTATCTCTTATTCAGAACATAATCATACATCAACCCAAGCAAACTAACCTAAGAATATGCATATCAATGATTCAACCAAAAGCAATTACTAACCAATGCTTGATCAAGTTAACAATCAATTTTCAGTTAAATAAAAATGATATTGTGTTTAAGAACTAAGAAATAATCAAATTTGTATTAAATTGAAGTATAAGCTTAAGTCATAACAATAAAAGTCAAGGATTCAAGTATCCTTTAGCAAAAGTTAAAGAAAACTACTCACTAGACATGTTTAAAATCAAAACAAGGCTTTAAAGAAAATAGTAAAAACAATAAAGACCACTACAAAAAAACTGCCAATTAGCGACGGCATCATTTTCGTCGCAGATTTTGTGACGGATTAGCGATTGTTTTATAATCCGCCGCGGAAAGGATATTTTCTATTTTTGCGACGAATTAGCGACGGAATGAAAAAACAATCGCTAATTATTGGCGGGAAGTGTACACGACATGTTTTGCGACGGAATTAACGACAAAAAGTTCCGTCACTAAATTTTATAATTTTTTATTCATAAAATTATTTCCAGAAAAATTAGCGACGAAATTTTTAGTCGCTAATTTAGGAGGGAAAATTTAGAGGCTTTTTGGCGACGGTTTAGCGATGAAAATTTTAGTCGCTAATTTAGGAAGAAAAATTTTAGTCACTAATCCGTCGCAAATAAAGTAAAAAATAATTTTTTTAAGAAATTAGAAATTTATTTTATAACTAAAAATTAGAAATTATTTTATTAGTTGATAATAATTTTTTAACAATTATACCAAAATCTAAATTTATTTATTTAGAAAAATTGCATTTTTAATAATAATATTAATAAACTAATTATTAAGATTATTATATATTTGCAAGTTCAAGATTAATAAAAATAAATATTTATAAAAAAGTAATATAAAATTTATTATTTCATTTAAAATAATAATAAAAAAATTTGTAATTTATATTTAATTTATAGAAAAAGACATTCATGACATAGCTATTGTATATATTGTTGATGGTTTTTGCAATATCTCAATAACTGTTAGTTTAGTTGGTGTAAAGTGTAAACTAGTTCAAAATGATGACTTATCAAATATATGCAACCAAACCCATAAATAAATTAGTATTTTTTATATGTATGTATTTGTTAGACGTGTTAGTCAATTATCAGTTCTAATAATTCAATTATGCATGAAATTCACTATTTAATAAAATAAAACAAAATAAAATAATCTTTCGTGAAATTATATTCTTGGTCATTATCAAATTCTCTAACAATACATGATTATTAGCTTAGAACGATAATATAGCACGGTTTCCTCGATTTATTTAAACATAAATTTTCTATATATATATATATATACACACACACACACACACACACATTGAATAGCTTTTATACGAAATAGTGTAAGTAAAGATTCAATGGTTAACTATTTATCGTTAGATCGGCCTGATTTTTGGCGAGTACATTCGAAACTCCTTGTTATTAATTTTGAACAGTAAAGATTAGTTTTTAAGGTCTGTAAGTTTAATTTTTGTTGCAAAAAAGAGGCTGTTTTTTTGGATTTTTTATGTAATGACCAGTTTTGTATACGAAAACGATCGAAAAATCATTTGCCGTTAGATTGACCTGATTTTTGGTGAGTACCTTCGAAACTCCTTGTTGTTAATTTTGGACGGTAAAGATTAGTTTTTAAGATCTGTAAGTTTAGTTTTTATTGCAAAAAAGAGGCTGTTTTGTAAATTTTTTACATAATGACCAATTTTATATATGAAGACGATCGAAAAATCATTCGCCGTTAGATTGGCCTAATTTTTGTTGAGTACGTTCAAAACTCCTTGTTGTTAATTTTGAATAGTGAAGATTAATTTTTAAGGTCTGTGAGTTCGATTTTTATTGTAAAAAAGAGGTTATTTCTGGATTTTTTACTTAATGACCAGTTTTGTATACAAAGACGATCGAAAAATCATTTGCCGTTAGATTGGCCTAATTTTTGGTGAGTATGTTCAAAACTCCTTGTTGTTAATTTTGGACGGTGAAGATTAGTTTTTAAGATCTGTAAGTTCAGTTTTTATTATAAAAAAGAGGCTATTTCTGGATTTTTTAGATAATGACCAATTTTGTATGCGAAGACGATCGAAAATCATTTGCCGTTAGATTGGCCTGATATTTTGTGAGTAAATTTGAAACTCCTTGTTGTTTATTGTGGACGGTTAAGATTAATTTTTAAGATCTGTAAGTTCAGTTTTTGTTGCAAAAAAGATGTTGTTTTCTGGATTTTTGACATAATGACCAATTTTATATATGAAGATGATCGAAAAATTATTTGCCGTTAGATCGGTCTAATTTTTGGTGAGTACGTTTGAAACTTCTTGTTGTTAATTTTGAATGGTGAAGATTAGTTTTTAAGGTCTGTAAGTTCAGTTTTTGTTGCAGAAAAGAGGTTGTTAATTCTTTTTGGGTAAATTTTATTTTTATTTGGAGTATAAGTAAAGTCGTTTCTATTCCTATACTTTATAGAAGCTTTGGTTTTCTATAATTTTTGTTAATCTAAAACATGGATTATTATACCAGTGATGTATTTTTCAGTAGAGCAGAATCGAGAATTATCCCAAAATCTAAAGTATAAATAATTTATATTTTTAATAATAATAAGTGGAATTGTATTCAAGATATGTAATTTAATAATTTCTAATACAAATTATACTTAAAGAAACTATAAGATGGAAACTAAGATTTAGGAAAAATGGGTTTTTATGGATAAGTGCAAAAAATATATATAGGATGCACCTAATTCCCTTAGGAAAAAAAAGTATGTAACTAAAATCGGCTTTAAGTATTAACCATTAAAAGTTAGTCTAATAATTAATATTCAATTAAAATTTAAAAAGTATAGAATGTTTTGAATTCTTTCTATTAACATTTTTAATTGGATGGGTATTATGATTCTCTTGTATAGTCGGAAATTCTTAATTATGGACATTAAGATTCTCTTGTATAGTGAAAAATACCTAATTAAAAGTAAAGAAATTTTCAAATTACATTCTTAATTAAATTTCAAATTAACTAATTTTGTTTGTTCAAACTTATAAATTTGATATTAACTAATTTTGTTTTCAATAAGTAAATCCATTATAATAATAAATAAGAAATTAACATAAATTAATTTATGTGAAATAATAATAATAATAATAATAATAATAATAATGTCATATAATATTTTAGATTTCTAGACACTTTGGGAGATATTTATTTGACTTGGTTATAAAAAAAATCGAGATGGGGCGAGAGAGGAACGGAGGAGAATCGGGACCGATCATCCACCACGTCGGCCACTGCGACGGCGACAACTCGCGCGCCCTGTTCCGTGGACCTCCTTTGCCGGCGTTCATCTTCACAGTGACATGTCTTCGCCGTTAGCAGCCTCGATTTCTCCTCTCTCCACCCAATCGGGTTTTCTTTGTTTTTCGGTGAACTACGGTGGCGATGGCGACCCTACCACCCCCGGTCAACCTTCAGTGGCGAGGTGAGCATCCAGTATCATCTACTCCCCCTCTTTCGTCGGCGACTGGCAGATCGAAGAGGGAGAGCTACCGCTCGTTTGTGGGAATTTTTAGCCAAATCAGCCGGCGGCTGACTGTGTGACCACCGGAGGAGGGACCCCGGGACTTTGATCTCCATCGTGGTGGCAGTAAGTCATCATCAGTGAACCTCCGGTGAAACACCGGTAACGGTCCGGTGAACTTGAAGGACAGACAAAATGATGAAAAAAAACACAGAAATAGGGGGAAATTGGTACGTGATTACCTTATTGTTAAGCTAGTAGGGTATGAGATGATGATTTTTTTTCTTTCCTGATTTTTGAAGTATCTTTGCAGTGATCTGACCATTGCTGATGTGAGTTTCTTTTCCTTTTTCTTCTAATTTTTTGAAATTTCAAAGTAGTTTTATTATTTTCTTATTGGATTTTGATGTTCTCTTGTTGCTTTTGTGTTTGGGCAGACCAAGACCTAGAAAGGGAGCTGTTATACTGAAGAAATTCAATGATTCTGCTGATAGGTATGCGGTGTTTTATTTGGATTTTGGTTATCACACGACATTAGGCCTGTATGCAATTAACTAATGCACATTCTTCTGCATGATATACTTGCTAGCTGTGAACATGTTGTAGTCCCTTTTGTTGCCTTGATTGATAATTCAAATTTCGGATACTGGCAGATATGAAGCAAATTTTAGAATTGGATCCCTTAAATTTTCAAGCTAGGAAAGCCATTGGCCGGTTGGAGCCCTTGGTTGCTGAAAAGCGTGAAAAATTGAAGGAAGAGATGATAGGTAAGCTCAACTAACATCTGTGGTGCTTTTTGTTTACTTGTTTGTGCTTCTCTTAAGCATAAATTTATGAAGTTTTATTTGTAGAGCAGTAATGCATAGACATGATAGTATAGTCATTTTTGTGCTCGTGTTATTAGTGGAAAACAGATTTTCTCTAATTCCATTAAGCTTGGTGTAAACACTAGGTTTTACCCCCCGATCCTTCACATGAAAAGTTCCTCTGCTGTTCTGCTTTTTATGACAAATGCTCATGTTCAAGAGGGACAAGCTGAGAGTTGAGAAAATTTATATATATTTTTTAAAATTATCATTCTCTTAACAATATTCTTTGTTTGATGCCTAGTATGATTTGTTGATATCTTGTTCCTTAGTTTCAAAACAATCACATTAGTCGCATTACACATGCTTTGCATTTTTAGTTCTTGAGATTTAGGCTGGATACCAAAGGTAACAGAAGAAATCCGAATGCACTAAACCATTATAGGGCAAGAAGAATGGATAACAAAATGTGGAAAATCTTAGCTAAAAACTAGGTTTTGGACAAAGAAACTTTGAAAAAAAAGTATTGCAGTTTTCCTCTCTGACTGAATGCACTTGTTGGTTTCAAAAGTTAAAACATAATACACAAGTATCTATAGTTTTGATGCTTATGGACAATTCTCATCTACCATCCACTATGCTTTAGCAGGCCTTTGAAAGTTTATATGCCTTTGCTGTGGACTTATTATGCACAAATATTTTGGAAGCAACTTTGATAATGATAAATTAGGATTTAATTTTAGCTGGTACCAAGTTAGTTGCAATGCCATTTCATTACTATAATTGTTTACAAGTTTGATATTTTCTTTCTTATACATTGGTAATTATTTGCTTTTATTTTTTATATTTTTGAAACTTTATGGTATTATAAGTAATATGCCCGATGCTTGAAACTGGGCTAATTTTGGCAGTTGGATAAGATTGAAACTAATTATTAAAATCAGAATAAAATTGTTGAAATTAGAAGGTTCATGTAAAATTGCAAAAACAAGGAAAGGTTTGGTTATTTTTGTTGTGGTATACATATTTCCTCATCTATTGCATTTTGGGCACCCTGATAGACAAACTAATGACCTAACTGCTTGTTGGTGTCCTTACTAAATTCTGTTATCATCTTTTTTACACAAATATATGATAATGATATGTGTCATACAGCAGTCAGGGAGTTGGAAATGTAAGGAGCATGCTTATTTCAACACTGGAGATACTTGAGAATGACCTATTTTAACATCACTAGTCAATAGAGACTCTTTCTTCTTTTTTTTTTTATATAAAAGATGCAATTTGTGGATTCAGACCATCTTAGCAAGGTACTTAATGCTGAACATTTAGAAAATTAAGGGATTTTACTGCTTATTTTTGAGTTCCCAAAATATCTGTCCTAGCATTCTCCTTGCTTATCATATAACTTTTGGCTCTTTCTGGAATTCTTTGAACTAAATGATAATTTCTTTATAGGCCAGCAGACTGTAGATGCTCACCAATTCAGAAACTAGGTTATATTGCTTCTTCATGTTAGGCTTGTGTTCCAATTCACTTTTCTGAACCATACTTTGATGGCCTACTATCTGCTTATGGGTCTTAGGCATTGGTAAGTATCTTCATTTAATTGTAAGGGAAATTTTTTAGATACAAGGAAGAATTTTTTACACAAAACTTGAGAGAGTAAACCCCCTTCCTCCTCTCTCCTTTTTCCTTTTTATTTTTTTTTAAAAAAACCAATTGGCCCCCCCGCCCCCTTCTCCTCTTTCTTTTTGTGCTTGTGCTATTTTGCTCTTTAACTAGTATGTGACAATAATTTCTTTTCTGTAGGATTTCTGAATGCTCTTCTAGTCAGGTGAGTACATCAAAAACTACTGTTGTTCTTTTTGTGCTTGGGTTTGAAATGGGGATACAAGATAGTTATACGAGATTTAAATCTATTGCAGTATTTTTGGTACAAAATAAACATCTTCATTGAAAAGACAAAATAAACATCTTCATTGAAAAGCCCTTACTCTTATCATCAAAAGCATAGAAATGATAAGTAGGCACATTGAAGCCATATCATATAACGATTTTGAATTCAAAGTTTGTTTATCTTTATCAAGATTTGCTTTGCATAAATGATGGTGATCTAATAGGATTAAAATGTTGCAGGTATTTTGCTACACGGAATATAGAGTTCTGGAAACTGTTTTACTTGGAATTTTCTGCACATTCCCTTGTTTTTTCACTGTCTTTCATTTCTCTTAATTATTTTAGGTTACAGAAAGTATTGTTGCAGCCAAAAGAACTTTTGGCAAACCAATCTCTAGAGTTGGTAAGTGAGGCACCAACAGACTTCTATATACTTGTCACTGGTGTTGTGGTGAAATGCCCAACTTCATCCTCTTAGTTACCATTATCTTTGCTGACATTTCTACTTAGTGAAATTTTCAAATTCTGTCTTGTAATATCTGAGTTTCTTGCAGGATCTTTTAGTTTACAAAAATGAAGCTGAACAAGCAAGTATTAGCTGTTGAAATTCACTATGCATCGAGACCATCTATAGTATTCATGGATGAGCCAACATCAGGATTGGATGCCCGGCTGTTTTTGTAGCATATTGTATAAAAATTTGTTTGTAGTACTATTTAATTTGAATTTTTTCTAATTATTTATAAAGTATTGCACAATTTAATTTACTTTTATGATATTATATTTTTTAAATTAATAATATTTGAGAAATTTTATTTATATAAATTAAATTCTAAATTTTATAATAATAATAAAATATTATAAATGAATTGCGATGAAATTTGATGTTATTTTGCGTAGTTAATTTTCGATTTATTTGCATTTTATGATATTAGCGATGGATTAGTGACGAAAATTTTGTCCTAAAAAATTATTATTATATTTGTCTCGACTAATTTAAGGATTTATTTAGCGACTGAATTAGCGACGGAAAATGTAGTCGCTAATTATTATTATAATTCAGCGACTAATTAGGAATATAAATTAGCGACGGAAGAAAAAAATTAACGACGACATATTTCGTCGCTAAATTAGCGACTAAATTTGAATTTTGTTGCTAAAATATTAGCGACTGTTCGTCGCGGCGTCGCTAATTTATATTAGCGACAGAAAAAATGTAATTAGCGACGAAATTGTCCATCGCTAATTTGCAGTTTTTTTGTAGTGGACAGAAAACTATGTAAAAACTAAAACTAATTAACTCTTGAGAATTGATGATTGATCTTTTTTTCCTCCCCCTTTTTCTGGTGCTTTTCGACTGTATATATAGGCTAAATCTCCAGTTTTTCACAATAGAACAGGAAAAATAACTCTAGCTTAATAGGAAGTTTTATCGACTTTAACTTCCCTTTTCATGTGGCCAAGTAGAGAATTTATACTTGAGTTACACAGCTAGGCAATGAATTTGGTGAACAGGTTGCACAGCTAGGCAGTGAATTTGGTCTCCTCTTCACGCGGCCGGGCATCTTTTCTTCTTTACTTCACACGGCTGGGTACTGAGCATTGTCATTTTTCATTACACGGTTGGGCAGTAATTTCCTCTTTGCTTCACGCGGCCGGGCATAGATCAATTTGCCTTTTTCAACAAAACTTCAATTTTCACTCTTTAATCCAGAACCAATTTGCACGGCCGCTTGAAAATTTCACCCGACAGTGTTAAAAACTTCAAGACTAAATGCTCATCTTTTAGTCATCAATTTCTGAAATTTACACAATTGCCCCAAAACTATGCATTTTTCTCAATTAAATCATTTTTCTTCAATTTTAACCCTAAAAAATACCAAAATTTACAATTAACTCCAAAAATATCAAATTAACCAATTTAACCTAATTGACACAAAATTAACCTAATTAAACACTTAAAAATATATTAAAAACATCATTAATTTTATAATTATTAGTAGTGAATTCAAATGAACAGTAATCGAGTGTGACTCAACTTTGACCAGCTATAAAAAATGTTATAGTAATTATTTTGAGCATATGGATTTACTAAAATAATGAAAATGAATTTTTATAGGTGTAAAATTAAAATTTGGTTAAGACAAAAATTAGTTTTTAGATCGGTGAAGGCACCATCAAATAGAAAAAATTACCGAAATGACCTCATTTTAATCTAAAAATTTAGATACATCCCAAAAAATAAATTTTTTGTATTTTTGGACTAATTTTCATAAAAATTTGAAAAAAAAATAGAACTAATAAGATGGTGACATGTGGCTTAATTTGAACCCTTAGATTAAATAGTGACCAAATAAATTTTAGCCATTCATTTGAGGACTATATAAACGAACATATTTTTTGGAGCTAAGTCACACCATTCTCTCCCTCTCCCCTAGTGGCCAAACCCAATTCTTCATTCCCTTCACCATGTTTGCACACCCAAGCTCTTAAATTTTACCTTAAAATTTCACTCTCAAGTAATTTTTGGCCTTCTTTCCATTTTTTTCAAGTGTTTAGTGAAGTTTGAGTTGAGAAATTTGGAAGAAACTTGGAAGAGAGAAAAATTGACAAGTAAGTATTTGGTTAAAATTTAATTAGATTTAATTGAGAATTGAGGTACTTATATGTTTTCTTGTGATTTTAGAGCAAAATTTGAATAAATTGATGGATTTTGTGTGTGTTTCATTTTAGCTAGGTGATGTGATAAGGAGGCAAGTGAAAGGAATAAATAAAAAGGAAAAAAAAGTTTGATAAGAACAAAGGAGAATTTTGTAAGTGGATACTTCAAACTAACTTATTTCATAATTTTAGAGTTATGTCACTTAGGTAAAAATGTATGAAATTGGATGTTAGGAAAGTATATTAGTGTGATTTAAATGAAAGGAATAAGCTTAATTAATCATGTACCTGTTTGGCCCTATAATAGGTTAATTAGAGAAAAATTTTTGCAAATGAAATTAAATTGATTAATTGATGAAAATATGCTTAAATAAACTTAAAAATGAGTATGGATCATAAATTAAGAAAAAATATGAATGCAATTGTGTTTACCTAGGCTGAATAGAATATAAGGAGTATACATATGAAATGATGATGATATAATCAAGGAAAGCATGAAAAATGATGTAGAATATGATTGATATAAGTTGTGATGATAAATATGAAAACTTTGAAGTAGTGTAGGTGTTGGCTTAAGACCACATCGTAATTTTAATGATAATCAAATCTTAAATAAACTCTATTATGAATTATGTTCCAAGCAATATTCTGTAAGAATTTCTACATACTTTCTGATGCAAGAATCAAAGAATAAGGATTAAAATATATCAAGCATGCATACAAGAAATCAAAGTTGAAGAATGCCTTAGTATGTAGGAAAATAGGGTATCAAAATTTTAAAATCAAATTGAGGCAAAATTCTATATTTATGCATGCATATTATAAGTTTTAAATTGCATAAAAATGTTTTAAAGTCAAAAAATGAGCCTTTGGTAAAAATTGTTTTCTTCAAAAAATGTTTTGTCAAAAATTGTTTCATTAGAAAATAGTCCTTTAGAAAATGAATTTCTAACAGTTGTAATTTCCACACAAAAAATCTAGATTTTACTACAAGAAAAATAACGACTAGTAACTGCTAGTTTTTATTTGTTTTCCTATTTTGCCCTCTAATGGTTATAAATAGCTATTTTCGGTTTTAACAAATAGAACTGAGTTTTTGGGTATAAATACATGTTTTTACACCTATTAGAATGTTAGAGAATTGTTGAAATGAATTTCTATCTTTTGACGGTAAAGATATATATTTTTCATTCTCACTTTCCACATCTTTAGCACTTCATTCTTTAAATATCATCCTCAATTTGATTATAGCTTCTATTTTAATTGTTTGTGAGGAAATTATATTGTGAAAGATTGTCAGTTTGGGTTGGCTTAAACCTTTGAAAAAAATTCTAGTAAGTGTTTTACATCTTTTACGTTGGAAAAAGATTATGGATAGATATACCTATCTAGGATTGTGTATTGGTTTTTACTCTTACCCTTAAAAGAGTTAAGAGTGGAGAGAAAAGTTCAAAAGTGATTCTTGAGGAGTGGATGTAGGCAAAGAGGCTGAATCACTATAAATTCTGTGTGTTTGCTTTTCTGTTCCCTTCTTTACAATTTTGTTTTAATTTTCTGGAAGTTGTGTTTTCAAAATTGTATTAAAACGATTTTTGAAATATTCATAACAAATTTTACACACATATTTTTAGAATTATATTGTGATTTTAAACTAAAAAAGAGCTTGCAAAATTTTGGTATATTTGTGTATTGCATTTTTATACTTATTGTCAGAATTTTGCATATACATGCATTTCTGTTCCATTAGAAAACAACAAGAAAATTTTGAGACACCCAATTAACCCCTCTCTTGTGTGTCTTTAAGACCTACATTTGGTATCAAGGTGTTTTTTCCTTTTCTTAAGGCTTAACATCCTTAAGTGATCTTAGAGATTGTTGATTCTCCAATTGCTACTTAATTAAAAGTAGGACATTCCATCCATTATCCTCTACTATTCAACGAAGAAAACTATCCTTTCTGAAAGCTTGTCATAAGGCATTTTATTCAATCCTAAGATATGGATTGTTGGGATATTATTAAAGATGGATATGAGAATCCACAAAAGAAATCTGCTGAGGAAGATGCTTTTGATTCTATTATTATTCCAAAGATCAAAAAAGAGTTCACTAATGCTGATAAAAGAAAAGTGTAGCTGAATTCTAAAGCTATGAGTATTATATTCTACTCATTACATATAAATAAGTTCAATAGAGTTTGTAGATGTGATATAACAAAAGAAATCTGGGACAAGCTATAAGCTACAGATAAAGGAACAAATCAAGTTAAAGATACTAGACTTCATGTTCTAATGGTAGATTATGAAGCATTCAAAATGAAACGAGAAGAGTTAATTTTTGAGGTAATCAACAGGTATGTAAAACTAACTAATGAAATTAAAGCTCTTGGTAAGAAACTTGATGAATATAATAAAATTGCTAAGCTTGTTAGAGGCCTTACTCCTAGATGGGAAGCAAAAGCTTCAATTCTGTTAGATAAGGATCTTAGTACTCTTAATTTTGATAATGTTTGTGGATCCCTTATTTCTCATAAGTTTTACATTAAGTCTTAAGATGCAAAAAAAGAAAAAAAGTATAAAATTGAAAGTTATTGCTCTTAAAGCAGAATTTGGAAGTGCTTATTCTATAGGTGATGATAAGATGACATTGATCACTAAGAAGTTCAAAAAGCTATACAGAAAAGGAAAGGAGTACCACAAAAAATAGCAATAGAAATTTCTTCATCAAAAGGTAGCAATTCATCAAAATCTATTAATGCGGTTTCTTATGAATGCAACAAACCTGGTCACATCAAATCCAAATGTCCAAATTTGAAAAAAAAGGAGAAAATATTAAAAAAGAAAGTTATAAAATCTAAATGGAGTGATAGTGAAGATTCAAGCATAGGTGAGCCAAAATCTATACATTCTGATGATGTTGGTCTGATGGCAATTTTTGATCGTGAAGAGCAGAATTCTCATTTTGATGAAGAACAAAATGTTGCTATTGATAAAGGCCAAATAGACAATAACTCAAGAAATTCAAAAGTAAGTGATTCTAATTCAAATGAAAATGGTAATGGATATGAAAGAATGCTTGAATGTTTTGAGAATTTGAATCATAAATATCGCATGCTTAAAAAGACGCATATAAAAATAAAAAAGAAATTTGATGCATTAAATTTGGAACATGAAAATGCTAAGCAAACAGAAATTAATTTGAGAAATGAATATTCTGACTTGGAAAGAAAATTTATATCTTTACAAGAAAAATGCAATGTGAATAGAAACTGATTTGTGTATGTAATGGAAATGTTGTTGAAAATTTGAATGCAAAATTTGTTCATGAAATACATCTAAGAGTTATCATAGAAATTACACCAAGAAAAAGATAAAAAAATTTCCATTTTATAATAAAATTTTATTTAGCTCTTCTGCTACACGCTTTTATTACTTAGCTCTTCTGCTACACGCTTTTATTACTATAAAAAAGAACATATATTAAAATTCTATTATTATAAGAAGAATGTTAATTTTATCAAATAGAAATGGGTGGTTAAGAATTCTGCAAGTTTTTTTGACTAACCATGAAGGATCCAAAAAATATTGTGATGGGGATTTATTTGAACCCTTAGTCTCACTAGACTGCATATAGGATGAGTAGGGTATCGTTCCAAAGGGAACGAGGTAAATTTTGTATTGAAACCATAAAGAGTAGATGGATAGGTAGCAAATAAAATGTAGATTATGTATTTAAATAAATATCTAAACTACTTTGCATATATTAATGAAATTGGATTAAAGATGACTTAAATGATGGTATGAACATACATTAGAAATATGAAATAGTAATTCATCTAAGAACAAGTTCTAGTAATTGTATAAAGAAAGTGATTGGAGAATTTAGCCAAGATTCTTTAAAGCAACTCTTGTTGTCAGTAAAGATGTTTTCATTTAGAGTCTATAAGCACTCTCGTGCCATTATAGAGATAAACAAAAATTATGAAGCTCTATGCCAATTCTTTAACGCCTCAAAGTGAATTCCTTAAGTCAAATTAAAGGAATTCAATGCTTCAAGTACATTCATTTGTTTTTCCATCAAAGAATTCCAACTCTCGTTGCAAACAAATTGACTAACATGCCAAATATGGTGGCCAATCATATATAGCAAATCAAAGCACACAAATGGATGTAAATCATAATTCATTCATTGTAATAATAAACATGTCTTAAACAAATATAGTGCATAGTTATAATGTACAAAGGAAACTAGCCAAAGTATATAATTAAATTAAAGAAAAAACAAGAGAAAGAAACTCATCTCATGTTCCTTTGGCTTTATCCCTTTGTAATCATCTAATAAAAGCTAAGTAAAAATGTTTATCCAAAACAAAACTATATTTCTAAAAACTAAAACATTGATTCCTCTCTTTTTTCTTCAGAGCTTTACTCCCATATTTATAGAGTCTAACTCTACAGATATGTCCCCTCAGAAACCACGAAAGGCTGCTCTGAAAAGACATAATGCTTGGCTGAAAGATCGGATGCAAAAGTCACAACGTTTGGGAAGCAGTATCTTGTCCGACTCGTGAACACACTCACGAGTCGTGAACTCCACCTAATCTTCTGGACTCGTGAGCTTTCTTCTTGAGTCGTGATCCATATCACGACTCGTGAACAAGATGCCGAGTAGTGAATGTTCCTCCTCTGCCTCACTCGTGAATCTCCAGTCCGTCTCGTGAATTCTTGTTCGAGTCGTGATCCACTTCACGACTTGTGATCCGATCACCATTTCTTCATTCTTCACCAGCTCTTCATTCTTCTGCACACTTCACCATCTTTAACCTAAAAACACACATAAATACATAAATTTAACATAAACACATAAAATACACATAATATTACATACTTAATTACATAAATAAAGGAAAACACACACTAAAAAGTAGACATATTACATGACATCAAATTCCCCCACACTTAAACCTTGCTTGTCCCCAAGCAAGAGAAAAGTGAGAAAAATTAATCCCAAGTTAAACTAAGTAAGTTAAATTATAAAGCATTGCTTAATGTTCACTTAAAATAAGATTGAGATGAAGTCAAACCCTTTAATACTCAAAATAGCAGTAAATCAAGACTTAAAACATGCATTCTAAATTATCAAGTCACCTAAGTTTACTAAATCCAACATCAAGAATATAAAGTCTCAAGACTAACCATGCTCAAGAAAGAAAATTGATCATAAAACTTAAGAGTTTAAGACTATAGTTGCCTTTTTGGACAATATTCAAGCACTCATACCTTTAAACCCATCTCATGGCATTTTTAGACTGCATTTTTCATTCTTTTTTTTTCGGCATGGGTATACTTTTAGACTTTATCCCATGAATTTTAAAATAGCTCCATCCCATACTTAATTAAGCTTTTGAGCATGCATCTTGCTTTTGTAAACGCCCCCAAATATTTGCAATTTCCATGCATGACATGTGTAAAGTGTGAATATTTAACTTAGGTTGAGTTTTGAAGTAATTAGAGTTGAGTAGAACAGAAAATTTAAAAAGAATGTACCGTTAATCGTGCCCGAGCCGAGAAACCCGAGAATGGGTGACCCATTGGGCAATATGAATTTAATATAAAATATGAAAGTACATATTAAATGAAGTACGGTGGTACAATTTAAGTGAAAATTGAGGTCCAATAGGCCTCCAAAAGGGTAAACAAAGAAAAATTTCTTGAGTCGGCGTAGGTTCGACTAGAAATTTTGACTGAATATTTGGAGATCTTAGAGATCTCCAATTGACTTAATATTTTAAATATATGTCATAAATAGTGTAGTGACACTCAGGGAACTAGAAAATAGCAATTTTGGCAAATCCGTAATTTCTGATCTCGGGCAGGCTGCACAAGCCGTCAAAGCTAAAAGTATATCGAAACAAAGTCGGAATAAGCTGAAATTTTTACCATATATTTTTGAATATATTTTGACACTCTAGGTAAAATTTCAGATCATTCTGACTTTCAGATCAAAAGCTCAATTTTGAGGTGAAAAATCGAAATTGAGTCAATTAAAGGGGTCAAAAACGTGAATCTGACCATAATAATTTATTGAGGTCATTATTATGAAGCTATGATCATGTGTGTACAATCTTAGGACATTAGGATGTGTGTACATGCTTGAATGAGTGAACATGTGGCATTATTTAAAGCCATTAGATTCAATAGTTGCAAGATGAACCTTGGCCTCTCCTTTGGTACACTTAAAAAACCATACATAAGGACCAAAATATCAGAAAATATCTGGAATTTTCGGCCATCTTCTCCTCCTTTCTTGTGAAAAGCCGAAATTCACCATTTCTTCTCTTATCTCACCATTTTCTTCTAACCAAGCCTTATTCCTTTGAATTTCCAGACCAAAAATTTACTCTAGACTCAAAATTTATCCCTCTTTAACTCAGTAAGAAGCTGGTATCAAAAGGAGGCCAAGAACTTTAAGATAAAAGGTAAGAAAAATTAAGAGAAATTTTGTGAGAATTAGATGAGATATGTGGGAGAATTTTTATGAGCATGTAGATATTGATTAGGAGAGTTGATTTATAGATTTAAATGGTTTAATATTGTGGTAAAAACTCATGATTCGTCCTTTGTAAATTTTGGCTAATAGAAGAAAAAGAGAAGGAAAGGCAAGTTTACAAGGATAAAGGAAAGGAGAAGGTGTAATCAGCTCTTTTCCAGCAATTTAGAGGTTAGTGGGTGCAAATTACCTTTAATTTCACTAATTTACTTGAATTTTCCCTAATTTTTCTATTATGTAACTATGTCATAAGCCTTAAAATAGTGAATTAATTTAATATTAATCAATAATATGCTAAAATAAGTAATTAGAGACTTAAATAAATTAATAAAATAAAAATTAAGTAGTACTTACCTTAGTAGCCAAATTAGGGTACTAAAGGTACCTTAATGCAAACTATTTGAAATTTGGGCAATTGATGTTATTTAATCTATTTAGTGCATGAGAAATAAAAATATGCTAGATAAAATGAAAAATGATTATTAGGGAACATTATGTCATAGTTACATAATGTAAAAAGTTGATAAAACTTGTAAAATTTTATGTGTAATTATCATTTACCATCGTATAGTGACTTGAAATGGACATAAAATAAAGTATAGCATTAATTTGGAACAAAGAATAAATTGTAAGTGGGAAATTCTTTGATGGCCGAATAACAACTATAATTAAAATAATATATTTTGTTTAAATTCTTGTGATATAAAGCTTTCCTGTGATGAATGTGCAATTAATGAGCTTATTTGAATAAGTTTGGGAGCATAATGTGATTAAAATAAAGTAATAAGAATAAATAATAACATAGAAAAGTAAGAAAAGATAAAATTTAATAATGCCCTTAGTGTACAGTGGGTAATTCCAGCTCTTGGATAGTATGGCTAGCCATAGAAATTTATTCCGCAGGATACCTTGAGCCTATGAGATAATTGTTATAAAAAATGACTATGAGATATAAGACAGAATAGCCGGCGTATTATATGCATTAGTACTGGGGTTTTGGTGTCGCACCTAGTGGTGGAATCCCTCCGATACACCGTATTTACGTCCTGTTTATCCAGTTCGTGGTTCTCCACTGGTGTCACCTAGGGGCAAAAGAGTAATTTTGCACAAAAACTGAAATAAAAGAGTAATTATGATGAAAATTATGCCATATTAATAAATATGAAATAAATAATATGAAAAATGAGATCAATATGATAATTAAGGGCAAATTAGTAATTACGCAATTAAGCGAGGGTAAAATGGTAATTTGAAACAAAAAGGGTGATTAAGGAAGTTAAAATGGCTAAATGAAGAAAATGGTAAAATCGTAATTAGTTAAAAGTTTAGGGACTAAAATATAAATTTACTATTTTTGAGGAATTTGAAGGATTAAAAATGTAATTTGTACATTAGAAATTAAATAAAAGTCAAACGAGTCAAATTTGAAGTCAAATTAAAGAAAAAAGTCATCGTAGGGACTTAATTGCAAAATTTTATAAAGTTTAGTAAATAGTTAAAATAAAATAGGAAAATTTATTATTATAATAATTCAAATTAATTAATGAAGGGAAAGAAATAGAAATTGAGTAACTTGATTAAATTACATTTGTTAAAAATAAAGTAATAATTTGAGTTAAATTAATTACTAATATTTAGTTAGTGAAATTTTTATGTAATTGCATCCAACACTGAGCGACTATGTTGCTCAGCGTATAGTTTATTTGGCTGCGCGCAGGGACAGGTACAGGGAGACTTACAATAAGAAAGCAGAATTTGGTGGCATGTACCCAAGAATTTTGGTTGTATATATTTGGTTATGTAAAATAATTAAGATTTATAAATTATTATGTAAGCATAATTGAAGTTAAGTTGTGGTTATGTAAATTAAATTTTATATGCATACAATTTGAGATGTGTCGATGTATGATGAATGTGAATGATTGATGAATTTAGAAGTATTGAGTTGATTGAATGGAGTTCGAGTGTAAGGAGGATTGAATTAGGGAGTGTATTTTGACATTTGCAGGTTTTGGGGTTTTAAATTATTAGACGTTATGCCGCCAAAATTTTTAATAAATTATTTAGACATTAGAAGGTTATTAAAAGAAATTATATTAGGTATTTTTTTAAAGGAGAGCGTTACAACTTTATTTTATTTATTTGTCATTTTCTTTTGCTAGTCCTCATCCATTATTGAATAGCTAAAGCTAAGTATTATGGCTATAGTTTCCATGAGACAAAAAAAATCCTAAAATCTTAAGCTCAATGAGAAAATTCTAACCTTTAAGCATAGTTAGTAAAGAGACTAAACAACCTAAAATGTTGAAAGAAGTAAAAAGAGATAACTTGAAAACATAAAACACATGCCAAAAGCCTTGAAAAACTAATCAAATGAGCATAAAAGGCAAATGACTCTTCATAACAACCTTTAGTACATACAATATGAGCAATACTTCTAATAAAACTTACGAAAAAGGTTAGCCTAAATAAAGAAAAAGACAAACAAAAACAAACAACACACATAAGGTTTAGGATGCTTCCCCACACTTAGAACACACATTGTCCTCAATGTGAAGGAACAAAACATAAATAACAAAAAAAAAAAAAGAAACAACCAAAGAAAATAGAGGAAAGAAAACTCCCCTAAAGATCATGGTGAAGGCGAAGGCAAAGACACCACATAGCCCGATTAGGCAATGAAGGCGTCCACCTTGTACTCAAGGCGGTGTTGATGGCGAACCAATTGTGAGGTAACTTGCTCTAAGGAAGTGAGCTGATGTTGGATGGTGGACTGGTTTTGCAGCAATTGATTGAACATGGAATGGGTCACATTTGAAGAAGATCCAGCAGTAGGTGAAAAAGCAGGTGCATGACTAGGGGTATCCTCCATAGGATCATCACTTTGCCCTTGCTCCGATGGCCTTAACTCTTCAGAAGTACTCTCCAAAGCAGCCACTTGTGGAGTAGAGGTGCTTAGAAGTTTCTTCCAACAAGAACGATATATGGGTGGTATGTATTGAAAGGAATGGTTAATCACTTCTCCTCGTACAAACAGATGTTTGGAAAAATATAAGCATGTGCAGTGTCATAAGTGCGTAAATCAATATCAATACCCCTAGCAATAGCAGCAATAACATGTCCATGTGTGATAGTGGACTCCGATCGACCAACACAATTCAATAATTGTTTGAAAATCCAAAAAGACCAACAAATAGACTTGCGATTATGCACACACCACATCAAGAAAAGTTCATGACTTGAAACTCGATTAAATTCAGGCTTGTTAAAGATAATAGAGGCAAGAATCTTGTTCAAAATCCAATATTTCATATCCGAAATAAACATTGATTTAGCCTCTCTAGCCCTATATGGTGTAGTTAAACCAGTGAGAAAGTTCCAAAAAGCATTAGGCCTGTAACTCTTAGGTGGATCACATAATCCATATGGTTTAAAGCCAAAAATGTGATGCATAATAAAATATGTAAGTGTATGATCAATGACATTCAAACGAAAGTCCACAAGCCTAGGATTGTCAGCATTTTCTTTCAAATTGGTGTAAAATTCCAAGACTAAATCAGTATAGAACTATTCATGCATATTAACAAAACGCAATAAGCCACATTGAGATAACATTTCATTTACTACATCAAGCAAACCCACTTATTCAAGCAAAGAGTTTGGGAAATACTTACATTGAGAAATTGCTCTATCCTTAAGAACAAGGAATCTATTACCTTCATGGATAAAGGAAAGGGGAAAGGGTGAACCAAAATCTGCCTGTAAACTTGCTAGTTGTGCTTCATCTCCCCCTTGCTGACCCCTTGAAGTTGGGACATTCTTGGTTCTCATCATGATGGTTAAAGAGAAAGAGACAGAGAAAAAAAATGCAGAAATAGTAATGTAGGAAGAGAAAGGTAGGAGAAACACACAAAGATGGAGGAGTAGAAGAGAAAAACAAGAAAATGAAAAGAGAATGGGAATAGAGTGCGTATAGAGTGAAATGCACGAGGGAAATAAGAGAAAAGAACTGTGTAAAGAAAGAAAGAAATAACTACAGTATTTATATAGAAATAAGGGGGAAAATGAAACGATGTATTGTTTCACAAACCTTAGGTTTTGAATTTATAATCGTTCCCCCCCCATGTAATTGAACCTAATTAAAGGCAATTAAGCTACATAATAACCGTAAAGATGACGAATGGAAATTAGTAAGTGTTTAAAGAAAGAAATAAAATAAATTAAAAATAAGAGAAGAAGTAAAAATCATGACTTGGGACATTGAGAATAGTGAATCACGAGTCGGAAGAAGCATCACGACTCGTGATGAATGTAGTAATTTTGCACAAGAGAAAAAATGTTCACGAGTCGTCATAAATGTCACAACTCGTGAAAAACGAAATGCAGGCATCTGAGGAATAGGTTCACGAGTTGGACAGCCTTTCACTACTCGTGAGCAATTCCTCTCTGTGTTACTCGTGAAATAGGATCACGACTCGAACTGAGATTCACGACTCGGTATGCTGCAGCCTCTGGAATACTCGTGAACATGTTTACGAGTCGAACTGCACTCATGAACATGACAGTGCTTCATTTTTTTCTGCAAAATCATACCAATCTCAAGCCAAAAGTTAAAATTACAACAGATAAATAAATCAATAAGAAAGAAAACTATAAACTACATAAAACTTAACCAAAAATAAACTATAAACAAAAACTCTAATTCTAAAGCAAACAACACACAATATAAGAATTCATACATCTAATAACTAATTTATATCATACAATCCTAAAACATCTACTCTTTTGTATCAATCAATAAAAATTCATTCAAGCCATTCCCCGGCAACATTGCCAAAATCTGATGGGGATTTATTTGAATCCTTAGTCTCACTAGACCGTGTATAGGATGAGTAAGATATCGTTGCAAAGGGAACGGGGTAAATTTTGTATTGAAACCACAAAGAGTAGATGGATAGGTAGCGAATAAAATGTAGATTATGTATTTAAATAAATATCTAAAATACTTTGCATATATTAATGAAATTGGATTAAAGATGACTTAAATGATGGTATGAACATACATTAGAAATATGAAATAGTAATTCATCTAAGAACAAGTTCTAGTAATTGTATAAATAAAGTAACTGGAGAATTTAGCCAAGATTCTTTAAAGTAACTCTTGTTGTCAGTAAAGATGTTTTCATTTAGAGTCTATAAGCACTCTCTTGTCATTATAGAGATAAACAAAAATTATGAAGCTCTATGCCAATTCTTTAACCCCTCAAAGTGAATTCCTTAAGTCAAATTAAATGAATTCAATGCTTCAAGTACATTCATTTGTTTTTCCATCAAAGAATTCCAACTCTCGTTGTGAACAAATTGACTAAAATGCCAAATATGGTGGCCAGTCATATATAGCAAATCAAAGCACACAAATGGATGTAAATCATAATTCATTCATTGTAATAATAAACATGTCTTAAATAAATAATAGTGCATAGTTATAATGTACAAAGGAAACTAGCCAAAGTATATAATTGAATTAAAGAACAAACAAGAGAAAGAAACTCATCTCATGTTCCTTTGGCTTTATCCCTTTGTAATCATCTAATAAAAGCTAAGTAAAAATGTTTATCCAAAACAAAACTATATTTCTAAAAACTAAAACATTGATTCCTCTCTTTTTTTTCTTCAGAGCTTTACTCCCATATTTATAAAGTCTAACTCTACAGATATGTCCCCTTAGAAACCATAAAAGGCTGCTCTGAAAAGACATAATGTTTGGCTGAAAGATCAGATGCAAAAGTCACAACGTTTGGGAAGCAGTATCTTGTCCGACTCATGAACACGCTCATGAGTCGTGAACTCCACCTAATCTTCTGGACTCGTGAGCTTTCTTCATGAGTCGTGATCCATATCACGACTTGTGAACATGATGCCGAGTAGTAAATGTTCCTCCTCTGCCTCACTCATGAATCTCCAGTCCGTCTCGTGAGATCTTGTTCGAGTCGTGATCCACTTCACGACTCGTGATCCAATCACCATTTCTTCATTCTTCACCAGCTCTTCATTCTTTTTCACACTTCACCATCTTTAACCTAAAAACACACATAAACACATAAATTGAACATAAACACATAAAATACACATAATATTACATACTTAGTTACATAAATAAAGGAAAACACACACTAAAAAGTAGACATATTACATGACATCAGATTGGGTACCTAACAACACTTAAATTCATTGCAGATTTTCCTAAAAAGTGCCAAGACAAAAAAGTGGTGTATAGACAGTGGCTGCTCTAGGCATATAATTTGGGACAGAACTAAAATCTCTAGGCTAGAAAAATCTAAAAGTGATTCTGTCAGCTTTGGTGATAACAAATAAAGAAAAATTATTTGTATTGGATATATTGGTTCAAATCCAGTTATTAGAGATGTCTCTCTTATTGAAGGTCTAAAATGAAATCTATTAAGCATTAGTCAACTTTGCGACAAAAAGAGAAGAGTGATTTTTGAAGCGGATCATTGTAGAGTAGAAGACATTGAAATGGGAAAATCTATTCTAAAAGGGAAAATATCTTGAAATATCTATTTACTTAGCCTAAAAGTTATTCAGAAAAGTAAGGCTAAGTGTTTAATTTCTAAGAAAGATCTAAGTATTTTGTGGCATAGAAAATTGGGACATGCGAGTTCCATGCATTAAAAAAGCTTGTCAGAAAAGATTTAGTAAATAAAATGCCAAAAATAAAAATTGATAAATATCATATGTATAAGGCATGTCAACTTAGGAAGTAAACCAGAAATTCCAATAAATCTAAGAATGGGATTTCTACTAAGAAAGCTCTACAACTCCTTCAAATTGATTTATTTGGATCAATAAATCCTTCAAGTATTGGTGAAAAATCAAATGTCATAAATGTGGTGGATGATTATAATAGATTCACTTGGGTAATGTTTCTTGCTTATAAGGATGAGGCATTTTATGCTTTTAAAAAGTTGAGTAAGAAGATGCAGAATCAAAAAAGATATAAGAACCCAAGTATAAGTAGTGATCATGGTGGAGAATTTGAAAATAAAAAATTTAAAGTATTATGTAATAATTCTGGAATCAGTAACACCTTTTCTGCTCCTAGAACACCCCAGCAGAATAGTGTTTTAGAAAAAAAGAACAAAACTTTTAAAGAAATGGCCAGAACAATTATGAACAAGAATAATCTACTTAAGTATTTTTGGGCTGGGGCAATCAACACTGCTTGGTACACTCTAAACAGTATTCTAATCAGATCAATGTTAGAAAAGAAACTCTATATGAGCTATAAAAGTGCAAAAAACCCAATATTAGCTATTTTCAACCTTTTAGCTGTAAGTGCTTTATTTTTAATGATAAGAATAATTTAGCTAAATTTGATGCAAAATCTGATGAAGTTATATTCATAGGTTATTCTTTAAATTCTAAAGCATATAAAGTATTTAATTAAAGAACACTTAAAGTAGAAGAATCAATAAATGTTAAATTCGATTTTACTAATGTAAATTTTAGAGAAACGAGCCACCAGATCAGTAACACCACAAAAAAATGCAGAATAACAACAAAATTTAGCGAGGACAAGAAAATTCATTGTTAAATCAATGATATAGCAATAAAATTGTGACAAAAAATGAATTTGATCGCAAATATTGGTGTGGGAATGCACGAAAACATATATTGCAACAACTTAGTGAGAATATTGAAATTTTGTCACTAATTTTAGGAGCCAAAATTTTGGCATAAAATTTAGCGAGAAGTTGGTGAGGCTAAAAGACAAATAAACTTGTATATTTAGCGAGAGAGTAAGTCCTCGCTATAATAGTGAGAAAAACAATCCTAGCTAAATTAGCAAGAGCTCTAATCCTTGCTAATTGTAAGGTAGACATAATTATGTGACCATTAGCGAGGGAAAATGTCCACACTAAATTAGCGAGAGTTATAACCCTTGCTAATAATAATGTAGACATATATGTGACAATTAGCGAGGGAAAACATCCTAGCTAAATTAGCGAGAGCTCTAAGCCTTGCTAATAACAGTGTGACATAATTATGTGACCACTAGTGAGGGAAAATTTTCTCGCTAAATTAGCGAGAGTTTAGATCCTCGCTAAATTAGCGAGAGCAATTGTCCTCGCTAATAGCAATGTATATTGGTATTTAGAATTATATGACCATTAGCAAAGGAAAATATTCTTGCAAAATTAGCAAGAACTCTAATCCTTGCTACCAACAACATAGGTTGGTGTGACAACTATTTTATTGTTAGCGAGAAAAAATATCCTCACTAAATTAGCAAGAGTTTATCCTCTTGCTAACTATAATCAATAGCTAGGAAAATTGTTCTCGCTAAATTAACGAGAGTTTAAGTCCTCATTAATAACAATACATGTTGGTGTATACAATTATAACCATTAGTGAGAAAGTTGTCCTCGCAAAACACTCTATATTAGCTAGGATATTTTCTCTAGAACAAATTGCTAGGACTATTGTCCTAGCTAAATAAAATTAGCTAACTTTATTATACAGTGCCATTATTCCAAACCTCCCTTCAATTTGATATTATTCCCCATCCTCACTCCTCTACCCCTCATATTTCTTTCCCTCATTCTAATAACCATAAGAAAACCCTAGCCATCTGCCCCATTACCTTTACCGCCCCCTTGCCAACTTACCACGGTCCCATTTTGCTTGTTCTAAAACAACACATAATTCTCTCTCTCATTCTAAAACACCAAAATCAACTAAGTTGCTGCAACAAATGGTGGAAGAGATATACACCCCAACCCCATCCCTTGAAAGAAAAAGTTAGCATCAAAGAAAGGAAAAGGCGAGATGGTGGTTTTTCTTGTTCCTGTGAAGCAAAGATTATTCACTTGGCGAATGAAGTGAATTAACCTCTTTTTGGCTTCGGACAAACACCTTTTTCTTCATTGGTCGAGCTTTCTACAAAAAAAGTGATGCAAGAACGTATTCTCTTATCTAAGCTTTTTCCCTATGCATTCGCTTCCGACATTTCCTTTGATTCTTCATAAATCAGGTAACACATATTTTCTTAATTAGAAAAGGTACTTTTGTTGTAATTTTTTAAATTTTTTTCTTTCATGAAGCTGGAGTTTTATCTTGAAATTTATTGTTAGGATTTTAACCTCAACAATATGAACACTAGCAACATAAATCTATTGAAAAACACTTGGATCCAAGTTTTTTCTCCTTAACATAAATCTATTTCTTATATTTATTGATTCCATTTTGGGACTGCAATAGAGGGTTTTGCCTTTTTTTGTTAGTTTGGTTGGTTTTTGATTTCTTATTGTAGGTTACCTTCTCCTTTATATGATTTTGGTTTTGTCAGTTTAACAATTATATCGAGTTAAACTGAACGACCAATATGTTTTGGCAAAAGTGTTCATCAATCATGTACCTGAACGACACAACTTTATCACTGCTGCTCTGTAAATTGAAAGGAAGAAAGTACCATCATTTTTATCTCCCGTGCACTTGTCACTGTTATATTTACATTGTAATTTTAATTTTTTCTGATTATTGGAACACCGAATTGCACAATATAGACCATAGACAAATGGAGCATTCTGTTGATTTTGATGCATCACTGGATTCTACCAAGCCAGTATCACCCTAAAGATAATCTATTAACTGATCCTTCTGAAAGAATGATGACAAGGAGAGCCATACATGAATATTATGGTAATATGGCCTTTGTCTCTCAACTTGAACTAAAAATTATATTGATGTTAAAAATGATAAAAAAAATTGGATTATTGCTATGAAAAAAGAGTTAAATCAATTTGAAAGAAATAAAATTTGGAATTTGGTTGCTAAACTCTCAAATTGTTTTATCATTGGAACAAAATGGGTGTTTAAAAACAAGTTGGATGAGGAAGATAATGTTGTTAGAAATGAGGCCAGAATAATGGCTCAAGGCTACAATCAAGAAGAAGGTATAGATTTCAATGAAAATTTTGCACCCATAACTAGAGTAAAAGCTATTAAAATTTCGTGTGCATTTGCATGTTTAAAAATTTTAGATTATATCAAATGGATGTTAAAAGTGCTGTTCTAAATGGTTTTCTAAATGAGGAAGTATATGTTGACCAACCTCTAGGTTTTGAAAATTTTGAACATCCAAATTTTGTTTAAAAACTTAAAAAGGCTTTATATGGTTTGAAACAAGAATGTATGAAAGATTAAATTGTTTTCTACTTGCTCATGGTTTTAATAGAGGAAAAGTAGACACTACACTTTTTATTAAGCATAAATCATCTCATATTCTAATTGTTCAAATATATATTAATCATATAGTTTTTGGTTCTACTAACATTTCCTTATATAAAGAATTTGAAGCTATCATGAAAAAGGAATTCAAAATGAGTATGATGGGTGAGTTAACATTCTTTTTGGGTCTCCAAATCAAGTAATGTGTAGATGGTATATTCATAAGTCAAGTGAGGTATACGAAGGCATCACTAAAGAAATTTAAGATGTCTGATACAAAATCTACTAGTACCCCTATGAGCTCATCTATTAAGTTAGACAAAGATGAAAGAGGTAGAAATGTTAAAGAAAAATTATATAGAGGCATGATTGGTCATTGCTTTATTTAATAGCAAGTAGACCAGATATTCATTTTGGTGTATGTCTATGTGTTCATTTCAATCAACTTTAAAAGGATCTCACTTGTCTGCAATTAAAAGAATTTCGAGATATCTATAAAGAACTCAAAAATTGGGGTTGTGGTATCTAGAGAACACATCTTACAATCTTATTGGACATTCTTATATTGATTATGCTTATTGCAAATTTGACAAAAAAAAAAAAAGCACTTTTGGTGAGTGTCATTTTTTTTGGAAAATTCTCTTATTATTTGATCAAGCAAAAAACAAAATTTTATGTTTGGATATTATTATAGAAAAGATTGAAATTAAATGGTTAATTCATATATTATAATGTAAATCGTATAATTGATACCGTCGGCAAATAAGGCACGTCAATACTTGAACCAATGTTTGGGTTCAAGATGTCACATTTTGTGTTATCAAAGTAAGGTTAAAGCAGTTTTAAATCGGAGTTTGCATTAGTTGAATGAATTATATATATATATACATATCTATGGTTGGGAAAGATACCTACCCTTAACAGAAGTCATTTATAACAACAACTACTAAATGAGTGTAAAAATGTCACCATACAAAGCTTTACATGGAAATTAGTGCAAAAACACCATTATGTTAGACTGAACTCAGTGAAAGTAAGCTTGCTGGACTATAATTAATTAAAAAATTTGAGAAAGTCCAGGTTATCAAAGACAATTTGAAAGTTGCTTTCAATCGATAGAAATCTTATGTAGATTTAAAAAGGAAAGAAGTAGTGTTTGAAGTGGGTGACAAGGTCCTTAAAATTGTCTCCCTAGAGGAAAGTATTACAATTCGACAAAAAGGGGAAATTGAGTCCCTAGGTTTATTGGCTTATACAAGATATTACAACGTGTGGGCCAGTGGCCTATAGACTAAAGTTACCACTAAAGCTGGAGAAAATCCATGATGTGTTCCACGTATCCATGCTATGGCGATATAAATCTAATCCAGCACACATCATCACACTAGGAGAGCTACAACTAAAAGCTTCTTTGACCTATGATGAGAAATTGGTTAGAATCCTAACATATAAAACCAGACAGTTGAGGAACAAGTAAATACCATTGGTAAAAGTGCCTTGGACTCGCCACAACCTGGGAGCTAGAACAGGCCATAAGACAACAATATTTTCAACTCTTCAATAAAGGTAAATTTCAAGAGCGAAATTTTTATTTACTAGGGTAGAAATTTAACGCCCCAAATATCCTGACTATATGAATAGGAAGTAGAATGAATAGTGTCATCGGGGTGAATAACACCCAGGACCCATACATATTTTTCTTGATTACTAGGAAGTACAATTCATGAGGAGTTCGAAGTTGTAATTTGAGGTAAAATCAAGGTCAAACAGGGCCTCAAAATAAAAAACATAAAAATAAGTAGCAGATCGAAATAAATAGTAATCGAATTTGACTTAACTTTGACCAACTATAAAAAATTGTTTTAGACTTCAAAAATTATTTTGAGCATGATTACTTATTAGAAATAATTAAAATGAATTTTTAGAGATGTAAAATTAAATTTTAGTTGAGACAGAAAATTAGTTTTTGGATCGGTGAAGGCACCATTGGACCAAAAAAATTATTGAAATGATCTCATTTTGACCCAAAAATTTAGACACACCTTAAAAAATATTTTTTTCATATTTTTGGACTATTTTTCATAAACATTTGATAAAGAAATATTAGAAACAATAAGATGGTGACATGTGGCTTAATTTGAGCCTTTAGATTAAATAGTGACCAAATGAATTTTTGGCCATTCATTTAAGGACTATATAAAGGGATAACAATTAGATTTTTGAAGCTAAGTCACGCCATTCTCTCCCTCTCACTAGTGGCTGAACCTAATTCTCCATTCCTCCACCATGTTTGCTCACCTAAGCTGTAAATTCCCTTAAAATTTGCCCTAAAACTTCACTTTGAAGTAATATTTGGCATTCTTTCCATTTTATTCGAGTGAAGTTTAAGTTGAGATATTTAGAAGAAACTTGGAAAAGAGAAAAATTGCCAAGTTAGTATTTAGTTAAAATTTAATTGGATTTAATTTGGAATTAGGATATTTTTATGTTTTCTTGTGATTTTGGATCAAAATTTAAAGAAATTTATGGATGTTGTGTGTATCTTATTTCAGATAGGTGACAGGGATAAAGAAAAAGAAGTTTGATAGGAGCAAAGGAGAATTTTGTAAGTGGATACTTCAAACTAACTTATTTCATAATTTTAGAGTTATGTCACTTTGGTAAAAATGCATGAAATTGTATGGAAAATTAAATTGATGTTTAAAAGATGAAATTAAATGTTAGGAAAGAATATTAGTGTGACCTAAATGAAAGGAACAAGCTTAATTAGTGATGTATCCATTTGACCCATAATAGGTTAACTAGAGAAAATATAGTGCAAATGAAATTAAATTGATTAATTGATGAAAATATGCTTAAATGAACTTAAAAATGAGTATAGATCATCACATAAGAAGAAAAAGAATATGCATGCTATTGTGTATACCTAGGCCGAATAGTATAAAAAGAGTATACATGTGAAATAATGATGATATAATCAAGGAAAGCATAAAGCATGGTGTTTAATATGATTGATATAAGTTGTTAGTGTATGTAATGGCCGAAAAGCATCTTGATGAAAACAAATGTATGTTTGATGTAAAGTACTTTATAATCCATGTTGAAATGAAGTGTTTTGGCCAAATCATAGGGAGAAGTGATGAAAAATTACTATTTGATGATTATGGTGTTGGATACCAAGCTTTAATACCATTACATAATGTATGAATCATGACTAGAATGAAAATTATGACATTAAGAATGAAATATAATGATGAAATAAATTGCCCTTAGTATTAGTGGTCAAACTAGAAGCATATAATATAATTTGCTAGCACAGGAACTTAGCATGGTCTCATTCAATCAAGATAATCTTGGTTTGAGTAGGACTGTTGACCACCCCAAGTGCTCACTTCGACATATTTTAGTTTGTTGGCTTCCTTGTCCTGCATATCTAATTTAAGGATTTTGGCTGATATTATTAAGGGCAAAATAGTAAATTAATTGATAAAATTGATAAAATAGTGGCATAATTGTAAATAATGGAAGAAAAGGATAAAATTTTAGATTTTATTTAAAAATTGGCAAAAATAAGGACTAAATGGTAATTATAAAAGAAAAGTTGGATTCTAAGGACTAAACTGTAAACACGTAGAATTTAGTGGCTAACCAATAAAATAGGCATTAAAAAGGAGTAAATTTGCAATTATGTGGCAAAAATGGATAAATTAGGGACTAAAATATAATTTTGACATAAAAGTATGAAAAATAAGGATATAATGGTAAATTGGCAAAGATAATACTTAAGTGAGGGCAAAATGATAATTTGACATAAAAGTGTAATTTAGCGGAGTATATGGAAGTAAAAGTGCAACATAGTAAACAATTGGTAAAATGGAGAAAAAAATAGTAGCATCTTAGTTATTATGACAATAAACTAGCCATATGAGGACCATTTGGTAATTTTACTAACAAATTATCAATTTGTTGCTGAAAAGTGGCAAATTAGTAAATAGTGGGGCAAGAAGTAAAATGTGATGAGTTAGAGTAATATAAAAAAAATAATAAATAAAATAATAGTAAATAATAATTAATAATAATATGGCATAATATGTATTAGATATTTGAAGTATTTTAGTTAAGTT
This sequence comes from Excoecaria agallocha, assembly GCA_037975025.1. Lineage (NCBI taxonomy): Eukaryota > Viridiplantae > Streptophyta > Magnoliopsida > Malpighiales > Euphorbiaceae > Excoecaria > Excoecaria agallocha. Next base: position 1,308,231 of record CM075809.1, read on the forward strand.
TCCACCACTAAGCAACACATTGCTTAGCACATAGTTTTTTTTTACTGTGCATAGGGAGCAGGTATGGAAGAGACGAAGTCAGAGAAAGATGAGGAGGAGGTTTAGAGATTATGGCATGTATATATTAAATTTTGGGGAAACTTGTGCAATTGTAGTGGACATAATATTTTGGCATGTAGATATTAATTTGTATACGTGTGAATGTAAGTTTATTACGTATATTAAAATTTTGTATAAATGTAAAATATGGTGAGTTGTGGTATTGATGAGTTATGGTGATGGAAGTAAGTTGATAATGGTTGATTGTTGGAAATTTGTGATGTGATTGAGTTATTGGGATTTCAAATTTTGAAAATTTGCAAGTGGGGTAGTTGTTTATAGCAGTCGTTATTCTGCCAAAATTTTACCAAATGAATAGTGATTTGCAACAAGTATATATATTAGATGTACATGTACAACTTTATTTAGTGATGTTTGGAAATTATTAAGGAAAAGATTGAAACCAATGTTTGGGTTCAGGGTGTCACAATATAGATGATGCTATAATATTTAGTGAGACATTAGAGATCACTTTAAACACGTTAAACAATTTTTAATAAGATGTTTTAAGCATGGAATAATGTTATCTAAAGAAAAGATAGAAATAACCAAAAGAAAAATAAAATTTTTAGAATTTATGATTTCTAAAAGAGAAATAGAGTTTCAACCTCATATAGCAGAAATTTTGTTAAAATTTCTAGATCTACTAGAAAATAGAAAAATGTTAGAATAATTTTTAGGTCATGTAACTTATACTAGTGATTTTATTCATAATTGTACTAAGAAGAGAGCACATTTTTCAAACCAAATTGAAAGGAAATAGTCCAAAGAATTGGACCGAAGAAGATACTAAAATAGCAAAAGAAATAAAGAAATTTTAAAAATTTACCCAAGTTACCATTGTTAGAAGAAAACAAAAAAATTAAAATTAGAAATAGATGCTTTTGATAATTATTGGGCAGCTATTTTAAAAAGCAATGATGAAAGAAAAATATATGGATATAAATCTGGAACATTTACAAATACAGAAAAAAATTATCAAAGTAATGAAAAAAATTATTAGCAGTAAAATATGCTATAGAAAAATCTGAATTAATATTATTACCCAAAAAATTTATGGTTATGATAAATAATATACAAGTAAAATCTTTTATTACAAAATATTATAGTTGAACGTTTGCTTAAAGAAGAAAAATGGGTTGGTAGGAATCTTTTACTAATTTTAATTTTGATATAAAACATATTTTAGGAAAATAAAATATACTGGCAATCTACTATGTAGACCTAAAAATAATATATAAATTGTTTATTCTAACACAATCCTTTCAAGAATCATATGAAGAAAAGCACATAAAGGATATCAAAGCTTATTTTTGAAAAGGAGCAAATGGAATTTATTCGAAGATATATGTCTCAAATCCAATTATTGGAAAACAAGATGAAACAACAATTTGAAAATCTACAAATATCTATATCTCATTCTCTATAAATAGACATGAGATAAATCAAATATATATGAATTATGTATAGGCACTTTATCGACAATCTACTAAAGATTTAAGGAAATCCATCTCAGGAAGTTCTAGCCCTACAAAAATGACAATTCTTGGCACTACAGCCAAAAAGAAGCTAGAAGACAATATATCTAAAAATCTATTAATGAGAACATTAGTTCAATTTTTGGACTATTCTAATCAAGCCTCAACATCTATTCAAATATCTATAGAGAAGCTCAATTGCAGACTAATAACTTGAAATGATCTATATGAAAATCTATCATTATCTGTTAGATTATGGATCGATAATGAAAGATTTAAAATCAATGTTTCTAAATGAAAGAAATAGTGGAAAGAAGATTTCATTAAAGCTCTACAATATCTAGCCAAATTTACTAATGCAATTGGGATAAGCACAATCTCAATAAATGGAACATATAATAAGGCAATCATAAGAAAAGGAGCTTATCCGAGAACGGTACAAAAATTATATCATTTTGGATTAGTCCACACAATCTATCTAGGAGAAATTTTGGAAGAAATTCAAGTCCCAACTTGAAATATTTAAAAATATTACTAAGGGAGCAAAAATATATATCAGAACAATGAGTATCATTCTTAAATGGGATGACAAAAAAAATGTAGAAATTAATGTTGAGCTAGTCATCAAAATGGGAACAACTAGAAAAGAATATATTCCTAATAAGCAAAGGACATTTATCTTTTACCCGTGATCTTAAAGATTTCAACCAAAATGAGAATGAAAAATATAGAGAAAATTATTCGAGGATTAAAAGAAATATTAATGATGGGAAAAATATTATACAAGTTATCTAGAAGATGTATTGATCACTAGTCCATCCACCGACTGGCATTAGAGATATTTACTAAAAAGTTATCTGGATGGAATCTTGGAAGGGAGTCTACAAATGACTAAAGCTACTAGATAAATACTACTAGAAACATAAAGAAAGAAACTATGATGGTAGAAAAATGAAGAGAACAAAACCTAGTAGAGCTAGACCCTCTCTAAAAAGAAGGAAAAGAAGAAGGCAAATGATTGAAGATGTAGCCAAAGAAGATAATGTAAGCAATTATGTAATAGAGGTAGGGTTCAACCGATATAAAAACTGACAATTAATAGATTAAGGCACAATTGAGCTTACAACTTAGCTTGCAACTGAGTTTTTGCCTTCTCTCAAAAGTTTGTAATCTTGTATTTTCAAAAAAGAAAGAAAAATCTAGGAAATTTTAAAGATCTTTTCATTCTTTCTATGTAGTCAAGTATTTAGCATTTAAATCCTTCAAGAAATATGCAGAACTACTAGTGATAAGTAAAGAGGATTAGATCACTCAGATCCTTCAATAATTATTTCTATTGGGAACCTTCATAAAGAATTTTCTACTATCTATTGGAAATTATTTTCAGTAGTGCCTCCAATGTTACCAAGCCCATGTTTGAAGATAGAGGGCAAAAGGTATTGAAGAGAAAGCACTCAGGTCAATGTAACCATGAACATTATAGTCTAAGGGTTAATAGTTATCAAAAATCGTTGATAACTAGATTCATCAGTAGAATAGAAGTGTGTTGGATCCAAAATATGAGAATTTAAAAGGTATACATTAAATCATAATTCTTGTTCATTTATGGCTTCAGTTTTAAATTCTAATTCTTGAATGGATAAGAATGATAAAAAAAAGGTGAAAAGAAAGAATATTTTCAAAAATAAATTTTAATTATTTAAATTCAAAACTTAAAAAAATTTTGAGATTTAATAAAGATTTATAAGAAGATAAAAATTTAATATAGATCAACATAAAATTTTATGAAAATTATTAGTATTAATTCTGGTAGAGTGGAATTGGTATCAAAGCCTAGGTTATTAAGAAAAATATAAAAAAAATCCTAGAATTTATAAAGAATTATTTAAATTAAAGAATCTAAATGTTAAGTGTAAAATTAAGAGAAATCTATAACAAAATATTTAAAACTTGTTCAGAATTAATAGAAAAGATAAAATATTATAAAAATAGGATGAGAGATATAGAGAACAAATATATGTTCATAGAATTAAATAATCTTAAAGAAGAATATATATTACCTAAATTACAAGAAAGAATGTAACACCCTTATCACTCCGATTATACGGAACAGTACAAGTAACCCGAAAATTTTTTTTTTTCATTAACATTTAATCAATACCGAAATTCGATATTACCAATTCTTTGGGTATTCAATGACCTATAACTGTCCCGGGTTACTATTCACTTAATAAAATTTCGGCATTATAACGGCTATATTTGACTAGCCTCCTGGAAAATCAAACAACACACAGCCTCTCAGAGGCACAACACTTCTATAACAATCATTCTATTACTCCAAAATCTCCATCAAACATCCAATCATTCAAAACGGGTTATCATATAATCATACACACATCTAATTACATATCTTTTTCATATCCCAATGTTTATACATATCAGTCATTTATATACATGCCAAAGTTTACATAATTTACATAATAACAAAATTTCTTTTCTTTCACTTTGTGCATCACTGCTCCTTCCGCGCTGTACCTGCATGCAGTAAAAACTACATGCTGAGCATAAACTATGCCCAGTGGTGTCTAACAATCCTAATACTTTCTTTGTAATAATTATTCCTTTAATATGCTTTATTTAATCAATTAATTTCAAAGTAAGTATAATTAATCATGTTTCATCGCGTTCAAGTGAAAACAGTGATTTTTCACATTATTTACACTTTTTCCTCATTTATTTCATAACGGTTGACTAATTTCCTTTTTAGTCCTCAACATTTTACTAAATTCCAAAAATGCCCTTTTTGTCTTAATAATTACGATTTTGCCATCTTAGTCATTTACTTTCATTTTCTTTACATTAGTTTCATCATTATTCATCATTTATTCATTATTTCACTACTTTTGGGTAAAATTACGGTTTAGTCCCTATACCATAATATCTTATCTTATTGACCTTGTTAGGTCTTCAAATTACTATTTTACCCTTATTAATCATTTCTCCTTTATTTTTACTTATTAATTACCCATGTTGGAAAAATTACCATTTTGCCCCTAAACTTTTATTTTCTTTCATTTAAGTCTTTTTTCACTTTAAACTTCATTTTTATCATTCTTTTCATTTCTTTTAACATATTATCACTTTTATTTCATTTCATGCCCCTAGTACAGTACCGACAGAAATTTTCAGACTGGATACTCGGGACGTAGACCCTCATGGGCCACACATAGACTGAAAAATGATCTCAACGACCATTTTTCCACGTAGCAGATACCAGGTACAAACAGAAGCTATGGTGATCAGTGATCCTACCATAACTAAGCAAGTCGCCATGACTTGCACCGCGGTACAGATGTCCCTATGGCTAGCCAATTATATCCTGAGCTAGGCTTTTACTGCCAGACTATTTCTAAGGGCGCAATTTCATCAAAATTTCAATTAAACTTTACATTTTTCATTATTTCATCACTCGAAAATGCTTGTAATCATTTCTTTTCATTCGAAATTACTCGTAGTCATTTCTTTTCATTCTTTCGCATAGATTGTGAATTATTCTACCATAATTCACCAAAATCATTCACTTTCTCATCAATTTGCATTTTATTTCATATAAATGCCATATTTTCAATACTTACATAATTGAAAATATTCTCTAAAATATTCATTTAATTTCAATAAATTTCACAAAAATTTCTAAGCATATTATTTCATTTCTAGTATCATTTAAAAGCTTAAATTCATCAAATTTCACAACATACACTTAGGTTTTCTTTAGGATGAAATTCGGCCATCAAGGTAAGCATGCTATATAATTGTTCAATAATTCATTTAGTCATTTATACATGCTTATTCAAGGTCTAGTTACACTATTTCATAATTAATTTCAATTAAATCATCATTTTCTCACATAAACCCTAACTTACATAAAGGGTACTTAATTGGAATCAAAGAAATTACTAAGATTTATTAGCCACTAACCTTTCCTTCTTGTTCTAGGATGCCTAAGCTTCCTTTTCCTTGCCTTTAGCCTTGGAAGCTTGCAAGTCTCCTTGATTTCCTAAGTGAACCGAATTTTCAAGCCATTAGAACTCTAATTTTTCAACCTCAAATGCTAAAAATAACATTATAAATGAAGTCTAGGCACCCAAAAATATAAGTAGGCACCTTAGAAAAATTTTTAACCCATTGGTTTCACTTACCTCAAATGAAACCCTAAACTCTCTCTCCTTATTTTTCTTGATTTCCTTCCTTGATTTGAAGAGAGGAGGTCACAACACTTAACTAGAGAGGTTGAACTTTCTATTAGGTGGCTTGATTTGGTGTGAAATGGAGAGAGAAATGAAGAAAACTCACACAACAATGGTGGAGTGTGGTTCGGCCAAGGGAGAGAGGAGAGGAAGAAGATGATTTGCTGTCCCATTCCAGAGAATTCTCCCTTTATATATGCTGGGTTTTGGGCTTTGTGGGCTTGATTTAGGTTAATGGGCTTAGTTAATTAACTAAAGCCCATTAACACCTAATTTAAAGTCCAAAATTATTTCTCTCATTTTCTCACTCCAAATCACTCCAATTTTAATTCTATAATTCTTATCACATCAAAATTAGGTAGTACACAAAATTTCAGCTCAATCGGAGTCCGTTACTGGTCCGATTCAACCGAACTAGTTCGATTCGACAACTGTCGATATCGCCGAAAAATTCATTTCTTTATACCAAAATATTCTACATGAAATTTCATGAAGATCTGCAAAATTTGATAATTTTTGGAGTTCATTTGCTATTTTTAAAAATTTATGCAAAATCAAGTCACATTCCCTAGCAGAGAAATTGACTCGCTACCTTTTTCATATTTTTGACTTTCGGAGGTCTATTTGACCTCGATTTCACTTCAAATTTCAACCCCGGACTCACCATGACCAATACTTCCCGATGGTCAAATAAAATATTTTTTACTTTCGGGTCCGTTTTACGGCCCGGTAGCACTATTCACCATCGGAATTTACTGTTCACGGTCGAACCGGTGTTGAGGCCATTACAAAGAATGACATAATTAATAGTAATAAAAGATGATTTAGAAAAAAGACTTAGAGAAAATTACAAAAGAAATAAATGAGTCTAGTGTAAAATTAAATGAAAATTAAAATGGATCAAGAAACAGTTATAGAAAAAATAAATAGATAATTAATGATAAAGAGATGATGTGTAAATTATCCAAAAATTAGAATTAATTATTTAAAATTTATAAATGTACCAATTAGAAAATGATCTAGAACTAGGGGTGAGCATAACCAGTCCATTAACAATTTTATTAAACCAATTAATTAATTTAGGTTAACCGCTATATTGATTTCGATTTAACTCAATTTTTTGAATCAACTTATCGATTAACCACTAAAAAAATTTTAATATATAAATTTAATAAATTATATAATTTTTAATATTATTTTAATAGTTAAAAATGCTTTAGAAATGAAAGAAATACAATTTAAATACGATATCCATTAAAAGAATCAAAATAAAAATAAAATTTTTATAATTAATTATAAAAAGTAAATATATTTAATATGAAACTGACAACAAAGTGTTAATTATGCACATATAATAATAATAATAATAATAATAATAATAATAATAATAATAATAATAATAACTTTAATGTTTATTTACTGAAAATATATATTTTAATAATATTTGAGAAAGTTATATATCATAATATTTATAAATTACACAAATATTGAAAAATATAAGTGTAAAATTTAAAAATATAATTTATAAAATATATATATATAATCAATTCAATTTTGGATCGGTTAACCATCAGTTTTTAAAAGTAAAAGTCATAAATCTAAAATTTAACCTAAAAATCGGTTGGATTAACCGAAATTTTAATTTTTTTGCTCACCCTTATCTAGAACATAATGAAAATGAGTTACATAAATTGTTATATATTAGAGATAATCTTTAAAATATTTGAAAGAAGTAAAAATAAAAATTATAATTAGGATATTAGCTAGGGGTGAGAAAAAAAAACCAAAAAAATGGTTAATCGCAAACCAGTCCAAAATTAAATCTATTTTTACAGTTAACCAATCCGATTGATTCAGTTACAGTTTTTAATTTTTACATTTTTAGTTTTTGATTACTGTTTAGATTTTTAAGTATCAGTTGATCATTAGTCCACGGTTAACCAATTTATATATAAATTATATTTTTATTTTTATATCTTGAAAATTTTTCTTTTTTTATTTATCTCTAAAATTTACATAGAATAATAATTTAAAATATATTTAAATTATATTTTTATTTTTATACCTTAATTTTTTATATTTTTTTATAAAATTTATATAATACTTTAAACTAAATTTATATTATATCATTCCCTTTAATTATATAGTAATATTTACAAGTGGTGTTTGATTAACTTTTGTATATATTATTTTTATTATATATTGGTGTTCATATTTTACTTAATAGCATTTAATTATATTTTATTATATTTTAGAGTTTATGTTATAATATTTAATATTAACAAAAATTTTATTTGACTTAAAATCAAGCGCATTGATTTCCAATAAATATTAAATCTATTTTATAATATTAGCTATTAATTTATAAAATATGAATTTTGACTAGTAAATTATGTTTTTTTTTAATTTTTATTTTGAATCACTTTGTACATTTGAAATTGAATTAAATTTTGTCTAATTTTTTTATATAATTTTATGCTGTAAATTTTAATGGTTAACAAAAAAAATTGATTAACCAAACTGAAAAATCAAAATTGATGGATTGGTTAACCAAATGTAACGGACTAGTTAATGGTAAGTGATTTTAAAAAAGCGATTTTAATGGATTTGTTAATTTTTTTGCCCATGGACCGGTTCCATGGTCACCCATAATATTAGCCAAATATAAACATTAGATAAATTTGATATAGAATTCTAGTATGAGTCACTATAAATAAATAAATAAAAATAGTATTATAGAAAAATTTAGAGAATATTTAAGTCTATTCGATCTAAGTAATAAAGAAAATATAAATCGTGCAAAAATTAGATAAACAATTAAAAACTTTATATAAAAATGAAATAATAAATGAAACTCGAGAAGTTTTAGCAAAAATGCAAAGAATGTCTATTCTAATAAAAAAATGTATAAGGTCTATATTGATAAATATAAAAATAAATTTAGTGAATAAAAAATTTGGAATATAATTAAAAAGGAAGAAAACTTTAGATACTTAAAATAAAATTTATACTAGCTTTAAAAAAAAGGGCTTTTTTGCCCCAAAAACGAAACTTCATGAGCTAAAATGGTCCCTAGGCCTTGAACATAAACACCAACCTAACTATAAAAGATTTTAATTAATTGATAAAAAAAATTTACTAGAGGTGGCAAATGAACGGGTTAGATGGATTTGGATTGGGTCATTAATGGACGGGTCATTAATAGGTTGGATCATAAATGGATCAATATCCAAATGATTTGGACGGATTTTGGGTCAACACATGGGTTTAATGCAAATTATTATAAATTTTGAATTAATTAATTAATTAATCCGATAATAATAATATTCAATTGAAATTAATTCCAATATTAATCCTATAGTAAATGAGCAGGATATACCTAAAAAAATGTACCAAAAGGTAGAAAGTGAGTTGGACAAATGGAAACCAAAGTCGTCATGGTTTCGTACAAGTGATTTCACGCTTGTGAACTTAAGTGGACAAAGTGAAAAGGTTTTGCTATTTCTCCCAAATTGTCATGGCTTCGTAGACAAAGCTTACGAGGTGAAGCAGTGAAATTGTCACATAGCTTCCCTAGACTTGCCTCATGAAAAAAATCCATTAGGTACAAACCCAATGGATTGAAAAATGAAATGGGTCAGTTTTGGATTGACCCAATGGGTATTGGATTAGGTTGAGTTGAAAAATAAAATGGATCAGGTTTGGGTTGACCCATTGGGTATTTATTTGGATTGGGTTTGGGTCATTTTTTTAGACGGATTTGGGTTGAATTTTGGGTTTGGGTCAATTTTTTCACCTCTAAAATTTGCACGGATACAAAGCTTTTATTAAACTGATACTCATAAACTGATTGTAAACATTCCTCAACCTCAACATGCTTATTCCCAAATTTACCAACTTCTCCTTTGAATTTCACCAATATTTTTTTATCTGGTACAAAACACTTATTTCCCTTTTAATTTAGGAGTAAAAATGCCATATTTAAGAGTTTCTTTTTATTATTATTATTTTTTAGGATTAATTATAAATTAAGATTCAGACTATAGGATATCTTACAATGTTGAATTCTATCTTCAAAATCTTACAATGTCAGCCTCCAACTTTTACTCCCTTTCAATTGAGGGACTCTGTTGTTGTTCTGTACTATTGAAAGGGGAATGACGGAATAGCGACAGAGTCCCTCAATTGAGAAGGGACTCAAAGTTGAGAGTTGACATTGTAAGATTTTGAAGATAGGGTCCAACATTGTAAGGTATCCTATAGTTAAGATCCTTCTTATAATTAACCCTTTTTTTTAAAAGTAAGAGTAGACCTATCAATTTTTTGTCCTGATTCAAAAATCTACTACAAAAAAGTGACATGAATCTGAACTTGAGAAAAAAAGTGCATGACCCAACTCAGACTTGATCTAAAAAATTGAGGGTTAGGTTAGATCGATTTGGAAACAACACAAATAACCTAAAACTGTCTTCAAAAAATTTTATTTTTATTTCAGTCACGATCAAAACATCCAATTTTACCTTTATTGTGTTATTTTGTTGACATATAGAAAATTTATATTGTTATAAATTGTACGATCTTCTTTTTACACTTTTTCCAGAACTGAATCATCAAGTTTGTTAAACGATATCGTTTTGAGAGTGTGTGTGTATATACACACACACACACACACATACATACACACACATGCATACATGCATGCATGTAGGCAAAACACATTTTTAAGTCCTTCAATATTGAAAATTTTCTACATTAGATCATTTAAAAAAATTATTAATTAGATCCCTATACTTTAATATGAGGTAACAGACAATTCCTCATAAATGAAACCAACACACTTATATTTCAATCGCGTCATGCTTGCAAAATCCATTATTGAATGGATTTCTCAACTTTTAAAATTTTTTATATTAGGTCTTTTTATAAAAAAAATAATTTGCCTGTAATGGCAATTCGAACATCCATATATTAGTTTATGAGGGATGTGTATTACCTCATATTCAAAGATAAAGATCTAATTAATAATTTTTTTACAAAGAGATCCAATGTATAAAATTTTAAAAATTTAGAGACTTAAAAGTGGATTTTGCATTACATGTAACACATACATATATACATACATGTAGGTGAATGTACATTCGTACATAAATGCATGTAAAATTGTATGTCTGTGTGTGTATTAATCATTATTATTGTTTTATTTATATGAACAAATTAATTAATAAAAATGATACTCTAATTGAGTTTTTTATAATATATTCCCTTAACATTCTTTTAGCAATTTTTTTTTGAATTTATAAATATTATTATTAATATTTAAAAGTTGTTTTAATATATTGATATTTAAAAAAAGGAATAAAAGTTAATTTAATAATTTAATAATTCAAAAGTGAATTTGACTTGAAATTTGGTACGATCCAATTCGAACTCAAAGTGACATGATCCAAAAATAATAATTTAAAAATGATCCAATTAGAACTCGCGCACCCTAACTGTTTGATAGATAAAGAGCAATAAGCTTTTTAGAAAAAAAAAATGTACTAAAATACCTTCCATGTGACTCAAAGGAGCTAAATGCCTCTAAAGTTTTTTTTGAACAAAAATGTCCCTAATATTCTAAAATCAACACTAAATTATCCTTCTATTAAGCTGTTGTCAACTCCGAGTTAACGGCACTAACGTGGCATTGACACGTGGCAAAATATGTCACGTCAATACCACGTGTATTTTTAATCCAAATATAGTCATGGTCATTTTAGCATCGTAAGAAAAATTTTAGGGACATTTTAGTATTTTGAGGAAAATGTTAAGGGCATTATAGTATCCTAATGAAAACATTAAGGGCATTTTTTACTGTAAAGAAAACATTAAAAATCAATATTTTTTACGTTAGATATTAATCAATATTTGTTATATTAATTAATAAATACTCTTTACATAAATGTACGAATAAGAATTAAAATTATAAATAAATTATATAGCTCAAGAATATTTTTAATTAATTTTTCTTAATGAATATAATATTGAAATTTGACTACAAAAATGTCCTTAATGTTGATGTGTGCATTATAGTACCCTAATGAAAACATTAAAGGCATTTTTGTAGTTTAAAGAAAATATCAAGAATATTTTTTTCTAAAATCTTAATATCAGGGGCTATATAATTTTTTCTTATTCGTACATTTATGTAAAGAGTATTTATTAATTAATGTAACAAATATTAATTAATATCTAATGTAATAAATATTGATGTTTAATTTTTTCTCAAGAGTATAAATATGTCATTAATGTTTTTCATTAGGGTACTATAATGCCCTTAATGTCTTCCTCAAAATACTTAAATGACCTTAAAGTTTTTTTTCACGATGCTAAAATGCCCTTAATTATATTTAGATTAAAAATACACGTGGCGCTGACGTGGCATATTTTGCCACATATCAATGCAACGTTAATGCCGTTAACTCAAAATTGATGGTAGCTTAATAAATGAGTACTTTAGTACCGATTTTAGAACATAATGAACATTTTTGTTCTAAAAAAATTTTAGAGATATTTTAGCCCCTTTAAGACAACATGAAGGACATTTTAGTACATTTTTCTAGCTTTTTATTACCAAAATCTCTTTCTTACCATTACAACCACATTCATGGAAATGATCCGGTACAATAATTTATACTCCATTAAAAAATACAATTGTCAAGTGAATTCCAAACAAACAAAAATACATGTACTTGAAACCATAGTTTTTAGAACACACAAAATGCAACTATGGTATTACTAAAATTTAACAAATTAAAGATAAAAATCATCTGATATATAAATTTAATATATTTTATGTTGCAATTTTTATAATAAAATTTTTAGGATATTAATCGCTAGAAAAAAAATATTTGTATTAGCATAATAATCATGTTTACAAAAATATAATTCAAATATAATAAGCTATAAATTATAGTTCACACGATATTAACATTAGCATATTTGCTTTAATAATTTATTGGGTAAACCCATCTCTAACCCCCTTAACTTGTCCATAAAATTCATTTAAACATCTAAACTTTTAACTTGATTGGATAAACACTTAAACTTATCTTTTATACAAGTAATAAATACAAAAATTGATGCGCTGCTTGTGTGAGTAGTACACGACATGAGTAGCACGTTAATTGATGTTTTTACTTGGATCAAATCAAATTTGAAATCGATTTTTCCACAATTAACTGAAAACCCTAAAATTATTACACTAGGTCCCAATTTACTTCTTCAACTGCTCGATACTTTTGTTCTTCCCTCCCTCCTCTGTTCTTCTATCACCTAAATACCATAACCAATGTTTTCACCGATTGAAGCTATCTCACCTCAATGCTCTTTTATGGGACTTCTTCTCCGAATTCCCTGATGCTCTCTCTGAATTCCCCAATGCTCTCTCCTCTTTTGACTAAAACCCCGACGGTAATGTCAGCATCCTTTCCAGAGCTGGGGATCACTTATGTTCCAACATCTATCTCAAAGCACTCAATACGTTGAGAGACAAGACTTTTGGCCCCAAGGGTAACTCCAACTAGTGGCTTCGAGGAGAAATCAAGTTCTTATAGGACACAATAATGGGGATTTGGGTCAAGAAGCAAAGGCTGCCAGATATACCATGATTACAAGATCTTGGAATGCTACAGAGGCTACCAGTGATCATGGGGTTTAGTGACATAATGGAATTAGCTTTGATGGCTCTGAAGTTCTTGGGTCAAGAGACAATGGATTTGGGTGTCGTTTCTTGGTTATTTGGGTCTAAAGAGGAATTGGATAAAAGGGTTATGTTTGTTGCTGAGGGTAAGTTATTAAAGTCCTTTTACTATTACATTTTTTATAATTAATTTTGTTAATCTGTTAGTCTATTTCTTGCTCAAAGACTATAATTTTACCACAAAATAGGAAATTTACATGTGATGTTATTTGTTATAGATTCTTGTGAGATAGGTGTTTGGGTTGCACGAATATGAAATTTACTAAATTTTGCTACAGAGTAGAGATTGAAACATATGTAATTTACTAAATTTTGTTGTAGAAAAAAAGATTGAAACATAGGGAATTTACTAAATTTTAATGACTCAACAAGGCAGGCATCCATGTGGCTTACCATTTTAGATTACATCATCAATTGTTTGTTAATTTCAGATTTTTTTGTATCTTGAGAAATCTTTAATCTTTATTTGCTTTTTTTGGTCTGGGCTTTTTTTAGTTCTATAAAGATTTGTGGTTTTGGATTGCATTATGTTGCATTCTCTTGTTGCTGCTAGTTCAAGTTGAAATTTTTGTGGTTCTTTTGATAGAAGTGTGGATTGAAAATCAATTTTTGTTTTAATTGGTTGTTTGGAATTGTGAGCACTTTGTTGAATCTAGCACATGGCAGCTCAAAATCTGTTCGTTGAAGATGGTTGCTGCTATTCTTAGTAAAAAAATTTATTAATAAAAGTTAGCAATGGAAAAAGACGGATTTTTCCATCGATAAATTTTAAAAAAAACATGTAACACATGTCATCATATTATTTGTTTATTTGCCACATCAGCGCATCTATAACTCACACGCACTTGTGGTTTCTTTTCACCACAATTTTGTATTTAAAAATAGGGATAAGGGTGATTTTTGCCCTCGAGCTTTTATAAATAGGGTGAAATTACCCTTAAGCTTTTCTTTTATCGGATTTTATCCCTAAATTCACTTTATTTGTTGAAATTTGTCCTTATTTTGGACGAAAAGTCTTTGTGGCGACAAACTTAACGGCATCCAATGGAGACATGATATGTCAGCATCCATGTGGCACCATCTCTCTTAGTCAGCATCCACACAGCCACCGCGTGGCAAAAATGCAAAAATGAAAAAAAAACACACTCTCTCCTCTCTCATTCTCCTCCTTCTCTTCCTCTTCTTCAATGGTGGGACCAAAATAAGAGCAGAATTTTCATTTGGATGAAGGAAATAAGGATTTGAAGGTGTATCAATTGATTTTTATCTTATTTGGAGTCAAGATAACTAGGGATTTAATAATTATATAAAGAAAAATCACAAAAAAGATGATATTTGCAAGAACAATGTTGTTTGGTTTGAGAGAAAATGCAAGTTCTCTTTTCTCTTCTTTTTCTTCTTCCTGAAAGCTAATTTTAAATGCTTCTCTTCCTCCACAACTACTTTGATTCTTCAATTCTCAAATCTTATATTCAATTTCCCAATCTTTTTCTCTTTGATTTTCCTTAAATTTCTCTTCTTTTTTTTGCCAATTTCATTGCTTTTCTTTTACCCCATTTTTGTTCTTGAAGGAAAAGGGACAATTTTTTGGTTCGTTCTTTTACATTCAATTTCTTTACATTATCCTCTGTTTTCTTGAAAATCTCATCTATGGAAAGAATGCAAGAAAATACCTTTCCTTTTGGATATGATTTTGGGCCTTCACTATCCCAACTCATGTTAGCAAGAGGCAAACACCATAGATTCAATTTTCTCTAATTGTTCTCCTACGACTTCCATTACTAGCCCTATTTTGGAGCCTTTGGGTTCTTTAGCCTATCTTCGTCAGAGAGATCTCTCATAAAAATTCAACGAAGAAAACAGAGCAAGCAATGTCTCTCCATTTTCTCACAATTTGCTAACGAACCCACCTCAAAATTATCTGCAGACAAGTCTTTGCTGCCACTTCATGTGAAAAAAATGCAAAACTAGGAAGGGTTGTCATCACAACTTGATAATCAAGAGAATAGGGTCATCAATCTTGAAGAAGAAGATGAGCAAGGGGATGAGAAAAGAGAAGATGAGGAGGATTGCCACATTAGATATTTTTTTTTAAGTACTGACTAGGAGAGAGATGGTGCTGACTAGAAGAGATAATGTCATGCGGATGCTGAAATATCGCATCTCCATTAGCTACCGTTAATTCCATCTACCATAAACTTTCCGCCATAAATAAGAGCAAATTTCAACAAATAAAATGACTTTATGAGTAAAATTCGATCAAAAAAATGTTTAAAGGTTTTTTTACCCTATTTACAAAAGCTGGAGAGCAAAAATCGCCTTTATCCTTTAAAAATATCAAAACTTGAAAGTTTGAATGTTTATTTGATCATTCTCATAGTTTAGATGTCAAAATGAATTTAGTGGATAAATTTGAAGGGCTGGAGATGAATTTATCTTAATTTATTTTTTGCCATTTTTATCATATTTATTTTTTAAAATCAACTAAAAATATTTAACATAAAAAATATTGTATATAGACAATAATAAAAACAATGAAAAATAACAGGAAAATTTTAAAAGATGCAAAATTGTACCTAAGAAAAAAGATAATATTGTTAAATCGGTTTTAAAATTGTGACTGTCAAAGTAAACAAAACTAGAAAAAACCATTTCATGCCTTTAAACCGTAAACCAATCTTTATTCATGGTTTTACCTGCAGTATGAACGATTTTTTGTGGTATTAAAGAATTTTTTTTTTTTTCATATGCCGTACCAGAACGCTAATGGTTCAAGATATTTTGGAAGTTAAGTACAAGCTATTTTGGATTTATCGGGCCCGTATATAACTATTTTTGATAACCATGCTTGAAACAGACATAAAATCAGAGCAATAAGGAAGAACGAAAGTATGAACACAATATGGCATAAAGCCAGTGAGCAAGAAAGAAACGAGACCATAAACTGTCTAAAACATTATAATAGCAAACATGATGTCCAATAAATGATCCGAACTTTAATCTAATCCCCTTAAAAATCCAAAACAGCCGATTAAGCAGACGCTAAGCATTAACCTAGCAAAATTAAAATCGAGAAAAGCTCACAATCAAAGTAAGAAAATGAGCAAACAAGCAACAAAGAAAGAAATCCCCCCAAGTCATTCCCAACTTACTTCATAATCAGTCGACCTCCGCATATGCAGTCTCAAGTTGGGCTTGCTCTGCTTCTTGCACCTCCTTCTCAGTTTTTCTTCCTTTCTTCGACTTGTAGTAAACACTCATGAAAGTTCCCACAGCTCCATATTTTCTTCGGCATTTCTCATATAGACCACCATCAAACATTCTCCAGAAATTATTCTCATTCAGCTCAGAAACTGCATATTGTGGTTGGAAGCCATGGTTCTCAATTAACCAGTTCTCCATTCTGCGAACTGCTTCAGCACCATCAAACACCTCTCCTCTCAAGACAGGTCCTGGTGAATAATACACCCCAACATCTGTATACATTTGAGCATAGGGTGTGTCACCCTGTCTACGTGCATGCTCAAATCCTGGCTCAGGATACACCATAGTTTTGACTGGCAGCTTGAACAATCTGTGTGGACAGAGCCAAATTGGGTATACCTAGAAACAGTCACATCATTATACAGTTAAATACATGAAGCGGATTCCAAAAGCATGTCAAGGTATAATACAGATGTTAAAAAATTCATTGCACATTAGCCAACATGTTAATGCCAGTCGCAAAATAAGCATAATGGTAAATTCCCCAACTCAACCCTCAACTATGCCAGAATGACTTTCGTTTAAACAAATTTTATATGGGTAAACACTCAATGTTAGACACAATATTTATGTTCTTAAATCTGTAAAACAATATTATTAAGAAACTAATTAAAAGAAGGAAGAAAGGGGTTACCTCCATCTCACGGTCGACCCACTCCAGGGCATCCCCAACCTTATAAAGAGGAACAAGCATATCCTGAATGACATGCATCTCATGGTAGTAGTTTCTGATTGCTTCACCTTGGGTAGCTTTGAGCAGAGAAACCTTGGGAGGCATTAACCAGCCAAAGAGAAACCTGAACCACCATTGATCTCCAAAGGGAAGTATAAGCTTTCCTTCCCAATACAAACACCTTGTGTGCCTGTGGTAATATTCTCTTGTTGGGATGTATTCAACAAACTCTCCTTTCTTAAGAGCTGTTTGTGCATGCTGGTAGAACCAAGGTTTAAACCACCAACCAACACTGTTGACCACATTGCCCTTCTTCTTGGCTTCTTCTTTAGAGGCATATCTCCCTATCATCATTACACCCTCTGTAGGAGAATAAATCATCCCCTCTACAAAGTCTGGAACCTTTTCTGGGTTATCCTGGTCAAGATCTCTGGGTGCAAAAGAGTCTATATATGCCTGCGCCTGTTCTTTTAGATTTCCCACTACAGGTTTGTAAGTAAGCTTCATATATTCTTCAATAGGTATAAGCTTGATCTCAGCAGATACAAGGAGCCCAAGTGTCCCTTGAGACCAAGGGATGGCATAGAAAAGATCAGAATATTCATTGTCTTTGGTAGCTCTAACTACTTGACCATCTGCCAGAACAATCTCGTAGGCTACAACAGTATCAGAGAACAAGCCGTAAATATGAGAACTTCCTTCAATACCATAACCATTGATGAGACCGCCTACAGTAAGATCATCAAGCTCCGCAATCACTGCAAGGGCAAGATTCATTGGGACTGTTTCCCTACTGATCTGTCCCATGTTGACAAGTGGCTCAACTCTTGCAATCATTCTTTCTTTATCAATTTCAATAATATGACGGAAAGCTGATAAATCAACTTCAAAGTGCCGAGCCCTTTTATAGTCAACATTCCTCATTCCAACAGCAATCCAGGGTTTTCGAGCTGTGCACACAAGGCCATCCTTTGATGGGTTTCTCTCCTTAAGGCGTTTCACAACTTTCTTAACATTTTCATCATGTTCCTTCTGGCGTTGCTTGTAGGACTTCATCGAGGATTTAAGATCCCCAAGATAGGTGAGAAAGTAAATTGAAAAGGAGATTGGAAGGACAACAAAAATAACCAAGATCCATCGGAACTGAACCAAATAATCCACCAACACCCTTTTCCTCTTTGGGCGCAGGGGGGCCTCAAGATCTGACATTGTGCTAGGGTGGATATGCCCTTAGACTGCAAAAAAAGTAAGAAAAATGCTTAAGTTTAGCAGTCGGAACTTATCCAGAATAAAAGAATAGATTTAGCACCAAAAAATAAAAAATACAAGGTTAAGCCTGCAATCAGCTTAATTAGAGTAGTATTGTTCCCAAAGAAACAAATTTGAGGAACCCAGCATCCTAAGGATCTTAACAGCATTTAAATATTAAGCACCATATACTTGCCCAATATTTATGACAACCTTACTCAGTTCAAATAATGAAGATTCCTGCAGACATACAAAGAGATAATTGTAATGTTCATGGGCAAACAAAGGCACAAACCAAAACCACATGGAGATCACAAATAGTTTTACCAGATTATGGCAACAAAGAGCAGGGGAAGACATTAGCACTCAGTTATTAAGGGAACATGCAGGCACAAAAAGCAAGCCATATATGAACTAACTTGATAAAAAAAACCTTTTATACTTCTACATAACAATAAAAAGGCTTGAAACATGACTCCATGCCCAACAAGCAGGTCGGAAGCAAAATACTTTTAGTAGGGCAATAAGGAAGACACTTGCAGTTATAACCATTTAAAGAAAAAAAAATATATCAATAGATATATATACTAGTTAAGAAAAAGAAAACGGTATGTTATTTCTTATCAAGTATGAACCTATAAACAGCCAAAAAAGGCAAGTGGAGAAAAATGTAATTTAAAAAATCATAGAATTGTTTTATTTTCAATACAAAGGAGAAGGTTTTGGCTCTGGGACATGAAATTGGACAATGATTGAGGACAAAGTTGTATCCCTTATTAAAATATATATTGTCTTTGGATGAACACAGATTTAGTAAAGATGCATGACAATTCTGAACACTCCAGTTTTATGTGTAATGGTTAACACCAGTGCAGTAAAAGAATATAAAAATTATCATGATAAAGACTGTAGTATTATAATTTATCTCAAAGCATATTTTTCGGTCATAAAACATATATATTTTATTCTGCTTTGTTGCCTAAAATATATTTATGTATTTGTCAGCCTCCACAGGACAGAAGATGCAGAATTTACACAAAAAAAAAAAATTAAAAAAGGGCAATTGATTAGGAAAGAAATTACCTAAATCTGCACGTAAGAGACCAAAAATAAGTTGAATGTCCAATTAAGCAACACACAAACAGAACTACCAATGCATAGCTGAATTAATAAATTAACCACAATATGGTGAATGGTCATGGCTTAAAGGTAACAGTAGCAACTGGGCGTTGCACATATGCATAAGCTTTTCTGAAAACACACATAATTTTATCAAATTTCTTGGACACAGTAGAACTCCACAAGGTGTAGATCAGAAATTTTTTGAACTAATATATAATTCAGCACTCAAGGGAAATGAGATGAAATGCAATCTTTAACTTTTTATGCTAAACAAAAGCAATGACAATTACAAAGAAGATTTAAAGGTGGCAATACAGTTAGCTAATATGATAAGTTTCTTACACAACTAATAATGCAACTTTACTTTTAAAGCCCAAACCATAGAAAAAGGCATCAACTTTACTTTGGTTAACTTTGCAGCAGTCCTATTAGTCAAAAATGTCTATATTGACAGATTTATGAAAAAAAAAGAAGCTAAAAGAAGCAAAATAATAACGACAAGCAACTGATCTATCAAGTAACACAGACATTGCACATGTCCATTCCATACCAAAATAGAAAAGTTTCCAGAGAGCAAATGCACTGTTAATTTGCCTATTTTTAAGCAAATAAAAAGCAAGTAAAACCAGAGAAAAACACTAATCCTGACTGGATTCATTATACTAGACAAATTAAATATCAGTTAAATGTCGGATCCACCACCATTGTATTCAAGCCGCACATAATTCCCAGAAAACAAGTAATTCAAGAAAAATGAAGAAACAGTAAGGCATTTATTGCTTAATAAGTCAACATGCAAATGCAAAACTGTCTAAGAAAAAAAAAACACAGATCAGATCGAATATTATCCAAACTTTTTTCTTATCAAAGTGAAATACTAAATCTGTGGCCAAGAACACCAAGGAAGCCATGTGAGAACTACACACTAGAAACGAAAAACAAAAACACGTATAATGTTCTCAGTAAAAATCCAGGAATTACAAATAATCTTTCATTTTCTCAGCAACCAAACAGAAAATTTCAAAAACAGATTCCGGCGCCAGGCGTACAGTATACCACTTCAAGGTTAAGCAACAGGAAATAAAAGAGCCGGCACAGAGAAAAAGAGAAAAACCCCAGTTCAGTCAGTAAAGAATAGAGTTGGCGATTGGGTTGAGTCATTCTCGTAGAGAAGCCAAACAGAATATAAAGAAAAACGGAAGAAAAACAAAATGAAATTTGGAGAAGCGAAAAACGCTGAGATTTCGAAAGATTTTAGTAGAGAGATTAAAGAGAAAACAACCTGTGGAGCAGATCGGAACCCAAAATTTAAGCTTTCGACTATCGAGCTCAGCTGCAGTGTCGAATATAAAGCATAAGTTCAGTGAGAGAGTGATTATTTATTCATTCATGTAGTTCTCTGTTTGTTTATTTTCGTTTTTTTTGTTTTTTCCTCTTTAGAATATCAAATTTTAAATTCTAACTTAATTTTATCAATACATATTTAATTATTTTGACCGTTTGATCGAATCCAATACGGTGAATAATGTATCTCTAGAATTATTTTTATCTAATTACAAAATTATATATTAAAAAATATTTTTTACAACTGAATTTTTAAAATAGTTGAAATAATATCAAGCTTTTTTTTACTCTTTTTAAATAAAAATTTACTCAAGAATTTTTATTTTTAAAATTATTAAAATATATCTATTTTTAAAGTAGACCATAGTTGCATTGTGTGATTAGCTATGATATGAGGCATTTATTTAAGTTTTTTAAAATAAAAATTATTAAAAAATAAATTTTAATGACATTTTTTAACCATTTCAAGCAAAATATTTTAATCCTAAACTTATTAATGTTTTTTATATATAAATTCTGATGGCTGAATGGGAGATGACTTGGCTTAAAAATTTAGGAGATAATTGGATAGATTAGACATGCTAATATTCGTGTTTAAATAAAACATAAAAAATATAATTTATAACTTTTTTTTTATGGATTAGGAGCGAACACAAATTTCTATATATATGTGTAAGAAACAATGTAAGAGTTGAGTGATTACTAAGATAATAAAATTTAGGTAGCTAATATTAATAATATTATATTATACTTTTTTTTTATGGAGAGAAAGGAGAAAAGTATAAATTTAAATGAGACTTCTCGATATATTAAAATCTATATTTACTATTGAAATATTTTACGAATTTCAAACACAATAAAAAAAAATATAAAAAGAAGTGTTATTTTTGTTAAGTAAATTGATGCATGCATTATTTAGTATCTTAATTTCTTTTTTTTTGAAAAAGAAGTGTTATTTTTAATTTTAGTCTCAGATCACCACGTGACTTTGGATCAGGTTTTCCGAAAAACATGAATTTATTATTATTATTATTATTATTATTATTATTATTATTTTGTCTTGTTGCTGGGCCATGTCCGCCTAACTGAGATAAAAAAATTTTCAAATAAAATTAAAATACTTTTTCAAAATAAGATATAAAATAGTCAAATAATCAAAATAAAATTAAAAAATATTCTAAAAATTTTTTTTAATTATATATTAAAATTTTTAAAATAAATTAAAAATATTTTTTTCTTTAATTTTTTAGTTATTTTTATCTTGAAAGATCAAGATATACATATTTTGATCTTATATCAAAATATAGGTAGTTAAAAAAAATTTTTTTGTGGGATTCATTTTTTTTAACAAACATTTCGAAAAATTTTGAATGATTTTATTTTCTTTTCATCCCGATCTTTTCAAGATTAACAAACACTACCTAAAAAAATGCTGGTAACAATATTATTATTAGAAATTTCTGCATAAATACCATAGAAAGGAACACACTTCGATAATTGTCCCTCCTCATTTCCAATTTTTATAATTACCCTTTTTTTTAAAAAAAATCTATTTTATAATTGCCATCTTTTTAAACTTTTCTTTCAAAAACACCCTATTTAAATTTCATTTACTCTCAACTAAGATGTTCTTTCAATTCTTTTTCCATTTTTCGATTTCTCATCAGTTGTATTTCTATTATTCTATCATTCTACCTTTCTATAATTGTATGCATTGTTTTATTCCAATTTTTTTTTTTTTTTTACTTTGTAAGATTAGCCAAATTTAAGGTACTTTTTATTCAATTTTTGTACTTTCGTTGATCGGCCCAATTGTCTTCGCCCTTATTTTCATCTCTTTCTAACTTCTGATATTTTAGAATTTATCAGCTCTTAAATGCCTTATCATGCTATTAGCATTTTCTAAAAATAAAATATTTATTTAACTTTATTTTAAAAACTAATTATTTTATTCTCAAAGTTTTTATATTTAAAAAATGATAAAAATAATTATATTTAATTCAAATCTATATAAATTTCTATCTTTTAAACTAATTATTTGACTGACTTGATGTAACACTTTATACCCGGTCAAAGAGAAGACTCGAATACCGGATGTTACAATCGGATTTAGGCAATTTGACGAACTAAATAATCCTTTAATGAAACACTATTTATTTTATGAAAATTTTGACAGAGTATCCCCTAAAATTCTAGTTGCTCCCTGAAACAAAATTATCCAAAACAATCCTATTTATTCTCATCCTACCATCCATTCTCCCTTCAAACTCCAAAACACAATCAATGCCCTTCCTCCAATAAATCATAAACCAACAAATATTAAACCATTCATATTCCTTAATTTACAATATTTTTACTTTAGATACAAAACCAAATTGTTCAAAACTATATACATCATATTACATGTCCATAAGTTAAGTACAATCCAAAAAGTACTAAGAAAACAGTAAAAAAATCTATAGTGTATCTACCTCAAAATTTTTCTGTATTGCGATCCAAATTTTGATGCAGATTCACTCACGGCTTTCCTTCCAAAAATTCCTTTAACCTACGCGCGAAAAGAAAACCACGCGCTAAGCATATTGTTTAGTGGTGTTCAAGCAATTCTATTTTTCCACATTATATATATATACAGATAAATTAAGTAAATCATATACATATACATACTTAAATTTCTTAAACAATGCACATTTTAACCAATCAAGCATTTACATATGGTACACGAACCTGATGAATGCAATTTAAACAAATATATACATATGGTTACTATTTATTAATTAAATCAAATGTCAGACTAAACTTTGCGATTTGTATTTACCCCAAGTAAATCCAGCAGAATCGCACCGAGCTGGATGAACGGGATATAATCGGGGAATTCAGTTCTCGGAACCATCCAATCCCCTTTAACAATTTCTTATTCCACATATGCAATTTTTCTATTAATTATATACATTTCTATATACACACACATATATATATACATGCAGTTGTGGATTCAGCTCTCGGAGCCATCCAATCCATAACTCCATTAAATTATATACATCGGATTCAACTCTCGGAGCCATCCAATCCGATGTTACATATTAAGGCGCCACATTACAATTTCCCTAATTGGCATGCCAATCTATCCAATTTCTCCAATTCCTATCTGGCTTTACTAAGGGCAAAAGAGACATTTTCATGACAATTATATTTTACTTGTCTAAATTAGATAATTTAACCTTCAATTTACTCTTCCTTGCATTTCGTGATACCCTTATCTTTGGCAATCACAACCAATTCATATGTGTACATGTATATAAATATATACATACTACTTATTAAGTTATCAATTTAATATTTACAATCTTGTACATAATTATTCAACTATAATTTAAATGCTTTATGTACAATACCTATATTAACTATAAAGTTTGTGCATAATAAATGTTTATTAATTTTTACATTAAAAAAAACACATTTATAACATAACCTCATTTAATTTTAAACTCAATTACATTATTTTAAATATGAGAATATTAACAACAATTAAATCCATCCAAAACATAAATTTACTAACATACATATTGCATAATTTTAAAGGAAAAATAAATTTGCTTGAACACTTACTTGCTATTTGATTTCTTCTCAAAATTTTCAGCTTTTAAAACACTAAATCTCCATCAATTTCCTTCTCTTTCTCTATTTTCTTCATCTACTCCATTTCCTCTCTCTACAAAAATTCATAATCCACAAAAATTCCTCAATTCAACCACCAAATAATAATTTATAGCAAAATCCAATAATTATATAACCATAATTTCACTTAATTTACCAACAATTCCATTTTTCCCTAATTAATCAAAACCCTAAATATAACATACATCATCTTTACCTCATACTTTTCACCATAAATCAATAATTAAAGGTGAATACATGCTTACCCAACAAAAGAGAGAGAAGCAACCAAGAGAGAGAGATTTGATGGAGGAGTCAATCCAAGGCTGCTGCCACGCCAAAAAGAGGAGGAAAAGGAGGAGAAAAAGGAGGAAGAGGAGGAAGGAGAGAGAGAGGGCGACGGTGGCTGCTGGCGGCGCCGGTGAGGGGGGGCGGCGGTGGTGGACGGACCGAGCAAAGAAAGAAGAAGAAGGAGAAGAAGAAGAAGAAGAAGAAAAAGAAGAAAGAAAAAATAAAAAGAGGAGGAGGGGCTGCTGTTGTCGGGTTCTTTGGGATTAAAGGAAAGGAATTTTGATTCCTTAAAAATCAAAGAAAATAACATGGCCAAAACTACATAGTTTTGGCCAAATATCCACTTTAGTCCCTCAATTTTACTCTATTTATAAAATAACCCCAAAACTTTTTAAATTCTTTTCAATTACACCTAAAATTATTCAATATCTATAATATTATCAAATTGGGGTGTTACAATTCCTCCCCTCTAAAAATAAAATTTCGTCCTCGAAATTTACCTGAAGAAAACAACTCTGGATAATTCTTTCTCATTGTGTCCTCGGGCTCCCAGGTAGCTTCTTCTACCTTGTGATTCCTCCACAGGACTTTTATCAATGGCACTGACTTATATCTCAATTGCTTGGTTTCTCTGGCTAGGATTTGCACTGGTTTCTCTTCATAAGTTAAATTCGACTGAACGTCGATATCTTTTAATGACACAATATGCGATGGATCAGATCGATATCTTCTTAACATCGACACGTGGAAGACATTATGAATTCTTTCCAATTCTCGCGGTAAATCTAACCTATAGGCTACTGGTCCCACTCGCTCAATGATTGCAAAAGGACCAATAAACCTTGGAGCTAATTTACCCTTTTTACCAAATCGAAGCACCTTCTTCCACGGAGAAACCTTCAAGAAGACTTTATCACCAACTGCATATTCAATGTCTCTCCTCTTCAAATCTGCATATGATTTTTGATGATCGGAGGCAGCTTTTAATCTTTCTTTAATGATCTTCACTTTATCCTCTGTTTCCTTTATGAGATCTGGGCCTACAAGTTTGCTTTCTCTAAGTTCTGTCCAGCATAAAGGTGTCCTACATTTCCTGCCATATAGTGCTTCATAGGGTGCCATCTGAATACTAGCTTGATAGCTGTTGTTGTACGCGAATTCGATCAATGGAAAGTATCTATCCCAACTTCCTTCAAAATTAATAACACAACTTCTCAGCATATCTTCTAATACTTGGATTACTCTTTCAGATTGACCGTCTGTTTGGGGATGAAAGGCTGTACTAAATTTGCACGTGGTACCCAATGCCTCCTGAAGCTTCTTCCAAAATGTTGAAGTAAATTTTGGGTCCCGATCAGATATAATGGAAGATGGAACACCGTGTAATCGTACTATCTCGTTGATATACAATTCTGCTAATCTTGAAAGTTGATAGTCAGTTCGAACAGGTAGAAAATGAGCTGACTTAGTCAATTTGTCCACAATTACCCAGATAGCATTATATCGTTTTCTAGTGTGCGGCAGCCCAACTACGAAATCCATCGTAATTCGATCCCATTTTCACTCTGGTATAGTTATAGGTTGAAGCAACCCCACTGGAACTTGATGCTCTGCCTTAACCTATTGACATGTTAGGCATCTAGCGATATATTCTGCAATATCTCTCTTCATACCTGGCCACCAATAATGTGTCTTTAGGTCTTGATACATCTTTGTGCTTCCTGGATGCATGGCATATGAGCTGCTATAAGCTTCTTTCATAATGTTCTGCTTCAATTCTTCCACATTAGGAACACAAATTCTATCTTTAAAGTACAAACAGCCGTCATCTTTGATTACATATTCACTGTCTTTCCCTTCTTGAATATGTGCAACAATAGAGGTTAACTTTTCATCTTGTGCTTGGATTTCCTTAATTTGCTGCCCCAAAGTAGGTCTTAGTCTCAATTCGGCTATTAGAGCACCATTATTGGAAATAGACAATCTGATATTCATGGCTCTTAAAGCTGACAATGATTTCCTACTGAGGGCATCTGCTACTACATTAGCTTTGCCCGGGCTGTAATCAATGATGCAATCATAATCTTTTATCAACTCCATCCACCTCATTTGCCTTAGATTCAATTCTTTTTGGGTAGGCAAGTACTTAAGACTTTTATGATCCGTATAGATGTAACATTTTTCTCCATATAAATAATGCCTCCAAATCTTCAAGGCAAAGACTATGGCTGCTAACTCAAGGTCATGGGTCGGATAATTCCTTTCATGGGGCTTAAGTTGCCTAGATGCATAAGCAACTACCTTTCCCTCTTGCATAAGTACACAGCCAAGTCCATTATGAGAGGCATCACTATAAATCACAAAGTCTTTACCGGGCTTTGGCTGTGTGAGGACAGGTGCTTCAGTCAACATAGTTTTTAATTTTCCAAAACTTTCTTGACATCTGCCATCCCATACAAACTTCACATCCTTTTGAAACAGTTTAGTCAAAGGCGCTGAAATAATGGAAAATCCTCGAACAAATCTTTTATAGTATCCAGCCAATCCTAAGAAACTTCTGACTTCTGTAACATTCATAGGCGGTTTCCATTCTAAGATTGCTTCTATCTTCTTGGGATCAACTCTAATCCCATCAGCTGATATCACATGACCAAGGAAAGAAACTTTATCAAGCCAAAATTCACATTTGCTAAATTTAGCATAAAGCTGCTTCTCCCTTAAAGTCTGCAGGACAATTCTCAAATGCTCATTATGCTCTGCCCGATCCTTTGAATAAATCAAGATATCATCAATGAAAACGACAACAAATTGATCCAAATAAGGATGAAAGATGCGATTCATGAGATCCATAAATGCTGCTGGGGCATTTGTGAGCCCAAAAGGCATCACTAAAAATTCATAATGCCCATACCGAGTTCGAAAAGCTGTTTTAGGCACATCTGCTTCTCTTACCCCCAGTTGATAATATCCCGAATTCAAATCAATCTTGGAGAAAACTCCTGCCCCAGAAAACTGATCAAACAAATCGTCTATTCTAGGCAATGGATATTTATTTTTCACTGTCACCTTATTTAATTGCCTGTAGTCTATGCAGAGTCTGAGAGTTCCGTCCTTCTTTTTGACAAACAAAACCGGTGCACCCCAAGGAGACACACTCGGACGTATAAAACCTTTTTCAAGAAGTTCTTGCAGCTGAATCTTCAGTTCCTTGAGTTCCGTAGGCGCCATTCGATATGGTGCAATCGAAATTGGTGCAGTACCAGGCATTAGATCAATGGAAAATTCCACTTCTCTTTCTGGAGGTAACCCTGGTAACTCGTCAGGAAAAACATCCTGGAATTCACACACGGTCGGTATGTCTTGAATTTTAGGTTTGTCTTCCTTAGCTTCAAGCACACAGGCTAAATAAGTTGTACACCCTTTTCTAACAAGCCTTTTTGCTGTCGTGGCTGATATAATATTAGAAAGAAGGTTTGATTTGTAACACCCTTATCACTCCGATCATACGGAACAGTGCACGCAAATCGAAAAATTTTTTTCTTTTAATTAACATTTAAATAACACCAAAATTTGATATTACCAATTACTTAGGTATTTGATGACCTATAATTATTTCGGGTTACTATTCACATAATAAAATTTCGGCAGTATAACGGCTGTATTTGCCTAGCCTCCTGAAAAATCAGACAACACACAGCCTCTCAGAGGCACCACACTTTTATAACAATCATTCACTTTTCTCCAAAATCTCCATCAAACATCCAATACTTCAAACAGACCATCATCACAATCATACACATATATGATTACATATCTTTACATATCCAAATATTTATACATATTAGTCATTTATATACATGCCAAAGTCTACATAATTTATATAGTAACAAAATTTCTTGTCCCTTTAATTGTGCTTCATTGCTCCTCCAGCTCTGTACCTGCATGCAGTAAAACTACATGCTGAGCATAAACTATGCCCAGTGGTGTCTAACAATCCTAATACTTCCTTTGCAATATTTATTTCTTTAATATACTTTATTTAATCAATTAATTTCAAAATAAGTACATTTTTAGCACATTTTAGTGAAAACAGTGGTTTTTCACATTATTTACTTTTTTTCTCCTTTATTTCATAACGGTTGACTAATTTCCTTTTTAGTCCTCAAAATTTTGCTAAATTCCAAAAATGTCCTTTTTCCTTAATATTTATGATTTTGCCATTATAGTCATTTACTTTCATTTCCTTTACATTAGTTTCATCATTTATTCCTTATTTCACTACTTTTGGGTAAAATTACAGTTTAGTCCCTGTACTATAAAATCTTATCTTATTGACCTTGTTAGGTCTCTAAAATTACTATTTTGCCCTTGTTAATCATTTCTCATTTATTTTTACTTATTAATTACCCAATTTGGCAAAATTACTATTTTGCCCCTAAACTTTCATTTTCTTTCATTTAAGTCCTTTTTCCATTTTAAACTTCATTTTTATCATTCTTTTAATTTCTTTTAACTTATTATCACTTTCATTTCATTTCATGCCCCTAGTACAGTTCCGACAGAAATTCTCAGACTGGATACTCGGGACGTGGACCCTCATGGGCCACATATAGACTGAAAAATGATCTCAGCGACCATTTTTCCACGTAGCAGATACCAGATACAAACAGAAGCTATGGCGATCAGTGATCCTACCATAACTAAGCAAGTCGCCGTGACTTGCACCGCGGTACAGATGTCCCTATGGCTAGCCAATTATATCCTGAGCTAGGCTTTTACTGCCAGACTAATTCTAAGGGCACATTTCATAAAAAATTACAATTAAACTTTAACGTTTTCATTTTTTTCATTACTCGAAATTTCTCGTAGTCATTTCTTTCCATTCTTTCACATAGATTGTGAATTATTCTACCATAATTCACCAAAATCATTCACTTTCTCATCAATTTGCATTTTATTTCATATAAATGCCATATTTTCATTACTTACATAATTGAAAATATTCTTTAAAATATTCATTTAATTTCAATAAATTCCATAAAAATTCCTAAGCATATTATTTCATTTCTAGTATCATTTAAAAGCTTAAATTCATCAAAATACACAAAATACACTTAGGTTTTCTTTAGGATGCAATTCGGCCATCAAGGTAAGTATACTATATAAATATTCAATAATTCATTTAGACATTTAAACATGCTTATTCAAGGTCTAGTTACACTATTTCATCATTAATTTCAATTAAATCATCATTTTATCACATAAACCCTAACTTACATAAAGGGTACTTAATTGAAATCAAAGAAATTACTAAGATTTATTAGCCACTAACCTTTCTTTCTTGTTCTAGGATGCCTAAGCTTCCTTTTCCTTGCCTTTAGCCTTGGAAGCTTGCAAGTCTCCTTGATTCCCTATGGAAGCCGAATTTTCAAGCCATTAGAACTCTAATTTTTCAACCTCAAATGCTAAAAATAATATCATAAATGAAGTCTAGGCACCCAAAAACATAAGTAGACACCTTAGAAATAATTTTAACCCATTGGTTTCACTTACCTCAAATGAAACCCTAAACTCTCTCTCCTTATTTTTCTTGATTTCCTTCCTTGATTTGAAGAAAGGAGGTCATAACACTTAACTAGAGAGGCAGAAATTACTATTGGGTGGCTTGATTTAGTGTGAAATGGAGAGAAAAGTGAAGAAAACTCACACAACAATGGTGGAGAGTGGTTCGGCCAAGAGGGAGAGAAGAGGAAGAAGATGATTTGCTGTCTTATTCCAGAAAATTCTCCCTTTATATATGTTGGTCTATGGGCTTTGTGGGCTTGGATTGGGTTAATGGGCTTAGTTAATTAGTTAAAGCCCATTAACACCTAATTTAAAGCCCAAAATTATTTCTCTCTTTTTCTCACTCCAAATCACTCCAATTTTAATTTCATAATTCTTATCACATCCAAATTAGGTAGTACCCAAAATTTCGGCTCAATCGGAGTCCGTTACTGGTCCGATTCGACCGAACTGGTTCGATTCGACAACTGTCGATATTGCCGAAAAATTCATTTCTTTATACCAAAATATTCTACATGAAATTTCATGAAGATCTGCAAAATATGGCAATTTTTGGAGTTCATTTACTATTTTTAAAAATTTATGCAAAATCAAGTCACATTCCCTACCAGGAAAATTGACTCGTTACCTTTTTCGTATTTTCGACTTTCGGAGGTCTATTTGACCTCGATTCTACTTCAAATTTCAACCCCGGACTCACCATGACCAATACTTCCCGATGGTCAAATAAAATATTTTTCACTGTCGGGTCCGTTTTACGGCCCGGGTGCACTATTCACCATCGAAATTTACTGTTTACGGCCAGACCGGTGTTGAGGCCATTACAATTCTCTCCTACTAAAATAAATTTCGTCCTCGAAATTTACCTGTATTGAAGAGATGGGGATACTGATATCTCATAGTGGCTTCTGGTTCCCACGTAGCTTCTTCTACATTGTGATGGTGCTACAGTACCTTCACTAATAGAACCTGCTTGTTTCTGAGTTGACGGACTTCTCTTGCTAAGATTTTCACTGGTTCCTCTTCATAAGTCATATCATCAGCCACTTGAATCTCTTCCTGTGTAATCACGTGACTAGGATCCGATCTGTATCTACAGAGCATAGACACGTGGAACACATCATGTGTCTTTTCCAATTCAGAAGGCAACTTTAATCGATACGCTACGGGACCCACTCGCTGAAGTATCTCATAAGGGCCAATAAATCTAGGACTTAACTTGCCCTTCTTTCTAAATCTTAAGATCTTTCTCCACGGAGATACTTTCAAGAAAACTCGATCTCCCACCTGAAACTCTATGTCTTTCCTCTTCAAATCAGCATAGGACTTCTGACGATCCGCAACTTCTTTCAATCTACCTTTAATGACTCGAACTTTCTCTTCAGAATCACGGATCAAATCAGAACCTACTAACTTCCTTTCACTTAATTCGGTCCAACATAGGGGAGTTCTGCACTTCCTACCATACAGGGCTTCAAAAGGAGCCATTTTCAAGCTGGATTGGTGATTGTTATTGTATGCAAACTCTGCCAAAGGTAAATGCTTTTCCCAACTGGATCCAAACTCTAGAATGCAACATCTGAGCATATCCTCCAAAACCTGGATCACTCTCTCGGACTGGCCATCTGTCTGAGGGTGAAAGGCTGTACTAAAGTGAAGCCTCGCACCCAAAGCATCTTGAAAACTGCGCCAGAATCGAGAAGTAAACCTCGGATCCCTGTCAGAAACAATGGAAGATGGCACTCCATGCAATCTTACTATCTCATTAATGTACAATTCTGCCAGTTTAGACAAAGGATAGTCCATCCTTATGGGCAGAAAGTGAGCTGACTTAGTGAGTCGATCTATAATCACCCAGATGGCGTCATGCTTCTTCTGAGTCAGTGGTAAGCCTGTCATAAAATCCATGGTCACTCGGTCCCATTTCCACTCCGGTACTAACAAAGGATGCAACAACCCTGAAGGAACTTGGTGCTCAGCTTTTACTTGCTGACAGATCAGACATTTACTTACAAATTCTGTCACATCTCGTTTCATACCTGGCCACCAATAGAAAGCTTTCAAATCTTGATACATTTTATTGCCTCCAGGATGCATTGCATAACTGCTATGATGTGCTTCAGTTAGAATACCTTTCTTCAACTCTTCTTGGTTGGGAACACAAAGCCTTTGCTTAAAATAAAGGCTCCCATCATCACTCAAGAAGTAATTCTCTACACTGCCATTCTGAAGTATATTCTTAATGCTCATCAACCGATCATCTTCTAACTGAGCAGTCTTAACTTGATGCACAAAGTCAGGCTTTACTTGCAATTCAGCTACCAGGGCTCCATCTGAAGCTAAACTTAAATGGACATTCATAGCTCGGAGAGCTGCAAACAAAACAATCAATTACTAAAGCAAAACAATCACTTATACTAATTACTTAAGAGTATTCACATCACCTGACATAAATTTTCTGCTAAGTGCATCAGCTACTACATTAGCTTTTCCTGGGTGGTAATCGATGTAACAATCATAACCCTTGATCAATTCCAACCATCGCCTTTGTCTAAGGTTAAGCTCTTTCTGAGTGAGAAGGTATTTTATACTCTTATGATCTGAGTAGATATAGCATCTCTCACCATATAAATAATGTCTCCAAATTTTCAGTGCAAGAATAATGGCTACCAACTCCAGATCATGGGTAGGGTAGTTCTTCTCATGTGTTTTCAACTGTCGGGAGGCATATGCAATCACCCTGCCTTCCTGCATTAAAACACACCCTAATCCATTCCTGGATGCATCGCTATAGACCACAAAATCCTTACCCGATTCAGGTTGAGTAAGAATTGGAGCTTCAGTCAACATACTTTTAAGTCTTTCAAAACATTGCTGATAAGCATCAGTCCATACAAATCTAACATTCTTCTGTAGTAACCGGGTTAAAGGTATTGCAATAGTAGAAAAACCTTTAATGAATCTCCTATAATACCCGGCTAAACCCAGAAAACTCCTCACTTTCGTAACATTCTTGGGTGGTTTCCATTGGATAATCGCATCAATCTTTGAAGGATCCACTTTAATACCTTCTGCTGAGAATACATGACCCAGAAAAAGACACCTTATTTAACCAGAAGTCACATTTACTGAACTTAGCATATAACTGTTTTTCCCTTAGGACTTGCAGAACAAGCTTCAGATGCTTATTATGTTCTTCCGGCGTCTTGGAGTAGACCAGAATGTCATCAATAAAAACTACTACAAACTGGTCCAAATAGGGATGAAAAACCCTATTCATCAAGTCCAAAAGGCGGCTGGAGCATTCATAAGCCCAAAAGGCATAACCAGAAATTCATAGTGGCCATACCTGGTACGAAAAGCAGTCTTCGGCACATCTACTTCTTTCACTCCCATTTGATAATAGCCTGATCTTAAGTCAATCTTCGAGAAAACACCTGCTCCCTTAAGCTGATCAAACAAGTCTTCAATGCGAGGGAGATGATACTTGTTCTTAATGGTGACTTTATTCAGTTGCCTATAGTCAATGCACAACCTGAGTGTACCATCTTTCTTCTTGACAAACAGGACTGGCGCACCCCAGGGAGAAACACTGGGCCTAATAAACCCCTTATCTAACAATTCTTACAACTGAATTTTCAATTCTTTTAACTCTGCAGGTGCCATCCTATAGGGAGCAATGGAAATAGGTACAGTACCTGGAGCAACATCAATAGAAAATTCTACCTCCCTGTCAGGTGGTAAACCAGGCAACTCATCAGGAAAAACATCCTGAAACTCCCTGACAGTAGGTACTTCTGATATCTTTGGACTGACTTTCTTTGCTTCCACTGCATAACACATGTAAGCCACACATCCTTTTCTAATCAACCTTTTTGCAGCAGTGGCGGATATCACATCGGACAGAAAATCAGTTCTCACACCTACCACTGTAACTTCTCGATCATCGCTAAGCTTTAAAGTGACTCTCTTCTTTCTGCAATCGACAGTCGCTTGGTGGGAGGATAACCAATCCATCCCCAGAATCACGTCGAACTCATGGAAAGGCAAAGCGATCAGGTTTGCTAGAAAGATGTGTCCCTGGGCACTAATAGGACACTGTCTGTATACTTTATCTACCACTACACTATGTCCTAGAGGATTGCTCACCAAAATATCCTGGTCCAAGCATTCCTCTTTCATCCCTCTATCCCGTGCTAAGGCAGTGCTAATGTAAGAATGCGTGGAACCCGGATCAATCAAAGCATGCACTGAATCAGATAACAAGAGAAACGTACCAACTATCACATCTGGAGCGTCCTCATCTTCACGTGCTCTGACAGCATAGGTCTGACCCGATACTCTCCTCTGACCCTGTGATGTCTGTCCAACAGGTCTGGAGGCTGAAGTGTGAGGGGCGGCTCTCCTACCACGACCTCTAGGAGCTGAGGATCCTGTACCTGATGCCGGTGAATTAACTGAGGTATTCTGCATGGCAGGACAGTCTCTGATCCGATGATCTCTGGATTCACATCTGAAATAGGCTCCTGTCAGAAATCTGCACTCTTCAGAGTGAAACTTACCACAGTGCTCACAAGCCACTGCAGAATCACTATCTCTATTCCGAGGAGTACTAATAGTCGGAGCTCTGCCTCGAGATGCACTACCCTGACCTCGGCCTGCTGCTACAGGTGACTGTCCCTGAAATGCCTGAGATCCCTTTGCTTTCTTCCCTTTATCACTAAACTGTCCCTGCTTTCTCTTTTGCTGAAATCGGGACTGTCTCTCAGCCTGAGTCGTCTCTAACTTTATGGTTGCCTCCATCATAGCACGTAAGGTAGGATACTTCTGAGCTCCAATGATCTGTTTAAGCTCAGTATGTAGGCCTCTCTCAAATCTGTAACATAATTTCTCCTCTGTAGCCTGGCCTTCATC
Source organism: Excoecaria agallocha (assembly GCA_037975025.1). Taxonomy (NCBI): domain Eukaryota; kingdom Viridiplantae; phylum Streptophyta; class Magnoliopsida; order Malpighiales; family Euphorbiaceae; genus Excoecaria; species Excoecaria agallocha. Next base: position 1,343,874 of record CM075809.1, read on the forward strand.
CAGGTAAGCACTCAACCGCTCAAATTCTCTCTTATACTCTGCCACTGTCTTATTTCCCTGTTTTAATCTCCAGAAAGCCTCTTGCATAGTGGCCTTATACTCGGACCCAATGTATTTCTTCTCAAACTGGTCCACAAAATACTCCCAACTCAACTGATCTGCAGGAGTATGTCTTCTGACGGAATCCCACCAAATGAATGCAGGACCCTGAAGCAATGCTACAACACCTTCAAATTTTTCTTCCAGTGGACTGTGGGTTATCTCAAACAATCTCTTTATCTTGTATAACCATTCTTCAGCCACTACAGGTGTCAAAGGTTCTCTGCCAGAAAAGTCTTCTGCCCCCAATCTCTTTAATTGTTCCAGGATAGGTCTCCGCCTAGGCAGGGCTGGCTGAATATGTACTACTGTAGGCTGAGGCAGCGCCGGAGCTGGAGCTGCCTGCAGTCTCTGCTGGATGTAGTCAACCATCAAATCAAGGAAGTCCGGCTGAGGGAAAAGAGGCGGTGCTACAGGAGGAGGGTTCTGTTGTGGGGCCTCTTGTCGCCCAATATTACTCGATGCCTCACTCCTGCTGTCAGCTGACTGTTGTCCTCGGTCAGTAGACATCTTTTCACTATAAAACAAAAAGGAGCAGATGCACATTAGTTCCAAAACATTCACTTCCTAAACATAATTGGCATGTATATACAAATAAATCAATTAATACCCACTCCGATCTTAGAACCGTCTAAACCTTTGCTCTGATACCAATAAAATTGTAACACCCTTATCACTCCGATCATACGGAACAGTGCACGCAAATCGAAAAATTTTTTTCTTTTAATTAACATTTAAATAACACCAAAATTTGATATTACCAATTACTTAGGTATTCGATGACCTATAATTATTCCGGGTTACTATTCACATAATAAAATTTCGGCAGTATAACGGCTGTATTTGCCTAGCCTCCTGAAAAATCAGACAACACATAGCCTCTCAGAGGCACCACACTTCTATAACAATCATTCCCTTTTCTCCAAAATCTCCATCAAACATCCAATACTTCAAACAGACCATCATCACAATCATACACATATACGATTACATATCTTTACATATCCAAATATTTATACATATTAGTCATTTATATACATGTCAAAGTCTACATAATTTACATAATAACAAAATTTCTTGTCCCTTCAATTGTGCTTCATTGCTCCTCCAGCTCTGTACCTGCATGCAGTAAAACTACATGCTGAGCATAAACTATGCACAGTGCTGTCTAACAATCCTAATACTTCCTTTGCAATATTTATTTCTTTAATATACTTTATTTAATCAATTAATTTCAAAATAAGTACATTTTAACATTTTTAGCACATTTTAGTGAAAACAGTAGTTTTTCACATTATTTACTTTTTTTCTCCTTTATTTCATAACGGTTGACTAATTCCCTTTTTAGTCCTCAAAATTTTGCTAAATTCCAAAAATGTCCTTTTTCCTTAATATTTACGATTTTGCCATTATAGTCATTTACTTTCATTTCCTTTACATTAGTTTCATCATTTATTCCTTATTTCACTACTTTTGGGTAAAATTACAGTTTAGTCCCTATACTATAAAATCTTATCTTATTGACCTTGTTAGGTCTCCAAAATTACTATTTTGCCCTTGTTAATCATTTCTCATTTATTTTTACTTATTAATTACCCAATTTGGCAAAATTACTATTTTTCCCCTAAACTTTCATTTTCTTTCATTTAAGTCCTTTTTCCATTTTAAACTTCATTTTTATCATTCTTTTCATTTCTTTTAACTTATTATCACTTTTATTTCATTTCATGCCCCTAGTACAGTGCCGACATAAATTCTCAGACTGGATACTCGGGACGTGGACCCTCATGGGCCACATATAGACTGAAAAATGATCTCAGCGACCATTTTTTCACGTAGCAGATACCAGGTACAAACAGAAGCTATGACGATCAGTGATCCTACCATAACTAAGCAAGTCGCCGTGACTTGCACCGCGGTACAGATGTCCCTATGGCTAGCCAATTATATCCTGAGCTAGGCTTTTACTGCCAGACTAATTCTAAGGGCACATTTCATAAAAATTACAATTAAACTTTAACGTTTTCATTTTTTTCATTACTCGAAATTTCTCGTAGTCATTTCTTTCCATTCTTTCACATAGATTGTGAATTATTCTACCATAATTCACCAAAATCATTCACTTTCTCATCAATTTGCATTTTATTTCATATAAATGCCATATTTTCATTACTTACATAATTGAAAATATTCTTTAAAATATTCATTTAATTTCAATAAATTTCATAAAAATTCCTAAGCATATTATTTCATTTCTAGTATCATTTAAAAGCTTAAATTCATCAAAATACACAAAATACACTTAGGTTTTCTTTAGGATGCAATTCGGCCATCAAGGTAAGTATACTATATAAATATTCAATAATTCATTTAGACATTTAAACATGCTTATTCAAGGTCTAGTTACACTATTTCATCATTAATTTCAATTAAATCATCATTTTATCACATAAACCCTAACTTACATAAAGGGTACTTAATTGAAATCAAAGAAATTACTAAGATTTATTAGCCACTAACCTTTCTTTCTTGTTCTAGGATGCCTAAGCTTCCTTTTCCTTGCCTTTAGCCTTGGAAGCTTGCAAGTCTCCTTGATTCCCTATGGAAGCCGAATTTTCAAGCCATTAGAACTCTAATTTTTCAACCTCAAATGCTAAAAATAATATCATAAATGAAGTCTAGGCACCCAAAAACATAAGTAGACACCTTAGAAATAATTTTAACCCATTGGTTTCACTTACCTCAAATGAAATCCTAAACTCTCTCTCCTTATTTTTCTTGATTTTCTTCCTTGATTTGAAGAGAGGAGGTCATAACACTTAACTAGAGAGGCAGAAATTACTATTGGGTGGCTTGATTTGGTGTGAAATGGAGAGAAAAGTGAAGAAAACTCACACAACAATGGTGGAGAGTGATTTTGCCAAGAGGGAGAGAAGAGGAAGAAGATGATTTGCTGTCTTATTCCAGAAAAGTCTCCCTTTATATATGTTGGTCTATGGGCTTTGTGGGCTTGGATTGGGTTAATGGGCTTAGTTAATTAGTTAAAGCCCATTAACACCTAATTTAAAGCCCAAAATTATTTCTCCCTTTTTCTCACTCCAAATCACTCCAATTTTAATTCCATAATTCTTATCACATCCAAATTAGGTAGTACCCAAAATTTTGACTCAATTGGAGTCCGTTACTTGTCCGATTCGACCGAACTGGTTCGATTCGACAACTGTCGGTATTGCCGAAAAATTCATTTCTTTATACCAAAATATTCTACATGAAATTTCATGAAGATCTGAAAAATATGACAATTTTTGGAGTTCATTTACTATTTTTAAAAATTTATGCAAAATCAAGTCACATTCCCTACCAGGGAAATTGACTCGCTACCTTTTTCGTATTTTCGACTTTCGGAGGTCTATTTGACCTCGATTCTACTTCAAATTTCAACCCCGGACTCACCATGACCAATACTTCCCGATGGTCAAATAAAATATTTTTCACTTTCGGGTCCGTTTTACGGCCCGAGTGCACTATTCACCATCGGAATTTACTGTTCACGGCCAGACCGGTGTTGAGGCCATTACATGATTTCTCACCCACAACGGTAATCTCATCATTATCAGGTGTCCTAAGAGTTATTCTCTTTGAATGACAATCTACTATTGCATGATGCCTAAATAACCAATCCATACCGAGAATTACATCAAATTCACGGAAAGGTAACCCAATCAAATCCCCCAAAAACTCATAACCTTGAATTTTAATTGGACAGTTCTGATAAACTTTATTTACCACAACGCTATGACCCAAAGGATTAGTTACCAAAATTTCATGATCAAGAGAATCAACATGCAATCTTTTATCATTAGGCAGAGGAATACATATATATGAATGTGTAGATTCCGGATCAATCAAAGCATGAACTGACATATGGAAAATAGAAAAAGTACCAGCAATCACATCAGGAGCATCCACATCATCCCGAGCCCGCATGGCATAAGCACGTACTGGTGTGCGGGTGTCAGGTCTCTCAACTGATTCTGACAAGGCTCTCTGACTACCAGAACTAGAATCGGGTCCTCTGCCTCTACCTCTTCCTCTAGAAGTGCCTTGAGCTGACCTTTCTGGCTGATTAGTCGCTAAAGGTTGCCTACCTGGGCAATATTTCTGATAATGCTCCATAGATCCGCATCTTAAACAGGCTCCTATCTTTCTCCAACACTGGCCTCTATGGTTTTTTCCACAATGCTCACATAGTGGAATCTCTCCTCTGCCTGACTCTCCTGCAGTGCTGGCCATAGAGGAGGCTGGCTGACCCGACCTGAAAGTTAACCTTTGACCCTGCCCTGACTGACGAGAAGGCGTCTGAGATGATGTTTGAGTCTGAGATCCTGTCCCTTTCTGCTTTTTACTTGCCGTGGAAGAGGAACCAGCTTGACCCTGACCTCTTTTCTGTTGACCTCTACTCCTCCATTTTTGTTCTTCTAAATTAGCTTTTTCAATCCTCAAAGCTGCCTTTACCAGGTCACCATAAACTCTGATAGGTGTTATTACTAGCAATTTCTTGATCTCATGATGGAGACCTGCTTCAAATCTCTGACATCTATCAGCCATGGTAGGAATAAACGGCTTCGCATAGGCACTCAATCTGTCAAACTCTTTCTCATACTCTGCCACTGATCTAGATCCCTGCTTCAGACGGAGGAAGGCATCTCTCATTTCTTTCATGTAGGCATCCCCCACATATTTATCCCTGAACTGGGTCACAAAATACTCCCAATTTAGATCCACTGGTAGTATAAATCTTTTTGTGGACTCCCACCACTGGTATGCTGAGCCTTGCAGTAACCCATCTGCACAATCTAATCTTTCTTCAGGTGTAAGATGCAGAAGGTCAAAAATCCTCTTAATCTTAACCAACCAGAATTCCGCATCCGGAGCAGTAAATGATGACTCTCCCTTGAATTCCTCTGCTCCCAATTTCTTTGCATTTTCCAGTATAAGTCTTTGAGAAGGTAGGGGAGGCTGAGGCTGTAGCTGAGCAGGTGGGGTAGCAGCTAATTGTTGTTTCATAAGCTCCATCATTGTTGCAAAGAAATCCGATGGATTTGGCATTTGCTGAACTGCAGGTTGCGGTACTGGCTGAGCTAGTTGCTGCTCTTCACCCCTGTCTACATCACTAGCCGACGCATGGCTTTCTATTTCCTCAGTGCTTCCACTTGAACTCGATTCCATTCTTTAATCTATAACAATAACAATGACAATTCCATATCAGAAATACAACACATTCACATATAGATATTCCTCTTAGCATACATTCCAATTCTTTTCTCCTCTTTTTAATCACTTAATTACCAGTCCAGAATCGCCTAAACCAAGCTCTGATACCACTAAATGTAACACCCTATACCCGGTCAAAGAGAAGACTCAGATACTGGATGTTACAATCGGATTTAGGCAATTTGACGAACTAAATAATCCTTTAATGAAATACTATTTATTTTATGAAAATTTTGACAGAGTATCCCCTAAAATTCTAGTTGCTCCCTGAAACAAAATTATCCAAAACACTCCTATTTATTCTCATCCTACCATCCATTCTCCCTTCAAACTCCAAAACACAATCAATGCCCTTCCTCCAATAAATCATAAACCAACAAATATTAAACCATTCATATTCCTTAATTTACAATATTTTTACTTTAGATACAAAACCAAATTATCCAAAACTATATACATCATATTACATGTCCATAAGTTAAGTACAACCCAAAAAGTACTAAGAAAATCGTAAAAGAATCTATAGTGTATCCACCTCAAAATTTTTCTGTATTGCGATCCAAATTTTGATGCAGATTCACCCACGGCTTTCCTTCCAAAAATTCCTTTAACCTACGCGCGGAAAGAAAACCACGCGCTAAGCATATTGCTTAGTGGTGTTCAAGCAATTCTATTTTTCCACATTATATATATATACAGATAAATTAAGTAAATCATATACATATACATACTTAAATTTCTTAAACAATGCACATTTTAACCAATCAAGCATTTACATATGGTACACGAACCTGATGAATGCAATTTAAACAAATATATAGATATGATTACTATTTATTAATTAAATCAAATGTCAGACTAAACTTTGCGATTTGTATTTGCCCCAAGTAAATCCAGCAGAATCACACCGAGCTGGATGAACGGGATATAATCAGGGGATTCAGTTCTCGGAACCATCCAATCCCCTTTAACAATTTCTTATTCCACATATGCAATTTTTCTATTAATTATATACATTTCTATATACACACACATATATATATACATGCAGTAGTGGATTCAGCTCTCGGAGCCATCCAATCCACAACTCCATTAAATTACATACATCGGATTCAGCTCTCGGAGCCATCCAATCCGATGTTACATATTAAGGCGCCACATTACAATTTCCCTAATTGGCATGCCAATCTATCCAATTTCTCCAATTCCTATCTGGCTTTACTAAGGGCAAAAGAGACATTTTCATGACAATTATATTTTACTTGTCTAAATTAGATAATTTAACCTTCAATTTACTCTTCCTTGCATTTCGTGATACCCTTATCTTTGGCAATCACAACCAATTCATATGTGTACATGTATATAAATATATACATACTACTTATTAAGTTATCAATTTAATATTTACAATCTTGTATATAATTATTCAACTATAATTTAAATGCTTTATGTATAATACCCATATTAACTATAAAGTTTGTGCATAATAAATGTTTATTAATTTTTACATTAAAAAAAACACATTTATAACATAACCTCATTTAATTTTAAACTCAATTACATTATTTTAAATATGAGAATATTAACAACAATTAAATCCATCCAAAACATAAATTCACTAACATACATATTGCATAATTTTAAAGGAAAAATAAATTTGCTTGAACACTTACTTGCTATTTGATTTCTTCTCAAAATTTTCAGCTTTTAAAACACTAAATCTCCATCAATTTCCTTCTCTTTCTCTATTTTCTTCATCTACTCCATTTCCTCTCTCTACAAAAATTCATAATCTACAAAAATTCCTCAATTCAACCACCAAATAATAATTTATAGCAAAATCCAATAATTATATAATCATAATTTCACTTAATTTACCAACAATTCCATTTTTCCCCAATTAATCAAAACCCTAAATATAACATACATCATCTCTACCTCATACTTTTCACCATAAATCAATAATTAAAGGTGAATACATGCTTACCCAACAAAAGAGAGAGAAGCAACCAAGAGAGAGAGATTTGATGGAGGAGCCAATCCAAGGCTGCTGCCACGCCAAAAAGAGGAGGAAAAGGAGGAGAAAAAGGAGGAAGAGGAGGAAGGAGAGAGAGAGGGCGACGGTGGCTGCTGGCGGCGTCGGTGAGGGGGGCGGCGGCGGTGGCCGGACCGAGCAAAGAAAGGAGAAGAAGAAGAAGAAGAAAAAGAAGAAAGAAAAAAAATAAAAAGAGGAGGAGGGGCTGCTGTTGTCGGGTTCTTTGGGATTAAAGGAAAGGAATTTTGATTCCTTAAAAATCAAAGAAAATAACATGGCCAAAACTACATAGTTTTGGCCAAATATCCACTTTAGTCCCTCAATTTTACTCTATTTATAAAATAACCCCAAAACTTTTTAAATTCTTTTCAATTACACCTAAAATTATTCAATATCTATAATATTATCAAATTGGGGTGTTACACTTGATAATTCAAATCTAATGTAAATTAAGGATGCATTCAGAAACGATTTTATTTTTTAATTTTTGTTTTTTTCTTAAAAAGAAAATAAAAATATATTCGGCAAATTTATTTTCGTTTTTATTTCTGCAAAAATTTAAGAAATAATTTTGACAATAAAAATAAAAATTAAAAATCTTTAAAATGTGATTTTTATGATTTTATTTTTATCAATAATTTAATTACTTTATCCTTATTATCACCATAGCTATCACCACCATATGATCACAACTACCACTGCCACTACTGCTATCGTTACCACCACCATATCACCGCTGCCGCTACCATCTTTGCCATCACCACCACCATTATCACACTACTACTACCACCACCACTACCACATCGTCACTGTTGTCATCATTACTGTCGCTGTCATCTTTGCCGTCACCACACTACTACTGGCACCACCACCACTACCACACCGTCGCCACTATCATCATTGCTACTGCTATAGCCACCACTACTACCGTCGTCGCCATCATTGCTACCACCGCCACTGTACTGCCATCTCCATTACTATTGCCGCCGCTACCACCACTAGACTATCGTTGCTACTACCATCGTCGTTGCCACCATCATACTGCTGGTGTCATTACCATCGTCGTTGCTATCGTCACTACCATATGATGATTTTTTTAATGTAATAGATTTTAAATTTTATTAAATATTTATTATTTAATATTAATAATTAGATTATATATATATATCTATATATCTATATATATATATATATATATATATATATATATATATATCTATATATATATATATATATATATATGTATTAATAGATATTAGAACATATTTTAAAAATCAAATAAAAAAATAATTTTTAAATAATTTTTAAAAAATAAATAAAAAAATTAAAAACAGTTTATGAATTTTAAAAAATAAAAAGTGTTACCAAACACATCCTAATTTTTAACTGATTTTGTGTTTCATTCTCCGAATAAAACAGTAATGTAAGCCTTTCACCAAACATATCAAGACGAAAAAATGCAAAAATCCTATTGCTACTTAGACAAGCATGGTGTGCAAAATCCAAATCTATCCGTATCCAAAAAAATTAAGAGTGTGCAAAATCCAAACCTATCCGTATCCGAAAAAATCGAATAACTTGCGTTCGGATAAAGTCGTTAGGATTGTGTTGGGTCAAATAGGATCGAAAATAGGGATGATCGCGGGACGAAACGGGGGCGAGGAGTGCCTCCTCACCTACTTGCGCGGGGCGGGCCGAAGACCGATAGTATTTTAGGAGAAAAAGTTTCCCCCATTTCCGTTCCTGTGGGGACACCCATCCCCGCGAGGATTCTTGTCCCTGCATAAAAAATATTTTTATTTTTTAAGAAAATTTAATTATAACTAAAATATAATATTTAATAATATTATAATTGAAATATAATATTTAATAATTAAAAATATAAATTCAATTACAAATCAAACTAATATAAATTTTAACAATTGATAAAATTAAAATTAAATATAATCTAAAACTAAATTATATAAATATAATTAAATTTAATAATTAAATTTCGAGGGCGGGGACCACAATTCCCTTTCCCGCCTCGAATTCTAAGTCGAAAAATATTTTTCTCCCGTTTTCATCCTCAAAGAAAAATTTTTTAAAGATTCTCCATTTCATTCAGGGCAGTTCTCTACCGGAGACAGAAAATCCCGCCCTGTAATCATTCCTAATCGAAAATTTGACAAATTTCGGATTTGTACGGTATCAAGTTAAAATCTCATGAATCCGACCGGACAGAAATATGAAATACAGCTAAATAAAGGACCATTTATAATTTCACGTAAACATTCAAATCCCTAAAAGCCTAAATCGCTCTCCTTTCCTCCTCCGCTTGTCGCCGCCGATCTCTGCCTGTTGCCGCTGACCTCCGCCTCTAGGTCCACCGCTCCCCAATCGTCGGCATCTTCCACCGGTCGCCACTGCTGCCGTTCTCTGGGACCAATCGGTTAGATAGATCCACGTTTATCGCATGAAAATGATTAACAGTTTGGTTCGTCGAACTCTTATGATAACTTGAGAACACAAGGTATTCATTCAGTTTAAGAAAATAATACTCTAAGTTAGTAGGAAAAATTATTTCATAAAAAATGTAGATTGTGGAAAATATATATGAGAGACTTTTTGCCTTTTATACATTGCTCCTTTTATCTGTTATTACTAATCAGAGCTATAAATATAAGTAATGGCTGTAATAGTTCAAGTATTAATCATGTAATACTTATAACAGTTATTAATATTTGTATCCGTTGAATATCGTGAGCTAATCTCCTGTGAACGTTATGAATGATAACTATGTATGATAATTATGAATGGTAATTTTTAAAAGTACCAATTAGCTTATGATCGTTCTTATGTTGTTATTCTTGTGTTTTATTGAATTATTATTGATTGTTGGGGTTTTTAATGAAGAAAAAGGAGATGAGGTGAGAAGGAAGGAGAAGGGTGAGGAGGTAGAAAGCTAATTGGTAGATTTTCGTTTATCTTTGAAGCTTTGGAAGGCTTGTTTTGGTATCAAAGAGGTTAGGGGACCTCCCAATATATTTGTCCTAATTTTATTTTGATTATTTTTGAATTAAGAGTTATCCTTGGTATGTGATTTTGATAAATTAGTTTAGGGCTTTGTAAATTGATAAGTATATGATGGTTTTAATGCAAATTAAATGATGAAATATAGTTGTGTGAGGTTGGACTATGGTGGCTGAATTTTATAGGGAAAGAATTAATGAATTTTACTCATTTAATTTGATATATATTACTTGAAATGACATATATGTCGATTTATGAATGTGATTGAGATGGGAAATGGGTTTTTACTTGCCCAATTTGATGAATATTATTTGATATGGGATTGTTTGATGACTTGTGCATATAGTTAAAATAAGAAATGGATTTTTGCTTGTATAAATTGATGAATAATTACTTGGAAATGAGATTTATGATGGTTTATAAGTGTAATTGAGACAAGTACACGTGTATGAAGTTCTTGGTTTATGGAGGATGGAAAGTCTTTTGTGGTGGAGTTTGATTTGGGTTTTGAGGTTGGGTATGAGATATTTTAAAAGTTTGTCAATAGGGGGATAGTGACTTGTATCGGGGAAATTTTGTCCGATTTACTATAAAATGATTAGTAACAAGATAAGTTTTAAGAAAAGTAAAAGAAATTTTGTAATATGGGTTTTAGGTGCTCTATAGCATGGGACATGGCATCCCATATTTGGGTTGTTCGTTGGACCGGATAAGGGGTGTTATAATAACGGTAGTTCAAAGTTATACTGGTTTGAGGTAAGGTAAAGCAATTTTTTGGGTATTCTATTGCCATCTCTAGTGGGGTTTACATTCGCATTTATTAATTAATCTGTTTTTGGAATATGATAGAGTGCTTGCAAAACTAAAATCTGAAACCAGAGAACTCTATGTTTTTATCTGTTTCTCCTTCAAAGTGCCATTTAAAAAAGCAGAGTTTGATTGTTATAAATCTCCAGATATCTAAAACACGCTCCTTGTGAAGAGGCAATAAGGAGCTTTTGCTACTACTCATTGGGATCAACTGTTTGTCCCTTTCGTTTTTGGAGTACTTCTAGGTTTAATAATCTTTCTTTCTAGGTCTAATCATTTTTTTTGGTGGGTCAATGAATCTTGTTTGTTTTGCTTGTACTTGCTATGGCTAGATTTTCATACGATGTGTTATAAATATTAAAAAATTTTTGTTATTGAGGGGATTGTGTTAATGATGATATTTTGTTTGCTTTTCCTATTCAATATAGAAAAAAAAAATTAAAATCTATATATGTATCCTTCAATATTTACATAATCTGAACATTTCCTTCATACCTGACAAGTGAGGGATATTGTTAAAAATATTAACTCATTGCTGTGATGTAATTAACTTACAAATAAAATGAGTTATCTGCAAATTTTGAACTAAATATGATGTTAGCCTTTTTATTTTTTATTTTTGTCTTTGGAAAATTCTTATTGTCAAACTGATGTCTGTTGCTTGCAAATTGACAGTTGCCTATAATTTGCTTTTTTCTTAGTCAATTTTGAAGTTCTGAGGTGAGGTTTCATTATTTTGCTGCTTGCTAATGGGAAGTGTACCTGCACAAATTCCAACTAGCTTCGGGCATGAATTGAGGGCTTGTCTTCGATGCCGTCTTGTCAAAACATATGATCAGGTAAACTCCCTCTTCTTTTTGTTTTTTCTTTATTATCCAAATAAAAACTTTTTTAGAATAATGGATGCATCTCTCTTCTCTTTTTTTTTTTTTAACTTTTTTTTATAAATCCTCCCTTCTCATTTGCAGTTCAGAGAGTCAGGGTGTGAGAATTGCCCTTTCTTTAAGATGGATGAAGACCACGAACGTGTTGTAGATTGCACCACTCCTAACTTTAATGGGTACATATTTGTGTTATCTTTATATTTTGTTTCTTATTTTAATGGATTTTCGCTTCTCTTCTCGTAGTTTAATATTCATGTAAATATTCAAATTCAGCAGTAAACAGATATGTTATTCATATGCCTTCTTTCCCTCATGTCATAGTTTGATTATATGGTTATTGCTACTATCTTCTAGGATTATTTCTGTCATGGATCCAAGTAGAAGCTGGGCTGCTCGCTGGTTGAGAATTGGTAATTTTAAGCAGTTTCAGTGCTTTGCCATTTTACTTTTTTTTTTTTCCTTTTTTGTCACTTGGAAATGTGGTTATGATTTATTTTCCTTAGTTATTGCTCTCCATTAGCAGCTGTACACATTATTGCATGAATTACTATTTTTCTCACATTTTTGCACATCTGCATCCTATTTTTAAGGGCCATTGTAGCATTACGTTAAGAGGATATTAACGTACAAGTAATATTTTTGCCCTTTCATATAATATTTTTGTTTGAAGGATTGCTGTGCGCAAGAGGCACTTCTCAGTTCCTTTAACATGTCAAGCCTTGATGCTATGGAATAGACACCAATGGCAGGAGAATTTAAGATTTATGTTCCATTTGTGACCCTATATGATTTAGGTTTACCATAGCAGATATGGACATTGATGGAATAAACTTTATATTGGCAGTTTGTTTCATAGGCTTGAACTGACCTCGAGACTATTCATAGGGACATAAATTACAATACAATATAATTTATGGATTTTGCTTGCCCAGCATTGGTCAACTTTTAGGTCATGTTTGGAGAGACTGGTCATGGTGTGGTATGGTATTGTACTGTAATTATTATTAATATGTTTGGAAAGATGGTATTGAATGGAATGGCTTAATAAAATTTTGATAGGAGGAAAAGATCAAAAAAGTAAAATATAAAAATAAATTTGATAAAAGAGATATAAAATTAGGATTATATTAGAATATATGAGGGGAGTTATTAAAATTAAACAGGTGGTAAGAAAAAATATAGAAAATCATGCAAAACTGCCGATTCAGTAGTTTAAAAAATTGAGACAAGATTAAATCATGTGATAACCATGCCATACCATACCCATGAGATACCTATCTTCTCAAACAACCACTTCACTAATACCGAACCATAACATCCCTAACCTTGTTCCAAACAAGGGGTTAGTGTATTTAATTCCATCCTTTGGTTCAATTAATGATAACATAATTCATCCCCATATGTTTATCTCAATTTGATGAAGAATATTAGGATCTAGTACCTCAGATAGGATTGAGCATGTATTTGCAGATAAATGCAAAAGCAAATATAGTGCACAGAATCCTTGCAGTTGGAGAGGCATTTTTTGACGCCATCATTAGGGTTGTCCTTTTACACTGAAATGTAATTGTTTCTTTTAGGAGTTCTGTAATGTGTTCCATTATTTGGAGGTTTTGATGTGTGTGGTTTTGTTAACTTAGAGCACTAATACTCCTCGCATACTTTTTGTTGTTTGAATCTTTTACAGGAAGGTTTGTCCCAGGTTGTTACACTCTTGCTGTCTCAGAAGCTCTGCCAGAGGACCTGCAGGTTTGTACCTTCATTCAAAGTCTAACTTTTGTGCTTCGTTTTAAGACTCTTCATTGTAATCCTATCTGCAATATGTCTATACATATCGGTTACATGTGACATTGAAGTTGATAGATCGAACTGTAAGCACAATATACTTGTTTTTTGGGTCCAGAATTCGTGTTCTGGAAAAATATGGAATGTTGCTCATATGTTTTTCTGTTAACACTTGAACAATTATTAGTGGCATCTTTGCATTTTCTTTTGGAATTATGGAACTTGAAAAATAGATGGAATCACAAATGTTGTGACATCATGTGAAACCAGCATGTTTGCACTATTTAATGCGCATTTTGATTGCTTCGTGTTTGATGGTTATTTTATTTGTGGCTTATAATTTCACCAACCTAAAATTTGATCAAATTATTAAATTCATCCTTTTTTTATTAGCTTCTTTCATTAATTTTATTTTCATTATTTCATTATTTCTATCTTCAAGATCTTAAGTTTGTGTTAATACTCATGGGGCATGTTAATGCGGTTAAGAATAGAGTATGGACCCATAGAAAAGTGTTGATATCGTATATTTTTGAATCACAATGACGGCCACAAAATGGTTTTGGCTGGTCTCAGCTGTGGTAACAACCAGAAAATGTTTTTTGGATTTATTTTGAGAGAAGTTTGAACAAGTTGTATGAAGGGTTTGCATTACATGGCAATTGGATATAGAATCTGTATTGATGGATTGGTCTTTGGATTTCATGGGACACTTGTAATATCCGGTTGGCTGGTAGGTTTTTTTATGGCTATGTTAATGGTGGCAGATAGAGGTACAATGATTTGTAATTGACTACAATTGAGCAATCAAATGGATTTTGGTGGTTGCTTCTGTTACTCTTATATACTGAAGTAAGATTAGAGCTTTGATTTGTTTGATGTTTGATGCATCATCTGAATTGACTATTCTTTTGGATAACTTGCAGAATTTATGTGAAGACGAACGCGTGCAGTACGTCCCACCGAAACGTGTGTGAGTTTCCAGTTGAACATCTATAACTTTGGGAGACCAGTATGTTTTCTGCATAGGCAATATGCTGTTTTAAATTCCAATGTGAATTCTCTTCTTTTCTACCAACTGAACGCCTAATAGAAGCTTATCAAATGTTGTTGGAGAGCTTGGAAGGATAGTTTTCATGGTATGAAGCTATTGTTCGTCAAGTTTTAAACTTCCAAACCAGCAAATGTTTGCAAGAAATGCACAAACCAACAAATGTTTGAAAGAAATGCACAAATGTCAATATATTATGAGCTTATTTTTCCAGTACCTTATGAGCTTTATCTTTGGACCAAAGAAATTGTGCTTTTGAAATTATAGTAACAGCTGATAAATGAATTAATATAGTTTTTGGTTAATTTTATCCAAATTTTCTTTTTAGCCAAATAGATTTATCCAACTTTAATACTCTACTATGAGAACTTTATTATATCCAATACTATGAAAATATCCGAATATGATTGAAAAATCACCAACTTAGATTAATTTGAGAATCCACTAAATTCAACTTGCGGCTCAAAATGATCTGGCTAATAACGACTAGTCGGAATGCATCAGCAGAAAGAAAAACGATTAATTTTCTCCATGCAGAACTGCATGTAATTCTAAGATTTGTATATAATTGCAGTTACTACATGTAATGATTATTGTTGTTGTTGGTGCCGTTGTCCCACTTGGTGGCCATGGGAATCATTTACGTTTAGAGTTCCAATTGACCATTTTTTTCTTCCATTTCAAAGACATATATATATATATATATATATATATATATATAAGAAATAATATGTATACTACATTTTTTAATGTCATAAATAAAATTTGAAATAATTTTTTTTTAAATTGTAAATCTTATTTTGAATAAGAAATTATATATATACGTATCCGGAATTTTCTCCCTACAGATTAGGGTTAAGTTACCACACACACACATATATATATATATATGGATGGTAACTTAACCCTAATTTGTGGATATATATATATATATATGTGTGTGTGTGTGTGTGTTTTTTTTTAAATCCTAAGAAAAATAGAATTGAGTGTGAGCCATGTGAGGCCCTAAACTAGGCCGTGGAAGAATATGTATGTTTAAATAATAATAATAAGATCATTGTGTGTGTGCAGTTAGTGACCTGTTAGTTGGAACACAGAGGTAATTGTTTTAATAGAGAGGTAAAGTGATCATTTCAAATTATGTTATGTATGTGATTAATTATAGGGGTAAGCAAAAAAAATCGAAAATATGATTAACCATAAAACTGATTCGAAATTGAACTGATTTTTATGATTAATTCATCTGATAGACTCGGTTACAATTTTTCATTTTTATATTTTTTGTTAATAGTTACGGTTTAAATTTTTAAGTACTGATTAACCGTTAGTCCACGATTAACCGATTCATATATATATATATAATTAATTAATTAATTTTATATCTTCAATTTTGTTTCTATTTCTCTTTAAAATTTACAAAAAATAATACTTTAAAATATATTTTTATTTTTATACCTTAATTTTTTATATTTTCCTATAAAATTTATATAATACTGTAAACTAAATTTATATTATATCATTTTCTTTAATTATATAACAATATTTATATATAGTAACCAATTAATTTATATATATATATATATATATATATATATATATATATATATATATATTATCATATATTGATGTTCATATTTTACTTAATAGCATTTAATTACATTAGTATCCAAAATTTTATTTGACTTAGAATCAAACATAGTAATTTTCAATAAATATTAAATCTATTTTATAATATTAGCTATTAATTTATAAAACATGAAATTTTGCTAATAAATTATGTTTGTTTCATAATTTTTATATTAAATTACTTTACACATTGAAAATTGAATTAAACTTTTTCTAATTTTTTTATATAATTTTATGTTATAAATTTTAATGGCTAACAAAAAAATATTGGTTAACCAAACCGAAAAATTGAAATCGATGGATTGATTAACCAAATGTAACGGACTGATTAATTGTTAGTAATTTTAAAAAATCGATATTAATTGACTGGTTAATTTTTTTACTCATGGACTAGTTAACCGGTCCATGTTCACCCCTAATTAATTATGGAAAAGATGCCAACAAAGAGACTCATTTGAAAAGGAAAAAAAAAAGTTTAGGAGTAAAAACATGAAATTAGGGGCAAGAAGGGATTTAAAGATAATTTTGAGAAGTCAATATGGGAGCCAATGGGAGCAAGACATTTATCCTCCCTAGATTCTTCTGGAGAATTAAAGAAAGCTCAAAGGATTTAGGGAGAAGATTGGTCGGCCACTTCAAAGAGTTTAAGGCAGCCATTTTCTTCCATTTAACCCCTAAAAAGTGCAACCCTATTTTTGAGAAGAAAGAGAATTTATAGGTTATTTTTTTAGGGTAACAACTCTCTCTTTTCTTCTTCTTTATTTTTTGTAATTTGATAATCAATTAAAGAGAGTATATGAGTCCTTTATGCTATAACAATATGTGAATTTATTCCTTGTAGAAGGACAAACCAACAAAGGCAAAGAAAAGGAAGGAAGAGGAGCTTGAAGAAGGTGTATCCTACAAGAGGTATGAAAACTTTTCATGATTGTGTATGTGGTGCTGGTGGCATGAAGGATGATTTATTTGATGCTAGAATAAGATATTAACATGAAAATTAAGCTCAAGGATGATTAAGAACCAGAATAGCCAAGTTGTTTATGAAATCACTAAAATCTGTCTTAGGGTTCAACTACCAACCCGGGCTATTTTAGTTATAACTCGAGCTACAGGAACCCAAATTGAGTAATTCCAGTTGGAATAGAAACTAAACTCATAGACCTTGATTTTATATGGGAATTCAAAAATTGAATGCTCTTGTAAGATGATAAAAATCAAGTTTGAATTCTAATTGTGTCTGCTGCCCTATCATTGGGAGTACTTTGCCTTTTTTTGTGAATATCTGAAGATTTACAGGTATAGGGACAGAGGGGAAAAACTTTGTAGAAGGTCACTTTAGCTAAAAATGTCATTTTCTTGGTTTAAAAGAGCATATAAACTGAACCTGAAAATCTACCTTTAGAATTTTCAGGGCAGAATTGACCTCATGATCAACACTAATTTGGTAACAACCATGAGCCAGTTCAGAAGCAAATGTGCACCTATCTCATGGTTAGTACATATCAAGTAATGATCGTGACCCTTTTTTGTTCTTTCCTAGACTTAATTTTTAGATCCTAAATTATTACCAAAGCATACCTAAACCTCCCTAAACACTTTTAGAATATTTTAAACATAAAACTAAAGATGATTTGTGACATTAATCATGTGAGAAGTATATTGTATATGCATGTGTTCATAAATGAATTTATACAATTATAGTTATACAATTGTAATTGTGGCTATACAATGATAGTTAAAATTAAACTATTGTAATTGTTTTAGACATTTGCATCCATTATTATGCAATATGATGAATCATACACAATGAAAGAAATAATATGTGAATTGATCAATGCCTGAACATAAAACTTGGTGGTGGATAGATATGTATGCTTATAAGGTTACAAATGTAGTTGCCATAGTTTTGATCTCGTTTAGGTTCATAGTATGTTTCCATTTGTGACAACAGTCTTGATCCCATTTAGGTCCACAAGTTAAATACCTTTGGATATTTATATGATCGATACCTACGGGTATTTACAACACCCATTATCTACACCTACATAACTTAGGCAGGTATTTATAAAAAAAATAAGTAATTAAAGAAATAATTAAATAGTGATGTATTACATATGATTACACTTGCATTGTAAGTAATGCAATATAACAAAATTTCCCCATTATTAACTTAGAAAGTTCTCTGATGAAAATAAATGTATCTTTGTATTGCTGTATATTAGCGTAATTAGAAATGATCACTGTGAGTAGTTGTTCACATATTGATTGTTCCCCACTAAGCTATTTATCTTAGTATGGGTTTTATCCGTGTAGTTACTCAAGTTCAAACTCTTCAGGGTTTGTAATGAATGAAGCAATTGTAATGCACAATATAATAAGTAATAATTTTTATCTGATGTGATGGTTTAACTAGAAAATATGCTAATTAATGTGATAATTATGCAAATTGACTATATCATAAGTAATCATATACAGGGTGGTATGTATGATAGTAGTGAACAAGGGTATGATAATAGGAAACATTAGAGTAGTCATTACATCTTTGGTATTAGAGCCTAGGTTTAGGCAATTTTGGCTACTAGGAGTTTAAAAATATGCATGCATAGAATGTTAATTGTGTTGGCCTAATGCGAGAAGCAAGAGAGGAAACCGCTGAAAGTAATTTGCCAGTGAGATCAAAACTTTCTAATCCAAAATTCTCAATCTCTACTTAAGGTGATGTACCTACGATTGTTATCTTTGGGGAAGCACTATTGAAACTTTCTCAGGAGATAGCCCGAATTCTACAGAAGATGATGACTTCTAAAGCTCCTATTACAGAAATTAGAAAACATGAAGCAGATGAATTCTTTTGCACTACTTTAGAGGAATCAAAAAAGTAAAATTTTGGCTAGAAAAATTTTGGCATGTATTTGATGAGATCTAATGTCCAACTGATCAGAAAATGACGTGTGCAGTATCCTTACTTTAGGGATCAGCATATGACCGATGGAAGCTAGTGTTAAAGCAACCCCAATTGCCTGACCCTTTTACTTGGGGATTTTTTTGAGGAGGATTTCAAGAAGATATATGTTATCGAAGACTATAAAGAAGAAAAACTGAGACAATTTCTAAACTTTAAGTAGAGAAGCATGACTATAGCTGAGTATGAGAAAGAGTTCAGTCGTCTAAGTAAATATGTACCATAAATTGTGCTAACTGAAGCCTTCAAGTGTTGGCAATTTGAGGATGGCTTAAACGATCATATTAGATAGCACTTGATTGGACCCACTTCATTACAGTTAGTGGACCATTATTTACTGGTACAAGTAGCTATTCGAGTGAAAAAGAGTGAAGTGGCCAAAAAAGAGAAAGAGTAGAAAAGAAAGTTTTCTAGAGGTGGTACATCTATGGGAAAGAGACCTCAGGTGTTATAGGAAGATCAATCGACTGAATCTTTCAATAATGCTACTGCTCGGGATGGATGAAAGGGAATATTTACATCATCTAAATCGATAAGAAGACATCAATGTGATAAGGTAGAGGATAACTGCCAGAGTCACTTATTGCTTCAGAAGGCATTGGGGTACCTGTAAGATGTTAATAGGTACTTGCTTTAGATGTGACGGTACTAATAATTTTATGGCCAACTGCCTATTGAAACAAGAGCAAGGGTCTATTTTGACAATTGTGCATATAACATCATAATAGATACTTTAACATGTGATCCATAAGACATTACATGTGAACATGTGATCTATTGTATTTCTTATTTCAAAGTATAGGTACATGTTAAAATATACACTTACTCATCATAGGATTACATACACAAAATTTATCTTGCATATAACAATCATGTATAAAAGTTTAGTCACACACACACACACACACACACACACACACACATATAACCCTTTATTAATAGCCAGATCACATGCCATATCCAATTCATTGTGTATTTACATAAACACAAATTTAACTTAACTATATAAAAGGCATAATGTAAGATACATTAAAAATCTGCATAGTGCAGCATTCTGGACCCAACTTGTGAGCCACTTATGATTTTGAAAAAGTCATTTTTAGGCTGAATGATATTCTAAAATTTTATTCCCTTATGTGTATATTTTCCAAAGCATCAAAATTCACCTTAATATCTTGTCTATAGCTTGAGATATTTGAGAAAAACTATAGGCTATTCATAGAACCAAAATAGTATTTGTTACCAACTATAAAGATTTTTAGAATAAAATGAAGAGAGAATTAGATCAACATTTCTTCATAAAAGTTATATTTCCATGTCTCTAGTTTTACCAAAATTTTACTTTGTAGCATTTTAACAACTCTACAAAAATTTATGCCCAATTTACTATGGTCTGTTCCCTAACAGTACCTCCAGTCCCTACGAATTTCAAGTCAATATTTGACATGCTTGCACACGATTTTAATTCATAATTCCTACATACAAAATGTGCATTTAGGAGTATATTTTGCATAGGAATTAACCTCATAGCAGTCTAACCATTTCACAAGAAATTATAACACAATTACCACAACTTGTTCCAGAACCGGGTTCAACAACTCTCCCAATATTCCATTAAATATAAGGGCAGTTTAGAGGTCAAATTAGTGATAGGTTTCAACTACAAAATTATACATATAACTCTTATATAGCTATAGAAATTAACATGGTTTCAATTAAAGGTTCCTAACTCATTTGATAATGAAAATACAACCACTAGTTTTATTAATTTCTCAAGTAATACTTAATGTAACTCATCCTAACTTCATGCCTCCTTCCATTTAATCAATCCAACACACATTTACATCTTAATTATCTAATTATTATTCACATACATGCAAGATAAACCCTATCCCATACCTTGGCCGAAATCCCCCTTCACTTTCAATCTTTTGCCACTCCTTTTCCTTTGGTCTTTCTACTCTCCTCTTCTCCTTAATCAACAATTTCATCCATTAACTCAAACTTCCAGCATTTGATCAATCAATCACTCAACAAAATCAAGAAGAAGATGAAGGAGAAGATGATAAATCATTAAATTAAGATAATTACCTTTTTTTAACGCTAATGGTCTTGATTAATCACCACATGCAAGGATTTCTTCAACAATACTAAGATAGGCTTTAAAAGATCAAAGAAGATGAAGAAGAAGAGAACCAAATTCTGTAATTCCCTTTGAAAAATCTGGCCCTCTCTCCACTCAAAATAACTTATATAGTGACAGGTAAAATCCCTTTTTTAGTCCTTCAAAATTTTGCATGTCACACATTAACCTTACACCTTTTTACATACTTAATATTAACCCCTCCATTTAATCCTTTTCTTAAATCAACCTTTCCATTTATTCCTTCTTTTAAATTAACTTCTCAATTTATTCTTCTATTCACAATTGACCCCTAAAATGCCATAATTATAAATTTACCCCAAATTAATACTTTATACTTCAATTGTACCCTCAAATAATATTAAACTATAATATTAAATTCTATTTTCATGCAATTAATATAATAAAAAAATAATTTATCACTTGCCCCATACTTTATATGAAATACATATTTTTAATTTAATCATAATCAACATAATCCTATAAAAGCATACACATTTTTAACTAGGGTCATGTTAGGGTCCTTACATATTTGCTATAAACGATTGTTCTAATTCAAGATGTTCTTAATTTAAAAATCTTTTTCTGGGGGCCTAATGTAACACCTTACACCTATCGATTCAAATATTAGAGTGTCCTATTCATTGGTGGTTTATCTTAAATTATTAGGCGGTAATCCTCTTTTATTAAGATACTAAAATATCCTTTATTAACTTCATATATTAATTCATATTCCTAAAGTTATTATATTCAATTTATGGCATATACGCGATGTATCGATCGTTTTACTGTGTAGTTTACAAAAATTTAGGCAACATGACAATTGTATGCTAAAACTGCTCTCTTGTAAAATTCAAAATTTACACTCCTAAAAGTCATATTGTCCACCATCATAACCTCCAATCACAATTCACACCACAATTGTCCAAATACATCCATACATAATTCTAACCAAAACATATTTGTACTACTTAACATAATATTTAAGACTATCTCATCAATTATTTGCATCACAATTGTCACTTTTAATTTACACAGATATATTCAAAGATATAATAATATGTCAAATTAAATACAATTGTCCCACAAATTCTTTCACATGTACATGCCAGCTATATGAACTATTTCCAAATTTCCTTCAAGTCTCCACACCTATTTTCTCATTCCCTATGTGCAATGAACAAACTTCGCGCTAAGCATTTTAAATGCTTAGTGGTGAATATTGTAGACACTGGGTCCTAAGACAGTTTTGATCAGGGTTACCCGATGAGGATAATGTTTGTCATAATACAGCTAATGAATGAAAGTTTAAGGCTCTCTTTTGAATTTTTATGCTTTCAAAATGATTTTTCTTGGGCTCTTCCTTTATCTCTTTCAATTTAGGTGAAATCAAGAAAATGAGTCTAGGAGTTTGAGCGGTCTTGAGTATTTCGACCAAATTTCAGCCTATATACCTTCAAATGGGAAAATCTAAAGCCGTGAGAATTTTAAGATTATAAATATAACTTTTGTAAGAAACCTAAACCTAGTTCAGTTTCTAAGACCCTCAAAATTAGGCTTGAACTTTGATAACTTGAATCTGTCCCTTCATCCAAACTGGTTTGTAGTTTTTTAAGCATAACTCTTCCCCTCAATCTCTTTTTGGAGTAAACCTAATTATGGTAGAAAATAGACTCATGCATGAATTGATTCTTTACCCATTATTCCCAACAAATTTTCATATTTAAAACACCAACTATGTCCCTAAAATTGCTTAAGAGCAATTGTTAGTATTTTGGCCATAAATCTCAATCTACAGGTCCAAATTGGGTAATTCTTAACTTATTAGAAAGATAATATATAGAGAAACAAGTGTTAGGAAGGAACCTTGTCCAAACAATGATGTTCTCAAGCCTAAAAATTGAGAATATATTTTATGTTAGGATGTTGTGTGTCTGAGAAAAGGCTGAAATAGGAGCTGAAGAGCTAAAGGGTGAGTCAAGTATGGGTGCCACCTGTGACTCACTAAGTCATGGGTTTGACTCACCAATGAGTCACTCCTTAGTCCTGAGTCACTCTTCGCTGACTCATTTCTCGATTGGATGCAACTCGATTGAGTGCCACCCAAGACTCACTATGTCACAGATTAAGTCACACCAAAATTAGGGTAATTAGGCCAAATTGATTTTTAAAATCCAGTCACACCCGTGACTCATTCACTATTGAGTCACATGTCGCATTATGATTCTTATAGGATATCTTTGCCAAAATTATAGTTGGAAATTGGAGGGAAAAAATCAAATATTTTTTTTCTATCCCATTCAATGCTCATGATGGATTCGAGGGAGAATAAAAAGGGCAATTTTAAATGAAATGAGCGTAGGCTCTTTCATTCTCTAAAAAACACAAGAACTAAAAAAAATATATATGAAAACTTTTCTCTATATTTTTCAAAAAACCAATAAAAAGAGAGCAAAAGCACTTGGGATTCCTTGGTGTTTGAGACATAAATTAAGGGTAATATTCATGTGTCCCTACCTTCTGAATCCAATGTTTAGAGTTGAAGTTGTATAATGTGTATCCATTTCTATTCTTTATTTCTTTGATTTGTTTTTTGTTTTATTGATTTCTTGGTTTAAACTAGTTTATTTTGTTGCACCTTGAGTTTGATTATTTTTAATCATCAATTCATTAAAAAAAACCTATTAAAACATGTAAAACTTGATTAAACAAAAATATGAAATTCTATTATTCATCTTCTTCCTCAAGAAACTCCTAAATTTCGATTTTTTATTTTGTGTTTTATTTAATAATTTTTAATGTTATGATGATTTCTTGCTTAGTTTTGATGTTATAAATAGAAATTGTAAACTTTAGAATGAATTTATGGAGGTAAAAGTGAGTTGGCTATTTACTATTCACCTTGATTTTTGTTCTCTGTAATTAAATTTTTTTGAACTTTAAGTGTTCCTTATAATTGAACATCCTTGGTTTTGCATGTTTTTTTTATCATTTAAGGTGCTATACATGAATTTTAGTTAGGTTGAATTGTTCCCCTATTTCTACTGTTTTGCTCCCTTCCCTAAGATTGCTAGTGTCGAGTCATGGCTTGACTTACATGAGTATTAACCAACACCCATGCGAGTCACAAATAAGTGACTTGCGTGCTGGCCTTGCTTTTTCTATCACTCGTGCACTTGTCTCCTTTTTCCTCCCTTATTTTCTCACTCATGCCCCTTTTCTTTACCCATGCATGGCCACTTTTTCTTCTCTGCATGTTTTGCATGAATTTACTGTTACTTGGCCACCTTTTGCTATTTCATACATTTCATTTCCTTTGTTTATTTTCTTCAATTAATACATACTGCATCTTTTCACTTCCATTCATTTATTTATTTTGTGGATATATTTTTTATATGTGCCATGTTAATTTATTTTATTTACATAATGTGTTTTTATAATGTTATTGATTATATTTTGTTAAATTTATTTTAGTTAGTGCATTTTGTTATTATTTTTTTTATTTATTTCATGTAAATTGTACATGCATTTATATATTTATGCATTTATTTATTTTCTTTTAATTATCATTATTACACATATTTATCTTTTATTATTATTATTATTGTTGTCGTCGTCATCGTCATTGTTGTTATACACACACAACTTCATTTATTTATTTATTTTTCATTTTAGTAATTTTCAATATTTAACTTTATAGTAAATAAATATATCAGTCATATATATATATGCACACATGTGTGTTTGTTTGTGTGTGTGTGTCTGTGTATGCTTATATTTATTTATTTGCACTTTTTTCTTTTATTTATTTGTGTGTGCATATATACACACACCACCATTTTTTATTTATCATTAACTATTTATATTTCTCATCCTTTCCACCGCACACACATGTCTGAGGTGGATGGAAGTATTAGAAGGGCATGACGAATGAGTCATGGTTATTTGTATATTTATACTTAATCTTGTCTTTTATATTATTTTATTTTGCAATTCAATTTGTAATGATAATGGTTTTCTCGACTGCTTAAAAGGAAAACCACATAAAAATTATTTTTACTAATTAACTGAGATTTTTCTTAATAAAGTTAGGCCAATTTCCTATTTATACCGAAAAAAAAACTCACACTTAAACTAATAATCCGTTTTAACGTGTAAACAATTTTTGTATATAAACATGGATTTTTCATAATTAAATGGGATCTATTATCCCAATTTATCCAAAGTACTCATGTAAAATTATTGTTTTTGTAAAATATACACGTGGGAACAACTGTTCCCACCCAAAATGATATTTAATAAATTTTTCATTTTATGTATGATTTATCCATTTGATTATAATTTTTTTATTGCTTTTTATGCCATGCCTTTATTGCTTTCAATATAATATGCTTTATAGCATTCTAATGTGAATGAGTGTGCATTTACTTTTCTAGCATGATAACTCGTGTTAGAAGAGAGATAAAATAATTAATCTTAAAAACTCATTTATATAACATTAACCAAGGTATGAATAAGAGTAAAGTCTCAAACTATCTTTAGTTTTGGCTTCATAAGATTAGGATAACTTTTTCAATGTTTTATTGGGTGGCAACTCATGATATGTACCTAATGGTGCCTAATAGATGCCCTTTATAGGTTGATGCCCTCATAGGTTTAAAGAACTTTCATTCGATCTCAAAACCTAAAAGCGGGTTTTCATGAGCAAGCCGGATGCTATTTAGGGGTTCAGTAAGCTTCACAATGGTGACTCCACAAAATTTACTCCAAAAATACCTTTGATTAATTTAATATAAATGGGTTCAAAATTAAGAAATTTTATCATTTTTCAAAAAATTGCATTGCATTCATGCTAGGGCTTTAGAATTAAGTTAGGCATCCCTTTTTTAACCCCGGTGCATTCCCGAAGCACAACCCTATGTTCACTCAATGTAGGGATAAAACTAGGGATAATCACCGACCCAAGCTTCCTACCTTTTTGATATATCAAATGGTGACCCGATCGATCGTTATACTAATGATGAGCTAGACCTATTGGTAGGGACAACACTAAGGTAGCCCTAACCTTTCATCACTAGACCAACAAACCCGTGTAATGGTCATGGACACTTCCATAAGGTGTATGTATCATAATACATTGCTTGAGATGTGGGCTTTTATGTATTAAACAATTCCAAATATATTTAGATGTCATTCATTAAAAGATTCCATGCCTTAGTGGGCACATTTCAATTTACTTAGATCATTCAAATACACAATGACTAAAATTTATTCACAAATGCTTTAAACAAAGAAAGGTTATGCTGTTGGCTTTCAACCATGCATCATATACATTCATGGGATTCCTCGCTAACCCATGGACTAAGCCTGCCTAAAAAAGAGACTACACAACCTCTTATGTTGAAATAATAAGGTCGGAAGGATTTTCATTTCTTTTGCATGTGTTTGTCTATGTTGCATATACATATGTCATGTATATATATTTTTTTATGAACTTGTGATAATAAGGAATACATATTGTAGACACTGGTCCTGAATTAGCCTCTATCAGGGTTACCTAATGAGGATAATGCTATTCTAAAGTAGCCAGGAAGTAGTAGCGCTCTATCCTTCTCTGGTACTTTATTTTCGAAAAATATTTTATTGTAAGTTGTATGGTTTTGAGAGTAAAAAATGGTGCTTTGGGGGTATGCATGTGTTTTCTCTCTCTTGGATGGGTTGAAGGAGCACATTTAAAGGCTCTAAGTTGACTCAGAAATGAGTCATAGCCTTGACTCATGGGTTAAGACCATGACTCTTTTCTAAGTCATGGCCTTTAGGGTTGACTCACTCCCCTTCTATTTAACCATTATTTGAGTCACTAGGTATGACTCAAAGGCATGACTCATTAGCGAGTCATGGCTTTAAGCCCGTGACTCATCAATTTCCTATTTAAAATGGCTTTTTAGGCTTTTCTGGGGGGCCTAACTCCTAGTCACACCCTTTACTCATCAATCAAGGCCATGACTGGGCTTTGTTCATACAAAATTGGGGATTAATTTTCAAGAAAAAATATTATGATTTATTAGTCCTAATCCATATGCATTTAATGGTAATGATTTTTTTTAAATTAAAAAATAACAAAATCTTGGAAAAGATAAGAAAAATCTAAATAGAGAAAGCTAAGGAAAAAAGCTTTATTTCTTCTGTGTTTTTGAAAAAAGAAGAATGGAGGAAGAAAAAGGATAAAAGTAGAGTGCACTCACACTGCCCTTGTTAAAATAGCTTTATTGAAGATAATGTAAGAGGCACACTCTTAGCTCACATATAGATCTAAAACTTTTATTCTTGTAAATAGTTATTTTGAGTTTTTGTATAGTTTGTATGTTCTGGTTCTTGACTTCTTTATATAAAATATGCTATTCTTGTTAATTTTTGTGTAAATAATGTTATGAAAGCTTTTGTGTGTATAAAATTAAGTTTTATGCATGAATATTTCATTTATATGTATGTTTAAGTGAGTTTAATGCTTGTTGGTGCTTGCTTTCTCTCTCTAGAATTTGATCTTCTCACATGTTGACTTCTTGAAATAATATTTTTTGATTGTTTTATTGGTTGTTTTGAATATTTATGTTGATTTATGGGAGTTTGGAGTCCTTTTATGCCTTTTCAGACCTTAGAATGCCATTTAGAAGAATTGAAAATGGTCATGGCATCATTCTAGTAGCTGCTGGACAAGCCAAGAGTGACTCACGGCCTTGAGTCGTGAGCAAGTTGCGGTCTTAAGCCGTGACTCCCTCTTGACTTGTCATCACTTGCTCATAGATGGCTAATGAATCACTTGAATAAGGCATGACTTGTAACGGCCTCAACACCGGGTTAGCCGTAAACAGTATTTTCCGACAGTGAATAGTATTTTCCGGGCCGAAAAGTGCATCTGAAAGTGAAAAATATTTTATTGGACCATCAAAAAATATTGATCATAGTGAGTCCGGGATTGAAATTTGAAGTGAAATCGAGGTTAATTGGATCACGAAAAGTCAAAAATATGAAAAAGGTAGCGAGTCAATTTTTATTATCAGGAAATTGACTCAATATTGTATAAATATTTAAAAATAGTAAACGAACTTCAAAAAATTACAAAAATGTGCAGTTAAGCCTAAAATAATATATAGATTATTTTGGCTGCAAAAAGTAAATTTTTCTATAACATCGATATTTTTGGATTGGACTGATAAATTTAAATCGGACCGATAATGGACTCCGATTGAGTTGAAAATTTATGTCCCACCTATTTTTGATGTGATAAAAATTATGGAATCAATTTTAATGTGAATAGGAGCTTTGAAAGTAATAGAAAAAGTTTTAGGGACCAAAATAGTAAAATTTTGGATAAAAAAAAATATATATATAAATAAATATATATATATGTAAAAAAAAAAAAGAAGAAGAAAGAAAAACAAATAGGGGGGTCGGCAATTGATTGTGGCCACTGGCCACAATCTTATAAAAGAAAGGAAAAAAAAAAGAAACAAGTGAGAAAAAAAAAGAAAGAAAAAATGAGAAATAAGGAACCAGTGGTCGCCGACCACCAAGAAGAAAAAAGAAAGAAAAAGAGAAAGAAAAAAGAAGAGAAGAAGAGAGGGACACCGCCGGCCATCCCTCACGCCGACCACCACCGCGACGGCGACGAGCGGCGTGCCCTCTCCCTCTCACCGGCATCCGACCTCCGTTGTGGTGGTCCGATCGTCGAGTTTTTCTAGTTTTAGTTTAAATGGATTTTTTGTTCGTTCCGGCGAATCAAGGCATCGGATGAGGACACCGCCACCACCGATCAACTCCCGACGACGAGGCGAGTCTTCCGGTATATTCCATCGCTCCTCAAACGCCGGCGATCGGTAGATCGGAAATGGGTTTGGCGGGTTATTTAAGTGAAGATTTCGGCCAACCAAGGAATAATTTGGACGCGTGACCACTGGAAAAATGAGAGAGGGGATTCCGATCTACAAGGTGGCAGTGTCGGATTGTCACCGGCGAGATTCCGGCGAGCCTCCGGCGAGTCTCCGGCAAGCAAATTATTAAGCAAATTGAAACGAATTCGACCGTTATGGTATGTGACTACGAAATCTTTTAATTTTCCTTAATTTGTTGAATTTTTCCTTTAAATTTATTAAGGAAAAATATTGAATTATTGATTAATATTGAAATTAGTGTTATTGTTGTTCAATTAAATTTTAATTAAGCCTAATATAGTGTATAAATTGGGTTAAGGAAATTTATTAAGAAATTTCCTTTGTGAATCAAAAATTTCTTTGTTAAAGAAATGAATTATTGTGTTGTAAATTAATGAAATTAAGTCCTAATTGATAAAAGATGAAATAATATATATATCCATAAATTGTTATGAAATTTATAAAAATTTACATGATTATTTTGGAATATGTATTGAATAATGTAATTGATCAAGTAGAGAATTTTTGTTGATTATGTTATATAATGATAATAAGCATAAAATAAATTGCTTATAAATTTTTAATGAAATTTACGGAAATTTAGAGAATTGTTAAGTATATGGTATATGATGAATTATGTTAAAATAATTCATGAAATAAGAAAATATGACAATAATTGAAAAACAAAGTTCACATAAATTTTTACGAAATTTATGTGATATATAGATTAATTTAGAAATAAATATGGAATATACGTAATTGAAATATTGAAAAATAATTCAATAAACAATTAAAAGCTGATAATTTAATGTACATTTTGTTTAAGAAAAAAAGAAGAGATTAAATGATAAATTTACAGAAAATAAAAAAAAGTATAGTGAATAAATTAACCATAGTAAATGATTTGTGAATAGTAATCGTATGAGTAAATAGTAACCGTATAAATGAACAGTACCTAAAGGATTACAAAATAATTCATAATTCGAATAAAATGATGAATTATTATAAATAATTCACAACTCGTATAACGTATTGCAATTTTCAAATAATCGCAAATTTAGACCGAAAGAGTAAGAGATTGACTAAGAGTCAAAAAGTGAATAAAATGACTGTAAAAGTATATTTTTGAATTGTAAAGAAATAATTCAATAAGTGCCAAGAAAGAAAAGAGTGAATTATTCTGATATAATTCACAAAATATGGAAAAAATATATATATTGAGAAAATAATTAATTAAATTATTTATAGTGAATTATTGTCTACCAATTCACGCAAAAGTGATTGAAAAGAAAAAGAAAACGAAAAGAAAAAGTTATTGTATAGTCGATAGCACTAAAAAGAGTGCGATTGACAAAATGCACTGTTTTAAGTAAAATAAAAGAAATTAAAATTATTGATGTTTGAAAATCATTCAGAAAGGCCTTGGCTGTTTTTGCCCTTAGCAATAGTCAGGTAGTGATATTCTTATTCAGGATATAATTGGCTAGCCATAGGGACACCTCTGTACCGCGGTGCAAGTCATGGCGACTTGCTTAGCTATGGGTGGGATCTTTGATCTCCATAGCTTCAGTGTAAAGTGAAAGTGAAAGTGCATCTGTTTTCTGCTCTGTGAGATTTGATCTTCCGAGATCATTTCTTTATCTGTTTAGTGGGACCTTTGGGTCCATGTTCCGTATATCCTTTTTGAGAGTCCTGTCATATTGCATTAGGGGCATATTGAAAGGAATAAATCGAAAGTGTAAAAGTAATTGAATGTAAATGTTATAAATGACAAAGAGCTTGATTGAAAGAAAATGAAATCTTTGGGATAAAATCGAAATTGTTCCCAAAGATTGTAATTAATAAGCAATAATGATAAGAAAATGGTTATAGAAATAAAATGTTTATGAAAAGACCCATGAGATTGAATTTGTAATTTGTGTACCAATTATTATTTTAAGAAAATGAAGAGTTCGAAAAATGGTGCTAATTATGTACTAAAGGTTAAAGTGAATTAAAAGAATAGATAATGGAAATCATATTTGAATTATCTAATGGAACTAGGAACAGGAAACTTGCCATTAAAGACATGAGTATTCATGTAATTCGTTAAACGGAATGATAACTACGTCAAGTGTTGCAAAAGTATAAGACAAAAGATAAGTAAAAGTAGAAGTAAGAAACGAAAAAGGAAAAGTCAATTTGTAATCGAATCACAAAGAAAGTAGTGTAAAATAAATTGAAAAGTATACGAACAAAGTAAAATGGTTACAAAAAAATGTTGGTAAACAATGAAAATAGTGTGAAAGAAATTAAAAGTAAATTTCTGATAAATAAGAATAGAAGTTTGTACAATTTATGTAATTATGTTGAAATTGGAAAATTCTAGGATTAGTAGTCACCACTGAGCATTTCTAGTGCTCAGCACGTAGTGTTTACTGCGTGCAGGTTTTGAAGTATTGATGGAGCTTGATACGCGGAGAAGCAAAATGCGAAGATGAAGAAAGTTAGTTGTACTTTTATTTTTTTAGTATTTGTGGCATGTATATACTTAGACAGTGAGAGTATAGAATTGAAATGTATTAAAGGTACTTTTTGTTAAATAATAAATATTGTTGCTGTTCTGATAATGTCAGTTAAAGAGTTGTAAATGACTATCATTGATATATGATTTGTTGTGCCTCTGAGAGGCTGTGTGGATTGTTTGAATTTTTCAGGAGGCTAGTAAGTTCTAGCCATTGTGCTGTCGAAATTTCGTAAATTGAATGAAATATTAAATTGTATCAAAGTTGTTTGGCCATGATGGAAAGTTTGAAAAAAATTTTACCGTTTACCGCTAAGTTTTGCATCGAAAAATACTCTTCTGATAAGGATGTTACATGACTCGCCCCACTCAAGGCCGTAACTCACCTTTCTTCTTCTAGGATGAGTCTATGACTCATCTATTTAGCTTTCTTTATGGTTCTTCTTCGAAATTTCCTTTATTTCTTCTTTTTTCTTCTCTTTTATTTCTTTCTCCTTTCAAGTAGGGATGAGAAAAAAAAACCGAAAATATGATTAACCGTAAAATCGATATGAAATCGAACTGATTTTTATGGTTAACCGATTCGATGGACTCGATTACGATTTTTAATTTTTATATTTTTGATTAATGGTTACGATTTAGGTTTTTAGGTACCGGTTAACCATTAGTCAACGGTTAACCGGTTCATATATATATATATATATAATTTTTATATTTTCAATTTTTTTCTATTTCTCTACAAAATTTACATAAAATAATATTTTAAAATATATTTAAATTATATTTTTATTTTTATACCTTAATTTATATTATGACATTCTCTTTAATTATATAGTAATATTTATATATAGTATACGATTAACTTTTATATATATTATTTTTTTATATTAAACTAAATTTATATTATGTCATTCTCTTTAGTTATATAGTAATATTTATATATAGTATCCGATTAACTTTTATATATATTATTTTTTTATCATATATTGGTGTTCATATTTTACTTAATAGCATGTAATTACATTTTCTTATATTTTAGAGTTTATGTTATAACATTTGATATTATTTAAAATTTTATTTAACTTAAAATCAGACATATTCTAATTTTCAACAAATATCAAATCTATTTTATAATATCAGCTATTAATCTATGTAACATGAATTTTGACTAATAAATTATATTTATTTCGTAATTTTTATATTAAATTATTTTACACATTTGAAATTGAATTGAACTTTGTCTAATTTTTTTAATAATTTTATGTTATAAATTTTAATGGTTAATCGAAAAATATTGGTTAATCAAATCGAAAAACAGAAATCGATGGACTGGTTAACCGAATGCAACGGACTGATTAATAGTTAATAATTTTAAAAAACCGATATTATTAGACTGGTTAATTTTTTTGCTAATGGACCGGTTAACCGGTCCATGCTCATCCCTACTTTCAAGTACTTATTTTTTTTTCCTCTTATTGGCTTGGTTATATTGTTTCGCCTTTTATTTGATTCTCTTTTCTTCTTATTATCTTGTTAATAGGTTTCTCTTATGGTTTAAATGTGTTTTCTATTTTACTTAGCTAATTCTCATTTTTTCCTCTTTTTATTGATCAAATCATATAATGATCTTGTGTGGAGGAGCTTGGAAACTGGAGATCGGAGTTAATCCAATTTTAGATTAATTTTAGCCTTGTTAGTTTATTTATTTCTTTATTTTGTATTTGGCCTCTTTATTCTTTTTCCATAAATGGATTGTAATAGATAGTACAAAAGGGAAACTTTTGCATGATAATTAAGAAAATTCACAATTAAATATTTTATACTTAATTAATTGGGTTTTTTTCATAACCCAGACTAATGTCTTATTTTATTCCAAAAATCATACAAAAGAATTTCATAAATATGCATATGGGAACCAATATTTCCAATTTAATAAATAGCTCAATTTATATATGCCCTTTTTTCCTTGTATTATTATTCTTTTATACATTTCTTATTCATTGCAAACAATGTAATAAATTATTTTTTCGAGTGATTAACTAAAAACTCACTAAATGATTTTATACAAGTTTGAGTGAGATTTTTCTATAATGAAAGGGGGCCAATATCCCAATTTTTACTCATAAGATAACATGTAAATTAAGGATTTATTTATTTAATACAAAATGATTTCTTACCTTAAAATTAATTAACGCAATTCTTTTTTCAAAGCACCCCCATTTTTTATCAAGAACACACCCAAAACTTTTCCTTTTTTTTTGTAAATACGCATGCGAGGACCAACGTCCTCATTTGAAAAAAGCTTAATCAACTCCCTGATTTATGCATGATTTATTATTTAATGCTATTATATGCATTTCTTTACCGCTTTCTACATGCTTGTAATGCACTATTTAATTCCTTACTATAAAATGCTTGAGAAGGATTTTGGGATGATTAATAACAAATAGTCATTTATACAAATGTTAACCAAGTTGTTAATAGGAGTGAAGTCTGAACTATCTCTGGTTTTGGCTTCACGAGGTGAGAACTCACTTTTTCAATGTTTTACTGGGTGGCAACTCTGTGATACTTACCTTATGGTGCCTAGCAGATGTCTTCATAGGTTGATCGCCAATAATAGGTAGAAAAAAATCCTATCTATTGCGAAGCGACCAGCCTTCATGAGTCAAATGAACCTTTATCTAATCTGGACCCCTAAAAGTGTGTTTTCGAAGACATAATGGATGCCTACGAGGTTCAACATGAGTCGCCCCATAAGATTTTGCTTTGAACACAACTTGGCTAATTTAACATAAATAAGTGTTTATGGTTAATTATTCAAGCCTTCTTCTAAAAGTAGGTTGCATTAGAACATGCTATAGCCCTAAAATTAGATTAGGCATCCCTATTTGACCAATGGTGCGTTCTCAAAGCACAACCCTACATTCACTAAATGTAGGGAAGTGTTAGGAAATAAACACCAGCCTAAGCCTTGTACCATTTGGTATATCAAATAGTGATCCAATCGGTAGTTACACTCATGATAAGCTAGACTCATCGGCAGGGACCATGCTTGGGTAACCCTAAAGTTGTACTACTAAACTAATACCTCATGTAATGATAATAGATATTTCCCATAGTTACTATGTACCATAATACTGTGCTTGCTACATAGACCCATATATATATGGTTGAATTTGGAAATGTAGATCAAAGGTTGTCATGCCCCAATGGGTTTATCTCAATTTATTTGAAGTGCCGAAATACATAGTGATAAAAAATGCATTTGCTTACATTTTAAATATAGAAAGGGCATGCTGTCGATTCTACACCGTGCACCATTTGTGTCCATTGCATTCCCTATTAACCTATGAGCTAACTCCACCTAGGAAAAGGACCGCACAACCACCTGTGTGGGAATAATAAAGTTGGAAGGTTTTCTTTCGACTTGCGCATGTGTTTTGAGAATGATGCACAACATTCCCATGCATTACAAGCATAATCATGCATTATGCTAACAAACTTTCTCTTTTAGCCATTACAAAGTCATCTAAGTGGTTTTGGGGTTTGACCTGTTGTCTCAGCAAAGTTCTTGTGATGTGGGAAGATAAGTGCTCACTGGTTAAGCTTTGAGCCTGAGTTTCTTTGGGAATTTACATTGAGTGAAGTGATAACTATGTTATTTGAAATGTACTTGAAGGAAGTAGATCTCTAGGCTGAGTTGGAGAACCTGAGTCTTGTTGGAGCATTATTTTTAGATCATTGAAGCCATCATAAAGCTGTTCAAATAGATTAGGGGTCCACACGGCGTATTGTAAGAGAATCTCCATCAAAATCATTAAAGTCAGAGGCTAATTTAGTTTTAGTAGAAATTTTTAAACTAGCTTCAAAATGTGTAGAAATGGCAGAACAGATAAGGGGCTGTTTATAGTGAAGAATTAATTAGAAGACTCAATGAGTTTGAAAGAATGATAAAGGCCATGATGACTAAAATGATGAGCTCTTCAGCATCACCTATTGGCTAGCGAACTTTGGTAGCTGCCATACATGGAGAACCTGTTGCTATTGGAGGCACTTTAGCTGCTGCTATTGCAGGACCTTTCTTAATGGTTGAGTTAATAGGAACTAGCCCAGGCGTTCCACTTGTTGAATAGCGGAAGGACAAGGGTGTTGCTCCTAAAGAAAATTTCATCCTTGAGGAGAAGGAAGAGCCAACAGTGACACAAGTCCTGACAAGTAAGCCACCTAAAATGGAGGATCTAGTTCTAAGGAAAATAGAAAAGAAGATAGAAGAAATGGCTCATATGTTGTCAGCTAGAAAAAAAGGTTAGTCTAAAAGATAGGGATCTGCAAAGTGACAATGTGTTTCCTTAGCGATTTAAAATGCCTAATTTGCATAAGTTTAATGGTACTTTTGATTCGTTTGCCCACATAAAACAGTACACTTTGGTCATGAAGGGCACTAGCCTCACCAAAAGACAAAAGGTTGAGTATTTTAGCCTTAGTCTTACAGGCCTTGCCATTGACTGGTATCATAGCCTAAACAGATGTACCAAAGAGGAATGGGAAAGATTGATGGAGCAATTTCTGAAACAATATAACTACAGCACTCAAATGGAGGTTACTCTAAAAGATCTCGAGTTTATGTTCTTATATCATAGAGTTGATTTTTGTAGTTGAATTAATGGAGTAGAATATCATAATAGCAAATTATGCTCAAAATTACAAGAATTCCAAAATTAGAATTGCTAATCAAAGCATTTAATGGGACCATCAAGTGAAAATATAGCAATTGGTCATGATAACTTAAAGGGGACAAATGCAGTGCCAATATGGGTAAGTGAAAAGCCATATTATGGTATTTAAAACAAATGGTAAAATCAAAGTGTACCTTTATCACATTATGCAGAACAAAATGAAAATTCCAAAGAGACTCAAATGAAACTTAATGCAATGAGTTTCTAGAGAGAGTGTGGTTCATTGGGCAATTTGTGATGCATGAACTATGATCTTAATGTGATTCATTTTTGTACTAGGGAGTTTGTGTATGTAGGTGCTTATGAAGAGCAACATCAAGAACACATCTAGAGAGAGCTCTTCCCATTTTATTTAGTGATAAAATCAAGCAATAGAAATAGGCAAATATTATTACCTTGTGAAAAATTTGTTAAACAACATCTAGAAATATGGCTCCTCTATAAACTGATTTTTGATAACCACACAAAGTCATGATATAAGCGCACATTGGTTATTTGTAAATATGGGGTCACAAAAGGAAAAGCAAATCAATTGTTACCTCTTTTGAAATCATAATGTATTAGAAAATGATAAATAGGTGGCAAATTTCTTATCAAAATGAAACATTAAAGCAACCATAGCACATGGCATATTTCTGTTTCCAGTAATAATATCCATTATATGAGAACTTTTAGCATGGTATCGGTGCAACATACTGTACCTAAACATTAGGACAAGTACTGGTATATCATGCGCCAACAATTTTAATCATACTATCTTTTAACTTATCCCATGAATTTGGTTATTAAATTTACTTTCTTTTCATATTATTCTTTCATGCCATATTTATTCCATTTATACATGTCAAATTTTACTCTTTCTACAAAAATACTATTCATTTGGTCAAGATTTACTATTCATTGATAAAAATTTTGGTAGCATAATGGTTGCAAACTTAACTTGTCCTCATGCAAATTTTCAAATTAACATTACCAAATAACAAAATCAATCATTGCAATCTCCAATTCATCACAAACCATTTAATTTTCAACATAACAACCCAACACAATATCATATGACATCACAATATATACACAAGTTCACCATAACTTATATACATAACCAATCTCCTAATTACATACCAACGTCTTTTACATAGTGAATTTATACATGCCAAAAAAAAAATACAAGTACTTCCATCTTTATTACATAAGCTAGACATATATATGCCACCAAAACAAAATCTTCTAAGCCTTTATCTCCTGTATTGCCTCCTTCAATACCTGTTCACTGCGCATAATAAGTAACTCTGTGCTAAGCAAAGTTTATTTAGTGTCGAATATCCAACTAAAATATTTTATATGCACACACACATATATGTCATATTCAATAATTAATTAACACACATATATATGCCATATTCAATAATTAACTTCTGTTTAAATGATGAATAGTTATTTCCTAAACTTCTCATTTTCTTCTTTAATACCCAATATTTCACTATTTCCTTGGTCAAATTACCAATATTTGTTTTATTTTTAATTATTATATTAATTACTCATATGATTTACATAAATTACTATTAATTTAACTAATTTACAATTTTACCCCTTGTTATACTTATTTTACCATAAATTCCATTTTCACCCTTGACGGTTTTTAATTTATCAATATTACATTTTTACCCCACTTTGTTTTCATCCTTACAAAAATTAACTTCTAACCCCTAAATTTACCTTTTCATGTCAAATTATAATTTTACCCCTATAAAGTTTATTATGTTTTATTTGTATGACTTGGCCTCTAATTTGATGGTTTATTACAATTTAGCCCCTATTTTTACATTTTATTCATATAATTACAATTTTACC
The DNA here is from genome assembly GCA_037975025.1 of Excoecaria agallocha. NCBI lineage: Eukaryota > Viridiplantae > Streptophyta > Magnoliopsida > Malpighiales > Euphorbiaceae > Excoecaria > Excoecaria agallocha. Next base: position 1,382,579 of record CM075809.1, read on the forward strand.
CCTTTATTCACCAATTTTTATCAACAATTACCATTTAGTTCTCAAAATTCTGTTTTCATTACATTTTTACCATTTTACCCTGAAATCTTATTTTTATCAAATTTTTACTATTTTGCCCCTAGTGTACTCAATGAAAATTGTACAAACAAATTGGATGTGTTGGACTTGGACCCCTAAGGTCCATATATGCATATTTTCCACTTTCTCAACACAATACTCTTTTTATCATATGGAACCACTCGGGTCCACTATTGCAGGTCGCCATGTCGCTACCACAATTTTGCCTTGATGTGTCTATGGCTAGCCAATTACATTACATACTTCTCATTTCTCTATCAATTATTAAGGGCAAAATATTTTTACATTTCATATTACCATTTTATGCCATAATTCTCATTATTTTAAGACTTTTTACCTTATATAATGAAGCAAAGTCTATATATCAACTTCAATATCTGTCAATTACCATCTCAACATTACATATCATCATATTTTAATAATTTTCATATCATAATCATACTATACACCACTCGGCCTACATGGTCGCCACTAATCCTCATTTCTTTTTTTTCTTTCAAACTCATCCTAATCATGTTTTCCAAGTGTGAATACCACATTGCTAACATTAATATGATTTCTTTTCTAAACCCATATTCACATAGTTACATAATAGATTCATATTAGGGTTTTAACATGTAACCTTGTTTTCATACGTTTTAACCATACTAATTTATTAAATTAAAATCCAATTTCACTTAATTATCATTAATTTGAATTAATTCATGCATTACATGCATAAAGCCTAAGTTGCATAATAAAAAATGGATGAAATAAGCTAATTTAGGTATCCACATACTAATATTCCTTTACTTCTTTTACGTCTCTTTTTCTTTCTTTTTTTTCTTTTCCTTTTTCACTTCCTTCTCTTTGCTCTCTTCCTAGCCGAATTGCACATGTACATAATTCATGAGTTTTCTTTCAATTGTCCACCCAAAATCACAAGAAAATCATAATACACACCAATTCCTAATCAATTCTAACAAAATCTTAAATTTTCACTTAATGAAAATTCCTATCTTCACCTTTCTTTAATTTCCTAAGCTTTTATTCCTTCTATCACTTGAATTAGCTAGGGAGAAGGTCTTTAATCTATTTTTTTATGGAACTTAGGGGAATTTTGGTAGAATTCAAGCTTTGGGATGAACAAAAATGGTGGAAAAGCAAGAAGTTGCTTTCGGCCTAAGAGAAAAGAAGAAGAAGTGACTTTAGGCCAAAAATATGATTTTTTTATTTCCATTTAAATATCCCTTAATTTTAATCTAAGGACTCATATTAAGCCACATGTCACCTCTTGAGTAGTTCTATTATTTTCTTGTCAAATTTTCATAAATATTAGTCCACAAATATGCAAAAAAAATATTCCTTTGGCTGTATCTAAATTTTTTTTTTAAAATGAGATCGTTTCGGTAAATTTTTTGATTTGACAGTGCCATTATCGGCCTGATAATTTACTTTTCTATCTCAACTAAATTTTAATTTTTCACTTTCAAAAATTCAATTAAACTATTTCTAAAGGTTTCCCATGATCAGAAAAATTTTCAAGATTCTTGGATAATTTTTTTATGCTTGATTAAACTTTAAGTCAATTGGTACACTATTCACATCGAACCTGCAATTGATTTTTATTTTTAAGATTTTGGGTCTTATTTGACCTCAATTTCACCTCAAATTATATCTCTAAACTCACCATAAATTGTACTTTCCAGTGTCAAAGAATAGTGCTCCTTGATCCCGAGTGGTGCTATTCATCTCGATGGCACTATTTACTATCTAAAAAGTACTATTCATGTAGTCAAAATTTTTAGAGCAAACTCACCATAAATTGTACTTTCCAGTGTCAAAGAATAGTGCTCCTTGATCCCGAGTGGTGCTATTCATCTCGGTGACACTATTTACTATCTAAAAAGTATTATTCATGTAGTCAAGATTTTTAGAGCGTTACAACTAGTATCGCAAATTTTAGCACAAAAATGAATAGAAAGATTGCTCAATTCAAGGAAAAAGTAAAACAAATCCAAGTTGAGCAAATTTGTTAGAGGTAAACGATCATAGAGAATTACCTAAATTAGAATAGCTTGCTAATATAAAGATATAATTTACAGAACTAAAGGACCGGTCCTATGATTATACTAGAACAGTGACCAATTTCTTTTGCTATTAAATTTCATCACAAAAACTGTTAATGAAGATGAAAATTTAATCGGAAACAAAAATTCCAAAGCTAATGAGATCATATTTCAAAAGGCATTAAGAAAAATCAAGCCTAAATTTATAAATTTCAATGAGGCTAGGATATAATCATGAATAAAATGATGATTAATGATTAGATAAAAAAATCAAAATTCAGATTTTAGTACTTGAAAGGTGCAATGGAGAACCCTTAAATAAAGAAATTGATTAAGAAGAAATTATCGAGAGATCGAAGTAAGCTGATTGCAAGTAGTAAATTACTTAATCACCAAAAAAGAAGCAAGCCTGTTACAAAAGCAGTGACACGAGACCAATTGTTAAGTTGACAGTTCGAATCCATCCATATGATAATACTCAACAACCACAATGAAGTGAGATCATTTATATGTCAAGTAATTGAGCACAATATTTATAATAAAAACTATCATCGATAATAGATCAAGATAAAATTGAAGTATTGACCTTATGGTTGAACTGGTAGTTTAGATTTGTTACAATAGGATGAATCACGGACGTCAAATGGATAGATGCAGCTTGGTCTGACCAAAAAAATACTCCCAAATTGAAGGTCCACCGCACATCACCGGAGTTAAAAGAATCTCCCTCGGAGGTAACGGCTATAACATCGTCGGCTCATAGTGAAAGACACAAATGTAAGGTGTGCAACAGCACACTTATTTGACTAGAAATTGATCTGGAAAGTCGCTATTTCATTGTCCTCGACCTTTCATTTTATGGTTCGTAAAGGCTGGAGATCGGTAATAGAAGACTCATCTCTGCGTCAAAAGACATGTGGTGACTCACGAACAGCAGATGCCGTTTTGGTGCAAGAACATAGCCAGATGTCAAATGCATGCACGTGTTAGTTTTTAACAAATAGAGGTGTAAAACCAGGAAGGTGGAAATTCATAAACTGCGGCTATCGAATGAGATGGAGATGGTTGGAACAAAAATATGAAGTATGAAAAAAATTGAAAAATGTTAATATTCGTCGGTGACCGACAAAAACTTTGGATCCACGTGCTTCTAATTATTCTATTCCGAGAACCTTGGAATTTACATTGTGCCGACACTTGTTATTATTATTATTATTGAGCAATTTGTTTTACTTCCTAAATTAAACCTCCAATATCCACCTTGTAATATTATTAGATACGTAATTTACCCCTATGTTTTGCACTGAAAAACTGGGTCTCATTGAAAAATTGAAATTAAAAAAATTGAAATTTGTAAATATTGTAACCTAATATATTTAGATCATGCAACTTTGAAAAAAAAATGTACAAATGAAATTTTATAAAGGATAAATCCATCTCCGATCATTCGAACTTATCCAAAAAATTTATTCAGATACATAAACTATAAGAATGACCCAATAAATATTCAAATTTTAATATTTTTAAACACAAAATCTTAGTGGAAAGAAATCTGGGTGCATGAATTACAGATGCGCTGATGTAGTAAATAAACAAATGATATAATGACACATGTCACATAGATATGTTGAACTAAGGTGAATAATTTTAGGTTCAAAATCTTGAATGTTATTAGAATATTGAGTAACAAAATTTGGAGGGACTCAATCGGTGAAAGTGGAGAGAGGAACCATCACAAAAATTGCTTAAAAGAAAGATCCAAATCTTAAGCAGTAAAAAATGGTTGCTACTAAATATTTGTTTTTGATATTATGTAAACTTATTTAAATATTTGCTATTTATGTTTGGACAATTTATTTGATTTTTATATTTGTAAATTTTGTTGGATTTAAAATTACTATTTTTATTGATATTTGATAACTAATAGGTTATTTGAATGTGATTTTTACATGCCATTTTTTTAATTTTGTATAAATAATTCTATTAAAAAAATATAAAAACTCCGAGTCAATCCGGTCAAATCAATTGATTTATGATTCAGTTGGCAAGTCAAATTGATGTTCGATCCATTTTTTTTAAACCATAGGTTCAAATGAATTTTATGTACAATTTTAAGGGGTTAATGATGGGTTTACCCTTTTATAAACTCTTCAATCTAAAAATTTCATAATTTTGGATATTTAAATATTAATGAGTTATTTTAGAATTTAATTAATATTACAATTAAGTTGTTTCAAAATTATATATATATATTGAAATTGGATGACTTAATGAAGTGCTTAAAATAATAAAGGATTAATATATAAATTTCCTTCTAAATTATTACTATTTATCATATTTTTTTCTTGAACTAAATGTATATCAAATTATTCTCATAAACTTGTTGAAAATATCAGATTGCCCTTCTGTAGAACACTTATTAGTTTGCAAACCCCACATACAGTAATAGAAGAATAATTTAATATTTTTAACAAGTTTTAAAAAGTAATTTAACATTTTTAATAGTATAAAGTATATTTTTTATATTTTAAAAATATATGAGTAAATAATATAATATTTTTAACAAATTTAAAAGGTAATATAATATATAATTAATTTAGAAAAAAATTAATAAAAAACGGTAGGTTAAACGAGAATTTACGTATTATTACAATAATAAATAAACAAATAAAACAGAGCTCAAGATGCATAAATTGGCATCACATGGAGGAATATGACATCATGTTATGCTTACAACTTTTTGCTGGCAATTATTGGCATCGCACTTTTTGGTCCATGCTCCATACCATGTCGTAAATTAGTTGTTGCTATCCAGTCCCCTATACAATGCTACCACCACACCATTCTTTCTTTCTTTTTTTTTTTTTCCAACAATATTTTCTAAATGATTATAAAATCATAATTTTATTTTTAATTACTTGCACAATTAAAATTTCAAAATAGAAATTTTTTTATAGTTTTTAAAATACATAATTTAAATAATTTATTTATAAAGATATAATTAATTGTTATATGAAATAATAACATTTTCTCTTCACTGTGAATATTTAAAAATAAAAATAACAAAAAAAAAATAGGTTTCTTTTTGAACCATTTCGAAATTTTCGTTGGCAAAAAAAAAAAAATTGACACTCACCCTTTTGTAAATATTTGGCCCATAACTTTTTTATTTTTATACCAATTTCATTAAAATACGTTTTTAATATTATTTTATTGGAGGAAGATACATTTTAATGTGATTATAAGTACTCTTGTGGATGTAAGTTGGTCAGTATTTGCTTAGAAGATAAATAATGAAGGATTAGGATTTGTATTTGACTTTTTTGTTTTTTCAATTATTTAGAGGTAAACTGTCAGTTTATCATTCTTGAGATTGGTAATGCTGCTTTGTGGAGGACACTATTTCAGAATATATATATATATATATATATATATATATATATATATATATATATATATATATATATATATATATATATATATATATATATATATATATATATATATATATATATATATATATATATATATTACAAGAATTTTAAACAGCTAAACCATATTACATATTACAACAAATTAACATATTATATGCTTTTTAAAAAAAAAAAAAAAAGCTGCAATGGATTCTTGCTTTCAATTGATTGTTCAAATGAAATAAACTGTTTCAAATTTGTGATGAATAATAACTTAATGATAGAACAATAAATAAATGAAATCAACATATAAATTGTATTATTGCTTTCTGGTCACAAATTCACAATTAATAATAATAATAGTAGTAGTAGTAGAAAAGTAAGTCTACATTTAATTACAGCCTTGATAACCTTAATTGGAAAATAATTAACATTAATATGGAAACTAATATTGTCTCAAAATATTACAAATAATAATAATAATAATAATAATAATAATAATAATAATAATAATAATAACAAGACAAATACAACAATAATAAAGAATGCTGCTATATATATATATATAATAACAAGACAAAAACAACAATAATAAAGAAAATCAAGAACTTGGTTGTGAGTCGAATATATTGAGCTAGCCATGGATTCCATGATCAAAATTCCTGGAATAACTGAAAGAATCATACCTGTAAGTTTGAGGAAGACCAACTTTGTGATCAGATCTAACAATCTTTCTGAATTCAGATCTAAGCTTATAGAAAACATGTCTCCAACTTCCTCTACAATGGGAACCAAGAATTCTGGTCTCTTCTTCATTCAATTCAAGATCTTTAGCAAACACAGGTTTTCTTGAAAGAATCCAAGACCAACCCCAATCCCACCATTTTCTCAAAGAAGAACCTGCAACTTCACCCATTGAAGACATTGATTTGGATCTGGGGAAAGCCCATGAGTAAGTTGCAGGAGAAGCAATTGGTTGGAGTTTTAGAGAGAGAGAGGAAAGCCTTCTACGAAGATGATGAGCTGCTGGCTGAGACTCATCAGTTTGTGAGACTGGAAGTGATGTTGATGATGATCTCTTCTGCAAGCTCTGAATAATGGAGCTCATGGTTGTTGTTGTTCTTGTTCTTGTTCTTGAAGAAGAAGAATAAGAAGAAGTGAAGAGGATAGGAGCAATGGAGAAGAAAATAAAAGAGAGAAAAGTGGGAGGTGAAATGTAGTGTTCACAGCTCTACCACAGCCTGTATTATTCGTTTTCTAGTGAAGATGCGTGGATCATTATTTGTGGACTCCGCTTTTCATATTCCTACATTTACTTATATCAAAGTTTTGTCCTTTTTTTATTTTTATTTTTTTTCAACAAATATATATACATAAGTAATAAAATTAATCATTCTTCTATTTAGTTTATTTCTTTATAGTCTAATCATGGACTTGGGAGGGTATGATTTGAATGTGTTTGGTAAGAATTGCAAGGAATTAACATCATGATGTTTTTTCATGCTTGTATAACTATGGAAATTTTTTTATTTAATTCTTAACAAAAATAATCTCTTTGGTTCCTTTATAGCAGTCATCTCTTTTATATTTTTGATAAATTAAAGTCAAATTTTTGCTACACCTAAAATATTCAACTAGTTAGAGTATATAAATATGCACTACACATACACATACATATACGTTTGTAATGCATATACATATGTATGCATGCATGCATGCATATATATGTGTATGTATGTGCATATATACACATACATAAGCATCTACATATACATATGTATGTATGCACATACACACACACATACATGTATATATGTATATGTATGTACATATATATTGTTGTGTATTAATCCGCAAGTGCCCGGTTTTACTTGTAGTACTTAAGATATCGTTCCTACGAGGAATGATTAGTTATTACTCACTATGTCTTGATCCCTATTTTGTTTACAAATGATCTATAAGGACCCAAAATAGACCTTAGTAGAATTCAAGGGCATTATCAAGTTATTAATGTCTAATCAAGTTTAATTAGAGGAATTATTATAAGTTAAGAACTTGTGGATTAATGGTCTTATGTGACAAAGGGTTAAAGAGTCAATTAAAATTGTGGTATACAAGTGTACAATTGAAAAGAAATTTTAGTTAAGTGGTCTATTGTAATATAATTAAGTATTAGTGGGTCAAATCAATAAAATAACCAAAGATGACGTGCAATTAAAGAAAGAAAGTAATCATGGGGTCAAATTGGGAAGAATGGAACAAATGGGGACACATTTCTAACATACAAATAAATGGGGGAACATAAAGGCACTTTGCCCTTTCATTTAACTACTAAAACCCTTGCATGTTGGAGAGAGAAAATATTTTCTTATTTCTTGAAAGGGGGAGGATGAATTTTGCAAGGAAAAGGAGAAAGAAATGCATATTTTCATTCTCTCATTCATCTCTCACTAAAAAGAAATGATAATCCCTCTTCTCTCTCTTGAAAGTCCATTAATCCCTCTCTTTTCTATTGTGATAAATTTAGCCTCTTAACTTTTTAGAACACTCTTGAGTTTCTGGAAGTTGCATGTGAGGGTTAGTGATAAGAAATCTTCAAGAAATGTCATAGCAGGCAAAGAGGAAGAAGAAATCAAGAGAAAGAAGTCTTGATAGAAGATTTGGTGTTCTATTAAAGGTTAGGGATCTTTACTCATATTGCATGTAGATTTAATTTTAGGAAATATGGATAAAATGTGTGATGGAATGTATTTTGAGTTGATAACATAGTTTTAAGGTTGAGATTTAAAGGATTAGATCTTGCGTGTGTTATTTAGTTGAAGATTAAAGAAGCAAAAAAACTGTTTTGGTTCACTAGGAACCAGTTTTTGTATTTTGAGTATATCTTAAGTTTTATAGCTCCAATTTTGGTAATTATAGTTGGTAAATTCACCTAAGATGTAGGCTTATAACTTTGTAGAGAAATCTTTGTTTGATTCTGCCTTTAAGTCTGCTTAATTTTAAGTTGAAATTGTATATGTATAGATGCCTAATAGTTGTATTTTGCAATGTGTAAAGAGACTATAAAAGTATATAGTAAAGTTTTAATAGTATAGTGCTTATGTTGGATTAAATTTAATATTAAGATCTCTGTATAGTATTGTTATGGCATAATAGCATAGTAAAGCATGTTTAATGGTGCAAGAAGAAGTGATATAGCTAAATATAGGATAAGGTGCTACATGATCAATATTTTGGTTGATAATATAAAGTAATAATGCTAAACTATAATTAAAACTATTAATTAACCCTATTTCATTTATGATCAAAGAAGACAAATACAATTAATGTTTTGTATTGAAAATTAAACTTGATATTTATTCTTTTAGTCTAGATTTAATCTTTAAAATGCAAGTTAAGTTGTCATAAATTTCTAAGTCACTCTCTCAACGTGAAATAAAATGCCTAAAACATGAAAATATTAATTTTAACCCTTAATTCTCATTATAGAGTTAGATTGTAATAATCACACATTTTAAGAATAAAAATCAATATATAACAATTATCATAATCATCCTGGTCTCCCTAGTAATGAAATGACAATGAATTCCTAATAGATTTAAATAAGAATATATCTCTTATACTATAACCTTACTGATAATGAACATTTAAATAATAAAATGCAAATAATATTATTAGAAAATTCTACACTAAAATTTTATTTTTATTAATTTGAATAAACAATGATTAGCATAATTGTTCAAGTTCCTTAAAAACATCATTCAAGCATTACAAAGAAGAACAAATAGTTGAAAGATAAATAAAAAGATGATCTCTCAATCCTTTACTCATAAGAAATTTCTTCTTCTTTGCTCTTTGTCTTCTCTTCAAAAGTTAGATTTCTTTTATTTTTCTATCCAAAAATAATTACTATATCTAACTATTCATCATCCTTTTTTCTCTTCCATCTTCATTGCCTTTATAAAATTCTTATAAATCAGTACATCTCTTTAAGCAACCCTCCAGAAGTTCACAACACTTGGTGAAGGGACATGTCCCTTTAAAATATTATTTGAAAGTCAACTATCTAAGACACTTGTTATCGTGCTTGTGACAGAACACATATGCCTCTCCCTTAGCTTTTTTTCTTCTTCTCTTCCTTCACACATCTGCTTGCCTTCCTATGTCGCACTTGCGATAGATCCTTGCTTTTCTTGCTCATTTTTCCTCCTTTTCCTTGCTTAAGCTTCCATTACTTCTAAGTTAACAACATAACACAATAAAACATAAAAGATACCAATATTTAAACAAAATAACTAAAATTATACATAAACATCATAATTCCAAACATAAAATACTCACAAAATATGAACTATTCACACTTATATCATATATGTATGTATATATGTACATACATACACATATATATAGAAAATAAACACTTTAGTTTTCTACTTGTAGATAAATGAGCGTGTTTTTTAAATTTTTTACAAAAAAAAAAAATATTTCAATTTTTTAAAAAAATAGAAAATGAAACATAGAATACTATTTTCTGTAAGTAAATGCACCCTAAATTTTTCAAATTTAAGAGAAAGTATAAGGACTTTTGAGTGTCCACTTGGATCCTTTAGAAAGTAAACTCCCAAACTTCTAGGCTCCAAAATTAACTTTCTATTTATATTTTAGGTTACATAGTAGATATTAGAATCATCATTATACTAGTTATCATGAGTTTTTATCATGGTAAATAACACTTGATAAAAGATAATAAAACTGAAATAACAGAAATATTTTGATTCAGTTTGGACCAAACGTGAGTGCACAAACATGTTGTTGGCTTATATGCTATAACTTGGATTTTGATGATAAACAAAATAATTTAATTAATAAAGTTTTGGGTTTTTTTAAGTCTGATTAGTGCAGGCCCATAAGATATCATTTTTGTCACGTGCTCTATCCAAAATAAAACAAAACCAGACATGCTATACTTTCAAAACAAAATCAAACCTGATGCTTGGAATGTATTTTGAAGATCAAGTCATTTTAGGAAATTATTGTAAGATCATCTTTAAGGATACACACACTCACACGATCATTCATTGCATAAAAATATTTTTCAAAATCACATCTTAACATATTTAAATTAAATTTCTTTTCAACAATTAAGTTTTATAAATTTGATAGAGTAACGAAAATTTTGAAAGATTTTTCTCTAAATTTGATAGAGGAAAGAAAATTCTTAAAGATTTTTCTTTGTTGGAAATTATTTAAGGAAAGAATTTTTGAATGATTTTCTGGTTATTGGATTTTAACTAAGGAAAACAAAAATCAGATCCTTTTAAACATAAGGAAACATTTTTGATGTTCATATTTAAACGGCTAGTTTTCTTGAAGTATGAAAATAGAATTGTTTGAGGGTTAAAACATGTGAGTAAAACACATTTTTTTTAACTTTACATTGTTGTAAGTTTCACTTCATCATCATAAGAATTCATGATCACATTTTCTTAAATGATTATAGTTTTTAATTCTAATCATATATAATGAGGTTTTATCAAAAACCATGTGAGATAAACTGAGAAAGGTTGCTAGACTCTAAAGAAATAAACTAGCAAGAGTGTTTAGGTTCTTTTACTTGGGAAAAAGGGCTAAGTGTTTTTTAGTTTTTCACTTGGGAGAAAAACTTTAGTAGCTATTTATGTAAACAACTTTTGACTCTTGCCTGCTAAATAAAGTCACATTAAAAGAAGAAAACTCTTGAAATGGGTTGTCTTAAAGAGAGGATGTAGGCAATGGTCAAACCTTTATAAATTAAAGTGTCAAATTTCTAAATCCCTTATTTTTTTATTTTGTTCTCTATCTGTATTTATACTATGCAAGATCTGTATGTTTTAAGCCCGCATTGTGTTCTATAAAACAGTTTAAAAAGCAATATGTGTTCTACCATATGATGAACTTGAATTTTTGCATAAATTAGTTAAGCAAGATTTAATTGATTTTCTACCCACCAAAAGTTTCATCTAGGCATATAAAATTGATATAAGAAAGGTTAATGAACCTTTTCTGTATTTAGAGCATATTTTGAGTTATACAACTTTAATTTAGGTGTTTCTAGTTGTTAAATACACCTAAGATACCTATAATTTTGTAGAAGAAACCTAAGTTTGATTCTTCCCTGAAGTATGCTTAATTTAAAGTTGAAGTTAGATGTGAGTTGTTGTTTTGTTACAATGAGCAAATGGCAGTATTTCGAACATAACTCTTGCTAGAGAGGACCAAATGCTATGATACAAAATTCTAGATAAACTAGACATATGGGAGCACAATTCTTATGAAGGAATGTTAGGCTAATTCTTCACCCATTTTTATTTTACAAATTTTCAAAGTGGTATAAAAAATCTATCTTTAAGTTAGTTTGACCTAATAGGGGTGTTTTATTTATAATTTGAGTTGTAGAGCTATAAATTGAATAATTTTAGTTGAGTTAGAAACTAGAATCCCATATCTAAATTTCATATGAAGAAATTGAATTCTAAATCTATCTCTATGTTGGTCGTATGTTGGCTTGAAATTGGATATACTTGCTGCCTTGTTAGTAGGAGTAGGTTGTAGTGTTTCTTAATTATCTATTGATTTAGAAGTGATAATGAGTTGAATTTTTAATGTTCTAGAAACATATATTAATAAGTTTTTAGAAGATTAATTTTCCTAAAAATGTTGTTTAATACGTCTAAATTCATGTGCAAGTTCGTCACTAGAATCTATCATTGGAATTTCGTGAGCAGAATGTAATTGAATGATTTTAAAGTGATTTAATGAGATTACTGAGTTATATAAGCATGAATAAATATAAATATAGTATGATTATACATGAATAGGTATTAACTTTTGTTGAGATGTGCAAGCATGGAAGTGTGTGTGTGTGTAAAATAGTTAAAATATGTAATAACTTAAATATAGGTAATGTAAATAGCATGCCATTTGTGTGAATGAAATGCAGTAAACTTGACTTCATGAGAATGATATATGATAAATGGTATGAGTGGCAAGTTAATGCAATAACGTTTGGCTAATGATGTTTGAATGAAGACAGTATTAAGCTGGTTATTAAAAGGTGTTACAGGCTACATGAGATAATACATGTATCTAATTATATGTTTAGATAAACATATATAGAAATGAATATAGTATGAACATTAAATGGGTTTAACGCTTTGAAAATGGAGTATCATGTACATTGGGAAACTCTATTAATTATACTATTTTGAAAATGCATGCCTAATATGCAAATTTAGTTTGGGCATATAATGATATGTCTTAAATAAAAAGTCACATATGATTTTTACACTGTGTTACGTAGATGTATGTGCTTACGGAATAATAATATTCATAAAATTAGTTTCATTTAATTAAAGTTCTGATGTTTATATCATACTAATATAATAGTGAATTATATAGGTATAATTAATCTGTATTTCTAAATTATAGTATATGCTTAATAGAAGAGTGAGATACAAAAATGTATACTCATATTATGTAAATAAAGATAACATGCTAATAAGAATTACATTTATATATGTAAGATGAGTTATACATCTTTATTTACATGTTCAAAATTCAGTTACTCTAGCATGCTTATGATATCATGTTTATACATGAATATTATAAGTATTTTTTGCAATGGTTCCAAAATCATGTTGCATGTCTTGAAGTAAAATGTAAAGTAGACATATATATAGGACTCCAAGTACCGAATGATAAACAAGTATTACATGATACTCTGTTGTTAACTATTCATTCGTATATATGTACGATTGTAAAGAGTACAATACATTAAGATAATGAAAGAGGTTATTTAACATGTGTTTATGTCTAGATTGTGGATATATAGGCATGTCTATAAGGGTACTCAGCAGCTGTGATAGTATAATTTCAACCTCGATTGAGTCAAAAGTATAGATATAGTCCCATTTGGATCATAAACATTCCCACTACAAGAAAATAGCAAAATAACAACGGAAAAATAGCAACGGAATTCATTTCGTTGCTAATTTAGCAACAGAAATTCAATTCCGTTGCTAAAATTGGTTGAAGTTTTATTGAATTAGCAACGAAATACAAATGATTGTACTCCGTTGCTAAAAAGGGAGGAGATTTTAGCGCCAAAATTTAGCAACGAAAAATAATTTTCGTTGCTAAATATGGCAGCACTTGATAGCGGAAAAATTTGGGATGAAAAATAGCAACGAAAATTAAATTTCGTTGCTAAAATAGCAACGGAATTTTTATTCCAATGCAAAAATAGCAACGAAAAAAAATTTCGTTGCTATTTAGCAACGGAATAAATATTCTGTTGCTATTTACCAACGCAAATCTAATTTTGTTGCTATTTAGGTCCAAAAGAGGTGAAATAAATTTGGGTCCAAATATAGCAACGAAAATGAAATTTCGTTGCTAAATTAGCAACGGAAAATGATTTCCATTGCTATTTAGCAACCGAAAATTATTCAATTGCTAATTTCGTTGCTATTTTACCTAACCCTAGGTATAAATTGCCCCTCTTTCTGCGTTTATTTTTTCTTTTTGCACCTCTACCACCCCCCTCTCTCTCACGCTCTCTACCCTATTTTCTCCCAACTATCTTCTTGCCCTCTCCCTCCGATCTTCATCAATGTTTGAAGAATAACTATTTTTGGGAGGAAAATCAAAGACTACTGAGTTCTTTGTTGTCGTCTTTCTTTCAGATCTGATCCTTTTGCAGGTCGGTGGTCTATGCTCTCTGTGTTTAATATCTTGACAAAATATGTCTCTACTTTGTTTGATTTTCTGTTCTTTGATTCTGTTCTTCATTTATTTTCTCCTCTTCTACCAGTACATCGCATGCTTCCTTGTGATTTCTCATACTTGGGTTTTTGTGCTTGTGATTTTTATTACATTTTGCATGTAGCTGGTTTTATCTGAGTGATTTTAAAACGGGATATTGAGTGTTTGTGGCGTTAATGTTTAGACTGAGTTCATATAATATCTTGGAGCAATGCCATGAATGAAGAGGGTGAACATGAGAATTAGAGATTATTAAGTTCAACTGCAAGTCTATGAGAGATTTATTTTTGAACCAATCTTCCCTTATTAATGAATTAAATAAGACAAAATGCTGTATAAAATTTTTTAATTAGCAAATAACTCTATCTAAACAAATGTTGGGATTCAATCCACTAACAACACTAAAAACTAAAAAGACCTAGTCCCGGCCAACAAATCTACTAGCAAAATTCATTCAGACTAAATTATACAATTTCCATAATACAACTCGGGAATTATCACACTCCTAAGATTATATTATTTACCACTTGTGTTAATTCAATTAAACAATTATGAATCTAATCTCATTAACTAATTGTATGTCAACCTATTAAATTACCAACAATGTCTCGTTGTGCAAATAACATACTGACAATCGAGATGGAATTTCTCAATAATCACAGAAAATCATATGAATATAACAAGAACTAAAGAAATAAGAATAAACAAATTAGATCTCACAATCCATCCTTAACTTTAAATTAATCTTGAACTGGAAATAAATGTTTAGCCTCACAGGAACAAAACGCAAAGAAAAATATGGCCAAACTGATTACAACCACTAGAGAGAAGAAAACGTCCTATATAGAGAAAAATCCTAAACTAAAGGAGATATTTCTAATCTAGATAATGAAGGAAAATTAAAATTAGAAATTGAATACAATTCAAATACTCCTAAATAACTGTCATCTAATCCCTACATAATCTCATAGATATCCTCCAAAATTGATTTTGATCAGACCCAAAATACTCATATTTCACCAATTAGATCCTACAATGGTCAAAATCACATAAAACAAGTAAAAAGTTCCAATTTAAATCGAAATCAACATCTAAAAATAGGTTAAAATCAAATATAATTATATATGTAATTTTGGTTATTTAACAAATTCTCCCACACTTGTCAAATGCTTGTTTTCAAGCATGAAACAAAGCACAAAACCATGCTCTATCAAAAGCTCATTTACCCGGAACCAACATCTATCCTAGAAGCTTGATGAAAATGAAATGCAAGACAGAAGTAAGTAAAACATCCATAAGAATTTCGCATAGTCCCTTATCAAAATATGGTTCTCCAACTAACTTTTTAAACTGGAAACAACAAGACTTTAAACTAGATTATTCAAGCCAAAACCCTATAGTTTTGATAGAGTATTAAATCAATGCATATACTCCCTCAGTTATGTGCTATTTTTGTTGTTGATGCAAGGGAAATATCCATAATGCTACAAATCATTAAGCTTTGTTAAATATAGTGGGAATTGGAATGAGCAGGTATTTTTCTCGGAATACCTATATTGTAAATGATATATAATAAAGCTTATAAAAGATATGAACCTATGGAATTATTTTGTATGCAACATCTTATAACACAATCCATTATAACAGAAATGAAATTGGCAAGTAATTAATTAAGCAGAGTCGATTTGCAATCACATTAAGCAGTAGAGTTAGGATAGAAAAACAAAAAATATTAATAGCTCTTTTCCAGTTGTGAAAGAAAGGAATTTCAATTTCCATCTTGTAGAACGGGGCATCAATTATTTGACTAAAACATGCACTTCACTTTATATTTTGTGTATTTTTATTATAACTATTTTTAATAAATTAATATTTTCATATTATGCAGCATCTCCCTTGATCTGGTCTATTAGAATTTTAGTTTATTGTTGTGGGTTTCTTTTTGGTTTGTGGGTTTGTTCAGTTTATGGGTTACTTTCAGGTATGTGAATCATAACTTTGATTTTGATAATCATGGTGTCTGCAAATTAGAATGAGGACTTGGTGGTTTGTAGATTGTGTGAGTTTAAAATGTGATTGTGGGATCATTTAATGAAATAAATTGATAATCATAGTAGTAATGAATTTAATCGTTTAGTAAAGAAAAGTAACGAAATAAATTGGAATTATAGGCATAATATTAGTAAATTCATGCTTGCAAAAATGCTCAGTATCTTAAATACTGGACCTTCATATGCAAATTGAGATTGAGAGTTATTACATTACAAAGAAATTCTCAATTTCATAAATAAGCAATATTAAGATTGCAAGGATGCAATATATAAATCCGGATTAATTTCTAAATATAATGAGCTAAATGAAATTAGGAGCAATACCATGGTATTGCAGTGAAAATAGTGTCACTGATCTCTAAATCAATATTATTCAGTACTATTGTGAAGCTTGTAATCTAAACCGTGTGTCTATTTTTAATAGATACAGTAAGAAGCAAACACAGCATGATTACTTTAGCTATGACATGATTACTTTAGCTATGAACTAAGAAGCAAACACAGCATGATTACTTTAGCTATGATGAGTGTCATGTATTGTCAAAGGGCTGGCTTATGCATTTTTAATCGGTCGTCTCAAGATTAATATTTGTAGGATCCTATATTTCATAAAAGAGTTTGTTTTGAGTTTCTATTTCCAGAAATTCTTGAATGTCGTCAACCAACATGTGGCTATTTGTTCTTCATTATTTTGAAGCAATCCAATAGAAACATGTCTGGATGGATGATGAGTATGTTTTGGCAGCATACTTTAGTGTCACCCCATTGTTTTTCAGTTTTTCAAATCTGTCCTGAGGGTTTTAATCATAAATTTTTATTTTGCAACTTAATTACTGACTGTGGCAAGCATCATTTACAGGTGTGGGTTGTGATGAAAAGGTTGCACTAGATATCCACAACCTGCGGGAGGAAAACCCAGAGAAGTTTTATAACTAGGTAATTGAAACTTTAGGGAATAAATTGTTCTAGTTTCGTATTATTAATTGACG
This sequence comes from Excoecaria agallocha, assembly GCA_037975025.1. Classification (NCBI taxonomy): domain Eukaryota; kingdom Viridiplantae; phylum Streptophyta; class Magnoliopsida; order Malpighiales; family Euphorbiaceae; genus Excoecaria; species Excoecaria agallocha. Next base: position 1,399,960 of record CM075809.1, read on the forward strand.
TATGGACTACTGAAATTTCTTAAATTTGCATATGACACCTTAAAGTGCATATTGACATAATGACGTAACGATATCATGAGAATGTATTTGCAATTTTATTTTATTTTATTCATTTATTTTTTGGTTGTGCATAGATTTGTGATAGATTTTGCTTTTTAAATTCATTTTTTATGGACTTCAATAACCTATGGTGCCAGTTGGGTGTATAATATATAGAATCAATTTTGTTAAATGAAAAAAAAAAGAAAAAAAAAAGAGACAAAATACAAGGGAAAAATGGAAATATTATCCGGGAAGATCCTTTTACATATTGTATTGTGAAGTCCTATTCCAACTTCATGAACAATACATACTGAATTTGCCAGCAGAAGATATAATAGTAGTTCAAGAGGTACTAATCTATTATAATTTTAATTCTTTTTCTTCTTAGTATGGCAGTTGTCGAATTTGAGGTTTTGCTTGTCTAGGAGCAGCTGCTACTGCTGTTATTAGTATCATTAAGAAGCCTAAAATTGGTAGAAAGCTCCTTCCATTAAGGCAATTCAAGTAACTAAAAGTAAGTGAAACTATTTGGTGAGAAGTACGTACCTAGTGTTCATTTTCATTTCATTTAATTTTTCTTGATGTGTTCATTTTATATGGACTTTAATTTCTTATTTTAAATAAAGTCTTTAAATTTTAATTTTATTTAATAAAGTCCTTTATGAACTTTTAATTTAATTTCTTCTTTTTTCCTACAAATCAACATTTATATTTCCATGACTAACCTCTTATACTCTTTGAACACCTATGATTTTTAGGATGTTACAATGACTAGGGATGTTTTTGGTATAAATAAACTTACATGCAATAGGAATATCACATCTTGAACTCTTCATATCTCTCTTTGCACTATGAACATATAACAAGGACCTCATTAATTAGTTTAAGATTATAATATTTTAGATATAATGCTTTTAATTTTCTAAAACTTATTTTGTGTCACTGTTGTATCAAGGTATATAGGCTGAAATAATTTGACCTGCTGCCTACTGGTTTTTAAAGGATAACTCGGTTATCATGATTAAGTGTCATGTACCTTGATGCAACTTAATTTTATGCCATGATGTTTTTAACCGATAAATCTAATTATGAAATTATCTTATTTGAATAACAGTTATGCAAGTATGAGTAATATTGATAGATCTTGGATGTATAGGCGATTAATGCCAGATGGTTGCATTAATATTGAGTTTACCGAGGCCGTTCAATCATTCATTGAATATGCAAGTATGCAGCCTGCATATATGGATGGTCCAAAAATCAGATATCCATGTAAAAAGTTCAAACATATTCGTTTCCTCCCTACTGATGAAGTGCATCTACATTTGTTAAAAAAAGGATTTGTTCCAAATTATTTTGAATGGATACGACACGGGGAGCCAATAATTTGTAGCACCTCTAGGGGTAATTAAGTATATTCACCAGTAAATATAGATGGATTTGCAGCTTCATCTGCAAATCAACCAAATAATGTGAATGTAAATGAAAATCGTTACGCACAAATGGTTTATGATGCAACTGGTTATTCATTTCAATAAAATATGCAGAATATTGAAGAGGAACCAAACCTAAATACAAAAAGATTTTTTGACTTACTAGAGTCAGGTGACCAAGAATTATGGCCAAACTATGAGAAAATGACTCAACTGTCTACCATTGCCCGAATATTGAACATAAAGTCTAAAGGTCATATTTCTGAACGAAGTTTAGATAATACTCTTACATGGTACAATGATTCATTGCCTCCTGAGCATAAAATGATTGAGAATTTTTATGAAATAAAGAAGCTTATTCGGGGTCTTGGTTTGCCTATTGAACGAATAGATTGTTACAGGTTGGGATGTACGTTGTATTGGGGAGAAGATGTGGAATTTAAAGAGTGCAAATACTGTAGCCAACCTAGGTTCAAACCAAAAATGCGTACTAGGAAGCAAAAATTAGTTCCTTGGAAGCGGATGTATTATTTTCCACTAACTCCGAGACTTCAAAGACTGTATGCCTCTGATATTACTGCAGCCCATGTGAGATGACATAATGAACATGAACAGAATGATGGAAGTATGACCCATCCATCGGATGCGCTCGTATGGAAACATTTCAATGATACACATACTGAGTTTGTAGCAAAAAGTCGAAATGTCAAGTTGGGATTATCCACATATGGGTTTCAACCTTTTGGTCAATCAGGGCAACAATATTCCTAATAGCCAATCATAATTACTCCTTATAATTTACCTCCATGGATGTGTATGGACGAGGCATACATGTCCTTGACAGTGATTGTGCTAGGACCTAAAAATTCAAAGCATAAAATTGATGTATTCTTACAACCATTGATATCTGAATTGAATCATCTGTGGGAATTTGGTGTTGAAACATACGATGTGTCCCTTAAACAAAATTTTTAGATGAAAGCAGCATTGATGTGGACTATTAGTAATTTTCCTGCCTATGCTATGTTGTCTGGATGGAGCACAGCAGGGAAATGGGCTTATCCTTACTGTGGCAATGATTCTGATGCATTTCATCTTCCCAACGGGGGTAAAACATCATGGTTTGACAATCACAGGAAATTTCTTTCTTTAGATCACCCATTTAGGTGCAATAAACAAAAGTTCATTAAGAATAGGATGGTACAAAAACCTCCACCTCCAACTAAATTCGGTGAAGATATATTACGGGAGATTGATGAGTTAGGGCTTCTAAAAGTCACAGACCTTGAAGCTAAAGATGTTAATAGGACCATAAGTCATAACTTAGATTGGAGAAAACGGAGTATATTTCGGGATTCACCATATTAGAAAAATAATTTGATACAATATAATCTAGATGTGATGCATATTGAAAAAAAATATTTTTGAAAATATTTTCAACACAATCGTGAACATTGAAGGGAGGACAAAGGACAATGCAAAATCAAGAGCTGATTTGAAAATTTTTTGTAAAAGAAGTGAGCTAGATAAAGATCCAAATATAGGTAAATATCCAAAAGCATCTTACACTTTGGACAAAAAACAAAAGCAAATTTTGTGTGAATGGTTGAAAAGGCTTAAATTTCCAGATAGATATGTTTAGAACTTGGCAAGGTGTGTTGATATGAGGAAGTACAAATTATTTGGAATGAAAAGTCATGATTGTCATGTATTTATGCAGAGACTAATTCCAATTGCATTTCGGGAGCTCTTACTGAACAATGTTTGGGAAGCTATAACAGAATTAAGTTTATTTTTCAAAAGCTTTACTTCATCTGAAATTCAAATTTCTGATATGGAAAGACTAAAGATGGACATATCGGTTACCTTGTGCAAGTTAGAGAGTATTTTTCCTCCCAGCTTCTTTGATTGTATGGAGCATCTATCCGCGGTGATTTAGTGAATCGAACGGACACTCGCTAGTATGTCACTTCTGTCTTGTGTATGCATTTTCCTAAAAAAACATAGTTACAAAATATTCAGGTTAATTACGTTCGTGGTTATCGAATTTTTGGGCTTATAACCAAATAATCATAAAAAAATAATTTGTAATACAAAAACAATCAAAATTCTATTTTGTTTCAATTGAAGTAAAAATGACATGAAAAACAAGTTTTTATATTATTGAAATGACAGTTAAACGCGTCATGTATAATTATCACGTCATTTTAAAACCAATAACTTTTATAAGTTGAACTATTATATAAAAAAAGTTTCATATCATCATTTATACATGAAAAAATGACGTGTACAGAAAACAAAAAAAAATCTAAGTAACTAATTATAAACTATTTGTAGAGTTAATTGATTTTAAAATGACATGACAATCATATATGGTCAGCTTAATTGTCATTTTGGTAATATAAAAAATTAATTTTCATATTATTTTTGCTTTAATTGAAATAAAATAAAATTTTAATAATTTTTGTACTACAAATTATTTTATTGTAACCATTTGGTTATAAGTCATGACCACCAGGAATGTGAAAAAAAAAAACGAAAATATGGTTAACTGCAAGACCGGTCCGAAACCGAATTGATTTTTACGATTAATCGATCTTATAAACTCGGTTACGGTTTTTAATTTTTACATTTTTTGTTAATGGTTACGGTTTAAATTTTTAAGTGTCGGTTAACCGTTAGTCCATGGTTAATCGGTTCTCATATATATATATCTTCAATTTTTTTTCTATTTCTCTATAAAATTTATATAAAATAATACTTTAAAATATATTTTTATTTTTATACCTTAATTTTTTTATATTTTTCTACAAAATTTATATAATATTTTAAACTAAATTTAAATTATGCCATTTTCTTTAATTATATAGTAATATTTATATATAATATCCAATTAACTTTTATATATGTTGTTTTTAATCACATATTGGTATTCATATTTTACTTAATAGCATTTAATTACATTTTATTATATTTTAGAGTTTATGTTATAACATTTAATATTAACCAAAATTTTATTTAACTTACAATCAAACATATTAATTTCCAATAAATATCAAATATATTTTATAATATTAGCTATTAACTTATAAAACACAAATTTTAGCTAGTAAATTATATTTGTTTCATAATTTTTATATTAAATTATTTTACACATTTAAAATTAAATTATTTTTTTAATTTTATGTTATAAATTTTAATGGTTAACCAAAAAAATATTGATTAATCAAACCGAAAAATCAAAACTGATGAACAAATTAACTAAATATAACGGACTAGTTAATGGTTAGTAATTTAAAAAAATTGATATTAATAAATTAATTAATTTTTGAGCTCATAAACTGATTAATCGGTGCATACTCACCTCTAAAGATTATGGATGTAATTAACCCCAGAATACTCCCTATCTCTCTGAATCACTTCGTACCATAATCCAAATTGTTGGTTGCTTCTTGCTTCTTCTTTCTCGTCTTTGTTCTTTTCCCAAAAATGGCATTAACAGGCAACTGTATAATCCTACAAAACAGCGCCCTACAAGCTTCCTATTATCAAAAATTGGTTCTAAACCCATTAAATTCCAATCAAATCCACACACTCTCTTTCAGTGTAAAGTTTGAATCACTCCCCTATCTTGTGTAGGCAATTCTACTTTCGTATCAGATGAAAATGGTGAATCAGATCGGTTAGAGTGAACTGAACAAAAAACAAACTCCGATTGAGCTAATTTTTTTTTGTGAAAACTTAATTTATTATTTTAAGAATTATAGAATTAATTTTGAGTGAATTTGGAGTTGGTAAGAGAGAGAAATAAATTAGAGTGCATAAATGGGCTTAAAATTAAATTTAGGCTTGAATTAGGTCCAACCAAAGTAGCCCAAAAATCAGGGTATTTAAACCCCAAAATATCATAAATCTAGAGATATCTCCAGAATTCTGCTCCCTTGCCCTTCTTACCATACCTTTCTCTCTTACTTTTTCCTCTATTTTCTTCTTTTCTTCCCCAAATTTCCACCAAAATCAAGCCTCTTAGTTAATATTTAGCTCCTCTACAACATCATCACAGCCTCTAACCTCTATTTTGAGTGAAAGAATTGGATTAAATTAAGGGATCAAAGTTAAGGTATAATTTTGAAGTAAAAGAAATTGATGGAGAAAATTTTATTTGTTGGTTCTGGGATGTAATTTTGAGTATGTAGATTTCATTTATGTAATTATTTTTCAAAAAAGAAGAACAATAGTCAAGGTTTTACTTGGTGGAAAATTTGGCCACCATTAGGGAACAAAGAAGGTAAAGGCACTTCTAGAGGAAAAGATAGCAAAAAGATAAGAAAAAGGAAGTTTAAGGAACCTATATCAAGTGTATAAGGTTAGTGATTACAAATTCTAACCATTTTCATTTTATTTGAATTATTTTAGGTTAAATTTATATTATGTTTTATGGAAATTTTATGTAAAATGAAATTAAATTATATAAACATGTTTAGTAGGGTTAAAGGAGTGGATTAGAATAGTTAAAATGAAAAGAAAATAAAAATAATGGCTTGGTTTAGTGTAGGCCGAATTACCCTATTAGGGAAGTTAATTGTATTTAATTGGTTAAGGTAGATCAAATACATAAATGGGTATTTTATGATATAATCTCATTTAATTAGTGATAAATTACTAATGATTGAGTGAGAAATAAATTTTAAGGAGAAAATGTTAATGTGGTCAAATAGGTATATATGAGGAAAAGGTGAATATTGTAGTTAATTATTAATTGTTATGATATAAAATGAATATATAATGGAAATTAAGTGTAAATTTATTTAATGAGAATTATTAGAATCAAATTGGGCAATTTTTCTAAGCTATACTTAAATTATGTAAGTAAAGAATATATTATGTTTTCATGAAATTAGATGTATTTTAATATTAGTATTGACCAATAGATGGTTTAGAATGCAAATGATGGAAAGGTGGATAAGTATGACAATAAAAATATTTTACAAGTTAGGGTAAATGTTAATTGAAAATATAAGTAAAGAAATATGGTTAATTACCCATAGTAATAGTCTGGTGGGTAATCTAGTACAGGATATAGTTGGCTAGCCATAAGGACACCTTATCGCGGGATGAGTCATTGTGACTCACTATAGTAGGCCAATAACGGTCTACTAATGAAATGAAATATTAAATGTTGAAATGTGAAATGTAAATGTATGAGTGGTCCATTGGGTCACTCTTAAATGTTGTGGATCTGTGGAGTCCATGTCTTGTGTATTCAATTTAAAGATTTTACCGAAATGATACTAGGGGCAATATGATAAAAAGAGTGATACTAGAATTTAAAATGAGTAAATAGGAATTTAATAAAAGATTATAGTGAAAATGGATTTAATTGAAAGAAAATGAAAATTTAAAATTAAATTGGTAATTTTTACTAAGTAAATTGGTAATTTTTACTAAGTACTGAATTTGAGCAACAAAAATGGACAAATAAGTAATTAAATAATAAACTAGGTAAATTGGCAAAATAATAGGGACTAAAATGTAATTTAGCATAAATTGGACAATTAAAGGACTAAAATGTAAATTGTAAGATAATTAATATAATAAAGGAGAAAATGGTATAAAATAATGGCATTATGGTAATTAAGTACAGATGAAGGGTAAAATTGTGAATAAGTGAAAAATTTAGGAACCAAAGTGTAAAAGTGCAATAATGCGATTAATATAGGGATTAAATTGCAATTATAATACTAATATCAATATAAATGCAAATATTAAGAACTTATGGATTTAATGACTAAATAAGTTGACTAAGATAGTGATATAAGTAATTAAAATAATTATTAAGAAATTTAAAACTTAGTGTTTAAAATGAATATTCAAAAAAAAAAGATAAGACGTAATAATATTAATAATATTAATAATAATGTATATATTAGTATTAATGAGTGATTTTATAAAAAGGGGATGGCACATGAAGATAAGATAAGGAATTATTAAAGAATTAATTAATTGGTCAAAAGTAAAAATAAATAAGTGTAGGCTTAAGAAGCTAGGAGCATGATCATGGTTAGGTACATATTATATTAGTTAAGTAGTCATGTTGGCATACATACGCGTAAATGGAAATCTTAAGACTTGTAACCACCACTAAGCATATTTAATTCTTAGCACATAGTTTATTTACTATGTGTAAGTACCTTTAGACGATAAAGGAGGAGCAAGCATGCATTGAATTGGAGGGTACCGGATCAAGGATTCTTTTTGCTAGTATATTTGTGTGATGATTATTAATGGCATGTATATATAAGCATAAGTGTACTTATGGATGTGTATATAGTTTTGTATGGACTCGAAGATGATATTGTGAATGAGTAATGACACGTTATGGATGAATGTGAGATAGATGTAAATGGATTGTGCAGGTGGATGTTTGAACAATATTGATATTTGTTGATTATGCTTGTTTGCCCTATACGAGCTGTGTTTTATTTGGAATTGCAGAAAAGGCAGTATAATATATAAGCCGTTGTGCTGCCGAAATTTTTATTAAATAAATGATAAAAGTTTGATAGTTATAAGTCATCGACAAAATAAAAACAATAAGCATTATATTAACCAACCAATATCATTAGATACAGAATTGAACGAAAGGATTTTATATAAAGCACCTAAGCAAAATAAAAGCGAAAAATTGGCACGTATATGTAGTAGTTTCAACCTGTAATGAAATATAAAACAAGATAACCGTATAAGTGAACAAGACGTACGTATACAAAAGTGTATAAGAGTGTTACAAAACATGTATAAAATAAATTTAATTTAAAGTCCAAATTAAAAAATCCAACCGGACCAAAATATTTTGATTTAATCATATAATATATTCAGTTGGATTTCAATTCTCAAATGCGGTGATTTAGTGAATCGAACGAACACTCGCTAGTATGTCGCTTCTGTCTCGTGTATGCATTTTCCCGAAAAAACAAAGTTACAGAATATTCAGGTTAATTACGTTTGTGGTTATCAAATTTTTGGGCTTATAAACAAATAATCATAATAAAATAATTTGTAATACAAAAATAATCAAAATTCTATTTTGTTTCAATTGAAGTAAAAATGACATAAAAATTAATTTTTTATATTATTGAAGTGACAGTTAAATGCGTTATGTATAATTATCATGTCATTTTAAAACCAATAACTTTTATAAGTTGAACTATTATATAAAAAAAGTTTCATGTCATCATTTATATATGAAAAAATGACGTGTACAGAAAACAAAAAAAAATATATAAGTAACTAATTATAAATTATTTATAGAGTTAATTGGTGTTAAAATGACATCACAATCATATATGATTTGCTTAATTGTCATTTTGATGATATAAAAAATTAATTTTCATATTATTTTTGCTTGAATTGAAATAAAATAAAATTTTAATGATTTTTATATTACAAATTATTTTATTGTAATCATTTGGTTATAAGTCATGACCACTAGAGGTGTGAAAAAAAATGAAAATATGGTTAACCGCAAAAACGATCCGAAATCGAACCGATTTTTACGGTTAATCGATCCTATAAATTCGATTACGGTTTTTAATTTTAACATTTTTTATTAATGATTACGGTTTAAATTTTTAAGTGCTGTTTAACCATTAGTTCATAGTTAACCGGTTTTCATATATATATATCTTCAATTTTTTTTTATTTCTCTATAAAATTTATATAAAATAATAATTTAAAATATATTTTTATTTTTATACCTTAATTTTTTATATTTTTTTTATAAAATTTATATAATATTTTAAACTAAATTTAAATTTTGCTATTTTTTTTAATTATATAGTAATATTTATATATAATACCCAATTAACTTTTATATATGTTATTTTTAATCATATATTGGTATTCATATTTTACTTAATAGTATTTAATTATATTTTAGAGTTTATGTTATAACATTTAATATTATCTAAAATTTTATTTAACTTACAATCAAACATATTAATTTTCAACAAATATCAAATCTATTTTATAATATTAGCTATTAATTTATAAAACATAAATTTTAGCTAGTAAATTATATTTATTTCATAATTTTTATATTAAATTATTTAAAATATTTAAAATTAAATTAAATTTTTTTTAATTTTTTTTAATTTTATGTTATAAATTTTTATGATTAATCGAAAAATATTAATTAATTAAATCGAAAAATTAAAATCGATTAATAAATTAACTAAATATAATGGATTAATAATTTTAAAAAATAATATTAATAAATTAATTAATTTTGGATTCGTAAATCGATTAATCGGTGCACACTAATTTATAAAGATTACGGATGCAATTAACCCCAGAATATTCCCTATCTCTCTGAATCACTTCGTACCAGAATCCAAATTGTTGGTTGCTTCTTGCTTCGTCTTTCTCGTCTCTGTTCTTTTCCCAGAAAAAGATAAAAAAAAAAAAAATAGAGAGAAACACAAAATGGCGTTAACAGGCAACTGTATAATCCTACAAAACAGCGCCCTTATTCCTACAAGCTTCCCATTATCAAAAATTGGTTCTAAACCCATTAAATTCCAATCAAATCCACACACACTCTTTCAGTGTAAAGTTCGAATCACTCCCCTATCTTGTGTGGGCAATTCTACTTTCGTATCAGATGATGTTGATATACAAAGCGTAAATTCCACACCCAACACAACTAGTAAGTTTTCCCATTTACCCGTTTCCCCATTTCTTTTTATTTCACCTTGAAGTCTCTAATTTTGTTGATATGGTGTGCAATTTATGTAGCATGGTCCGAATTTGCTAGAAATGTGTCCGGTGAATGGGATGGTTTTGGAGCAGAGTTTACTGCTCAAGGAAATCCAGTTGAACTTCCTGAACCTGTTGTGCCTGAAGCGTATAGGGAATGGGATGTTAAGGTTTTTGATTGGCAGACTCAATGCCCCACTCTTGCTTTAACTGAAGAGCTTGTTATGACTTACAAAACCATCAAATTACTGCCCACTGTTGGTTGTGAAGCTGATGCTGCCACTAGATATAGCATTGATGATAGAAATGTTGGAGGTGTTGATAATAAAGTATCTGCCTTTGCATATCAATCTAGTGGGTGTTATGTAGCTGTGTGGCCAATTCAGGATGATGATGGTGTATCTAGTGGATTTGAGATAGAGCATTGCTTGATAAATCCTCAGGATCGCGAGTCCCGTGTGAGAATAATCCAGGTTGCTCACGTAGCTAATGGAAAGATGGTGTTAGGAAATATCAGTGTCTTTTGTGAGCAATGGTATGGACCATTTAGAAATGGTGACCAGTTAGGTGGATGTGCAATACGAGATTCGGCATTTGCTTCCACTTCAGCTTTGCAAGCTTCTCATGTTCTAGGAGTTTGGCAAGGTCCCAGTGCTGTTGCCAGTTTTGATACTTCTCAAAATGTGAGTTCAGGAGCCTCTTTTCATCATTGTCTTGCCTTGAGCTATGATATATTTTGTTTAACATGATTTAATCGTCTTGGGAAATTATTAAAGCCCCAAATGTTTTTACCCCATTGCATTTCGAGGGAAATAAGTTGAAATAACTTTTAGATGCACAGAACTTCTCACATGACTTGTGATGAACTATTTCAATTGAGAAGAAAAATAATGTTTTCTGCGTGTATGTATAGGCACAAAGCTCCTATATTATGGTCCCACATTACAGATCAGAACACTGGGGGATTATTCAAGCCTGTCAAAGGAGCTTGTATTTTTGAGATTGTTAGAGAAAGTTGCCTATCTTTTGGACTGGAAATTTTTGACTTGTTTTATTGATTAAATTTGCCTCCTTAGATAGAGCTTTCAGCCCTAGGAATATTTGGCAATTCTTTTCTAATTGGAAATATTAAGATAGAAAATAAACCACTAATTTCTGCTTAAAATAAATTCTGTTATAACTAAAATATTGCCGCTAAAACTAAATCTTACTATAACTAAGAAATACTACCTTTATAAACTCAAACCCTAGAACCGTAACATCCTAGGTTGCCAAAAATTTTTAAAGAACTTGACTAAGAGGAGAAAGGTTTTGCATGCTGGGGCATGTGGGATTGAGAGATGGTCATGAAAGCAGAAAGCTGCCTCTTTTTGGTGGCTCTTTTGAGTAGGCCTGTATAGTATAATGGTTTGCAATACAGATTATACCTTGATTCAAGCACATTGAATGCAATGTTATAACCAGCTTAAACTATTGAAAGTAATAAGTAATCGGTAATCTAGAGAGAAATGCCGATTATTTGAATAGCAATTATGATGCATGAATGTATAGTTTTAAAACCCCCTTCTTGGAAGTATGTCAGCAGGCTCAAAAGATGATTAAACAAAAATGAGGAAATGATTAGGAATATCAGGATACACAACATAATTATAAAGATCTTGTAAACTGTGTAGAAAGTTGTTTGTGGCTCAGTATGAAAGTGTATTGATTAAGATGTTTTGGCTCAGTATGAAAGTATATTGATTGGTGCTTAAGTTGGAGGAATGATCGGGCAGTACCCTCTATCATTTTGATCTAGAAGATGCTCCTATATACTAATTAAAGAAGATTCTCAGGAATGAAATAAGCCTTATGCATTTTATACTTTTTTCCATGAAGAAAAATAGAAACTAAAAGAAGAATTTGCAGTCTGACATTATTCAATAATTCTCACTGGTTTATTTCCTATTCTACTTGGGATTAGGAATAACATAGGGTTCACGCATATTTTCTTGTGTTCATCCTCTGGAACAATACTTCAGATAAAAATCCTTGACGATTCACTTTTTGCTCTGCACATTGGCTTCTCTTTCTGTCCGTCATAAAATAAATTCTAATCAATCAGTAAGTATGGTTATGCTGAATGAATCCTTCTCCATGTCTTGGTTACTAATATTCTTAACTCTTCCGATTATACAGGATTTCCTTCTAGAGGTAAAAGAAAATGGTGCAAAAAATTCAGTAAGAGATGACCGTGATCTCATATTGCTTCCAAAGCAATTATGGTGTTCACTAAAAGCAAGCAAAGATGGTGAAACTAACTGTGAGGCAGGATGGCTGGCTGAACATGGATTTGCTGTTACGTCAACATGCATTTTTTCACGTGATGCAAAGTTGAAGGTAATGCCAATTTATTTTATTTTAATTTTTTTTTTCTTCTTTAGCATCTAGCAATAGTACCATAAACCACTGAGAGTACTATTGGGTGAGTCTATTAGTTGGTAATAGAGTTTTTTTTTTTTGGTAATTGCCCCTGCCCCCTTTGCACGTGGGCAATTAATTTAGCACTTGATGTGAGGTCCCGTAAAAGTCGGTGATAATATTAATCAAGTTTTAACATGCTGAGGTGCTTCATGATTAAAATCTGGGAAAAGAAAAATATAACTTGGTTACTTGAACTGAGTGCTGTACAACTGCACAATTCAAAACTGAATCTGTTCTCCCTCTTCTTTCTTGCCACTGATTAACCATTAGGTTGGTTTAGATATCCTGCAGTACTTGTCTTAACTATGCTTCAGATAACCTTATGAAACAAATTAAAGTCCAGTAACAAGACAACTTGTCTTTAGTTGAGTGACCACTGATGAACCTAAAGCCAAGGATAAGAGAGGTTCAGTATGTTAGATGAGGGTTGAAGAAAATATAACAAGAGTTTGGATTACTTTAACTGCATTAAGATTGCCGCTTTATTGGCTTGAAAAGAAAGATTCATTATTGCTTGGACTTCTAGTGGTTGGCGATGGAGGTTTTTGTAAGATCCGATTTTGGAAATAGAAGAGAGAGTTCCTGATGAAATGTGTCCTGTGATTAGCATCCGTGAATGCAAACATAGAGGGGGATGGAAATGTTCAACGCATGTCATCCAAGATTTGACTGAAGTTCGCTAGTTGTGATTATTTTCAAGGGATCACATGGCACAGAAAAAACAAAACAACGAGGGAAAATCGGGACTTTTACCCCTATTAGAGTCATGTGCTCTTATTCTTCTATATTTCTATTTGTGTTACATATATGTCATCCTTGTTTATGTGATGTAATTAAGTAAAACGTAAAAGAAAAACGTTTCTGCTTTGCTTTGACATGATTTTCTTTTTCTAATTTTTTGGTCTTTTTCGCAGGAAATTGCAATAGCAAAAGAAACAGCAACTCTGCAAGGTGCGTAGCTAGTGATGTTCAGGCCAGGGGAGTTGCAGCTTGCAATTAGAAATGGCTTTTCCGCCACGCAGACAGAGACTTGCAAGTAGTTAGAAGAGGCAAAAATATATTAGCTTGCACTTTGTGTTCTTTAAATGTTAAGGAAAAGCAGTAACATGACTCTTTCTCTATGCTTGACAAAAAAAAAAAAAAGGCAATTGGAAAGGAATCAAACTTTTGCAATAACTTTTTATGTATAGAGGAGCCATTTTGATTCATGATATTTATTTATTGTCCTTATTCTCTACTTTGCTGTTATTGTCCTCATGTCTTCACTTTTTTTTACATTTCAATTTTGAAAGAATATAATGGTGGAACTTTTGATTAATTGAAAATAAAATATTTTACTTAAGACTTAAAAATTTTCAATCAAAAGAGAAAAGATCCTTAGCAACAAGAATGTTAAATAGAAGCTCACATTGTGTCCGGAATTCAATGTAAATTGCTCTTGTATTGCATTTGATAATTTGCTAGTGACAGCTTTATAATTCATCAGCTAATGGTCCTATTATTGATCCAAGTTAGCTAAACCCAGCCAAAGCCACATTGTCAAAGCTTTTTACATGCTACAAAGATGTTTTAGCAGAAATACAAATACTCAAAAAAAAGAAAAATAAACAAAAAAAAAAAAAAAGAGAGACAGAGAGAGATTAAACACCAAAGATTTTGCCTTCAAAAATCAACAGACACAGAGCCTCAAAACAAAAGCACCAAAAACAAATAGGCAACCTGGAACGGCTGCAACGGCTCAAACTACAATTCATTATCTAATAAATGTTCATGCACGTAAAATTGAAACCCCAAATGTTGTGCCTGGAGCTAGGAAGGAAGCAAAATCACCTCTCAAGGTCTGTTGCAGACGAACCTTTCACTTCCCAATTTTCCTTTGCTGTATGAGCCTGCTAAAGTTTCTCTATGTCAGAAACCAGGATCCCATGCTGCTATCTTATCATATAATGAGGTTCTGTTCGTTCATGTAGATACATTACTTGCATTTGACCTTAGTTTATATAAAGGCTGCATCTTTAACCGCCAGCTCTAGGCTGCATGTTTAACCGTTATCTCTAGGTTGCAACTTGCATTATATTGAGCTTGATCAATATTCCCAGTGCATAAATATAAATTGCACAAATTACTAAAAGAGTTCATTTGTCAAAATTCACGCTTCAATCCTTGCTTTTTCAAAAGTCAATGAAACAGTCCTTCACTTTTGGAGAACTATACACCGTAGCCTTTCCAGTATATCATAGTTCTTACTTTTTATGTTCTTTTTTTCTTTTTGCTCACACTTCATTCGAAGTGACAAATTAGACCACCTTTTAAGCATTACAAATTTATTTCACTAAAAAGTTTCCGTATAATATGTTATTTGTAATAACAAGTCAGTAACTAAAAAGCAGACGTTCAAGTGGACAGCACACGTTCACAACAGATCAAATATCATCAGAAAATGGTATCTCAATAAGTCATATGAAAACAACTCTAGTTTTAGTTATACACAACGTAAAAGTCCTCAAGCTTTTGAAAGGTTGCATCAGAAAGGAAGATAAAGAAAAATACCTGTACATGAGCAGTAATTGCAAGCTATAGAGCAGCTGGTGCATCTCTCATGCTCATATTCAGACTATTTCGCATCGTTCGTCTGCCAATTCCTGCATTTCCTTTTTGCATCATGGCAACAAATTCACCATAGTCGATCCTTCCATCCTAAAAATATAGAACACCAGAGATGAAGTACAATCAGAAAAGGGAGAAAAAGCTTAATCATTTGAAGAGAGGAAAAAAGGTCAGAGAGACCAGCTACAATTTTCCATCGCAGCAGGACATGGAGAACAAGATTAATACCCTCCTCTTTAAGAGCTTGACAATATGTTGTGATTTTATACTGAAAATTGATAAGAAAATAAAATCGATTATTGCTGACAAGAGTTTATCAACACATGAAATTGACTCACATTATCTTGATCAACTTCTCTGATTATATCTTCAAGAAAAACATCAGTCATGTTATGTTCTGCACAGGCTTGTTGAAGCTCATCAACAGTGATATAACCACTTCCATCTTTATCAAAATATCGAAATGCTGCTACAAGATGTTCCTCTCTTTCTAACTTATTGAGATGAACTGTTGCAGCTATAAATTCCCCATAGTCAATAGTCCCACTATTGTCTACATCAGCCTGAATTTTCATAAAATGAATCAGTTGATTGAGCCTAATGAGTAAATTCTAGCAGTAAGATTAATGATAAAAATTACAAAAGGCACACCTTCCATTGCCAATCACATATTAATAGCAAAGAGTCAAGATCATTCCTTTACCATAAACCTCAGATTATTTTTTTTCCCCTTTTCTGGTCTTTGCTTTAATGGCACGTATGTTTTTATTATTATTCTCCATTTCAAGTTTTTACCATCATATAAAAATTATGAATATGTGATTCTTTCACAAATAAGAGCTGTTTTCACCATCATATTCAGGGGAGTCCATTGATAATTAAATATTAACTGAATATTGGTACATGTCACCTTTGTCTTGTAATAAGTAATTAACCAAACATTTTCATGACCATTGACCTCCACAAAGGTTCATAATTTTTCATAAAGAATATGTTGAATATCAGTTTACTAAACAATCTCTTATGATATTCGAACTGAATTATTTCCATCTTCAAATGCTTCTCTTATATCTCTGACATAAGCATCTAATACATGTAACTTTAAGCAATATTAATCTGTTAAATTTAGATCAAGACACTACATATCGTCATCCAATATCTGCAGACGATGCCAAGATTAACTAGAGATTAAGATTAATTGGAGATAAATATTTACACAGAATTCAAATAGTTTGAGCTAGTAAACTACTTCAATTTACACAAATTCCATAGAGAATCAAATATATACTATTCAAGTTACCATCAACTCATAAGATGATATATTTTTTTTTTGCCCATGTGTATTAAACAAATTTATTGGAGCATGAAACATATTCTATTTATTTGAGTGAATATGTGTAAACCATAGACCGATGACTTCTATCATGAATTATATAATTGTTATGTAATTGAAAAATTTAGAATTATTTTCCAATACTTACGCCTGATAAGTAGACAAAATATGAATTTGTTTAATTGCATCACACATCTGGCCTCCCCAAAATAAAATTTCTAGTTCCATTTGTTCATGCATGCATATACACCAACAATAACATATATTCATTTAGAAAAACATCTTACCGCATCCATGAGATCACGGATTTCTGTATCCTTCAGGGTAGAACCATATCTTCTCAAACCAGCTTTTAGCTCATCAAATGTGATTGCACCACTGTTATCAGTATCCATAGCCTGGAACATTTCTCGCAAACCAGCAATCTCCTCCTCCGAAAGGCTTTCTGCTATGACCTGATATATAAAAGAGCCGAGTGTGAGAACTCACCAGAAAAACACAACCTTTTGTGGCATTAGGAACACCCTGAATTAATATCAAAGAAAATAATTTAGTAGCCAGAGTTACATGCCAAATGTATATGAAGAAAATAATGTAAAGGCCCCATATTTTAGTCCGTTGATGGTGAAGAATACATCATATGGGCAAAATAAACTAATGCCATTGTCAAATATTTGGTAAGTTAGTGCATCACTTTGCACCAAATTGTCAAAAGTTTCTGCCTGGTGCACCAAATATGAGCACATGCACTTACCCGTAGAGCCATCTTCTTCAACTTATTCATTGCGGAGAACTGTTTGAGACGAGAAAGAACAGCTGGATCCAGTGATCTATCAGGAGCAACTCCATTTTTGCATATCCAAGGATGGCCTAAAAGAAAAAACAGATATTTGTGTCAACTTTAGTTGAAACATAAAATAATTTGAGGTGGTGACAACTTGGTTGGTTTGATGGTTGAAACAACTAACAGAGAGAAATGAATGTAAGCAGCCAACCAAAGAGCAGTTACAAACAAACAAATGCATTTAGCGCAAGGATGTTTACGTAATTGCTGGGCAGGTTGGATGAATGAGATTAAAGAAATTCTGACATGAAAGAAATTCCAAGTTTGATCAATAATACAACTACAGTCAGAACAATTTATCAGACTCTTCAAAGGATCTATTCCCACCTAGTATGCAGCATGTGCATGAACATTATTGGAGAAACTCAAATATGCTTTCCAATCCTGTTATAAATAAATAGCCCAAAATTCAAACATTGAACTTAAGAAACTATTAAAAGGTCAGACATACACATCACTTGATGAGCAGTCAAGCGTTCTGAAGACCGAGAGCAAAGCATCTTCCTGATGAGATCTTTGGCACTGTCTGATATTAGGGGCCAAGGGTCTGACTCAAAGTCAATATATCCCTTTAATACTGCATCAAATATTCCTTGCTGTGTTTCTGAATTCCATGCAGACAAAATTTCACAAGATTATTCAGGACAGAGGGAAAAAAAAGGGAGCTTAAGTGCAGTAGCAGCATAACAAATGGCACCTACCTGCCCAAAATGGTGGCACTCCACTCAGCAATATATACAATATGACCCCAGCTGTCCATACATCAGCTTCTGGCCCATAATGCTTAAGAAGAACCTCAGGAGCAACATAATATGGACTCCCAACAACATCGGTGAAAACTTGATCTGATGAACAAACCACATATATTTTTTAGCACAAACTGAATTTAAACATTACAATTTTTTTTCTTTGCACTCCGTAAGAGGTCCCAATATGCTCAACAATCTTAAATCCCGATAAATGGATATCAGCTCTTGAAGAGAAGCAAGTAACAAGCAAATATGCAACTAAAGTCATGATAGTAATTATGCAGTGCACCAAACCATTAATTATATGCATGCTAACACCAAACACAATGAACCATAAAATACAAGGTACAGACAACACATAGTTAATAATGATCGAAACAAGAAAAAACTTGCATGCAAATCTTGCTCTGCTTCGTTCATTTATTTATTTATTTATTTTAGAAAAAAGGAAACAACGGAAAAAGTATTATACCTGGTTTGAAGAACACAGAAAGTCCAAAATCAATGGCCTTGAGAGAGAAGTCATCATCTTTGTTCACCAACAAGAAATTCTCAGGCTTTAGATCTCTATGCATAACCCCAAGTGAATGACAAGCCTCAACAACCCCAACAATAATCTTTGTCAGCTCCGCTGCTTTTCTCTCACTATAATGGCCCCTTTGGATAATTCTATCAAACAATTCTCCACCAGAGCAAAGCTCCATAACAATATGAACATAAAATGGATCCTCATAAGCACCCTTAATAGTAACAATATTCCTGTGACCAGCCAAATGATGCATAATCTGAATCTCTCTCCTAACATCTTCTACATCCTCTTTGGAAATCAACTTCCTCTTGGATATAGACTTACAAGCATACTCATTTTTTGTGGAATTTTCAATGCATAAATAAGTAGTGCCAAATTGTCCATGTCCTAATTTACGGCCTAACGTGTAAAGATCACAGATGTTTGCAGTTTTATGACCCAAAACATAATAAGCCTGGTTATCAACACCGCGCCTCATTATCAAATCTTTCTTATTGGGGCTAGTGAGGGGTAAATTGTTGTCCTTTCTGGGATTATCCTTGGCTAATTCGTGCGTGACGAGGCTAGAAAGGGAATGCTCGGAATTGGAATTGTCAGAGGAAGGATTTCGCTTGGTGTGGGACAAGGTAGTGGATTGTTCTTCGGGCTGACTGTAGCCCTGATAAAGTTTCCCTTTGAAAGATCCGCGGCATGTGTTGCCCATCAAACAGACAATTCCCTAAGATATCTTCAGGACCTTTTCCTCATCCAAAGGTGACTCATCAATCAAACTTGCAGATTGATTTAAAAAAAAAAAATTAAACAAATGAGTCAAAATCCAAATTTAGAAACTTTATACGTCGACAACAGGATCAATCTAGCATATCTAATCCAAGATAAGATTAAATAAACAGAAATTTTCCAGATCAGATCAGGCCCACTTCTGAGCTAATTTCATCAGAAAATTGACACAGAATTATCATCCATTGCATCTAAGATTCTTCCATGCTCTTTACAATGTAAGAGAACTAAAGCAGCTACCAAAATTCATACAAAAGATCATAAAATCAAAAAGTCAACAGCATTAAATCATCAAAGGTCATATAATAACACAAAAGATTCTGCAAGAACACGATAAAACAAATGAACCATATGTAATTAAGATACATAAACAGACACAAGGCATATGCTTTACCTGTATGTGTTATCCAAGAATAGAAAGAGAAAAAAAAAACTAAAAAAAAAAAAAAGGAGAGGTGAAAGGAGATGGATCTGGTCGAGCAGTGGAAATCAAGAAATGGATATAAGGGAAGATAGAAAAGAAAACCCAAAAGAGTTTGCCAAAGTAAATTATGAATTGGTCTTCGAAGATCTTCTCTTTAATAAGAAAATAGCTGTTTTTATTAATTAATTAATTAATGTTTGAATATTAATAATTAAAATATAATTTCGATTTGTTGTTATTGTGATTTTATAAGTGGTCCGCTGTTGCTTAGAAACATCGGACGACAGAGTGCTCACCAGCTATCTCATCCTTTCCCCCCTTTCCCTTTTTACACGTCTATTGCATAAATTTATCCAAAACTTTTTATTTTTTTCTTTTTATTTTAATTAATTTTAAGGGTGAACCTATTTAAAGAGTAATTTTTTTAGTATAATTAGAGGAATATTTAGAACTTCAAAAGTCAACCTGTTATTTTTCTATTTATTTTACTTTATAATTATGAGATACTTTATAATTACTGTAGATCAGGAGCAGAGCTTATTAAAGCAGCAAATTTAGTTGAAAGTCAAAATTATTTGGTATATTTTCGTTGAGGGTAATTAAAGGGTTAGATTTAAGTTTAAGTAGTTTACTATTATTTAAATTTAAATTTAAATTTAAATTTAAATTATTGTCCAAAGCCGTTCTGAGTAAATTTTATAAATTAATCCAATAGTATATTATCACGTATGCATATTAATCAACACTTCACTAATTTTCAACCAATTTTATATATAATTAGCAATATATTGTAAGTCTAATCCATGAAATTTACTTTGAAATTTTACAAATTTTTTCAAATTTTTTTTAAATACAATATCGTTTTCATTTTTAACATGTCAATGAATTAACATATTGATTATTAGTGAAATTAATAACATCAGTTTTTTTTAATTCAAATCAGTGTTCTAATAGTATTTATTTTATTTTTAAAAGTATTACTAAAATATAAAAGCATTTTTAATACAAAATAAATTTTCATTAATAATATAAAAAGTATATCTGAAAAGTATAAATAAATTTATAAAATTTAAAAGTATATAAGACATATGAAACTAATAAAGTTACTGAAATATATTTCTGAATTTTTTCGATAAAAATATTGGATAATAATAACATACCGTGGGCAATCTAATTTTCAGCGAAAAATTTATTTCATCTGTTATCCATAGAAAAATTCATTCCAAAAATATGTAAATTTGCATAAAGGAAACAATAATCTCCAAATATAGAGGACAAACTTAAGTGATTAAAAATTTAAATTGCATTCAACATTAACTAAACGAACGAAATTTATAAAAATACAAATAAAATCTGAACAAATACAAAATTTAAATCTAAAATAAAAATTCTCAGATCTAAATTTATTGAAACCAAAATAAAAAAAACAAAAACAAATAAAAAATAACGAATAAAATTAAAATTTAAGATTTATACTGATCTGAAAATTATTATAAAAAAATTAAAAAAAAATGAAAAAAAACACGCAAAAAATTTAAAAAATACAAATATAAATTTAATAAAAAAAATAAGACAAAAGAAGAGAGAGGTTGCCGTTTGTAGCTGAAATGTATAATTTATGTATTGAATCTTGAAATTGACATTTAGTTATTTTATTTACATTCTTAATATGCAATTTTGCCCCTGAAATTTTTTTAAAAAAAATAATATTCCCCTTAAATTTTACTTATATGCAATATTCTTCCGGATGTTTGTAAAAATGTACAATATAGCTTTTAACCTAATTTTTTCGTCAGTTTGATCGAAAACTTTCATTGATCGCTTACGTGGGATGACAGTTGGATATTAAATGATACATCAACGTAAGCGTTCAATCGACGGTTTTCAATCAAACTGACGAAAAAGTTAGAGCATGGGTTACATTGCACGTTTTTGCAAATATCCGGGAGAATATTGCACGAAAGTAAATTTTACGGGCAATATTTCTCTTTTTGGAAAATTTGAGGGTCAAAATAGCACATTAAGCCTTTTATTTACATTCCGGAGTTAGAATAACAAGTAAAAAATCGTTGGCCGAAATAAATAAGCTAACCTAAGGCACTCGGAGACAAGAGGACGAACTACCGATATCCATAGTTTTTTTTTATCCCCGGCCTATAAGAAAAGCAAAGTTCTCCTTTTATAGATGAAAGATAAAACCATATATTAAAATTCTAAGACTAAAAATCACTCTTACTTTTAACTCCTAAAAATTTAAATTTTACTAATTGATGTTTCAAAATATTAAAATTACGCTCTTATTTTGATTAAAAATTAAAAATATGCATATATCTGTTAGCAAATAATATAAATAAATAAACAAATAAGTAACTAATTAAGCTTTTGAGTTTATTTCTTTCACTATTCTAATATTATTTTCTTTATTGTAAAATCAACTAAATGTCCAATTTAACCCTTAAACTTTTTAACAAAGGTTAATTTTTTCAAAAATCAAATTTCGAATCAAATTCATATGCAATTTATAATTTATAGTTAATTTGTCTCATGCCATATAAATAATATTATTTTTTTATTTTATATAATTCGCTATATATAAAATTCTAATAGAAACTTATAGTACTGTAATCGAAACATATAGTAGGTAACAAAAATTGTTTAAAAATAATAAAAATATACTTTTACGTATGATTGCAAAAGTAAATTAAAAATATGTTCTAATTTAGTCTAAAAATTAATTTTAAGACTATTTAATTAAGTTAAATTGAAGTTTCCAATAAGCCATTTAGCAGTCAAATTAAGTACTCACTCTCCCATTTTCCTTATTCCAAAAAAAAGTCAAAGTAAATATCTTTTCCATAAAAAATTATTTCATTTTTTTATTATTCGTAAAAAAGAGTTCCTGGCTCTCTTAAAAAAAATTATGGCTCTGCCTCTAATTTCTTTACAACGATATGGTAAGAGAAAGTTAATTGCTTAAAATTTATCATATGATTGATGTATAAAATTGAAGAGTTTGGAGATGGTATATTTGGTCCGACTAGTCGATTAGAATAGCCAAACGGGTTAGACTGTAGCGATTGAACTTTGGTTATCTGAAAACACCACAAATTGGTTCCAGAGGTTAGCGGGATGAACACTCCGATAATTTAATGAGATTTTGAGCAATAAAGTAAAAAAGTGTAGAGAGATAAAGTTTAAAGGGAGAAAACCTTACTGAAATGGCCTATTTATAGGCTTGGATTGCTTAAGTCACTGTAGATACTGGGTTCTAATGTGCCTTTTATCAGAGTTACCTAATAAGAAAAATTGATCTTGTGTGGACAAGGAATCAAAGAGTTTCAAGATCTCTCAGTGTTTCACAACTTTTTTAAATGGTTTTTCAGCTCCAGGCCTCTAGATGAGGGAGTGAAAAACTTAATTATAGGGGAGTGAATTAACACACACTCGTGTGTCATTTGAAATACGCCCATGTGTCAGTGAAAGATAATCTGCGTCTAGTGTGTGTACTAGATCGGTTAGTAATATAGGAAAATATAATTAAGACCTTCAAATATCGTACCCAAGAAATTATAAATTTTTGATTATAAAATAAAGATTGTGTGAAAGAATTTTTAAGTTTTAAAATGTGATTATTAACTAAACTAAATTAATTTAAACAATTAAGTGAATTAAAAATAGAGAACTAAACTAAAATAAATTAAAAATAGATATTAATTAAATTGGTGATAAAAATTAATGACTAAAATCTTTTGCTAAAGGAACTATCCACTTCATCTCCTATTGAAATTGGTTCGATTCAAAGTAATACAAGCTTGTTATGAAAAACAAAACTAAGTTTAGATATCTTATTCAGAATACCCTTCTAGAATACTAGATTCCCTAATTAAGAACAATCAAATATCTAGTATAAATCCTAGTTTTAGATTCCTAAATTATAGTTAAATCTCCTTTCAGAAAATCTAACTTCAATATATTCATAATTCAAATTCTTTAATTTAATACACTTATGGTCATAAAAATTTTATCTCAATTTCCAAAACACAAGAATATATTAACACAACCATATAAGAGAAAGAGCATGCATATAATTGATTAATACTCAAATTCACATTCAATCATCTGTTTAATACATCAAACACAAATCAAAATATAATCAAAGATAAAGATGAGCAAAGGAATTATGAAATAATGAACTTATATTGAATTTAAGCTTGATCAAGAGTCATAACAATAAGAAAGAAACTATACTCATAAGATGAACTATGACTTGATCTTTAGCTCTTATTCACTTTTCCCTCAACAAAAGAAAAAAACTACTCATTGTTCATTATTGAAATCGAACAAAAAAAAATGAAAAATCAAATAATATGCTCATAAGATGAACTCTAACTTGATCTTTAGCTCTTGAAAAAACTAGAAGAAAAGGCTTGAATTTACCTTAAGAGAATATCTCTAAGTTAAAAGAATTATGCTAAAATGAAAAACCTAAGTCTAACTTCATAAAATATAGTCTAACTATTCATCCCTTGTGTTAAAACACTAAAAGACCTAATATATTAGAAGGCCAGCCACCACTTGGAGTCATTAAGCTGCTAAAAATCTTCCAAATTCACACAACAAGTTAAATTGACTCAGGGGATCCATCCGGTGTCCCAGACGAGTCATTAGGTTCTACCTCCCACGTTTCAAAGGTGACCTAGCCGAGCCACCTGATGTCCCAACCGGGTTATGTGCTACTGGATTGAATGTAAGTTACTTCAAATGACACGATTGGACCACTCATTGTCACGGCCAGGTCAATTTTCAAATTTTGGTCTTTTATTCTGCAAAACAACTGAAAACTCTAGTATTTCAAAACATACAAAATTTAAACTTAAAACACACAAAATAAACATCAATTAAACTCTAAACACACACACAAAACATATATATAATTTGGAAATATGCAAGTACCGCACACATAGTTTTTGCTCGTCCTCAAGTAAATTTGAACATACCACATTTCTGAAATCATCAAACTCTAAACCTAAAATCATACAATTCAAAACTAGTTTAACAATTGACAACAGCACTTGATGACACCTTAACTAAGGTAGATTCAAACAAGAGAATACTTGAAAATTTTCGTGTGTGTGTGTGCAAGACCAAAATATTTTAAGCATTTTCAAAACTGAAACCCTAGTACAATCTAGTAACTAAGTTTAAGAATTAATATGCATCAAAATGCACATGCAGTTTTGCACTTGAAACTAAAGAGACGCCATAGGCCTCTCCTTTGGCACCAAAATTCAAAGGTCATCTCTACTAAACAACTTAAAACAAGGAAGATCATTAGGTCTTGAATTCGGTTGTAATGTGGTCAAGGTAAAGGCTAATAAAAAACGATTAATAATAAGCAAAGATAAGAATAGCCACACTCTACTTTAATATACCCACATACACCTACTAATGAGACTTTACCCACACTAATATTACCAAAGTTGTCTAAATTTGATTACACAAGAAAGTAGAACACTAAAGTATAAAAGAAGAAGTTTTTTTTATACTTTCCTTTTTATTTCACAAACTCAATCAATTTGAGAGTTTTAACCGCTTTTTCCTCTCTATTGAAAATAACCCCCCCCCCCCTCCACTTAAAAACTTGTTATACATTGCTAGCTTGCTGATTCAAAATTTTATTTTATTTTCCTTTTTTTTATGAATCAATAAAATCAAGGCTAACTTTTCTTTAAAATTAGAATGCAAGGGGTACTCAACAAATTTCATTCATAATAACAATAATACATTCCTAAATTTGCAATAAAATTATGACATCCCTAATTTTAGATCCCCTTTAATGAAGCTACACCCACAAAGGCTCAAAAGGGCTAATGAAGGGATAACATACACAAAAGGTAGGATAAAAATCTTTTTAAAGTAGCTAAACAAGAAAAATTGCCTAAATTCTGTCCTAAACTCATTCGAGTTGTTTTAATGCTTTAAAAGGTGATAAAAAAGGTTTTAACAATCTAAAATTCCTAACTCGACTACTTTTATGCACTAGTTTTTCTTAAATTTAAAAACTCGTCTTTGTGTAAACAAATATGTTCAACACTACAAAAAAATGCATTTTACCGATGATTTTTTATCGACAAAATTGTGCTTTTTACCGATGGAAAATTACCTTACCGACGATTTTTTATTATTTTACCGACGTAATGCATCTGTCGCTAAAATGCTTGTAGGCACCAAATTACCGATGGAAATTCCGTCAGTAAATATTACCGACGGATTCATTAAAAATATTTCGTCGCTAGTTTTATTTAAAATCTGTCGGATGTTTCGTTACGCTGACTGTTTACCAACAAAAAATTACGTCGGTAAACCGTCGGTAAATGTAATGAATAAATTATTAATTTATTTTAATATAAACAGCGATGGAATTTTTGTCTAATTAAAACTATTAAAATGGCAGCGACGGATTTTTCCGTCGATAACATAAAATTTTTCCTATTATTTATTTTCCATTTCCTTCCTAGATTAAACACAATAAATTAAATACATAAAATTTAAAATTTCAATTGATATAACAAAATTAATATATACAATTTTTGTACACATATATCTATATTGTACACGATATTTTGCAGTTGTACAAAAAATTAACTAATTCTAACTACTATGCAAGTAATACCAATATCGATATTGTACACAAAATTTTATAGTGCTATACAAAAAATTATCTAAAATAGTTCATGTAAATTTAATACTACTAGGATGTTCAGTGACAGTCAAGGATGGCAGAAGAGTGATGTTTGGTAAGTTAAAAGCAGTGGAATACTCTAATGTCCATCAGGGAATATAGCTAAGTTGAAAGTTAAAAGCAATGGAATACATGATGCTTGGTAAGCCTCCTACGGATAGCTTTGGTCTTTTTGGGACGCAGATCAAGAGGCAAGAACTTCTTGTTCATGTATGCTTCCCTCAGAGCAGCCTTTTACTTATGTGATATCATTGTCAAGACCTATGCAATGGACAACCTCACCCCTTTGCTGCATCCATACCAATACCAAACATTAAACAACAATCATATATAATCATAATGAAACAAAATATGACCTTGAAAAATGGTGCTGTTAAATCAGACATGAACTAAACATACAAAAGAAAAAACGATAAGAGAATATACCAAAAGAGTTAAACTTGAAGGGCTTGTCAATGATTTTATAGAACAAAAACTTTTACATTATATTAATGGGTCGAAATATGAAGGTTTAAATCTACAAGATTTTATACAAATAAAAAGTTATTATTGCCGATTGGAGAGTGGAGAGGACTCCTTCGGTGAAGACCAAATCATGGAGACCACCCAGAAGAGAATCTAAACTACGGAGCTTGCTTAAAGAAGTGAAGTAAAAAAAAAAAAAGAGAAATGAATCGCTCCGGGTAATGCAACACCTCTGTTAAAGATAAGTGCTATTCGATCGTCATTATTTTAGTACAAGTTATCGCTTTTCTACCAGTTTTAGCAATGCCTTTTTATTATTTAAGATCATCACAAAATGCCAAGATGCATGATGAAAAAGAAAAAAAAAAGGGAAAGAATAGATATGTTACATTAAAGAAGTTATATTCATTCAAAAGTACAAAGTACATAGATAATACTCTTCCTATGATTTACATAAATAGCATTTTTATCGATCGGGTTTCATTCTTCTTGTCTGGAAAGGTGCATGGCTGAAGCCTTCTACTTCCCTTCCTACAAAATAAAAAATAAAACAAAAAGAAAGAAAAGAGAGGTCAGAAGAAAAAAGAGGAGAAGAAGAGAAGAAAAAGGCTAATTACAAGAAGAGAAGAAACAACAAGGAGAAAGAAAGACAAGAACTTTGCCGCTGCCTTAACCACTGCCTCCGCAACGAGACCACCTCTTATAACAGCCCCTTAACGATAGAGCAACACCAAGATAAATGGAGAGAAAAGTACAGATATGTATCCATAACCATGATCAGGTGAAAAGCCCTAGGCCGAGAAAGAAGAACCATCGAGGCAGTAGATTGCATGACTTGCTAACACTAGCCACATCCAGACAAGACAAAGGGTCCTTTCTTCATTTATCTTCCTAAAATGGTAGATTTGATGATAATACATAGAAAGTCTGGAGGCCTCATAGTTAAACTTAACATCCAAGAAGCAATAGACATGGAGAAGCAGAATTATAAGAGGAAACAGAAGGAGATAGCATGGAAAAAAATGGAAAGAAACCCTTTTTATAGGCAACTCCAGATTTCTTGTAAAGGCATTAATGAGGACATCACACATCAGGAGCTCATTAATGCACGTCCAGAAACTGAAGCGTCAAAAGGAGAAAATCAATCGTCAAAATGCGAGAAACAAAGCGACCACCATTAAACCAGGGAAATGAAACGATGCCTGACAAATGACCTTGGGATGAGTAACCGACCACGTAAGATTGGCCCAAATGAGGCAAAAAAGGAGGATGAATTGATCGACACACATAATCAAAATCCCATTAGTTGCAGTCACACCCCTCAAAAAGCGTGCACTAGGCAAACATGAGGTAGGCAATGATCCCATCAGGTAACTCCGCTCCCTTCTTAAACTATTGTTGTTTACAATTTGTGCCTACAACGAATACAAAAGAGTAGTCAAAGGACTGGATCGGAAAAGTTATGGCTTTTAACCCATCGGCTGATAAGTTGGCGGTTCGCGGTTAAATTGGTCCAACCGATCAGTACGGTTTTAATAACACTGCACTTGACACTTCGTTTGTGCAGATGAGATAATTTCATCTATGTAGAACAAAAATCTTCATCTATGCAGATGAAGCAAGTCTTGTTTATTCAAACAAAGTGCAATGCCTCATTTGTGCAGATGTACTCATTTCGTCTTTGCAGATTGAAGATACTGGTTCAAATCAGCTAGAGCTGTCTTATGCCAGAGTGATCTTGACAAGTCTAAAACAAGTTTGATTTATTTTTGAGAATTGGATCTAATGTAATATGAGCAAAGAAAACTCATTGCTAAGAAAAACTGATAACTTTTCATCACAAGATGTCTTCAAACTAAAAGATACTCGAGCCTTTGTGTCTGCCCTGGATTAGATGATGAATGTGATAAAAGAAGCCTTTGGTTCTTCCCATAATAAAATTTCAATATGATTCCAGCAGCCCAATTTGAAATTACAGCCCAATTCCATGATTCTACTTCTTCTTTTTCATACTCTTTCTCGGTACTCTTTTGATTCTAATAAAAAAAAAAAAATCCTAAAATGATTACTTTTTTATGTACTTAATTTTTTTTTTAATTCTCCACACAAGCATTTGAAAATTCTATATTTTCTTTCAAAATTTATCAAATCAGCGTCATAGATTATTTAGATGTGACTATACAGTGCCTGTAAAACATCCATACGCAAACCATTTATGGAGAATTTAATGTAATAAAATAAAATAAAATTTAAAAGTTTAATATTATAAAATAAAAATTTAGTTACTTATTAGCAAAAACTTTTTTGTAAAATAATATTTGGGAGCATAATTCTTTTTATGGTATTATACTCTATAATTTTGATCCATAATTTAAAAATCATGAATTTATCTAGTTTTAAAAATGACCAAATTCATGATTTTTCATAATTTTTTAAATTTACTTTTATTAGTCTAACCTTATAACATTTGCCTTTTACTATAATTAATTTTTATAACTATCCATCTAACTTTTAATATATTTTTATTTTATATATATGTTATTTTTTTAAATATTTTTATATATATTATTATACTGCTTTTTTAAATATTATAGTATTAAAATTATACTATATGATAATATTACTATATATTAATGAATCACATATTAACATGTTTAAATCAGACGGTTAAAAAAATGACGGAAATCTTATGAAACCTTATTTTCATGGGTCTGGGCTCCCGAACCCTTGTATTCGGCCATTTGTACATCTAAGCCCTATTTCACTTAAACCTAACATAACACTCGTCTCTGCTAAAAATGGATAGCTCCGTCAACGAAACAGCTGAAGCAGCTTCTAATCTTACAATGGAGGCATCAACAGCAGCGGATTCCGGTGAAACTATGAGCAAGAAGTGAGTTTTTTTATTTTCTTTCATAGTGATAGGGTTTCTGGTATCGAGTTAGAAACTGATTTTGACAACTAAAATTCGAGGTTTTCATTGGAATGTTTAGTTGTTATCTGGATTTGTTTCCCTTGGGGTTTATGTTTTTGAAGCGATTGTCTGTTTGTGTGGTTTGACCAGCGCGCGTAAGAAGGAATTGAAGATGAAACAGAAGGAGGAAGAGAGACGTATCAAGCAGGAGGAGAAGGCCAAACTGGTACTTTGCTTTTTGTAAGATAGCCCATGTTTTTTATTCCTTGATAGAAAAAGTGATTTTTGGAGCATTTTCAATTTGCTTATTGCATATTTAGAACGTTGATATTAATTTCTCTTGTTGGATTTCGTGGATACATTCCGTGCATCTTGGCGTCAAATTAGTTTAAGACAGACTTGAATTTGAAGTTGGCTGCAGAGTGCATTTATTTTAGGTGGTGAACATGTGCTTGCAAATATTAGATGTCTTTTTTTTTTTTCTTTTTTCTCTTTTTGTTTCCACGAATCCATCATCAGTATGTTCATATTTACCCATTACTTTTTAGATCAGTATCTTTCATGAACACTTGTATGCATGTATGTTTTGTCCAGGCTGCTGCCAAGGCTAACTCTGGCAACCAAGCTAAGAAAGCTGCTGCTGCAGCTGAGGATGATGATATGGACCCAGCGGTATGTCTGTTTTTACTCTAAGCATGGTTAGCAATTTAATTTTTTTATTGGGGTTCAGCTACTGTGATTCGTTGGATGTGAACTTCAATCTCCTCCTTTTGATATCTATTTTGCTTATCTTGCAGCAATACTTTGAAAATAGGCTGAAATATCTTGCTTCCCATAAAGCTGAAGGGAGAAATCCATATCCTCACAAATTCTTTGTTTCTATGTCTATCTTGGAGTTCATAGATAAGTACGGATGCTTAGGCAATAAAGAGCGCCTTGAGGATGTCTCTGTTTCTTTAGCTGGTAAGAAAATTAGGGAGTTTTTTCTCACTTGGAATGGAATATGTGGCCATGTTTCATTTAATCAAAGTCTCTTATCTTCCATTGTTCCTTTAAGGGAGAATCATGAGCAAAAGGTCTTCTTCTTCAAAGCTCTTCTTTTATGATTTACATGGTGGTGGTGTTAAAGTACAAGTGATGGCTGATGTGAGGTATCTAACCTTTCGCAATACTTTATTTCCTTAAAAGTTTTATGTGATTATTTTTTTTTATTACTTCAGTCATTGTATTCATGTTCACTAGTGCATGTTTTCTGTGTAGGAGATTTTACGACAAATTTTATCTTGCTGCTGTTTGTTGCAAGAGCTTTTGTTGAATGCTATGTTTTCTTAGGACAAAGTTCCCATGTTATGCTTGTATAGTTTACTTGTCAAAAATTGGAAGCAATCTAATTTCTAATGAATCTTATAAGCGGTTAGTTATTGTGAAATAGCACAGTTATTCATTTTTTTTTTCCATTTTGCATGTTTTAATGTTGAAATTTAAAGGTTTAAGCATGCATGCACAATCATGAAATAAGTATATTACACAATTTAGAAAGATATGTATGCACATGACAGAATGCATTATTTTTTTTCCTTGATTCATAATATCAGTTTGCTGAGATACAATCAGTTGGGTGTGCACACTAGTGTTTATGCTTGCATGCGTGTGCTTGGATGTTTGTACTCTGTGTTTAGTATCCTCCCGTTTATAGATTTATGATGCTAACCACTTTCTTGTGTAATAATTTTGTTTACCTGCTCATTGCTTATATTTGTATATGAATGATGATTGATGCTTGTTTTATATTCTTTTTGTTAAGATGAAATAAATGAATATGTTATTTGGCGTTTGAATTCCTATTTCTAAAGATTAATTCATTACTTGCTGTGCTCTGTTTCCCAAAATAAATTGAAAGCTTAAATATTCTGTGGCCTCCTTTTCATTTATTTTGTTTCTTTATAATTTTTTTTCAATTTAATGGACAAAGATTTCATATTTATCTAATTTCAGAAATTCCAGCATGGAAGAGAGTGAATTTTCAAGATTCCACTCTACTGTGAAGCGTGGTGATATTGTTGGTGTCACTGGTTTTCCAGGTTGGGGATATTAGATGTTTTAGCCTATTCAATCTTTTACTCTTTTTATTCATCATTCCAACTTAATGTTCAGTTGAAAGATGTAGTCTTTCAACATCAATATTTTCTTATATCCCTTTTCTTGATGTGATTTTTGTTGGAAAACTTGATATTGCATATGCTTTAGCTGGATTGTTTACCACTTTTGTATGGAGTTGATGTGCCTATAGGACTAACAATTTTCAAGTATCATGGTTCCTGATAGTAGTCATTTCTTTTCTGAGAGTGATGTTGGTGTACTTGGCAATGTGCTGCAGTGGTTATGGTGGTGGGTTGGTGTTGGAGGTGATTTTTTTATCACCACTAGAAAACACAGGAATTGTTGAACTACATAAAGAGAAACATGGGAAAAGATTTCAGTTTTTTTTTGAAGTCATTGTAAATTTGGAAAACCAATTTTAGAATAAAGTGCTGCATTATTATTATTTTTTTATTCTACTGTACAATAACTGTCATTTGTACATAAAGTAAATCCTCCATATCTTCTGTTATTTTGGGGACTGAGACATTGTAAAAGGACCATTCCTATATACTTCCTCTGTTCACAAATAAGTGTCCACATTTCAAAAAGTTTATTCACAATTAAATCCACTTAAAAATACAGGGTATTTTCGATATTTTATTCCTATTATGCCTTTGGTACAGCAAGTACTTGTACAATTTTCAAAGTAGAAGTAATATTAAAAACTTATATTTCCAACCAACTTGCTTATTAATCACTCGTTAGTTTGGAAGGGCAAATTAATATATACTAGAGTAATTAATGAGTTTCTAAATTTTGGTGACTATGGAAAGAGACACTTATTTGTGAACAGAGTATTTTTTGAGGAGCATCAGGACTCTATTTTTGGCTTCAAAAAGAAAATGATATATGACATCTTTGAAAAGGTTAGAGGTTTTTGGCACAATGACATTGCATGTGATGAAAAGTATATAGCAATTTGGTGTGTGCATGCTTTTGCATTTGTTTGTGTATTTATGATTTGCATATGCACATTTCTTTAAAAGTACTTGCAGAAGGGTCAAATATTACAGCTGATTGCACAGGTGGAAATATGCCCATCTCTCCCCTCTGTCAGTATTGTTACATATAGCATCATCATCTTGCCTATAAAATATATGCATAGAGATTTTTTTTTTCTTTCTTTTTTTTTTCCTCTTCTTCTTTTGAAACCTTTTTATGTTCCCACAATGTGTGGAAGTCGAGTCAAGTTGCGTTTTCTGGTGGCATCTATGGATGCTATGAATTTTTGTTCCCAGATCTGAACTAAAAATTATTTAGAAAATAAGTTCCTTGTAAACGATATTCTTGTTTCTTCATCTATGTGACCCATTGGCCTCCCCTTTTTTTCTCCTCCAGAAAGAACCAAAACTGGAGAGCTGAGTATAATTCCAAAATCATTTATTGTTTTATCTCATTGTCTTCATATGATGCCGAGGCGCAAACCTGGTCCTTCTACTGCAGACAATGCCAGTGTGAGTGCAAGCAGAGTTGCTACTTTGTTGATGTTTGTTAATACAGATTTCTAAATGGATGCATATTGTCTACAGAGAACTGAAGTTTGGGTCCCAGGACATCCCAGGAATCCTGAAGCTTATATTTTAAAAGATCAGGTATTTAGAATTATAAATGACATTGAAATCAAATTATGACTGGTTAGTTTGAAATCTTCCTTATTTGACATCTATCCATTAATCTATTTTGTAATCTAATAGATGATAAGTGCACTTCTGTTGAAGTTTACATTTAATTAAATATGTAAATTCTAGATTATTTTCTTTTAGACAATTGAAATAACTGAATTGAATTTTTTTGGTATGGATATGCTAAAATTTTGGCCTAATTTAGTGAATCACTTATTGTTATGAACCTCAATTCTCATATATTTGTACTGCACCATCACCTTGCATTCTCTTCTAATGCATTGCATGTCTACCAAATAATTTTACAGTCCTATCAACTTGAAGGTAAATATGAGTTCAAAAATTAGCAAAATATTACAATATTTTGGTCATGGCTTGGGTATTATAGAATCCACTCTCTTTGATGGAACTAGTAAATCTCAGACTTTTAGATATATATGTATGTATACACACATTCCGTACATATACGCACAATGTATATATATATGTATATACGAGTATATATGTACGTATATATGTGTATAATGTACGTGTACACTCACACACACACACTCACACATGTATATATATAATTTTTTTTTTTCTTCTAGGGTGATTGGCTTTGCACATTTTTGAGTATTTTGATATTTTCATACTTATGATGCTAGGAAACCCGTTATCGTCAACGCTATCTGGATCTCATGTTAAATCTGGAGGTACGGCAGATATTCAAAACCAGATCTAAGGTCATATCATATATTAGAAGCTTTCTTGACAACCTAGACTTCTTGGAGGTTAGTTAATTATTTTCTTTTTGCACCCCTTGTTTATTAGTGGTCTTAGGCTCTTGGCCTATTTGCCATATAATTCTTTTTGTTGATCATGTCTATTTTTTTATTAGGTTGAAACACCCATGATGAACATGATTGCTGGTGGAGCTGCTGCTCGCCCATTTGTAACTCATCACAATGAATTGAACATGAGGTTGTACATGCGTATTGCACCTGAACTTTATCTTAAAGAATTAGTTGTTGGTGGACTTGATCGTGTATATGAGATAGGGAAACAGTTTAGAAATGAGGGTATTGATTTGACTCATAATCCTGAGTTCACAACTTGTGAGTTCTATATGGCTTTTGCGGACTACAATGACTTGATGGAACTCACTGAACATTTATTGAGTGGTAAGACTCACAAAGCTTTCGGATGCAGCAAATGTGTTATTGTTTAATATATTCTACAATTGTTTTTCAAGAAGAAAGACATATATTGTGAATTTTCTTGGCTTATTTTGCAATTTCATTGTTTCATTTTAGGAATGGTTAAGGAACTCACAGGAGGATACAAAATTAAATACCATGCTAATGGACTTGACAAGGATCCGATTGAGATTGACTTTACACCGCCTTTCAGGTTTGTGCTATAGTTTGGTATAGCTGCATAATTGCTGAATTGTTCACAGTCAAACCAACTAGTGTTTTGTTTTTGCAGACGGATTGACATGATAGAGGAGTTAGAGAAGATGGCCAATTTGAACATACCAAAAGATCTTTCCAGTGATGAAGCTAACAGATACCTAATGGCTGCATGTGAGAGGTTTGAGGTCAAGTGCCCCCCACCTCAAACGACAGCCCGCATGTTGGATAAAGTAAGTCTTCTTCCTCAATTTGGTTTATCTTCAGAAACTTGTTGTTTTGACGTAAAAACTGAGTTATGAAAAGATCTTAGGTCCTAGTGGTACCTTAGGTCTGAACTTCATTTGTTTATTGGGCTTAAGGCTTGTTCTATGACAAAGTATAGATTATTGTCCTGTTGTTTGTTTTTCGAATCCATGTATAACTCTCATGGCCGTTGCTATACAAGTAATCATTCTTGGCAAGCAGCTTGTTATTACATCATAAATTAGTTGTTTTACCCCAAACTTTGCTACAAATTTGTTACTTTGACATTGTATATTCAGTAGTCCACCCGCAAACCACAGCCACTCCTGCTCATACACTGAGAATTTTAGTAAGAATGATAAACAATTCTTCTCCTTCAAGCATGTACGTGTTGAAGATTTTAACAATGAAAAAGGAGAAAGCAGCTAGGCTGATGTGATTCTAATTATTATGCCCATTTACAGCTGGTGGGTCACTTTCTGGAAGAAACCTGTGTGAATCCTACTTTCATCATCAACCATCCTGAGATTATGAGTCCTTTGGCAAAATGGCATAGATCAAAACCAGGCTTAACTGAACGTTTTGAGTTGTTTGTAAACAAGCATGAGGTACTGTCATTCCATCTTTTAATTTGTGCTATTCTTCTCTTATAATTCATTGTTTGCTTCGTCTCTTCAATCCCTGTTGCTTATGGTCAATGTTCTTGAACTGCTCAGATTTGCAATGCATATACTGAATTGAATGATCCTGTGGTACAACGTGAGCGATTTGCTGAACAACTCAAGGTATGCTTTGTTCATTACAGTGCTTTTATTTTCAGCAAATCATCTTGAATTTCTGTCCGAAAGGGATTAATTTTTTTCTTTTTTTCCCAAATCTTAGGACCGACAGTCAGGTGACGATGAAGCAATGGCCTTGGATGAAACATTCTGCACAGCTCTTGAGTATGGTTTGCCCCCAACTGGTGGCTGGGGAATGGGCATTGATCGACTGGCAATGTTGTTGACTGATTCTCAGAATATCAAGGTGTGTGCTTTCTTCTGTGTGTACAATTTCATGTGATTTTCAGTAGCAGCTCACCCTAATTTGTGTGCTTTTGGGGGACAGGAGGTGCTGCTCTTCCCAGCCATGAAACCTCAAGAGGAATCTCCAGCTAAAGGTACTTATTCTTTGGTTGATTTATTTAGTTCCCGTCAGTGGCATAATAAAACTCTATTGCAATTAGAATAAACCATATTTTCCCTGTCAATGGCATAATGAGAATAAACCATATTTTCTTTAGTCTCCAAAAGGCAGCCACAATTCACATTAAAGTGTTTTTTCTGTTGTCTTTTAATTATTCCTTTACAATGGAGGTCAATTCAGTTAGATGATATATATTTTTTTCTCCAACGGTCATTCAATTTTCTTTTGTGACTGCAGCATCATGAGGGGTTAGATCTGGAGCTGAGTTTGATTTCATGTGGTGGGGCTGGAGATGTTAAGTGATGATAAAATTTTACACCATCAAGTCATTTTTGAAAGGGTTGATCATTTGAGCCCTTAAACTAGTTAAGTAATTGAAATGATATTTAGCAGGTACTTTTTTTTTTTTGGAGGTTTTGGTGGCTGTTTTCCCATTATTGATTTGCCTTATTATCTGTCAAAAAGTTTGCAATGATAAATTATATTCTCTTCCAATGGTCCTCTCATATTTAACAATTATTGGGAAGAAAATGAGCATATGAAGTTGGTTTTTGTTTAGTGTAAGAGAGTTGGGCCTACCATTAATCAAATGAACACTGACTCAACATGAACTTGTTATCGCGTGGAAGTAAAGAAAAAAGCTTCAGAGTTTTGCAGAAGCGCAAAATAACAAATTATTTAATCTGGAACGTCAAAGAAGGAAAGTAATACTCTTCTTCACTCACAATTTTTGATGGTTTTATTATTGTCACTCGACAATTTCTATATTTTAAATTGTATTAATTTCATATTTCAAGTTTATAATGTAAAGGTAGCCAGTTGTGGCCAACGCGGATCTGATAATTTGATGTAGCAATTGCTGGGCATTTGTATGCCTTTTATGTAAATTTTGTACATTAAGTTCTTAATTGGCTTCCTATCCTTCTTCAACGTCAATTCCGTGTTCTTAATTGGGAGTTGACATTATATTGTAAGTGGTAATTAAAATGTTAATGAGCGATCAAAGTGCAATTTTACTAAAAGATTTAATAAATCTTCCAATAGGAGAGTGACGCCTTAGCTTCTAGAACTTCTGTTAACCATTGAAGGTAGAAATTTGTCTCTTAGAAAATTAAGGTCGGTTTCTAAGAGGGAAAAAACATCACTCTCAGCTACTGTTCATCCTCTTTCCCTCCCCTTCTCACTTCAAATTCTAATTTTATGCTCGAATATGTTAAGGTGGGTAAGATTATGAGTTGCATAAAATTTATCACTTCTTTTCTTTTCTCTCTTTAGATTCATAAATTAAAATATGGAATCAGATTTTAAAGCATTAATTGATGAGGTTTTATATCTATAATTGAAGAACCAGGGAAGATCAAGGGAAATGAGAAGGTTTAGAAGCTTAAAGCTGCCACACTTCCAAAAGGTAAGAGGAAGGTTAAATTTATTTAAGTTAGTATTACGTGGTTGCTGGAAATTCCTTCTTGATGGTATTAATGTGAAGGAATGAAATAGTTGCTTTATAATAGACATATAAGGATACATTTGTAGGAATAGGTGTTGGTCAAATTTTTCTGCAAGGTCTATAGGACCTACCGAAAATGATTTGTGCATGGCTTGTTTAGTAGACTCACAAATTGTTTGGAACTAGGAGCAACTTAAAGAGATGCAAAAACCTTTAATTCTTGAGTAGGGAGCAAGTAGGGGTTTTGGTCATTAAACCCCTACAATTTAGTTTGAAGACGGATTTTATTAGGTATTCTACTACTTAGAGTGGAGTAGGGTTTAATAGATTCATTCCATGATGAATCATTTAAAACAAATGAATTTTATGGTTATGGAACTTTAATCATTGGTAGAATTTTGAGTTAGTAGGATATTTTGATGAAATCATGCTTGGTATGTGTAAGGTACATTACAAATTGGTTCAAGGAAATATTCTGCAGAAAACTAGAAATTTCAATCAACCCGACTGGATTGAGATTCAATCCAGTCGAGTGGTATCCATTCTGCCTGTCCAGAATGTAGGTAACCCGACTGGATTGGTTATCAATCTAGTCGGGCCACTTATGCATTTTGGATACAAAATGGGGGTCACCAGACTGAATTGAATTTCAATCCAATCGGGTACTTTTTTTAGTATATCTACCCAACTGAATTGATTTCAATCCAGCCGGGTTACTTAACTATTTCAGTCTAGAATGGGTATCACCCGACTACACAGAATCTCAATCTATTTGGGTACCCTCTGTTTTACCTAAACACTTTGAAATGCTTATTACTTATTATTTATATTTGTCTAGTTGTTCCAAAACTATGTTAACACTTTGGAACATCACAATAGTGATTTAAAATGCATAGTTAATTAGTATTCTGGCCATAAATTTCCATTAAAGTATGATTGGAGATACGAATGGTATCTTTGTCCCATTGATCTTGTATATTAAGGTATCCCCTCTATGGTTTGGTCCCAAATATCTTTAGTTAATATTTTATATAAATTCTAGACTATGAATCTTGGTGTCAGGTAATTAGGCATGCTAGAAAGGTTTTGCAGCTGCTTTTGTGACACTACAATGTCTTCTGACATTGGTGTTATGACACCTTCTTATTCATGAATTTTTTTTAGGTTATCATCTCTTCTGTTTGATACTCAGTAAAAGTATCTTCTGTTTTGTGCCTGCCACTCGAATTATAGGGATTAGCCAGTTACTTGTTATTCAATTCGTGTCTTGTAACTAAATAACTATGTCTATTTTGAACTAGTTAGAATTATATACCAAGAAACGAATAAGTCTTCGTTTGTTAAATTAATCCATTTAATTTATTTTTATTCATTCATTAACTCTTGCAACTATTTTATTGTGTACATGTTTTCTTTTATATCTTTATGTTTTCATTTGCATGTGGCACGGTGTAATTGAGCGGGTTTTGGAGTAGGAACAACCATGTATGGCCCAGGATTTTTGAGTTTTGCATCAGACTCTAGTATTAGGATTTTTATATCTTTTTGGAAGTTGTAACTAGTATGAAGGAAAATTTTTGTATAAGCATTAATTTTCATCTTGTAATCAAACTTTATATATGTATATATATAATTTAACACCCCGAAATTTGTATCAGACATGCATGGTATATTATGGAGCGCGAATAGTAACCCTAGGACAGTTTACGGGGTTATTACAGTATAATAGGACAGTAAAATTTAAAAGTGCATAAGTGTTAAATGTGTTCAAGTCACAAAAATTCGAGGATGGGTGGCCAGATAGGCAGTTGAACTCAACCCTGAAATAAAAAAATAGGTATTAGACAAAGTCTGGTGGTACAATTTGAGATAAAATTGAAATTCAATAGGCCTTTAAAATAGACAGTGAAGACTTTGTTCGATATTGTAGAAATAGTTGATCAAAAGTTTGACCATAATAAAAAATATTACATAGACCTCCAAAACATTTTTCATTTATCCAAATCTATTAGAAATAGTCAAACTTAGTATCTAGAAGTAAAAAAGAATCTTTCTGACGATTTTGAATTTTCAAATTTTTGATCAGCTGATTTTTTCTCCAAAGCTGGAACTATACTGAAACGAGCTCGAAATGACCTAAAATTTTAACCACATTTTTATTCATATATTTAGACATACAGAAAAAAATTTTTAGGGCATTATGATAAGTGGAACACTAGTTTTCGAAATATAGTGAAAAATCAAACTTAATATAATTAGCCAAGTTAAAGGATATTTTTCATTGATTCAAGGGCATAATTTTTATTATATATTGATTTATAATCATTTTAAATCAGAAATTGAGCAAGAAAATTAATGGATGAATCAACCGGGCCTAAAAATGGATTAATTAAGTGAAATTGAGCTAATTGGGCCAAATGGTTGGACCAAAGTGGTTGGGCCTGATTTGGCCCAATGAAGATGAGTATAAATATGGAAAAAAATCAAAATAGTCTGGAGAAATCAACCAAATTCTCCCTTGTTCCAGTCATCCTTCAAAGCCTCCATTTCTTGCATTTTTCTTCATTTTCCCTTAGGTAAATTCATCCAATCTTTCATTCAAAACAACTCAAGAGTCCTATTTCCATTTCTAGCCACCTCTAAAGCCTATTCTGCACGAAGGAAGTAAAAGAAATCATGTAAAGAAAGCAAGAGAAATTAAAGAAATAAAAGAGGGAGAATTTGGTCAAGTTAAGTTTTCAAGGAAAATAAGCGGAACAAGGCAAAAGGGATAATTTTTAATACATTTTAAGGTAAGTAGACTCAATCTTACAATTTAGTTCAATTTATTTCCTTGAAT
Source organism: Excoecaria agallocha (assembly GCA_037975025.1). NCBI lineage: Eukaryota > Viridiplantae > Streptophyta > Magnoliopsida > Malpighiales > Euphorbiaceae > Excoecaria > Excoecaria agallocha. Next base: position 1,440,917 of record CM075809.1, read on the forward strand.
TTTGTGAAAGTTTACATTATGTAACTATGGAAATCTTGATAAAAATGTAAGATAAATTGATATTTGTTAGTAAAATGATACAACAACATGTAATAATCAAGAGATGATGGAGAATAGAATTAAAGAGATAAGGATTTCAAGGTGGCCAAATTATACATTAAGGTACAACATGAATTAACTTGATAATCAATGATATATTTAGCATGAAATACATAATAGGATGTAGTATAATGTAATAGGGTTAATTAGAATAGAAAACAACAAGGGTACATAAGGATGTATAAGTGAATATAATGATGTAATTAAAGAAAATCTAAGGATTTCAATGTAAGCTAAATGAGTATCATCATATGAATGTCTAAAGTGACTTTAGAAACGCATGTGATATGTAAATGAGGGAAGAATCACATTATGTTAAGGACATAATGAAGCCGAATGGTGACCTAAGGAATAACATGAAGTAAATTGATGATTATTTGTATATTAGGCTTGAAATGAATAATATAGTGAGTGGTAAATATAAAATGAGCAATTAGAACTTTAAATAATGTATGGACATGATGTTAGGCATGTGAACATAATGATGTGCTTGTATGTAACTAAGAATTATCTATATAAAATGAATGTATATCAACATATAGTTACATAAAATGATGAATTAGCATGAAGTGATCATAAATTAGTAAAGAAAACAATTTGGAAAAGAGATTTTCAATGGTGGCCGAATTGGGTACTAAGACATAATGTGAATTAATTTGGTAATTTATGGCATACACAGTATGGAATACATAATAGGATGTATGAAGAATGTGGTGGAGTTGATTAGAACTAAAATAATAAGTGGAAACAAGAATGTGTAATTGAACATAATGATATAATTAAAGATAACCTAGGAATTATAAGGTAAATTGAATATGCATGATCATATAAATGTTATAAATGAACCTAGAAATCTCTATGGAATGTAAATGGGGGAAGCATCACATTATATATATGAATTCACATTGAGGCCAAATAGTAAATGGCATGACAATAGTAGGTTTTCATTACTTTTAGATGATATTGTATGTATATAAAATGAACATGTAATTTTTAAGCATGTTTAGACATTATAATGGCATGTTTCTATCAATTTTTATTATGTGATATTGTATGTATGTGTGATTAATCTATATTTGTTAAATATGCATACACCCTATTTAAGTATGTATCACGTTTGATAAAATTTAATTAGTAAAGAAATAATGTGAAATATGGGATTAATAATTTCAAGAAGGGTAAAATTATAATTATGTAGAGAGATAGGGACTAAAGTGTAAGTTTACCATTTAAGGTGAAATAAACGGTAAGAGAAGCAAAAAGGGTCAATAATGGAGCTAAATGAGTTAAAATATGATAAGAAGAAAATATAGGGACCATAATGTAATTTATCATTTCATGAGGAAGCATAAGGACCAATATGTAAATTTACACATAAAATGAAATAAAAGTTAAAAAAGTAAAAAAGAATCAAAATTGAGGTCAAACATGACGCATGAAAAGATTAGGGATCAAAACGTAAATTGCCACTACATATGTGAATTTAGGGACTAAAATGTAAATTTCAAATTTAAAATTGAATAGAGATAAAAAGAGACCAAAAAAGAAAGATTAGAGTAAATTAAGTATAGAAAATAAGAAACAAGAAAGTCCCGAGGACCAAATAGTAATTTTTCTCTATATAGAGAAATATGTGAATTCAAATAAAGAATTTAAGTATAAAAAGAATTAAATGATGATTTAAGGCAACCAAGGAATATATTTAAATTAACTAAGTAAAATGATAGCAGGCATAAAAAGGAAAAAAATGTTACTTAAAGTAGTTTCATAGAGATGAAATTTTGTATAACTGTATTAATCATTAGGTAATGGTGTTGCGAGGTTAGTCATTAAAGAATCCACAACGAAAATGCAGTTGGCTAGTACATGGAACTCTTTTGGTGACGTAAAGTTTAGTCATATTCTATATTAAGATTAGATAACTGACCTGTATTAAATTTTGCTATATAACAAATGACAATTAGTTGTAAATGTATGATCTAATATATATATGTGTGTGTGTGTGTGTGTGTGTGTGATTGGAAATTTTTATACTATGTAGTGGAGATGAATCGGGGTTAACTATAGGAGTGTTAATTTGTCAAATTACAAGTTTGGGTAGTAAAATCGATGAGTCATTATGCGACTGGAATTCGTACCAAAGGAATGATAACTTAATTGAATGAATAATAAAGTTACAACAATAACCAAATTGAACAATAAAGGATGATTAAAAATGGTATTGATAACTGGTAATCAAATTTGAACTTAAGAATTAATAGTTAATGAATTAGTCATTAATCAGTAAAATTAAAGAATAATTTAACTGGAGTAAAAATGAAATGCCATTATGGAAACTTTTAATGTACATATTAATGAACGAACATAGGGTGTTACATATAAATGCTCATATTTTATTGTGCACTTGTATAACTAATTTAACACTTTATACTTAGTTACATAACTAAGTATGCATAAAATGGGTATAGTTATAATTGCGAGAATTATTGATTAGATCTACATCTTCCGTAAAGTTATACCCATACCTATGTGCGCATGATATCCTCATAAGGGATATATAGGCATTACAATTTTATTTGTAGCATAGCATATTTTAGGTGATTCTGGTATAGTTGAATTTATAAATGGTCTGTATTTCTACTGTAAGCTCATGTATGGCCTAATGCGATTTTTCCTTGTTCATTATAGCATAAAGAATGTAGAGATTTCAGGAAGCAGTTGAGGAAACTGTTGAAAGTAACCTTCTTAAAGAATCACAACCATCTGCATCGAACCAATCCCGAGCATCTAGAGTTAATGCCCAACCTCCAGTTCTAAGGGAGACCTTGTTGAAGTTAACTCAAGTTATGACACTAGTAATACAGCGGTTGACTGCACCAAAGGCTCCTATAGACTCCTTATGGAAAAATAGAACCGATAAATTTATGGGAACATTGATGGATAATCTAACAAAGCCGAATATTGGCTCAAAAGAATTACCAAGGTGCTAGAAGAAATTAAATGCCCTCCTGATTAGATGGTATCTTGCGTAGTTTCTTTATTTCAAGGCCCTGTTTATGATTGGTGGAAGCTTGTTCAGAAACATCCTCAGCTTTCAGACTAGATAAGTTGAGAATTTTTTGTCCAAGAATTCATTTTATGGGTTTGTAATTTTAAATACGACCTGCATGTCATTCTTTTGTTGTAATTTTATTTTACTAATAGTTTTAGTAGTATAGTTTATTTCATTATTGTAATGAAGACAAAGGAATTTCATGAAGGGCTCCAATTCCATGATGATGGAGGTGCAAAGTGGAAGCTGTTGATCAATATAAGTTTATGTAATTCCACCTAGGATTGACCTTTGATCTTCATATTGGCTTATGAAAATCATATAGTTTTGGCCATGCTATGACACATTTTATATATTATGCATATTATATTAGTATGTGATGCGGTGAATGATTATATATGTGTATGAGATGCCATGTATGGGATGATGTATGATATGTAAATAAATAGACATCATAACTTAAAATTTAAAATTCCCTCACCAAAATTTTATGTCTTATGCCACCCATAATTATAACACCTGTCAAGACTAAGATCAGCAAAATGTAGGTTCTACCAAAGCAAAGTACATTAAGTTATCATAGTAAGATAGGATAGGTAATGGTGTTAACCATATGTTTAAAAATGGTTAGACTTACTTAGGCTATCAAAATGGTTTTGGGCTTAAGGCATTAGATGGGATTATAACTGTCAGGACATATGATGTCAAAATCCCATAAAGAATCTAAGAGTTACATGAGATGTAAATGGTAAGGAGTTATCTACCTAAATAACTTGATTTTAAAGTCATGCCAAAGCTGACTTAGAATTAAGTGAAATATGGATCTTAGCCCACTAAATCATTACAATTGTTGTAATTAATATTGAGGGTGAATATTTTAGTAGGAGATTTAAGAAATACTCTAAAATTAAATTGGTACTAATTTTAAGATTTATTTTGCATAGTTGTAGATCAATGGCTTCAAATAACACTTCCACACTATCACTGCAATCAGTCATTGAGAAGGACAAACTAAAAGAAGATGGCATTAATTTCCTTGACTGGTTTAGGAACTTGAGAATTGTTCTCAAGAAAGAAAGGAAGCTATATGTGCTTAATGACCCTTTTCCTCCTATCTTTCCTACTGATGCCCAAAGGGCAATTAAGGAAAAATAAAAGAAACATGTTGATGATTCTATTGATGTGGGATATCTTATGTTAGCCACAATGTGCCCAGAACTTTAGAAGGATCCGGAGCATTTAAAGGCTTATGAGTTGAGTAATCATCTCAAATAGACATTCCAACAACAAGCAAGGCAAGATAGGTATGAGACTACCAAAGCTTTGCATTCTTGTAAAATGGCTGAAGGTGCATTAGTAAGCGCTTATGTTTTGAAAATGAAAAGCTATATTGATCACATTAAAAGGATTGGATTTCCCCTCACTTTAGACTTAGCCATGGATTTGATCATTAATCCATTGCTTAATAGTTATAACCAGTTTGTTATGAATTATAATATGAACAATATGGAGAAATCCCTTCCTAAGCTGCATGCGATGCTTAAGATAGCTGAGCAAAGCATTACCAAAAGGCCCAATCATATTCTTGTGGTTAATAAAGGAAAAGGGATGAAAAATAAGGGCAAGGGTAAGGCTAAGGAAAAAGTTTCCGGTAAGCCTAAGGCACAAGCTAAACACAAACCCAAGGCAAAAGCTCTAAAGGAACGAGTTTGCTTCTATTGTAATGAACCTAGTCATTGAAAAAGGAATTGCAAGCTATACTTGGAAGAATTGAAGAAGAAGAAGAAGAAGAGTAGTGAGACTACATCTTCAGGTATTTATGTTATAGAAATTAATTTATCTACTTCTACTTCCTAGGTATTAGATACTAGATGTGGTTCTCATATTTGTAAAAATGTGCAGGGACTCAACAGGAGTAGGCAACTAAAAAAGGGTGAAATGGACCTACGAGTTGGAAATGGAGCAAGAGTTGCTACTTTAGCTATAGAGACTTATGAGTTGACTTTGCCCAATGGGCTTTTATTAGTTTTGAACAATTGCTTTTATGTTCCTACTTTGAGTAGGAATATTATTTCAGTTTCTTGTTTGGATGATGAAGGTTTTTCTTTTCTTATTAAGAATAAGAAATTTTCTATTTATTATGATGATATGCTTTATTGTATTGCTGGTTCATATAATGGCCTTTACGTCCTAAATCTAGAAAAATCCAACAATCAAGATATATATAATATAACTAAAAAGAAATCCAAACCCAATTATTCGAATAAAACATATTTATGGCATTGTCGCCTTGGTCATATAAATGAGAAACGCATATCAAAACTCCATCAAGATGGACTTTTGGAATCATTTGATTTTGAATCATTTGAAAATTGTGATTCTTGTTTATTAGGTAAGATGACAAAGGATCTCTTCACTGGACATAGTGAAAGGGCCAATGATTTATTGGGCCTTATACATACTGATGTATGTGACCCATTAAGCATAAATGCTAGGGGAGGATTTCAATACTTCATTACTTTTACTAATGATTTCAGTAGATAAGGCTATGTCTATTGTTACGACCCTAGCAAGTATACTAGATCGACAAGTAATAAAGTGGGGTATATTTAGGACCCTCAATATCGAACCCAAGGGAATTATGTGTGTGGAAACTGTGGAAATTAATTGTATGCTAAAGAATTTCTAATTATTTGTGTGTAAGAGTTATCTAATTTGTATAATGTAAACTTTAAAAACTAAAATATGCAATAAAGAGAAATTAAATTCTACTAATAGTAAATTAAGTATGTATTAAATTTAAAAAAAATTAACAAGTGTGAAAATCTATAGAAATTAAACGTTGCTTAGGTTCACTCATCCATCCCATACCCAATGTGAATTAATTTTGCCTAAAAGTATACATGAATGAATTCGGGATAACCCTCTTAACCCAAACATCCCATTCCGAAGCCAGCTATTCTTGTTGTTAAACGTCCCATTCCGAAACCGGTCTAATAACTAGCCTATGCATGGGTCTAACATCCTACGTTCGGTTTGTTTTCCCATTCCAGAGCCAAACAACCCAAAACCATCTATTTCACTACACACTCGAACTCTACAACTAAATTTACTGCACATCTAGAGTCCCATTCTGGAGCAATCTAAAATAGATAATGCTTTTAGATAGAAAAGCAGAGCAAAGATTCATTCACAACATTCAACTCACACAAGCATCAACATCCAATTAAGATAAAAGATAAAATCATTCAATAAAGCTAGAAAATCACTTGAATAGCTGAAAAATAATGAAATAAAATAATCAATAGTGAAATAAACCATTCATTCATATATATATATAACTGAGAATATGTTCAATATTCACATCTTTGGGTAGGGGATTCAAAGATTCCCTAAACAACTAAAAGACTACTCACTATCCATAACAAAATGAAAAGAGAAAATGATAGAATAACCCCTGAAATTCATGATGAAGAAAACCCAGCTGAATCCAAGTTTTTAAATCTCTTTCACCAACGCTTGACTGGAAAATGAACTACAAATGTGTAGATCTATACTTGTGAACTATAAATCTATGTTTAATCTAAGTATTTTTTGTGTAAATCTAACTATTTTCAAGTACTATATGTATTTATGGGTGTAAAATGAACAAAGAAATGAAAGAAAGAAGAGAGAAAACCCTAAATCCTAGTAAAAACCAACTCTCCCAATTCTGTAGAATAATCTTCTTTTTATAGATCAACATGGGTCACGGTTACTATGAAAACCCTGGTAACCGTGACCTCTAATAAAAAAACCTTTTTTGGTTGAAATAGGTCACAGTTACTATGAAATTCTTAGTAACCGTAAGATAACTCGAAACTGTAATATGAAATTGGGTCATGGTTAGCATGAAATTCCTGGTAACCATGAGATAGATCTCCTTTTCATTCTAGAATAAAAACATGCCTGCCTCACGGTTACTACCAAATTCTTAGTAACCATGAGGTGCTCCTCTTTTAGCTTCTATACTGAAAACTCCATAGGCCACGGTTACCATCTTATCATTCACAATTGTCATGCTAACCGTGAAAAGCTTCAAAATGGTGCATTTTGACATAATACACGGGTCACGGTTACTAGGAATTTCCTAGTAACTATGAGGTACTTACAAAAATCACAAAATTCTATCAAAAGCTCTCAAATTCACGCAAAAGCTAGAATTAACTAAGAATCGGATAAATTATTAAATGCAAGCAAAAATAAAGCAAAAGATACTAGACTCAAATTAAACTAAAACTAAATACTGAATTTGAGTTATCAAAATACCCACCACTTAGACTTTGCTTGCCCTCAAACAAATGAATTATCCATAATCTTGAAAACTCAAGACTCTAATTCAGAACAAGAAAAATCAGAAATGCTAGAGCAACACTTAGCAGAAGACACTCAGAAGAAGAACTTTATCAAAAAGACTCAAACTGATATATATCAAACAATTTCTCGTGTGTGTGTGCAAGGCTAAAACAGATTTATTTTCTTTCAAAACCAAAACTTCCAATGAATTCCAACAATCAAGCAAATAAAGAATTACGATAATTTTGTGCTTGCAACTTAGAACAACCATAAACCTATCCTTTAGTACCTGAACCGCAAGGGTCATCTCCACTAAACAACTTAGAACAAGATAGAATCACCAGGTCTTACAATAAGGTTATAATGGGGCTAAGGTAAAGGTTCCAAAGAATTAATAAGGTTAGCAAAATAGGATTAGCCACACTACTCAGAAATACACACCACCTAGCTTTCTCAAGAAATAAATCTTTCAAAATCCATGCTCTATTGTTATTAAAAGGAAAAACTAATCTTAGGACATTAATTGCATTCTCAAAATTGTAGGAAGTAGAATAATTAACACTTCCTATAAATGCTAGGTACCCCACACTTATTTTCTGCATTGCTAAATCAACCAAAATTTTTGCAGCATAATATCTAATTTGCTTTCTCTTTTTTTTTTAAAATTGTCACGGTTACTATGAATTCATGGTAACTGTGGGATACTACTTAGGTGATAGGAGTACCAAAAGCATTGATTCTTATCATCCTTGTCCCAAAAGTTTTAGCACATTAAGCTCAAAAATCCCTAAAAACTTTTCAACTTCCCTTTCTTGATTGACAATAAAAAATTTCATCGAACCTATCATGCAATTTTCACTACCCAACCTAGAGTGGCCAATTTCAAAATGGGAAAGACAAAGGCATTTAGGCTATATGGTTAAGCAATAGTGCAATATAAAAAATAAGTAGTAGCTTTTAGCATACCAATTAAGCTCAAAGGGGCTAATAATGATAAAATTTCCAAGGATAGGTCGAGAGTCATTTAAAAATTTGGTTATCAAAAAAAGGCTGCCTGGATCATATCCTAAACCTGCCTAAGTTGAATATTTATTTCGAAGGGTGATGAGGAAGGTTTTAGCTATTCCAGAATTCCTTCAGTCAACTGCTTTCACTCACCTTTTTTTTAAATAAAAAGCTTAGCCTATTATGCTCGTTAAATAAGAAATTGAATGATATGTGATTAATTGAGATCAATTTAAATAACAATCTTTCCTGAACAAACTACTGCTCTCTGGCTACTCAGTCTTTCCAACTTATCAGTTCAAAATGAGTCTAAGCTAATTCAATTCAAGATCAACTGGCAGCTCAGACTAATGGTATGGTGATTAATAACTAAACAGAAAAATTTATTCTAACTTAAATTAAAGGGAAAAACTAAAACTTTAAAACATAACAACCTACTTAAAATAAAAGGAAATGCAAAACATAAAGTAAAATAACCTAAAGCAAAACGAACTTCTTTAAATCAAAACTAAAGAACATTCACAATGCAAAAATAAATTGAACATAAAATGAACTAAACAATTGAAAAAAAAACTAAAAAGAGTTGTGGTTCAAGAATTTCACACTTTCAGCCATTTGAATCCCAACTTCTTCCTTTAAAAAGATAATCTGCATAAAACAATTTCTTCACAAAAAGATTAACTTCCTAAAATTGTTCAAATTTTAACCAACATGTTCAAAATTCAATATCAACAAAAATATTCTCCCACCCCACACTTAAAAACCTGCTATCCTCAGTAAGGTACAAATATAATTCTCAAAACAGGGAGGAAAGGAGAAGGGACTTCCTGCTCAGGGATGTAGGGGAGCTGGGGAATCAAGCCTGGCATTCAAATTAGCCAAGGCTTCGATTATCTGTTGTTGTTAATGCTTGAATTCTTCTTGGTTTGCAGCTAGAATGTCCATGCGTTCCATCAGAGCAGTATATTGGGCGGAGGACAAGGTGACAACATCTTGATCTGGGGTAGGTAGAGGATTACGTAGGCTGCACTCCATCTTGTGCAAATACTCTTCTCTGTAGATTAGCCTGAAATCATGCTCCGTAGTAGCATCATTTACTATGATCTTCATATTCTTCAACATTTTGGCATCAATATAAGCAGATGCAGGGAGGCTCTTGTCTACATCCAATGGATGCCCGAAATGCCTGGCAATCATTGTAACCCAGCTACCAAAAGAGATTTTCTTGACTTTAGTAGGCTTTTGCTGCATTTCCTCGAGTTTGTTCCACAAATGGTACACGGCATTTATGCAGCAATGTCTCACCATATAAGAAGGTATGAGAGCCTCTAAAAGATTGATCTACCTTGCACTTTGCACATGAGACATGAACGACATAGAAAATAATCGGTGTAAGATTCTCAAAACATGATCCTGTAGTAAATGGAATTTGGTGGTCCTGGCCATATAAGGGCATCCAATCAGCGAATCTCGGATGTTAATTTGCATGTCTGAAATGGAACTACACAGTGCAAAGAAAATCTCTGGTCAAGTTCGGATAAACAAGTTTCGTGCATTCAAAAAACTTTTCCCAACCAATCGCTGTAATGAGGCTGTTAATTTCCTCCTTGATCCCTAGCTTTTCCAATAAACTCATATTCAGATAAATTGAAGGAAGGTACTCGCAGTTGGAAAATATCTCATAATATGTCCTCAGCTTTTCAGAAACCCAGCTGGGTATCTTTAGCCCTTTCTTCTTCCTTGGATTTTGTTGCACAGGGGCTAAAGGTGGTGGCTGACTAGCCTCTGCACGCTCTTCGGAAGGTAGGGGTTGGCTGGCAAGAGGGAGGATTTATTGGGCTTGAAAAGAACTAGAAGCACGAGCTCGTTTAGGTTCCATTGGTCGGTGACAATGGAGAAGAAGAAAAGACTAGGAACAATAATGAAAAAGAAAATGTTAGGGAAGATGAAGAAAAGGGAAGGAGTAAAAGCAAACTAGATCTAAACAACAAACTATGAAAAACACAACTAGATCTAACTAATAAGAACGAGAACCAAACAAAAAGAAAATAAAAAAGATAAAAGGAAGACTTACTGGTGAAAACGATGAAGGACAACGGCAGAAAGATGAGAAAAAGAGAAGAAAAAGAAAGAAATAAAGAGAGAGAGAAATAAAATAAAAAGTGAAATGAAATGAAAAGAAAAGAAAGGAAAAGAACCCTAAACTAAAAGAACTGAAAAGGGCATCAGAAATTTTATGGTTTTTAAATTTTAAATTTTAAATTTTTTTAAATACTGGGTCACGGTTACTATGAATGTCATGGTAACCATGAGGTATCTCAACAAAAGATTCTGGATTAAAAATTAACCTAGGTCACGGTTACTATGAATATCATAGTAATCGTGAGATAAAATGTAGTTTACTACTGGACTAAAATGATACCTAGGTCACGGTTACTATAAAAACAATAGTAACCGTGAGGTAAAGTGACTTTTGCCTCTGTACTAAAAGGAATGTAACTCACGGTTATTATAAAAATGATAGTAACCGTGAGATACCATGAGTTTTTCTTCTGGAATAAAGATGGACATAGGTCACGATTACTATGAATTTCATGGTAACCGTGAGATAAAATGAGTTTCGGTTCTGGATTAAATTGAATTGACCTCATGGTTACCAAGTAAAACCCAATAACCATGACCTAACATGCAGAATTAAAACTAACCTATGTGATGGTTACTAAGAAAAACCTAGTAACCGTGAGCCACTAAAATTAACAAGAAATTTTATTTCTCTCACTCTCTTCTAATTATTAAACAAAACCTTCTTCTCCACTTAATAGACAGAAAGCACCAACATATTGAATGAATCTCACAATCCTTGAACCACTACCCTTAACAAGACTATTAAAAAGGAAAACAACACAAAACATTCTTAAAAGTAAGAGTTAGAGGTAGTTCTCCATTTATCAAGTCCGCAGCTGGACTTTCAAGTACCATTAAGGTTCATGGAGATTGACGATCACTGAAGCACCTTCAAATGTTGACTCAAAATAGGGCTTCATGCGATGTCTATTCACCTTGAATTCTTTCTCATCTCTTGGGTGTTTGAGAGTCACCACCCCAAATTTATTTGCTCTCACTAGCACATAGGGCCCTTTCTACCTCGATTTCAATTTCCCCGAAAATAATCTCAATCTACTATGATAAAGCAGCACTTTCATTCCAGGTGTAAGTTCCTTCTTGGCTAATCTTCGATCATGCCACTTCTTTGTGTTGTCCTTGTGCTTATTGGCATGTTCATAGGCCCAGAATCGGATCTCCTCCAACTCGTTTAGCTGCAAGAACCTGCATTTTCCTGCACTCTCAAGGTTAAAATTTAAGAACTTAGTAGCCCAATAAGCCTTGTGCTTTAATTCTACTGGTAGGTGACAGGACTTGCCAAACACTAACCTAAAAGGTAACATTCCCATTGGTGTCTTAAAGGCTGTCCTATATGCCTACAAAGCTTCATCTAACTTAAGGTACCAGTCCTTTCTTAATGCACTGATCATTTTCTCTAAGATGGCCTTTAACTCCTGGTTAGACACCTCAACTTGGCTGTTAGCTTGGGCATGATATGGGATAGTGATTTTATGCCTCACTCTAAATTTTTTCAATAAGGTTTTGAATTGATGGTTAACAAAGTGTTTCCTACCATCACTGATAATAGCTCTCAGGGCTCCGTAATGGGTGAATATATTCTTCCTTAAGAATTCTAGGAAAATATTTGCATCACAAGTCCTAGTGGCTACAACTTCTACCCACTTACTCACATAATCCACTGCCACTAGGATATATTCAAACCCATAAAAAATGAAAAAAGGTCCGATGAAATCTATCCCTCACAAATCAAACAATTTGACCTCCAGCATATTGGTCAGTGGCATCTCATCTCTCCTAGTTATATTTCTCACCCTTTGACATTGATCACAAGCTTGAATGAATAATTTAACATCATTAAATAAGGTGGTCCAATAAAATCCAGAAGAGAGAATTTTTGATACCGTTCTGTTGGATCCGTGATAGCCACCAACTTCTCCACCATGACAAGCTTGTATAATCTCTGCTTGCTCTTCATTGGGGATACACTTTCTTAGCACTTGGTCAGCATAAAGGCAGAAAAGGTAAGGATCATCCCAAATGTAATGCTTTGCATCAGCTTGTAGCTTCTTCCTTTGTTGCCATGTGATGTCCTTTGGCATATAACCACCTGCGAGAAAATTTGCAACGTGAGCAAACCAAGGTATAGAGATTTCGTAAATAAATAATGCATAAATATACTCATCAGGGAATAAGTCCAAAATATCCCCTTTCTCAATATGATCATGCTTTAATCTTAACAAATGATCTGCCACAATTCTCTCCTCCTTTCTTGTCTTTGATCTTCAAATCGAATTCTTGTAAGAGTAGTACCCATCTTATCAATCTCGGCTTGAGTTCCTTCTTGGCAAAGAGATGTCTTAATGTCGTATGGTCATATCACATCATAATTTTTGCTCCAAGTAGATATGATCAAAACTTCTCAAAGGCAAATACGATGGCAAAAAGCTCTTTTTCAGTTGTGGTATAATTGACTTGAGCTCCTGTCAAAGTTGACTTGCATAATAAATTGGACAAAATACTTTCTCTTGCCTTTGTCCGAGTACTACTCCCATTACAAAATCACTTGTATCACACATCAGCTCGAAGGGTAAATTCCAATCCGGAGATATGATTACCGGAGCTGAAATAAGCCTTTGTTTCAACAATTCAAAACCCAATAAACATTCATCATTGAATTCAAAAGAAGCATCTTTCATTAGCAAATTAGATAAAGGCTTTGCAATTTTTGAAAAATCTTTTATGAACCTACGGTAGAAACCTGCATGCCCTAGAAAACTCCTAACTCCTTTGACATGGGTCGGTGATGGGAGCTTCTTTATAACTTCTACCTTGGCCTTGTCTACCTCAATCCCCTTTTCTGAAATTTTATGCCCTTAAACTATGCATTCCCTTAGCATAAAGTGGCATTTTTACCAATTTATTACTAAGTTGGTCTTCTTATACCTACCTAATACTAAATCAAGATGCTCTAAACAACTCTCAAAATCTAGCCCATAAATGGTGAAGTCATCCATGAACACCTCCATAAATTTTTCTATAAAGTAATGGAAAATTGCCATCATGCATCACTGAAACGTAGTCGGTGCATTATACAGTCCAAAAGGCATCCTTCTATAGGCAAATATGCCATAAGGGTAGGTAAAGGTTATTTTTTCTTGGTCTTCAAGGGCTATGGGAATTTGCAAATATCCCGAATACCCATCTAAGAAACAATAAAACATATTTCCTGCTAACCTCTCTAACATCTGGTCAATGAATGGCAATGGGAAATGATATTTTCTAGTGGCATGGTTCAATCTCCTATAATCTATTCATACCCTCCAACCCGTGACTGTTCGAGTTGGAATGAGTTCATCTAGTTTATTCTTTACCACTGTCATTCTCCTTCTTAAGGACACATTGCACTAGGCTAACCCTTTTACTATCAGAGATTGGATAGATTATACCTGAACCAAGCAGTTTGAGTACCTCTTTCTTTACAACCTCTTGCATAGTCGAATTGAGCCGTCTTTGGGTTTGAGCTACTAGTTTGCAATCTTCCTCCATAGGAATTTGATGTGTGCAATAGCTTGGATTAATGCCCTTTAAGTCCGTTGTCTCCCATCCTATCGCCTCTTTATGCTTTTTCAACACCTTGAGTAATGTCTCCTCTTCAACACCTGTCAACAAAGAAGAGATAATTACTGGCTTTTCTTCTTTCTCCAAAAATACATACTTTAAGTGAGGAGGAAAGGGTTTAAGTTCAGATTTCAATTCCTCCTCTTGTAAAGTAGTTCTCTCTTACTTCAAATTCTCCTCTTCACAACCCTTCTCCATAACTGCTATCAATTTTTCTTCTACTCCATCCAACTCTTTACTCTCCAAAGAATGCATCAAGCTTGAATTCACTGGATCATTTAGCAACACTTTTTCTTACATTTCCTCTACACATTCATTAATCTTGTCCATGAAATAGATTGACCCCTCTAGGTCGCTTGATGGATACTTCTGAGCCTTGTTTATGTCTACCACCAATTCTTCATTGTTGAACCGAAGAGTGACCTTTTGCCCATAGACATTAATTAAAGCCTTTGCAGCATTCAAGAATGGTTGTCCCATAATAAATGGTACCTTCATATCCTCCTCCATTTCCATGACCACGAAATCTACAGGGCAAATGAATTTTCCCACTTTCACCAATATATCCTCAATAACTCCTTTCGGCTTTCTCATTGATCTATTCGTAAGTTGAAGTCTCATTCCTATTTCCTTGAGATCGCCTAAATTGAGTTTCTTGCACATGGAATAAGGCATCAAGTTAATGCTGGCTCCTAAATCACACAAAGCATACCTAACAAAGGTCTCACCAATTTCACAAGGTAGAGTAAAGCTACCTGGATCTTTCAATTTTTTTGGAATCTTATTCATGATAATTGCACTACAGTTTTTTGTGAGTTGTACAGTTCCATAACTCACAACACATATTGTACTGTAACAAATTTAACGTATTTAGAATTTCAATTCTATTCTATTAACATCATTAAGAAACCTCTAATGTATCTCAAATATCTTTTTTTAGTGATTTTCATTTCATCAGTTATTTCTAATTAACTATGAACATAGGAAAGGCTAAAAATAAATCCTGCAACTAGCTTTCTCAAATAAAAAATTAAGCCACATAATTGATAGTAAATACAATTAACAAATTAAGTCATCACCCATCATATATCAGCGTTAAGAAATAATTTTAAACACCTACATATGTCGACAAATATACCATTCGAATTAGAACACACATGAGACAAACATTTGATTCTAAACAAAAATTTAAAATTAATTTAACCAAATTTTTCGAAGGTAATTTTGGTAGTCACGTACTAGTTTGAGTAAAATTTTTGCATATTTCCTCATTTCGACCTATTACTATACTTGTTAGAGCTTTGCCGGAGCTTGAGCGACTCTTTGCCAATATGAAATCGAAAACACTTAAAGGTAGTTAATATTGAGAGGAGTCCAATAATGGTGGTCATGTGCTCCAATGCACCACCGTCTGGTTAAAAATTACGCTGGAACATCCGGAGGCTTTTTTCTCCGATCTGCTTGTTGTCAACAAGTAAGGAAGAACGGAGGGTACCAGGATGATTGCCTCACTCTTGAGGACTCACCGATGTTGCTTGTGTCGTCGATCGCCATCATTAATAGCCAAAAAGGAAGGAAGAAATCTTCGATTTAAAGAGAGGAGAACATAGAAAGAGATTTGAGGAAAGAAGGAAAAATGTCGATGACTGTAGGTTTGCTGAAAGAGAAGCAGCAGTTGCTAGATGCCGTACAATAGAAGAGGAGGCCAATGTTGGTGGCTAGATTTTGGAACCGATGAGGATGGCTCCCTCTCTCCGATCTGCCTCTCCCCTTCTCTCTCCTCTTTTCTTTTTTTTAATTGTTCTTTCCTTTGCAAATTTGTGGTTATGATAATTTTATCTAGAAAATTCTAGAGACTCTAGAAATATTGTTGTTTCCCATTGATATTATTATTATTATTATTATTATTATTATTATTATTATTATTATTATTATTATTATTATTATATACATCTTATATACATCTATTTATATTAGTTTCTTATTATTGGTTACTAAAATATACCTTAATTAAAATTATTATAGCAAAAGCCTAGAAATTATGCTTACTCATATCACATCCTCAATAAATCATCCTTGCGAACCGGTATCAAAAGTACTATTCACATATTAAAAAGTGTTCTCATACAACTTAAATTTTGGGGCATCACTATGATGTCCTGAACACCAATCTCTGTTTGGGCAGTAAAAGGTCAATAATCATTTTCAAATATTCTGTTGGAAGGTGACTCCATGACACCTACCTTTTGGGCCCATTAATAGACACCTTCTTGGGTTAACTACCAACAATAATTTAGGGTTTGATCTTTTTTTATTGTAAAGTAGCCAATTTATGATTTATAGTGAGCCTCTTCTAGTCTTGGACTCTAAAAGCAGGCCTCCGAGAGTGAACTGGGAATTGAGCATTGGCTCCGACATGCATCACACAAGCACTACAAAAAAAAATTATTTTATCGATGGATACAAAATCCGTCACTAAAAATGAGATATTACCGACGGATAAGCAACGAAAAAATAAAGGTGTCAATAAAAACAAAAAATTTTTAGAATAATAATTTTAGCAACGGAATAGAAAAACGGTTGGTATAATTGGCGGGAAGTAGTGGCGCCATTTTGTAGCAATGAATTTAACGATGCAAACATGCGTCGGTAAAGATATCAAACATTTTAATTTATGTATTGACGAAATTTTCATCGGTAATATAAATGCAGTTTATTTTAAATGTTTTAGCAATATAATAGTAATGGTATATCTATTTCGTAGGTAAATAATGGTGGCATAGGGACAAAATATGGGGCGACGGATGTGTAAATTGTTGCGATGGTATTTTTGTTGATAATCCTTCACTATTAGTTTTATTAGTACCAAGTAAATGTTTAAAATTTAATTTTTTATTTTTTAATAAAATATCATTTTTGTCCAAATAAATCATAAACTAGATATTTTTTCATTTTTATTATATACAATTTTTTATGAAAATAATTAATGTATTTTAGTCCTATGCATACGTTTTAATTATATATACAACATTTTTATGAATATTTAAATAAAAATTTGTTATATTTTGATATGATATATAAATTTAATCTATATAATTTATATTTTTTATTATTTAAATTTTACTTGATCAATATATAAAGCAACTCATGTTACCATAAAAATTTTAAATCAGATTGAAGATTAATTCATAATAATTTATAGTATAAAATTTAATTTAATTTAATTTTTAACTTAAATTTTATTATTATTATCATGGATAATAAAGTTATCTATCTTGTAAATTTAGTCATACCCTAAAAAATCTAGTCCTTAATTATAAAGGTACACACGGAAACAATTGATGGAATATGACATGGCATATACATGATGATCACACAGCAAAAAATAATAAAAATTGATCATACATACCACCCAATCCACAACAATAATCGAAAACATGCAATTTTAGGGTTTTGAAACTTACAATCTTAAATTCCTTTCAAAACTTGATTTTGATGATGACCAGCAACTAAGATGGATTTATTTGCCTTAGATCTTGATCACCAATGCCAAAGGAGCTACCTTTACGCTACTACTCTCTATTTCACACACACACTTGCAAAGAAGGCTTAAAACTAAGAGTGCTAGCTCTATGTTTGTGTATTCGGCAATGGAATTGGATTGAAGCCACAAGATCTGATCTTGTTCTTCTTTTAGGTTGCTACTACCCAAGAACACAAGAGAACAAGAAATAATTCTTTCACCTTGTGTATTTCGGCCAAGAGTAAGAGAGAGCAAAAAAAATGCCTAGGTTTTCTTTCCTTTTAGTTTACAAATCTATATCACTTATTTTGGTCAAGTGTGAATGCCGAAATTCACTCTCTTTAGGTAGTGATTTCAGCCTCCATCACTTCCTAATTAAGTGACATATATTAACTCAAATTTCTTTAAATTTTAAATTTAAATTAATTTAAAATAAACATAAGACATTTAATCAAAATAAATCACTTAATTAGGGATATAGTTGTCGAAATTCATTAGGATTTTATCTTGAATTTTCGGTCACTCTCTCTCCTATTTAAGTGTTTTATTTTAATTCAAATGCTATTAGGATTTAATACTCAATTAACTTAATTAATCCAATATAATTAATTAATTGAAATTAATCCTATTGGGCTGAATTTCTCTCTCTCATAGACTAAGGTCCAATTAGCAATTTTAATACCCATTACATACATTAATTTGACTTTAATTAAAAGCCCAAATTAATGTCCAATACTCTATTTAAATATTTTAAGCCCAATGCTTTGTGTGCGATCCTATAGGTCCATTTAATATTGGCAATGAATTAATAAATTAATCCAAAGGCTATATATACTCTCTAGCAATATATTATAGCATTACAAATTAAATGAAAATGCAAATGGCATTTAGTGACCTAATGCAATCTTGCATAATCCCTTACCCATAAATATCAGAATTAATATAAGGCATGAAACTAGTCACCCTTATATATACTAATTCCTTTCTTGATATTTCAGTGACACTGAACTCTCAAATAAATACTGATTACTCATTATTTCATCTCGGTAAGGCCATACACTTCTCAGTTCACTGATCAAATGGCCGATGATATTTTCTCTCTTATCGAGAGGGGTAATCCCTTTACTTCTCTCATGCTCTCTAACATGAATCAGTGCATACCCAAGCATACCCATACTTGTCACTCTGTTAAGAGCACGTTAGGTGTATGTCAAAGTACACAGTAATTCATAAAAAGTTTCATAGAAATTTTAGGTCTAAGAACTCCGATGCAAAACTTGCACATGAGAAACACTTATGACTTGTACCATGTAGTGTTCTCATGAATGGATCGAATCCAGATACCATGTTCTAAACATGTATTTATAATATCTGGTTGACACTCCAGTCCTTATGATCCGTAAGACAGAACTCAAATTATTAGAGAGAGCATACTAGTCTTAATTCATTTGTTATTCCCATAACAATGACTGACTAAGGATATTTAGAATGAAGTCTCCATTATTTCATGGTCTTATAACCATGTGCCTCACACATGATAACTTAAACTGAAATAATATTCTTGGATAGTTCTATCAATTGACATGCACTGGAATTCAATAGATAAAACAAATGCCTCATTTATTAGATTAAATGCTTTTTAAAATGTATTGGGGCAAGGGCTTACACTAACAATTTTCCACTAGCACTAGTCCAATTAGGCATAGCCTTAAGACCGAATGCTCTCAAATAAGCTTCGTGCAGATTTGGGCACAACTGCTTCGTCAAAGGATCTGCTACATTGTCTTCACTTGCTATCTTGCTAACTTTGATGTCCCCATGATCAATGATCTCTCTGATCAGGTGGTACCTTCTGAGTATGTGTTTGGATTTCTGGTATGACTGGGGCTCATCGGCCTATGCGATGGCTCCGTTGTTGTCACAAAAAATTTCTAATAGATCTAGGATGCTAGGGACCACTCCTAATCCAGAAATGAAATTTCTAATCCAAATAGCCTTTTTTGCAGCCTTACTCGCTACAATATACTCAGATTCTGTAGTTGAGTCGGCAACGGTCTCTTAATTCGAACTTCTCCAGCTGACAGCACCATCGTTTAAAACAAAAACAAACCCAGATTGTGATCTTGAATCCTGAGTGCTGGTCTGAAAAGCAGCATCGATATAACCTTGTATAACAAGCTCTTCTTGACCACCATACACCAAGAAGTGATCTTTTGTCCTTCGCAGGTACTTTAGAATCCCCTTTTATAGCAGACCAGTGCTTCTCACCAGGGTCTTGCTGAAACCTACTTGTTATACTCAGTGCATGAGCAACATCCAACCTAGTACATAACATAGTGTACATGATAGATCCAATAGCAGATGCATATGGGATTCTACTCATGTTGTCCCTTTCCTTTTTGGTTTTAGGGCACTGTTCTTTAGTTAAAGGAACTCTCAAAGCCAAAGGTATGTACCTTTCTTTGTTTCTCCCATTCTAAAATGCTTTAGTACTTTGTCTATGTACTTTTCTTGACTTAGTCCCAAAAGCCGATTCGATCTATCTCTATAGATCTGAATACCAAGTATTGTCTCAGCTTCACCCAAGTCTTTCATTGAGAAACACTTCCCCAACCATTGCTTAACCTTTTGCAATGTTGGAATTTCATTCCCAATGAGAAGGATGTCGTCCACATATAGGACCAAAAATACTATTATGCTCCCACTAACCTTCTTGTACACATAAGGCTCATCTTCGTTCTTGGTGAAGTCAAATTCTTTGACTGCCTCATCAAAACAAAGATTCCAACTTCGGGATGCTTGCTTTAATCCATAAATGAATTTTTGAAGCTTGCAAACCTTCTTAAGATGTTTGGGATTGACAAAACCCTCAGGCTGTGTCATATACACATTCTCAAGTAAATTTCCATTGCGAAAAGTAGTTTTGAAATCCATTTGCCATATCTCATAATCATGATATACAGCTATGGCAAGCAAGATCCTAATGGACTTAAGCATGACTACAGGCAAAAATGTCTCATCATAGTCTACACCATGAGTTTGTCGAAAACCTTTTGCTACTAGTCTACCTTTGTAGGTCTTATCAGGTTTGAGTTTAAATAGCCACTTGCATTCAATTACCTTAGCACCTTTTAGTGGATCAACCAAGGTCCAAACCTGGTTATCGTACATCAATTGTATCTTAGATTTAATGGCTTCAAGCCAATTTTCTGAGTCTAGGCTCTCAATAGCTTCTCGGTAGGTAGTAGGATCCTCATGATCTACTAACTCAATAGTGTCACTGTCGGTGATTAGAAATCCGTATCTTTCAATCTCCCGATGTACCCTACCGGACCTTCTAGGTTCTTGTGTAATGAGTTCTTGTTCCACAACTGGTTGTGAACTTGATCCTATTTCCAACTCATCCTCTATAGGAGTTTGTGGCGCTTGAATTTCTCCAAGTTCTACTTTACTCCCACTGTCTTTCTTGAGAAGGAACTCCTTTTCCAAGAAAATAGCCTTGCTAGCAACAAATACTTTATTCTCGACTTGTGAGTAAAAGTAGTATCCCTTTGTTTCTTTGGGATAACCCACAAACAAGCAGACAGTGGATTTAGACTCTAGTTTATCAGATGTTAATTTCTTAACATGTGCTTCATAGCCCCAAATCCTGAGAAATGACATATTGGGTTCTTTCCCAGTCCGTACTTCATATGGTGTCTTCTCAACTGCTTTAGTTAGAGTACGGTTTAGTAGAAACACAACAGTTTCTAATGCATAACCCCAAAAATAGACAGGAATATTTGCTTGACTGATCATTGATCGAACCATGTCCAATAGAGTTTGATTTCTCCTTTCGGATACATCATTCCATTGTGGTGTTCCAGGAGGAGTGAGCTTTGAAATAATACCACACTCCTTCAGATGATTGTCAAACTCTTTGCTTAAGTATTCGCCACCTCGATCTGATTGAATGGCTTTTATACTTTTTTCAAGTTGTTTTTCTACTTCGTTCTTAAACTCTTTGAATTTCTCAAAAGTTTCAAACTTGAACTTCATTAGATAGACGTAGCCATATCTACTGAAGTCATCTGTGAACGTAGCCACCTCTAGCTTGTGTACTTAATGGTCCATATACATTGGTATGTATTAGCTCCAATAAGTCATTAGTCCTCTCACCTTTCTTGTTAAAAGGACTTTTTGTCATTTTACCATGCAAACATGGCTCGCATGTGTCATAAGATTCCAAGTTCAATGACCCAAGCACTCCAAATTTGTGGAGTCTTGAAATGCATTTTTCGTTTGCATGCCCTAAACAACAATGCCATAAGTAAGTAAGGTTCAATTAGTTTGATTTAACTCTATTTGTATTAATGTTGTATATGGTCTCTTTATTTTGTAGATCAAGGATATAAAGGCCATTTTGCAACATGGCATTGCCATATGAAATGCCTTGGCGACGAATATGAACATTGCCATTATTAATAACAAAATCAAATCCATCCAAATCCAAACAAGAAACTAAAATAATGTTTCTGCTCATAGCAGGTACATAATAACAATTTTTCAAATCTAAACAAAGTCTGAAAGGTAAAGTGAGTTGATAGTCGCCTATCTCCATAGCAGCAATTCATGCTCCATTCCCCACACGGAAATCCACTTCATTTTTCCCAAGTAATCGCCTATTTCTTACCCCCTGCACATTTGAACAAATGTGAGAACCACAACTGATATCCAATACCCAAGTGGTAGAAATAGAAAGGTTAATTTCAACAACAAAAATACTAGAACTGGACGCCTTGGCTCCATTCTTCTTTTGTTCTTCCTTGAAGAGAGCACAATTCTTCCTCAAATGTCCTATCTTGTTGCAATGGAAGCATGTGCTCTCGCTCTCTTTGAGATTTTGTGCCTTAGGCTTGGGTTGGGCCTAAATTGCACTCGCATTTGACTTGAGCATAGCCAGGTCATAGTTAGGTTTTGCCTTTCCCTTTCCTTTTCCCTTAGCTAGTCCCTTCTTAAAGCCCCCTTTAACCATAAGTACAGGATTGGTCTTTCAAATGTTCTCTTTAGCATTCTTAAGTATCCGATGAAGCTCAGTGACTATCTTGTTCATTTCATGCATGTTATAATTCATAACAAATAGATCATAATCATCAGTCAATGAACCTAAGATCAAGTCAGTGGCCAATTCCTTCGAAACTTGTACCTCAAGCTTCTCAAGAGTATCAAGATACCCTTTCATCTTAAGTACATGGGTACTAATAGGAGTACCCGCAACCATCTTACAAGAAATTAAGGCCTTTGTTGTCATGAATCTCTTGTGACGAGCTTGCTCTTGAAACATCTCCTTAAGGTACACCATGATCACATAAGCCTCTTGGTCCATGAATTACTTTTACAAGTCAGGCACCATAGTGGCCAGCATAAGACAGGTCACATCATTGGAGTCACTCTTTTTGGTCTTAAAAGTTTCCTTTTAAATCGTAGAGGCGTTCCTAGTAGGTTCTTTGGGCAAGGGTGCATCCAAAACATACAACTTCTTCTCTTGCTTAAGAATAATTCTCAAGTTTTGAGACCAGTCTATGAAATTGGTGCCATTCAGTTTGTCCTTTTCCAGGACTGATCGCAATGAAAAGTTATTGTTTGAAGAAGCCATTTTCAATCTACAATAAAAACTTAGCAAGATTAAATAAGGTCTTATTTATACTCCCACAAACCGAATTAATATCCCTTTAAAAATTCACGTTAGTGATTTAATATGGGCTAGGATCCACTTTTCACAATAACTTATTAGTCAAGATGACCTTGTACACCTAACAAGTTAAGTTACTTAGGTAGGAAAACTCCAATCATGTCTCGTACGTGACTCTTGGATCAAATGGGCTAACATCTTAAGATGTTATAGCACAAACCCATTTATTAGTTGCCTAGGTCCGGGCATCCCTTTCCATATTAAGTCCAACCTACATTCACAACCCATGCCTCACAAAGATAATCGGACGCATCTAGGACGCCTAGTCTGCGTGACTAATAATCGATGCCTTGACATGTTTCGAATTAGGAAGGCAACTTTGTGACTTACTAATTTAGGGATTCATTTTATTATGGCTTACATGGCATAAAATTTGTCATCCATTCATAGCATGCATATATATAATTGCATAAAGTAAAGCGTGAAAAACATAGGCCCAAAAACCTACAACTAAGATTCTATACTATTACATAAGAATCTTCGAGTTGGGCTTCTCCACTCCAAATAAATTTTATACTAAGAAATAAATGAAACTTTTACAATAATACATAATGGCTCGCAGGCCATATTTAATTACAAAAACCCAGGGCCCATGAATGCACCATGCATATCCATTCATCACAAAAAACAAGCAAATAAATATACATAACATTCATGGATAAAACAAAGTCCAATTTTAATTAATTTAGCCAAGCCCATTAATGAAAATTGTGTACTTGAACTTTTAAGAGAAGATCCCATGATGGGCCTGGGCCGGAGTCCAATTGAAATTAATCCTATTGAGCCGAATTTCTCTCTCTCATGGACCAAGGTCCAATTAGCAATTTTAATACCCATTACATACATTAATTTGACTTTAATTAAAAGCCCAAATTAATGTCCAATACTCTATTTAAATATTTTAAGCCCAATGCTTTATGTGCGATCCTATAGGTCCATTTAATATTGGCAATGAATTAATAAATTAATCCAAAGGCTATATATACTCTCTAGCAAGATATTATAGCATTCCAAATTAAATGAAAATACAAATGGCATTTAGTGACCTAATGCAATCTTGCATAGTCCCTTACCCATAAATATCAGAATTAATATAAGGCATGGAACTAGTCACCCTTATATATACTAATTCCTTTCTTGATATTCCAGTGACACTGAACTCTTAGATAAATAATGATTACTCATTATTTCATCTCGGTATGGCCATACACTTCTTAGGTCACTGATTAAGTGGCCAATGATATTTTCTCTCTTATTAAGAGGATAATCCCTTTACTTCTCTCATGCTCTCTAACATAAATCAGTGCATACCTAAGCATACCCATACTTGTCACTCTGTTACGAGCACGTTAGGTGTATGTCAAAGTATACAATAATTTATAAAGAGTTTCATAGAGATTTTAGGTCTAAGAACTCCGATGCAAAATTTGCACATGAGAAACACTTATGACTTGTACCATATAGTGTTCTTATGAATGGATCGAATCCAGATACCATGTTCTAAACATGTATCTATGATCTCTGATTGACACTCCAGTCCTTATGATCCGTAAGACAGAACTCAAATTATCAAAGAGAGCATACTAGTCTTAATTTATTTGTTATTACCATAACAATGACTGACTAGGGATATTTAGAATGAAGTCTCCATTATTTCAAGGTCTTACAACCATGTGCCTCACACATGATAACTTAAACTGAAACAACATTCTTGGATAGTTCTATCAATTGACATGTACAGGAATACAATAGATAAAATAAATGTCTCATTTATTAGATTAAATGCTTTATAACAATGTATTGGGGCTAGGGCTTATACTAGCAACAATATCCCACTTTATTTTTTTTTCCCTTCAGAACCTTTCTTATAAAAGCACTTAAAAGAATTTGCTTAAATATAATTTACTTAAAAGAAGCCCTAAATTTATCTCTCCACCAGCAGAAAATGAGATTACATTTCCTCTACTCTGCGATGAAGTTCTGCATCCTCCTGCATCCTCTATCGATCGGCTTCCTATGGTTAGTATTGTAAGTTTTCTCCTCATTTTTCGATCACTGGTGCCCTAAGCTTTGGTGCCATCTCTCTTTCAGTAAAAAGACTTAAAATAAAAACTTAAAGAGATTAATGCTATCTCTGGTGCCCTAAGCTCTCTCTATCATTTCATCCTAGGAATAAACCCTAAGCATAGTTTGCTTCGCTAAATTCGATGAACTTGCTGTCCACTCCAATATTTGATGAGGAATCAAGTAAGTTTTCTTGTTTTACTTTCTTTTCATCTCTTGGTTCTTATTGTACCTATTGTATTCTTTTTCCTTTTTTTGTTTTGATTTTTTTTACTTTTCCTTCTCCCATTTTTAAATTTCAAAGATGAGATATCATCTCATATGTGATAAAATAACTTAATTTTATTTTTATTTTTGATTAATATTTTATATAATTTCTGGGTTGGAGAATGGTTGCAATTTTGAGTAAATAAAGCTCAAGTTTAGTTTTCTTTCTCATCAACCTTCTCTACATTTTATGGGTTTGAGAACTTTGTTCTCTTTCTTATTACAAAATGTAATTTTAGATGGCTGGGAATTTCTTTTCTATGATAAGTGTCTCAGTTTTGGATCAAGAATTTAAAAATATAAACTTTCCATGCTAGAGGACAGGATGGAGTTCGTTGCACGGATTTTTTTTTTCAAAAATTAGCAACTTTTATCTTTGTCTATTTTAAACAGACATGTCTTATTTTCAAGGATTATTCTTTTGTTAAGAAGCATGCTCTTTGCTTCTCCACAACTTTTGCATATACCATATCAATCCTCCTAAACATGAGGTTTGTAGTTGGATTGCTTCACTTATTATTTGTTTGTGTATTTTTTTTGGCTTATTGTCTACATTTGTTAGTGATGCTTTGTTTTTATTGTTGAACACTGCAACTTTCCTTTATAATATGGCACTTTTTTAAGATTTATTATAGTTAGGAGCTTCTACAATTAGCCTTGATGATCCTCTGCTATCTGTTGATGACTTAGCAGACCAAATCTCAGAGATTCTTAACTATTTAGTTATGCCATTTCGTAGTTTGAATAGGCCTTTATGTTTTTGGCTAGTTTTGAAATGTGTCAGTAATTACCCATTATATAATCAAAGGTCATGAATCTTTTAGTTTGCCCGTGTCTATTTGTTTGCTTATTCTAAAACTGAAAGAAAATGAACTTACGTGTTTTTTCTTTCATTTTTTTTACCTTTTTAGACTAAGTGTGGTGATGTTTATGGGGGTGACAACTGGAGCTTACACTCTTACTCTATTTATTGTCTACTTTATTCTTTGTCATAGTGTACATGATTTATTTAATATTGATTTTAAATATTTTTTGAAATGCTGGAATTTACTAACCTTAGTTTTGGTTATGCTTTGCAACAGATAAAATATAAGCAATGTGCTTTTTATTTGATACTTATTTCTCCCCTGTGAAAAGCACCCTCATAGATAGAATGGTTATGCAATAAGGTTTCTTTTCTAAACCTTTTTGTGTTAGTTGGTGATCAAGCAATCTTGTCCTAATAAATGAGTTTGATTTTATTCAGGTTATCTCTAACTTGCTATATTATTATGGCATGGGTGGAGTGCTAAAGGAGTTTTTGCTAAAGCGATTTTTCAGCAAGGTATTCTTATGATTATTTATTTTAGTGGTATTTTAACAATATAGTTTAACTTTTTCCATTCGTTTTCCACTTGCTAAACTGCATCAAAGAACCTGATAAATATGTGCTAAACTCTGTTTCCTATATTTGTGTGTCTTAATGATCTTATATATATGTAACAATGAATACAAGTACATCCCCATTTCATTTTAATTATCTTGTTTAGATAACCATAGTTGATATTGTTATGATCTCAGAATTTTCATTTTATACATCATTTATACATAAGCATTCTTGGTATTCTATTATATAGAGGAATGTTAATTAAAGATATGAAAAACATTATGTTACTTACTTTTAATTAATGAAGATCATATCGATTTCTAAGTCAATATTAATATCAAATATCATTCTCTATTTTTTTCCAAATATTCTTTTCCATTCTCTATTTATCATTTGCACTTGAGGCTTATATGCATAGGCATACTGTGACGTACATTTTTTTTGTCCCCGACGGGGAGTCTTTTCCCTATTGGTTCACCGACACCCGATTTCACCCCCGAAACCAAGAGATCATCAAGTTTGAATGAAGAAACCTCTGACCTTTAGTGATTCGATCCCACTTTTAGGGTTAGAACTAAGTTAAGGTTCTCGGCCCAGGCCGACAGTCACTTCGTGATTGGAAAGAGACTCAACTTGATTTGCCAAGTCATAAACCTCTAAGGTATAATGTAGCACATCCAGTTGTCTCTATCATCATATCACTAATAATCGAAGACTGAGTGGCATTTAGTTAGGCACCACAAGGCTAAATAGTAAGGAGTCAATACCCAATAAAATATTAGGAAAGGATGGTGGTCCGACCTTGTGAGGCCAAAAATCCAGAGAAGGTTTAAAATTCCACTCTTATTTTTACCCTTGACAAATGTGACATATTGGCACTCAAATTAATCGTGTTATCCCTTTTCTTTCATGCAAGAGTAGAACAAATATGAAAATTAAAGGCGCACCCAATCACATAAGAAAGCAGTAAACCATGACATATAACAAGGCAATAAAAATATCTATAAATCAGGTCATTCATTATGATCCTTTTAGGTGAGGACTTTGGTCCTGGCATGTAAATTATTGAAGAAGCGTTTCATTACGAGATCTTAAAGACAGGGACTTATCGGTCTAATTTTTATTTATGAAATGTCCCATATTATTTAATTATGTATAAAATCATTTACATTATTAAAAGTTAATTTTTTACATGTGAATTTCTTAAGGAAAAATGTAGACATTGATCTGACTTTATTAATGAAATACCCAATTAATTACCATAAATATTTTGGTGACATTTTCCATTTGGGGTCAAAAAAGTATTTTTATAGCAAAGAGACTGGATAGTGGGCTTACCTGGAGCGCTTTCTTGGTTATATCAACAAACGGCTTTATTTCTTGGGAGTAATAATAATAACAATAACAATAACAATGACAACAAAAATGATAATGATGATTAAAAAAATGAAAAGAAGTCATACATAAAACTAATTTAAATTAAGAAATATAAAAAAATAAAAAGAATAAGGATCTTGCACGCATGTCAAAATATGCACGAAAACGTTTTTGATGACATACGGTCAGTTCTTCTACCTTAAAAAAATGAGAAAATATATTTTGGGTCGCGCACCGTTTGACATGTGGGTGCATATCAAACAATGCACAACCGTCTCAACCTGATAGTGGTTAGCTAGTTTTCTGTCTTTTTAAAATAAAGTCCTTGCTAATAACGGATCCAAAAGGGAGCAAAAAAGGAAAAAGGTAAATATGAAGACGAGTTTTTCAAATAGAGTTTTATGTAAAAGAACGATTTTTAAAAGAAATGGACAAAAAAAAATTAAAGAAGATGGCCTAATAATTTCTATCACACAATAATATACCTTTTTAAAGGGTTTTACAACCTAAATCTAATAGAGATTAATATATAATAAAAACTAACGGATGAAAAGAATGACTAAATTTATTATAATGTGAAAATATTTAGAAAGGCCTTTTATATTACCTTCAATGTAGTGCTGAAATAGCCAAGAAATAGTTAAAGAATTAAGAGCTAAAAGCCAAAAATTGCCTTTTGAAAGTTTCAAAGATTTCTTTTTAAAACAATGTTAACTCTATTTGCTATCAATTCCCAAAACTTGGCCAACCAACCCTTGAAGAGGATTCGAAGAAAGCTTATAAGGGAAGGAGTGTACGGCCATACCATAGGGATGCATGGTTGTACACTCAAGCGGTGCCCCTCACTTACCCACTTGCCTCATGGGGAAGTTCACTAACTTTTAAGTGTACAGCCATACCATAGGGATGCACGGCTATACATTCCAAAAATAAGTCAACTTGCCTGGAAAGGCAAGATTCCTTGAAGTGCACAGCTGTACACTCTTGATACCATATAAAATGGAATATTATTTAATGCATATTCTCTTCCATTTAGGTAGCTAAGTATGTTAAATTATTTATATTTTATATGTTTATTTGCTTTGTATGATAGTTTGGGTGCAAAAAGGAAGAAGGATCAAACAAGTCGTGATACAGTGTGTGACTCACAATCAGGTTCACGAGTCACACATAGGCTCACGACTCACACAGTGCATGACTCACACAAAATCTCATGAGTCATATAAAAGTTCACGAGTCACACAAAACTTCACTAGTCACATAAAAGTTCACAAGTCACACAAAAGTTCACGAATCACACAAAGGTTCACGAGTCACACAAAAGTCATGAGTCACATAAAAGCTCATGACTCACACAAAATTTCATGACTCACAAAGGTTCACGAGTCATGCACAAGTTCACGAGTCACACAAAAGTTCACAAGTCACACAAAAGTTCACAAGTCACACAAAACTTCATGAGTCACATAAAACTTCAAGACTCATGCACCAGTTCAACAAAATTCATGACTCATGAAGATATTCATGAATCAATCTCCAAAAAGAGCACGAGTAATGAAGCACTTCACAAGTAACATAGAAAGCTAAAAGTTCACGACTCGTGAAGGCTTTCACGACTCAATACAGACACCTGCTTTCAAACGACACAATTTTTCAACATACCTTTTCTCAACCAATAAGGGTTTCCATCAGGCATTTTCATGACAACTTTTTATCTTCACACCTAATCGGAAGAGGCACGATTATAGAGCTATTCTCTCTATAAATAGGGATCCAAGATGCTGAAAAATCAATCGAATTAGTTTTTAGTTTTTGTAGAGAAATATAGTTTGTTTTGGATAAATATTTTTACTTAGTTTTTATTCGATGATGAAAAAGGAATAAAGCCAAGAGAAGAAGAGATAAGTTTCCTTCACTTGTCTGTTTTTAATTCAAGTATATACTTTGGCTAGTTTCCTTTGTACATTATAAATATGCAGTAGTATTTATTTAAGACATGTTTATTATTATTATTATGAATAAAGTATGATTTACATCCATTTGTGTGTATTGATTTGCTATGTATGCTTGGCCACCATATTTGACATATTAGTCAATTTATTCGCAATGAGAGTTGGAATTCTTTGATGGAAAAACAAATGAATGTACTTAAAGCATTGAATGCCTTTAATTTGACTTAAGAAATTCACTTTGAGGGGTTAAAGAATTGGCATAGAGCTTCATAATTTTTGTTTCTCTCTATAATGACACGAGAGTGCTTATAGACTCTAAATGAAAATAACTTTACTGACAATGAGAGTTGCTTTAAAGAATCTTAGCTAAATTCTCTGGTCACTTTATTTATACAATTATTTGTACTTATTCTAAAATGAATTTCTCGTTTTATTTCTAATGTATATTTATACCATCATTTAAGTCATCTTTAATCCAATTTGATTTAATCTATGCAAAGTAATTTAGATATTTAAATACATAATTTCCATTTTAAGCATTACCTATCCATCTACTCTTTGTGATTTCAATACAAAATTTACCCCGTTCCTTTTGGAACGATACCCTACTCATCCCATATGTAGTTTAGTGAGGCTAAAGGTTCAATTAAATCCCCATCATATTTTGGCGTCATTGCTGGGGAATGGTTTAAATGAATTTTTATTGATTAAAACAAAGTAATAGATATTTTAGGACTGTATGTTAGTAGTTAGTTATTTATTTTTGTGTATGCAATTTTATTTTTAATTTTATTCCTCGAAAAAGCATCAGGATTTCTAGTATGATAATTTGGATATTATGATCTTAGACTAACGGGAATTGCATGTGATTTTGTATGTGTGTTTGTATGCTTACATGTCTGTTTGTATTTTATGAGTTTTTGTGTGTGTTTTATATGTTAGTTGCATGTGAGTTTGTGTGTATTTGTCATGTGTGTATTTATTTTTTTTAACTAGACTTTTCAGTTAGTTTTATTATAAAGCATTGTTCACTTTATATATCATATAGGTTGTTATGTTAAGTCATTTACTTTTTACGCTTATTTTATTAGTCTTTTAAAGCTTTTAGTATGTGTTTTACATTTTTCAAGTTATCTCTTTTTACTTCTTTCAACATTTTAGGTTATATAGTCTCTTTACTAACTATGCTTTAAGGTTAGGAATTGCTCATTTAGTTTAAGATTTTTGGGTTTTAGTTGCCTTATGAAAACTATAGCCATAATTCTTACCCTTAAGCCTTTCAATAATGGATGAGGACTAGTGGAAATAAGAAAAAAATGAAATGAAAATGAAAAAAAATAAAATAAAGCAAGATGCATATCCAAAAATTTCAATAGAGTATGGGATAAAGCGTAAAATACACCCAATACTACATTCTTTTGCTATTTTAAAATTCATGGGATAGAGTCTAAAAGTATATTCATGTAAAAAAAAAGAAGAAAAAGCAAAGTCTAAAAAAGCCATGAGATTGGATTAAGGGTATGAGTGCTTACAAATTGTCCTAAAAGGCAACTGACAACCTTAGAATCTAAAATTTTATGATTAATGTTCTCCCTTTAACATGTTTAGTTTTGAGACTTTATACTTGTGATGTTGGACTTAGTAAACTTAGGTGACTTGTTAAATTTAGAATGCATGCTTTAAGATTTGATTTCCTGATATTTTGAGTGTTTAAGGTATTTGATTTCATTTCAATCCTATCCAATATGCATAATGAACCATGCTTTATATTACAACTTACTTAGTTTAATTTGGAATTAAATTTTCTCATTCTTTTCTTTTGCTTGAGGGCAAGCAAGGTTTAAGTATGGGGGAATTTGATACCATATAAAATGGTATATTATTTAATGTATATTCTCTTCCATTTAGGTAGCTAAGTATTTTAAATTATTTATATTTTATGTGTTTTTGTCTATTTTATGTGTTTATTTGCTTTGTAGGGTAGTTTGGGTGCAAAAATGAAGAAGGATCAAACAAGCCGTGATGCAGTACTTGACTCACAATTAGGTTCATGGGTCACACATAGGCTCACGACTCACATAGTGCACGAGTCACACAAAAGCTCATGAGTCACATAAAAGTTCATGAGTCACACAAACTTCACTAGTCACACAAAACTTCATGAGTCACATAAAAGTTCACGACTCATGCACCAATTCATGACTCACAACATCACGACTCATGAAGATATTCACGAATCGATCGCCAAAAAGAGCAAAAAGAGCACGAGTAATGAAGCACTTCACGAGTAACATAGAAGCTGATAGATCACGACTTGTGACAGCCTTCACGACTTGGTACAAAAACTTGTTCTGAAATGACACAACTTTTCAACATATCTTTTCTCAACCAACAAGGGTTTCCATCAGACGTTTTCATACAATCTTTCATTTTCACACCTAATTGGAAGAGGCACAATTATAGAGCTATTCTCTCTATAAATAGAGATCCAAGATGCTAAAAAAGGAATCAATCAGAATTAGTTTTTAGTTTTAGAGAAATACAGCTTATTTTTGGATAAACAATTTTACTTAGTTTTTATTAGATGATTACAAAGGAACAAAGCCAAAGGAATAAGAGATAAGTTTTTTTTTTTCTTGTTTATCTTTAATTCAAGTATATACTTTGGCTAGTTTCCTTTATACATTACAAATATGTAGTAGTATTTGTTAAGAACATGTTTATTATTATTACTATAAATGAAGTATGATTTACATCCATTTCTGTGCATTGATTTGCTATGTATGCTTGGCCACCATATTTGGCATGTTAGTCAATTTATTCACAATGAGAGTTGGAATTCTTTGATGGAAAAACAAATGAATGTACTTAAAGCATTAAATTCCTTTAATTTGACTTAAGGGATTCACTATGAGGGGTTAAAGAATTGGCATAGAGCTTCATAATTTTTGTTTATCTCTATAATGACACGAGAGTGCTTATAAACTCTAAATGAAAACATATTTACTGACAACGAGAGGTGCTTTTAAAGAATCTTGGCTAAATTCTCTAGTCACTTTATTTATACAATTATTTGTACTTATTCTTAAATGAATTTCTTCTCTTATTTCTAATATATATTTATACCATCATTTAAGTAATTTTTAATCCAATTTGATTTAATTTATGCAAAGTAATTTAGATATTCAGTTAAATACATAATCCTCATTTTATTCGTTACCTATCCATATACTCTTTGTGGTTTCAATACAAAATTTATCTCGTTCCCTTTGGAATGATACCCTACTCATCCTATACGCAGTCTAGTGAGCTAAAGGGTTCAAATAAATCCCCCCATCAACTCTTTATGCAAGGTCGTGCATTTCCAAAAAAGGAAAAATCCCAGCTCTTATGCCAAATGATGAACATTCTTCGAACGTACGAGCGTATAAGCCATAAATGCACAGTGTACAAGGTTCCTAAATGCACGTAATTCAATTTCAAGTTTTCGACTAAAGGCATTTTTTATCGTTTTCCCCTTTGTGCAAATCGGCTGCCTGGGCTAGGCTCAAAAATGTTTTAAAAAGCTTTTCAAAAAATAATTTCAACATAATGAAGGTTTCACCGTCTTCGATTCACTATTTTTAAAGGAGCAATTTTCCTTATTAGGTAACCCTGACAAAAGCATTCTCATGATCCAGTGCTTATAGTTACCCCTAACTTTAGAGAGACTAGTACGTGCAAGAGTTTAGACAAGCCAAAATTTAGAGTAGGAGAGAGAGATACTAACCCAAGGAGGTGATCTCCCTGCTTGCTTCTTAAGGAGGCTTGGTTGGTGAATGACGCCAGTTTATGGTGTGCTTCTTGGTTCAGAGGTGATTCCACTTTTATGGCTATACACCTGACTTGAAGACGATCCCACTTTATGGCGATACCTTGAGGCGATCCTGCTATGTGGTTATACCTTAAGGCGATCCCACTATGTGACTATACCTTAGCTTAAAGGCGATCCTACTATGTGGCTATACCTTGAGGAGATCCCACTATATGGCTATATTTTATCTTGAAGGCGATCCTACTTTGTAGCTATACCTGGGCTTGAAGCTAATCCCACTATGTGGCTATACCTTAAAGCGATCCCACTATGTGGCTATACCTTATCTTAAAGGCGATCCCACTTTGTAGCTATACCTTAGCTTGAAGATGATCCCACGATGTGGCTATACCTTGGGGCGATCCCACTAAGTGGCTATACATTGACGTGATCCTACTAGGTGGCTATACTTTGAGGTAATCCCATTTTGTGGCTATACCTTGATTTGCAAAAATTTTGCCCCACTATGTGGCTATACCTTGATTTGTGAAAATTTTGTGAGAATGTTGGGGTGGCTTAGATCTGAAGTTAATAAACTCGACCATTTGCCCCCTATAGCGGAAGGAGTGCCATCATAAACATCACTCATGAGGCTACACTGGTTGATGCCATGTAGCCAATTGAATTTAGTTTGTCATGCATTTGTAGTGTTGAAAAAATTAGATTAGGATTCGTTGCCCCCTGTCTCATTCATTAAGACACTTATTCATGTTAATTTTTCTTGTATATATTTTCCCTTCTTATATTATTGTCATTTTTATATATACCCTCTTTTGGCAACATGATATACAAATTTTATTGAGTACAGTGCCTATCTAGCATTATAGCATATATCTCATTAGTAATCAATCACTTTTATCCTATAATGTGAATACTTTTGAAACATGCTCAACCTGTTAATATCAAATAACATCGACTTATGGCATAAGGCATTTTATATGTTAGCAAACAACTAATGCCAATCATGGAAAAAATTATAATTTCAATACAAATTCAAAATAATAATCCTGGCAAATTTTAAGGGAAATATCCAACTATAAAAGAAAACAGATATCCACAATGTAATTAGAAAAATAAACAACATAAACATCTATAATAATTGTCCCAATCTGAAAATATGCGCGAAATGTGAATTATAAGAATGTATATAAAAAAGATCATCATCTCCTTAAACTCTCGAGGTCTCAATACAGGCCATAATCTGTGGGGCTTTCTGATGGAGAACGAGATAGGGAACAGTGCCTGTAAAATGGTGGACTCGATGCCTAAGGTATGAACGGTCCTGGCTGTATGGGTCTTGGAGGCTAAACTATAATAGGATGCAGGAACTCATTAAGGTACCCTACGCGACAGTCTATATCCTCCCGAATGCTAGCCAAGTCTGTTGTATATGCAGTAATGCAACCTGCAACTGTCCCATTTATACTTATCACATGAGCTCTGAGGTCAGTGTCCAACTTGTCAATCTTCTTCTTAATCTTATCCCTGGCTCCTTTAACAACCTCCTTGCCTGTCAAAAAGGCAGTTTCCAATGTTGTGATGTGGTATATGGCCTTCTACCCACTTTTATCCACATTCTGGACCCCCATCTTTATCTTGGTCAAATCAACTATGAACTGCCACTGAAGAGCATCAAAATCAT
Organism: Excoecaria agallocha; assembly: GCA_037975025.1. Classification (NCBI taxonomy): domain Eukaryota; kingdom Viridiplantae; phylum Streptophyta; class Magnoliopsida; order Malpighiales; family Euphorbiaceae; genus Excoecaria; species Excoecaria agallocha. The sequence continues at coordinate 1,476,925 of CM075809.1, forward strand.
TAAACCTTTTCATATAGGCCTCATTCTGCTTATCTTACTCTTGATGTATGGCCTATATATCTGCGGCCATGGTAGTTTGAGTCACAATCAAGTTTTGGATTCCCTATAAAATAGCATTCCATAGGGTAGCCTCCTGAGGTAGAGGGGGTGTTGAAGATGATGACACACTGGGGTGACCATAAACCCTGATGGAAGGTAGGGAAGTCCTGTAGGGGTGGTGACACAACTGGCTCCTGGCGGGCCTCTTTTACAAAATAATCAATGAAAGGAATCTCTTCTTCCTCCCTAAGTCTTAGCCCCAAATTTTCCTCCATCTGCTGGTCATTATATGATACTTACTGAGGATGTGGTGGCTATGTCTCACAACCATGCATCATCCTACCCGGGTGAAGAGCGGCTTCCATCTCCTCCAACGTCATCAGTCTAATCCCATCTAGAGCAATATCATCCTCCCTAGCCATTCGTATGTCATTTACTATCTCCCTATCCAAATATATGCCCTCTCTAGTAAATGGTCCTATCCATGCCTCTAGCATACCCTCTGCTAGAAGTAACTTGGTGACCAACCCCCCAATAGATGTAGCATCACCCGGATGGTGCTGAGTAGTGCATATATGCTCCAAAATAATGTGGCTCGGGTCTATCTGCATGCCTACCACCATGCCCCATAGGCTGTATATCATTGCCACCATAAAAGAACCAGGACTGCCCAACCTCCCCAAGTATGGCTGTATATATAACCAAAAGCCTTTTATGTCACATAAGTCAAAAGTGGTTTCAAAGAAAAATCTCAAAGAAATTCCCAGTAGAGTTGCCTTATAATCGTGCTTTTTTCATCCCCGACAGAGGGTTTTTTCCCCTTCGGGTCACTGAGCCCCGATTTCAACCCTGGAACCAATGTATCGTTAAGTTTGAATGAGAAAATCTTTGAACTTTAGTGATTCATTCCCATTTTTAGGGTTAGAACTAGGTTGAGATTTTCGACCTTTGCCGACGATCACTTCATGATTTTAAAGAGACTCAGCTCAATTTGCCAAGTTATAAACCTCGAAAGGTATGATGTAGCACATCCAACTGTCTCTATCTTATCACTGACAATCGATGACCGGATGGCATCTAGTTAGGCATCATATGGCTGAATGGTAAGAAGTTGCAACCTAATAGAACATTAGGAAAGTAGGGTGTTCTGACCTCGTAAGGCCAAAAACCCAGAGAGGATTCAAAATTTTTCTCTTATTTTTATCCTTGACAAATATGACATAACGACTTTCAAATTAATCATGTTATCCCTTTTCTTTCATGCAAGAGTAGAGCAAATATAAAAATTAAAGGTGCACCCAATCACGTAAGAAAGTGGTAAATCATGGCATATAACAAGGCAATAAAGACATCCATAAATCGGATAGTTCATTATGACCCTTTTGGGTGAGGAATTTGGTCCTTGAATGTGGGTTATTAAAGAAACGTTTCATTGCGAGATCTTAAAGAAAGGGATTTGTCGGCCGTCCAAGTTTTATTTATGAAATATCCCGTGTTATTTAATTATGTATAAAATTATTTACATTATTAAAAGTTAATTTTTTACATGTAAATTTTCTAGGCAAAAATGTGGACATTGGTATGACTTTATTAATGAAACACCCCCAATTAATTACTATAAATATTTTGATAACATTTTTCGTTTGCAGTCGAAAAAGTGTTTTTACAGTAAAAAGAAGGGATAGTGGGTTTACTTGGAGTGCTTTCTTGGTTATATCCATAAAAGGCTTTATTTATTAGGAGTAATAATAATAACAATAACAATGACAACAAAAATGATAATGATGATAAAAAAATTAAAAGAAGACATACATAAAACTAATTTAAATTAAGAAATATAAAAAAAAGAATAAGGGTATGGCACGCATGTTGAAATATGCATGAAAGTGCTTTTGACGACATACATTCAGCTCTTCTACCTTAAAAAATGAGAAAACATATTTTGAATCATGCATTGTTTGACGCGTAGGTGCTTATCAAACAATGGATGGTCATCTCAATCTAATAATGGTGAGTTTTTTGTCTTTTTAAAATAAAGTCCTCACCAACAATAGATCCAAAAGGGAGTAAAAAAGGAAAAGCTAAATATGAAGATGGGTTTTTCAAATAGGGTTTTATGTAAAAAAAAAACGATTTTGAAAAGAAATAGACAAAACAAAAATTAAAGAAGATGACCTAATAATTTCTATAACACAGCAATATACCCTTTTAAAGGGGTTCATAACTTAAATATAACAAAGATTAATATATAATAAAAACTAACAGATGGAAAGAATGACTAAATTTATTATAATGTGAAACTATTGAGAAATGCCTTTTATATTACCTTTAGTGTACTTACTCGATTAAACTATCGAATGTCGAATTCATAGACCCTTTGTAGTGTTGAAGATTTCTTTTTGAAGACAATGTTAACTTTGTTTGCTATCAATTCCTAGAACTTGGCTAACCAACCCTTGAAGAGGATTTAAAGAAAGCTTATAAAGGAAGGAGTGTACGACCGTACCATAGGGATGCACGGTACGGTTGTACACTTAAACAATGTCCCCCACTTTCGCACTTGCCTCATGAGGAAGTTCACTAACTTTTGAGTGTACGACCATACCATAAGGATGCATAACTGTACACTCAAAAAGGAGGTCAAATTGCCTGAAAAGGCAAGATTCCTTGGAGTGCACGGTTGTACACTCTTTATGCAAGGTCGTGCATTTCCAAAAAAAGGCAAAATCCTAGCTCTTAGGTCAAATGATGAACATTCTTCAAACGTACGGGCATATAAGCCATAAATGTACGGTGTGCAAGGCTCTTAAATGCACATTATTCAATTTCAAGTTCCCAACTAAGGGCATTTTGCATCATTTGCCCCTCTGTGTCAATTGGCTGCCCGGGTCAGGCTCAAAAATATTTTAAAAAGCTTTTCAAAAAATAACTTCAACACAATGAAGGGTTCCTCATCTTCGATTCACTGTTTTTAAAAGAGCAGTTTTTCTCATTAGGTAACCCTAACAAAAGCCTCATCGGGACCCAGTGTTTACACATACTTACTTACGCAAGTAAATATAAAGCGTATTTTTCTAGTTAAGTTATTAATCACTCTTTTGATATCGTAGTTGATTTACTTTAGGTTTATATAGTTGGCATATATGAAATTGATGTAATTGTCCAATGATACTTAGCTTGAAGACCTAGAAAAATAGTTTTTATTGACAAAAAAAAAGATAATTGATGTATGTGACATAGCTGCAAGTTTAGATGCTTCGTAAAATGCTCCAAATGCAGAGGGATGGCCAATATACAACATTTTTGTTTTCTTAAGAGACTTTAGGGAGGAAAACTACTTGTTGAATCTCGGTTCTTCCACCCAAAAGGTTTAGTCAGTGATTGAAAAAAAGTTGGATCTTTCTAACAACAATTTAAAGGGTACCATAGATGCAGAGCATGTAACTAGAAAGAAAAGATATCTTAGAAAGGCTTTGAAAAATGAGTTAGGTGCTAATGAATCTGCACTTAAGTGACTTGCATTTTCAACTGTAGAGGAAGCAATGGGTAGTTCATAAAAAAATAATTTCCATATATATATATATATATATATATATATATATATATATATATATATATATATATATATATATATATATATATATATATATATATATAAAACCATGTTGACCATTCAAGTTCTGCACAAGATGAGTTTTGGCTTTGCCTTGTTATTAGGTTGTAAGTTATGCACTTTATTCAAATTAGATTATGAACTTTCTTTTTTTAGAATCAAATTAAATTATTAATTAAGGTTTGTATTTTGTAAATTATGAGTTCAATTTTACAATATTATCTCCTTTTGATGGCCACATCTCTCATTTGTCTATTTACTAAAATGTTTTATTGTTATTATGGTGTTTAACTTTAATAATAGAAGTGATATTGATGTTTGAATATGATACTTACGTGTGGAGCAAGTATTAACCATAGCAACCTTTTGGTTTTGGAGAAGCAAGTCACATATTCCATCAATAAAGAAAAAGCAGGTTCCTTCTTTTATATAATGTAGTGTACCCAACCAAATAATGATCATCTATTCCAGAATCCAATTAAAGATGTTATTGATAGGTTGTTTATAGCACAATCCTCCCTTTTGGTTTAGTACTTATATTGCATAGAGTGATTAGAGTTGTCATCTAAGACAAGTATGCTATTCATCTAACACTACCCTGATGCTCTAGAGATACAGTGTGTAGCTGATCTTTATGAAGATATGATAAGGTGTTCTGTTGTGGATGCAATAAGTGAGGTACTTCTATTAGGCAACCATTTGATCTTCATGGATAAAATTAGTTTTGTTGTTTGTTAGCTTTCTCATATAATAAGACTGATGATTATGCATGCAATTTCATGTTTTCACATTTTAATTCTGTAACCATGTGTTGTATATTCAAGTGTTCAATGTTAGGGATGAAATATTATCTAGTGCAAGCTTAATTTCTAGTTCTAATTTCGAGAAGTTGCCTAATATTGGAACAGTAGGACAACTAGGGGTGCACAAAAATGCCAATGATGGAACAAAAAAATAAGCTTCACAGGTATAATATAAGATGTAGTCTTTAAACCTCTCATTACTCTTATTAAAATGCCTTAGTCTGTTCACTCAGTTGCTAACCTTGAATCTGCCATTGAAAGTTGTTTTTTAAGTCTTTCTTGCAAGTCAATTTTGTATTAAAAGAATTATATTTACATTTTTTTCAGAGCTTTGAATTCAGCAGTTAGAACAACAATAGAGGGGCATCGAAAGATCACAGCTTTAACCAGCTGCCAGTAAATTTTACAATTATATTGGTATTGCTTGTGTATAGAATTTATTGTGTTTATTTTTGCTCTTGCAAACAATTTTCTACAAAAAATGCAAAAAATAAATAATAAATAATTTAGTTTTACCAATAAAATACCGACAGCTATATCCGTCGTTGTTTGTTTCTAAAATAAATTAATATTTTTTATTAATTAAATTTATTCCATCGGTAAAAAGTCAAATTGATGAGATATCCGACAGATTTGTTAGCAAAACTATCAAAGGAATTTTTTTATATTTCCATCGATAAAAATCCATCGGTAACTCTTATCGATGAATTTTTTCGCCAGTAAATTGCTACATACAAGCGCCTTATGGACGGAAACATTTCATCGGTAAATCCATTAAAATACTGTCGATAAGGGCTTTTTCTATCGGTAAAATGTTAAATTCCGTCGATAAAAATCCTTTTTTTTTTGGTGGTGAAGTAAGTCATTGAAATTAGTGGGCAAAAGTGTAGAGAGAGACTAGGGAGAAAAACTCTTACTCAGATGGCCTATTTATAAGCTTGGGTTGCTTGAGTTACCAAGGTACTAACTCATGTTAAGAAATAATAGAATTTTCCATAGTTAGAGCACCCTATTTGGACAAGGATTTTAGAGAAATCATTAAGGTGACAAGATCAAGGTTATAGGTTTGGATTAGGAAAATACATTAATTTTGGATCTATTAGATGAGTCAGATTGAGTGAATTTGGATTAAATTATTATCAAATCATAATTTCAAAATATTATCGAATTGCATCATTTTTAAATCAAGTTATTTCAAATTTTAGATTGGACCGGATCCTTAACTCAAATTCATATCATTTTTCACCACATCAAAACTACTTGATTGATTTTTCAAATTATCAAAATAAATTTTAATTTTGATTTCAAATTATTTTTTTAAATATCAATATTTAATAAATATTTCAACCATTTCTAAATTTTAATAACCTATACAAATTTTAAAAACGACTCATTGTTTAAAAAATAATTATTTAAAAAAATATGTTGTGGACATGTACTATAAAAATATTTAATTAAATTATTATTTTATATTAACTAATTTATTCAAATATATCAAACAATAAAAATTATTTGAAAAATGTGAACTAGATCATTTTTGTGTCTGGTTTCTTTGAGTTGCCTTTTTTAGAGAAGTAAGAAGAAAAGATGGTATAATTTATAGCTTTTTTATATATCAATAAAATAACAAAACATAAGAACAAAAATTTATGTATGAATTTTTTAGAAAAAGAATTTAAAAGATAAATGTGTTATAAGAATTGTTGCGTGATCCATTGGATTTATTTTGATTTGACTCTGTTGACTTATGGGTTGTTTCTTACTCGACCTTTAATTTTTTGGGGTCTCATTCAAGTTAATTCATGCATGTCTTTTCTCATATTAGGATTGAGTTTGAGGCTTTTTTTTTTTTTATCAAATGGATTTGCATCCAATCCACAAATTCAGATAAAATATTTACAGATCTAATTTTATTTCAGCTTACAAGATTTCTATATATTATCTATTTAATATAACAAATATGAAGTATTTCTATTTGTTGTACTTTTTTATCTATGCAAAATTCTTTTGGTATTTTTTTTAATGTACATAATTTACTACAAAAAGCACAATTCTTTGAAAATAAGCAAAATTTTACAGAAAAGTTTCATTTAATTTATAGAATTTATTACTAAAATTCAGAATTTTAGTACCATGAAAATTATTTGGAAATTTAGATGTAATTTTAATGCGAAACAAGTTCGCTCAAAGTAAATTTAGAATATATTATTATATTAAAACATGTTCACTACCAAGGGATATTTTTTTAAATAATGTTTTAACAAAAAAAATTAAAAAATTAGAGTTTGTTAGAAACTATTTGAAAAAGTGATGTGAAATTCAATTGTTGCGAGATCAAATACGAGAAATCCCAGACTGCTTCCATTTTCTTTTTCCTGAATTATTATTAAAATTGTGAATATATAATTCAATTCCAAAGTTATGGCCTAGTGACAACAATTTACATTCTCTCATTCATGTTGCGGGTTCGCATCCTATCAACAATCTTATTCCCTTTTCGTAAGGATTTATTACAAAAATAGGTATCAACTATATAATACTTTATAATTTTGGTGTTTCGCCGTTATTGAAGGAAAAATGATCGAATAGCGATGAAATAGTAATAAAATAGCGATAGAATAGTGATAAAATATTAAAATTATAAGGTATTCGAGACTCTTTTTTATAAGGTTTTTAGATGAGCTTCAAAATTGTAATATAACCTATAGTTGAAAACCTCTTTTGTAATTGACCCTTTTTATATATAGATCGTAGGTCACAGTATAATGAATACATTGAACAAGTATCCCTGATGCCAAGGTGTGGCTTAATGACAAACCTGCATTCAATTACCTGTCATTCACACACTTCACTCTTTCACGTAGAATAAATTATTTAATATTATCTTCATTTATATTTTTTAAAAATTAATTATAAATTTTAATTAACTGAAGTATGAAAATTGATGTAAAAAATTAATGGTAAAATCTAATATTAAAAATAATGAAAAAAATAGTTGTTAGTAGGATTCCCTCATGCTATTGGTAGGGGAGTGTAATTTTGCCAGTAAGCCATACCTTGGCATTTTAAATTTATATTCAATAAATTTACTATAATTTAATTTGTTTATATATATATATTATTTAAAAAAATGGTCCACTATCAAATTTTTTTTTTTAAATTTAAAAAGAAAAATCACATAGTCAGTTCATCTCATTCTTAATTTGACTGTAGTTGAACCTTTAGCCCATCAAAAGATTCTTTTCTGGGTCAAGATCTGAAAATATTTCCATATTACTGATATTCTATTGCCTTAAAATATTAAAATCTCTTTCTTTTTAATATTTAAAAAAAAAGAAAAAAAACTTATGTCTTTTTATTTTTTAATCAAAATTAAAAAACAGTTTATTTATATATAAATTGTCATTAAATACAAGAAGGGCAGTGAGCGAAGTGGAAGAGGGAAATGATTGTTGTTATTAAGCAGAACCAAATTGTTTATTAACAAGATTCCAATAGCAAGAGTCCAGGCTTTCCTTTCACATATTTGGATCTTGGACTCGTCCCCACTAATCACTAGTCCCGACTCTTGCCTGGACCCTTCTCCATTATTGCTGCTTTTTTTTATTCTTTTTTTTGGTTTTATTAAACTATATATGTATTTTATGCCAAGCACAGAATCTTCTTCTTGAGCTCCATTAATTTATACAAACAAAGTTTTTGCCTTTTTCTTGATCTGAATTTAAAAAAAATTTTTGCCTTTTCTCTGTTTTCATGGGGAACGCTAACAAGAGAACTGGTGATGATAGTGAGTGACACAAAACTGCAAAGCAAGAGCGTGGTGACGTGCAGGGCAAAGGGTGAGGCAAAAGGGGCAGCTGTCTTTGTCCTAAAGGCCTTACTTCCGTTTCTCTTTGGCTTCTTCTTCTTCTTTAGCCTTTTAATCTTTTCTTAACATTAAGAATTTGCATTTCGTTTTCCTGATTATCATACCCGGCCCACGACCATCTTTATTGACGTCAAAAGATTACAACTTGCAGAGAAAAGTAGAAAACAATGGCCGTTTCTGCATCTAATCATACCTGAAATTACCCATCAAACGGTTCTGCTTTATTTTGCTTCCTCAGCTATCTGGGTAATTCATTTACCACTTTGTTTTCTTTTTATGATTTAATAAATCTGGGTTTGCCTCCTTTCGTTTCTGTCGTTTTCAGTTTGTTTCCTTCCATGTTACTTGGGTTTGTTTGCTTTATGGTATTGATCAACTGATCCGTTTTCTCTCTTCCCAGTAGTAAGAGATCAAACTATTCCACTATTATTGCTTTAATTAAGTGACTAGTAGCTAAGAATTTGATAATTTGGTATGTGATTTCTTGTTTCTTCCTTTGCTTTTCCCCCCCTTTCCAGTGTATTTGCTTGGTAGTTGTTATTATTGAGTGGCTTCAAATCTCAACTCCTGGGGAAAGATGAGTGGAGCTGTGCTTGTTGCTGTTGTTGCTGCAGTTGGTAACTTGTTGCAAGGATGGGATAATGCAACCATAGCAGGTAATTTAACTCAGACTTGCTTCATACTGCCGTTGATGAATTCATTTTTGCTTGAATTGACTAGATATTTACTGCTTTCTAAATTAAAACCCGTTTTTTGTCTGATTCTTCATAGTTATAAAGGATTTCTTTCTCTTTTTTGGTTTGGTTGCAGGGGCTGTTTTGTACATTAAAAGGGAATTCAATTTGGAAAGTGAACCGACTATAGAAGGACTGATTGTGGCTATGTCACTTATTGGTGCCACTGTGATAACTACATGTTCTGGAGCCATATCAGACTGGCTAGGCCGCCGTCCTATGTTGATAATCTCATCTGTTCTTTATTGCGTAAGTGGTATTGTGATGTTTTGGTCTCCCAATGTCTATGTTCTACTCTTGGCAAGGCTTTTGGATGGATTTGGTATTGGTTTGGCAGTCACTCTTGTTCCAGTTTATATATCTGAGACTGCCCCACCTGAAATTAGAGGCTTATTGAATACTCTTCCACAGTTCACTGGATCTGGTGGCATGTTTTTGTCATACTGTATGGTCTTTGGGATGTCCCTGACAAAGGCACCAAGTTGGAGATTGATGCTTGGGATTCTTTCTGTTCCCTCCCTTGTTTATCTTGCTTTGACGGTATTTTACTTGCCTGAGTCTCCAAGATGGCTTGTGAGTAAAGGACGGATGCTTGAGGCCAAGAAGGTTTTGCAGAGGCTTCGTGGCAGGGATGATGTTTCTGGTATGTTCTTCTGCTGCATTTTCTGGAGGGTTATATGTTTTTTTTTTGTCTGAAGTATAGTTGTAACTTGCGTTGGTTTAGACTCTTGTAAGCGATTCATCTCCTATTCACAATGATGGGTTATAAAACCTTTAACTGATGCTAGAAATGTATTGTTGGAGAATAGGTCTCTGCAATATTGAAGTCCATGATATTAGAAATTTGGTTATTCCATTTTTGTCCAGAAAGGTATTTACATGGCAGAAGCATATAATAAATTTAGAATCTTTCTTTAGAGAAGGCAAGACTCGCTAACACATATAATTTGTTGATAAAAAGCTCAAATTTTGGTCTTAAAATTTAATGCTTTGCCTTTTATGTAATATGCTATTATTGATAACTGTGTTTCCATCCATCATTCAGATTTTCTGTATATCTGTTAGCCTAATCCTTTTCTGCATTTTGCATGATCATTATTTTCAGTAGTTCAGGCTGGTTTGCTTTGGTGTTGGCAATACCATATATCATAGAATAGTTAGTCACATCATAAGATACATAATATTGTTGTGCCTATCATTTGATAATGGACTGATTGGATGAAACAGAAAGCATATATGCACATAATTGCGATTAATTACTGAATGGAGAAAAATAAAGTCCATTGATTTGGAATTAGAGCTGTAGTTAAATTGAATATTAAAAATAGTGTTTAAATGGAGCTTTAAGAAGCTTGTGTTTTATTTCTTTAGTTAACATCACAGCATTGCAGTAATTTTGTTTATACCTTCACGGTTGTACAATAGTTCAATGGTAGTGAACCATATTGTATGCAAAGGCTAACATTTTAATTATAGTTTTGTGGAAAAAGAAAAAAAATAAGAAAAGAAAGAGAAAAACTGTGAAATTGAATGTGTCATTTCCTCTAGGTATATATGTACCATTTGTAAAATGCTTATCCTTCCTTAGTGAGTGTTAGGATTAACTCTTAACAGTATCTTTAATGAAGAATTTTGAGTGTAAAACCTAGATTTTGTAGGTAGAAGAGAGAAATGAGCAAGGCAAAAGAGAGATTTGGGAAGAGAAAAGAGAGAGACGAGAGAGAAAAATATTCAGAAAATGATGGTTAATGATAGTGGTCCCAAAGGGACATTACATTTTTACAGGAAAAGCAATGACAACTGTACTAAGTGACAGCTGTACATGCTACTCTCACCCCAAAATCCAAAATGACAGAAAGCAACAGAATTTTGGAAATTAACTAACATAATAGATTTTTAATTAACCAACTTAACAGAATCAACTAACTCATTTTCTAATTGACAATTTTACCCCTTCTACTATACTTAACAATATCCTCTCCTTGAGAAATTTCTTGTCCCCAAGAAGTGTAAAAATTCGGAAATTGGTGCTGGATTTAATAAGCATCTTCTCAAGTGGAGTTAATTGAGGTACATCCTTGTCATTTGATGAGAACCTGTGGAATGTGACTGTCTCCAACTAGGATGGTTCTGGAATTGAGGATTTTTTTCAAGGTAGATAGAGAATTCTCCATCAATTAGGGGTGGTAGGATGGGTAAAGGTGTGTAGGAAAACATGGAAAACAGGGTGAATTTTACAAGTGGGAAAAGTTTAGTTTGTAGGCAACAGGTCAAATTTTAGCAAGTATAGGGTAAGGGCCATAATGCCTAGCTGTGAGCTTGAGTGACCTTCTGACTGCTAGGGTAATTTGTTTGTAGGGTTGAATTTTGAGGCAGACCCAATTTCCCACTTGAAACTGCCTTTTTGATATTCTTTTATAAGCATATTGCTTCATCTTGTTTTTTGAAATAGCTTGTTGTTTCTTAAGGAATGAATTCATAGTTTCCCTGCTATGCATGTATTCTTTTATTGCTGCTACTGAAGCAGGAAGGAAAGGAATAGTAGGCAAGGGTGGTGGGGAGCCATAGACTGCTTGATAGGGGCTATGTTGATGGCTGAGTGGAAGCTGGTGTTGTACTAGTACTCGGCTAGACTGATCCACTTGAGCCATTTAGTAGGTTTATGGAATGTCATGCACCTCAAATACCCTTCCAAACTTCTGTGAAGCCTCTCTGTTTGGCCATCGAATTGAGCGTGGTATGCTGTGGAAAACTGTAATTTAGTGCCCAAGAGCTTCTTCAATTCTTGCCAAAATCCACCTGTAAAAATTCTATACTTGTTAGAAACTATAGGCTATGGCATGCCATGAAGCTTGAAAATGTTATATAGGAATGCTTGGGCCACTATGACTGCATTAAAGGGATGGTTGAGGGGAATGAAGTGACCCATCTTAGAGAATCTGTCAACAACAACTAAGATAGTGTCATAACCCCGCAATCTAGGTAGCCTTTCAATAAAGTCTAAGGAGATGTTAGCCCAAGACTTAGTTGGATTAGGTAGAGGTTGAAGTAATCCAGGAGCTGCCATTGGACTTAGATTTACGCTTTTGACACACCACACTTAGTGACCTAGTCAACCAGTTGCTTCTACAGGGAAGACCAATAAAAAGTTTGCTGAAGCCTATGTAATGTGCCCCTAATTCCAGAATGGCATCCAAAAGGTGAGTCATGATAGACAGTTAGCAGCTTGTCGTCATCAGTGTAGGATAGGAGGACTTCCTCAATCCAAGTAGGGGTGAGGACTCAAATGGCAAGGAGATTGGCTTTTGACCCTTCAAATTGTCTGGAGAGGGCATCAACAGCCGTATTTTCAATGCCCTTCTTGTATGCTATGGTATAGTCAAGGTCAGGTAGCTTTATAATTCCTTCATTTGAATGTAGTTATGCAACCTTTGCTCTAAGAGATGTTTGATGCTCTCATGGCCAATTTGGATGGTGAAGGGTCCTTGTTCTAGATACTGTCTCCATTTAGTCATTGCATGAATGATGGCCAGTAGCTCCCTTTCATAGGTTGATAATTGTTAAGCCTTAGGACCAAGGGGTTTGGATAGATAGGCAATTGGTTGGTTCTACTGTAACAACCCAACACCAAGTCATGTACTATTGGCATCACATAGTGAATGGTTGCTGGAAATTAAGTAGGGCCAGCACTGGGGCTTGTGACATTAGCCTTTTGAGTTGATCATAGGCCTCTTGAGCTGCTGTACTCCATTGGAAATTGTCCTTTTTTAATAAGTCAGTGAGTGGCTTGCTGATTTGTCCATACCCTAAATGAATCTCTTGTAGTAGCCGGTGAGGCCTAAAAATCCTTGAAGGCTCTTCAAACTGGGGGGATAGGCCAGTGGATCATTGCTTCAATCTTACTTGGATCAGTGGCAACACCTACTCTAGAAATAATGTGGACTAAATAGGATAGTTATGACTGCCCTATTTCGCACTTAGACTCCTTGGCATAAAGCTGATGGGCTCTTAAAAGATCTAACACAGTTTGGAGGTGTGACACATGTTGTTCCACAATAGAACTGTAAACTAGGATATCATCAAAAAATACTAGGACAAATTTCCTCAAGTAGGGTTTAAAGGTAGTGTTCATAAGGGATTGAAAAGTGGTTGGAGCATTGGTGAGCCCAAAGGGCATAACCAAAAATTCATAATGGCTAGAGTATGTTTTGATGGCCATTTTTTGGGTCATTCTTCCTAATTTGATAGTATCCTGTCTTGAGATGCAGTTTAGTGAACATAGTAGCCTTATCTAGCTCATCCATTAAGTTCTCCACCAATGGAATAGGGAACTTGTCCTTCACTGTCACCTTATTCAATTCCCTATAGTCAATACAAAACCTCTAGGTGCCATCTTTCTTCTTAACTAGAAGAACATGAGAGGCAAATGGGCTACAACTTGGTTGGATTATGGAGTTGGCCAGCATCTCTTCAACCAACCTCTCTGTCTCATTCTTCTGGTGGTGGGAATATCTGTAGGATCTAATGTTAATAGGCTGAGTGTTAGGCTTAAGAGGAATGGAATGATCATGTCTTCTTTTTGGTGGTAAGGTGGTAGGTAGGTTGAATACATCTTGGTATTGGGTGAGAAGTTGTTGTATGGGTGTTGGTATAGGGGAAACAGGGGGTATAAACTCGGTTGGAATGGACTGAGTGGCAGTGATGTAGAATAATTTGGAGATAAAGCCTCCCCATCGATTCTGCATAAGTTTACTGACAAGCTTAGTAGATAACATTTTTAAAAAGCCTTGTTCAGTGAGTCCTTTCAAAACCAAGGGTTTGCCGTCCTTGGTTATGGTTAGGGTGGGTTTAGCAAAGTCAAATGTTACTAGATTAAAGTCTTTCATCTAGTCCACCCCTAGGATTATGTCATAATCACCTAATTCAAAGACCCTGAAACTGAAATGGAACTGGCAGCCCTGCATTTGCCAAGTGCAGTGGCTGCATTTGTCTTGGACTGGAATCCTCCTGCCATCTGCTACAGTGACTGTAACAGGAGAAACCTTGGTAATAGGCGGCCTTAAGTCCTTAACCATCCTCGAGTCTACAAAGCTATGGGTACTCTCACTATCTATCAACATCATAATGGCCTTCCCTTGCATCTGCTCCTTAATCTTGAGAGTGTTGTCACTCGGCCCTCCATCCACAGCATGCAATGAGAGTTGAACTTGCTCCAATTGTGCTTTCTCCTCTAGTTCTCGTGGCTCTTCCACTTCTTGCCACTCCTTTTCTTCTGCCTCCACTTCTTCAGAAGCTTGTAGAGCTAATAGCTTTTTCTCACTACACGTGTGCCCAGGGAAACACCTATAACTACACTTATAACAATTGCCGGGATTTCTTTTGGTATTTTGGTTTATGTTGCTACCTTGGGGGTGCATGTTTTGGGAAGGGTTAGTGGCTCTTGGGCTGTATTGGTTGGTTGTTGGAGTGAAGCTGCTGTAAGGTTTGTTAGGGGTGAATGGTTTAGGGAATTTTTTGTTTTTGGTAGCCTCAAGGTGTTTTTTTAGAGTTTAGCTTGAGCAACGGCTCTATATAAGTCGCTAGGGTTGAATATTCTCATCACAATTTTTATCTCTTCCTTCAATCCCCCTACAGAGCTACTGACATAATAAGGATCAGTATGTTAAGGGAATGTCGTTTTCATTTTTAGTTTAAGTTCCTCAAACCTATCTTGATAGGCCTCCACATTAGAGGTTTGTCTAAGTTTTCAGAACTCTTCCACTACATTTAGATCTCCCCTATCCCTAAACTTGGAATGCAGAGCTTCAACAAATCCTTCCCAAGTCACTCTTCCAGGTTTCTGCCCCAATTTAAGAACCGGGCCTCAACCTTTCCCAACAAGAAGAGACTAGCTAATTTTATTTATCTATCAGCTTGCACTTCATAAATCTGAAAATATTTCCTGCACTTACTAATTCAGAATCTAGCATCACCTCCCTCAAATGTGGGTAAATCACACTTAGAAATTTATTGAAATAAGTTCTCCCTAATCCTCTTAAATCACCCCCTTCTCTATCTACAAGCCTAGGCAACAAGCCTCTTCCCGCATCTTGGGTTGGAGTATGGGTTTGGGTTTCCTTGCCCCTAGCACTACTGATAGCAGGTGAGGAATGGTGAATGGAGTAAGCAGAAGTAGTGTGAATTGATGGGTTACCTTGAATAAGCTGGGCCAGGTAAGCTACAGACTTCTGATTCTCAAGTCTGAGCTCTTCATATTGGATCTGGTGTTTCTTTTGGTCAACTCTTAGGTTGACCCGCTTCTGCTGCATTTCTTGGAGCTTAGAATCTAGAGATCCAAACATGGCCCTTTGTTCTTCCAGTTTAGAGCTCAAGGTCCGCAAGCATTCTTCCATTTCGTCCATTGAAACTGCAGATTCCTCAATTACTCCTCCTTTAGCTTTCTTGGAAGCTGTGTTTTTGCTCATGTTCCCAATGATTCGTGGCTGCTCTGATACCAGTTATTAGGATTAAATCCTAACAGCATCTTTAATGAAGAATTCTGAGTGTAAAACCCAGAAATTATAGGTAGAAGGGAGTAGGAAGAAGAGAGAAACAAATAAGACAAAAGAGAGATTTGGGAAGAGAATAGAGAGAGAGGAGAGAGAAGAATATTCAGAAAATGATTGCTAATGATAGCGGGTCCAAAGGGACGTTACATTGTTATAGGAAAAGGAATGGCAGCTGTACTAAGGGACAGCTGCACATACTACCCTCACCCCAAAATCCAAAGCAACAGAATTCTGGAAATTAACTAACACAACAGATTTTTAACTAACTTAACATAACTGATTAACCTCTTTTCTAGTTGACAATTTTACCCTTTCTACTATACTTAACAGTGAGTAGTCATACCATACTATACAGAAACTAATTTTTCTGATGTCACAAGAGAGTGATACTGGAGTAATATCAAGGGAAATTTCAGTTGATAGAGTGATGCAAACTAAAATTATAGCCTCGACCAAAGGGTGCTACCATGAATTTAATTTTTTAAGTTTCTTTCATAAACAAAGTGCGATATGTCTTTCTTTGGTCTGTTTGTGTGTGTCTAGGTGGGAGGTTGGCACTGAGAAGAGCCTGCCCATCTCTCCTATTTTGAGCTTGGTATCACTATCGGATGACCCTGCTGGCCTCTCTTTCCTGTTCACATATGAATTATTTAGGTCAAAACATGATGTTCATGCAATTTTTATTTTATTTTTGCTATGTGAGAAAAATATATGTTCAAAACAATTTAAACTTGCCTAGATTTGCTAGCATGATTGTTATTTGTTTCTGTTTTTGTTTTTTTACTGCTAAGTTCACAATTTCCTGCTATATCAGTGTAATTTCATTATTATCCTACCTTTTATGAGGATGTGGGGAAGACTAGCTGCTTATTTTTGGCTTGATATATTTGACAATAAAAAAAGCATCATGTGATGATACTGATATGATTCAGATGAACAGGAGAAATGGCTTTACTAGTTGAAGGACTTGGAGTTGGAGGTGAAACATCAATAGAGGAGTACATAATTGGCCCAGCCCATGATATCTCTGATGACCAAGATTTATCTGCGGACAAGGATCAAGTGAAGTTATATGGACCTGAAGCAGGTCTTAGCTGGGCTGCCAAACCTGTAACAGGACAGAGTAGTATAGGTCTTGTGTCTCGGCATGGAAGTATTACACACCAGAGTGTGCCTCTCATGGATCCTCTTGTCACACTCTTTGGAAGTGTACATGAAAAGCTCCCTGAGACTGGAAGCATGAGAAGTATGCTTTTTCCACATTTTGGCAGTATGTTCAGTGTGGGAGGGAATCAAGCTAGAAATGAAGAGTGGGATGAGGAGAGCCAAGAGAGGGAGGGTGACGATTATGCATCTGATGCTATTGGAGGCGACTCCGACGATGATTTGCAGAGTCCATTGATATCACGTCAGACAACAAGTTTGGACAAGGAATTGGTCCCACATGCACAGGGAAGCCTTTCAGGCATGAGACATGGCAGTCTGATGCAAGGAAATGCTGGAGAGCCTGTTGGTAGCACTGGGATTGGTGGTGGTTGGCAGTTAGCATGGAAATGGTCTGAGAGAGAAGGCCAAGATGGAAAAAAGGAAGGTGGGTTTAAAAGAATTTATTTGCATCAAGAGGGTGTACCTGGTTCTCGACGTGGCTCTCTGGTTTCTCTGCCTGGTGGTGATGCCCCTGCTGAGAGTGAATTCATCCAGGCTGCTGCTTTGGTTAGCCAACCAGCTCTTTATTCTGAGGAGCTTGTGAAGCAACATCCCGTTGGACCAGCTATGATTCATCCTTCTGAAACTGCAGCTAAAGGTCCTAGTTGGAGTAACCTCTTTGAACCAGGAGTCAAGCATGCGTTGGTTGTTGGGATGGGAATTCAAATACTTCAGCAGGTAAGTTTTAATATTCAATCTGCTTGGTTTTTTCCCCGGCAGTTATAAAACAATTGCAGAATATCTTGCAGTTTTCCTTTTGTTTGTCATCAGTTCACATCTTGTGAAATATAGATCTTTTCTCATTTCTTTTGATGATACCTCTTTGGAAAAAGACATGGGCGCCAATTGTTTGTGTTCTAATTGTGAATAGTGAATTGATTTGACATTCATGAATGTCCTGTTTCTTTTTGTTTAGGTTGTTAGGGATATAAAAATCGATGAGTGCATGTTGAAATTTGGAATTGGATATTATTTAGTGCTGGAACTTGAAAAAAAAAAAAACAATTTGCTTTTGGTGACCACAAAGTTTGACTCTGATTTTATCTAAGCCAGATTTGAAAGATATTGCATACGATCCTGGAAATTTTGACTTTTCTCCAGGAAGATATAAAACAATTGCAGAATATCTTGCAGTTTTCCTTTTGTTGGTTAATCTACTTATTTTTAGTGAATTTTATAATTAAGGGTAGAATAGTATTTTACCATATATACTAGTTGTATCTATATAAACCTATTTGTATTATTCTTTTAGGGTAATTTTGAGATAATAAAGAAAATCTGTTCCACAAAATTCTTCATGGTATTAGACCCACTGTCATTTCGAAGGTCGAGTTAACTCCCTTTCGCAGTTGGTTGTTTTCGGTCACCGTTTTTTTTGGCAAGTATAGAAGGTCGCGTTTCAGCCCTTCTCTTTCAACACCGCCCCCACCGGAGGGAAGCCCAGACGGTTTCCAGCCATTGCCCAAATTTCCGGCGTCATCCGATCACGCGCGTGTACACGCGCCGCTACAGTGTTTCGGATCTTCCTCCACTCGCCGGCGAGTGAGGCGCGTGCCACGTCTTCCGGCCACTTTTTGCCGCCGTTTCTTCCTCCGTCCACCTCACCGGCCTTTTCCGACTCCAGTGGACTGGTTTCTGGTGACTTCCGACGCCTTGGTTTTCTGGGTTCCACACTACAGGTTTTGTAACTGTGTTTTTCAGGTTCTCTCTTCTGCTGTTGGGATGATTCTTTGCTGTTTGGGTGTTTCTTGCCTTTCGATTGTTATTTGTCATTATGTCAGATACTAAAAACACTAATATGGAAGCAGAAAAATATTATCCTATTAATGACAGTTCATATTCTCAAATTAGCCCTATTAAACTAGATGGAAGCAGTACTTATTTAGCTTGGTCTAAGTCATGCTTATTGTCTATCAAGACTAGAAGATTTCAGGGTTATATTGATGGAAGTAAAAAGTCACCACTGGTCACTGATCTACTTTTAGTCAATGGGACTCTGATAACTCATTGGTTATGTCTTGGCTTTTGAATTTTATGCATCATAAAATCTCCAGACAGTATTTACTGCTTGACACTACAGAGAAGATATGGAAAGATGCAAAAACAACCTATTCTCGAATGAAAAATGATGCTCGGATTTTTAAACTTCGAAGCAAAATTCATAGCACAAAACAAGGTGAGCTTATGGTTTCAGATTATTTTTCTGAGTTGGGCAGTTTATGGCAGGAGTTGGATTATTATCAAGATTTTCAAGATAAATGTGTTCATGATGCGGTACTAATTCAAAATATGCTTGAAAAAGAACGGGTTTATGACTTTTTGACTGATTTAAATCCTGAATTTGATCAAGTGATAGTTCAAGTTATAGATATCCGTTTCCTTTCCTTGAGGAGGCACACTCTTTAATCCAGCAGGAAGAGACCAGAAGAAGTGCTATGTTTTATACTGCACCTATTGAGAAATCGGGTTTAACTGCCCATATTACTCTTGAGCAGCCAAAAGGTACTATTTCTGAAAAGGATCATTTGCATTGTGATTATTGTGGTAAGCCAAGGCATACTAAAGAGACTTGCTGGAAGTTGCATGGGAAACCTACTAGAGGTCGAAGGGAAAAACGAGTAAATCCAACCAGGGTTCAAGCAAATGTGTTAGAAACAGTAAAATCATCTAGGGAGTCAGCATCAATTGAAAGTCTCTCTTCAGATGAAATTCTGCATTTCAAGCATCTTCTATTTCAGCTTAATCCTTCCTCCAGTGCTACCTCTAATTTTGTCAAGTCAGGTACCACTTTTTCTCACCTTAACTCATGGATTATTGATTTTTGTGCGAATAGACATATGACAGGTATTTCTAAAGAGTTTCTTAACTACTCTCCTTGTCTAAAAAGGGATAGTGTTAGGGTGGCTGATGGGTCTTTAACCCCTATTTCTGGGACAGGTTCTATTGTCTGTACTCCTAATATTAAGCTATCTTCTGTTCTCCATGTTCCTCAATTCCCTGTCAATCTTTTATTTGTTAGTGCTATCACTAAAGCTCTTAACTGTAAGGTTGAATTTTTTCCTGATCATTGTATTTTTCAGGATCTTCGAACAGGGAGGAGGATTAGCAGTGGTAGAGAGCATGATGACTTATATATGATGGAAGACAGTCGAGACTTGGCTTTTTTTGGAGGATATCAGGATGTCAACCAGGAGATAATTCAGTGGCATAGACGATTAGGGCATTCATCATTTTTTGTCTTAGAAAAACTATATCCTAGTTTGTTTTCTAGAATTCGGTTTGATTATTTATCTTGTGATACTTGTGAGTATGCTAAACATACTAAAAATTCTTATCCTTTGAGTGATAATAAAGCTATTTATCCATTTATACTTGTTCATTCTGATGTTTGGGGGCCTACACAGATTGCCTCTTTGTCTGAAAATCGATGGTTTGTTACTTTCATTGATTGTTGCACTAGAATGACTTGGGTATATTTGATTAAGGCAAAAAGTGATGTTTTCTCCTGTTTTCAATCTTTTCATAAAATGGTTCACACCGAGTTTGATGTTAAAATAAAAGTTTTGAGAACTGACAATGGGAGAGTATATGGATGGTAAGTTTGGTAATTATTTGGAGTCTCATGGGATTGTCCATCAAACTAGTTGTTCTTATACTAGCGCTCAAAATGGTGTAGCTGAAAGAAAAAATAGGCATTTGTTGGAAGTTGCTAGATCCCTTATGTTTACTATGAATGTTCCAAAGCCATATTAGGGGGATGCTATACTAATGGCTGTCTATCTTATTAATAGAATGCCTCTTAAAGCTCTCAACTTTAGAACTTCTTTAGAAGTATTAACTGAAAAAAATCAGTATACTGTTCCACCAAAGATTTTTGAGTGTGTTTGCTTTGTTCATACTAGGGATGTTGGGAAGTTAGTTCCGAGGGCACTGAAATGTGTGTTCATTGGGTATTCTCCAACTCAAAAGGGATATAAGTGTTATCACCCTCCATCTAGAAAATTTTATATCAGTATGGATGTTACTTTTCGGGAGTCGGAATCTTATTTTGGCATTACTCAATCACCTCTTCAGGGGGGGAGTGGTGAAGAAGTGGTGATGAATGTACCTGTAGTACCTCATGACCTTGTTCAAGGGGAGAATGAAGAGATTATTGTTCAGGAGCAGAATGTTGATGTTCAGGAGGAGCAGAATGTTGTTGGTCGTTTAGATAGACCTGGTTTGTTGAGATACTTGAGGAAGAATAGGATCTGAAGAAGCTATGATGCATTCTACACTGCCAGAGGTGAGTTATCTTTTGACCCTGATTTATCGTCTGACCCTGATTTAAATTTGCTCATTGCTCAAAGAAAAGGAGTCAGGTCATGTACAAAATATTCTATTTCTAACTGTCTCTTATGATTCTCTGTCTCCTTCCTATAGAGCCTTTGCCTTGTCTTTTTTTTTTTTATGTCTATTTCACAGGATTGGAAGGAAGCCATCACAGATCTAAAGTGGAGAGAAGCTATGGTAGAAGAAATGAAAGCTCTCTCTAAAAATGAAACTTGGGAATTAGTTGATTTTCCAGATAAGAAGTTAGTTGGTTGTAAGTGGGTGTTCACAATAAAACACAAAGCTAATGGTTCAATTGAAAGATTCAAAGCCAGATTAGTAGCAAACGGATTCATTCAGACTTATGGAGTTGACTATCAGGAGATATTTGCCGTTGTTGCAAAAATGAATATAATCAGAATCTTGCCATCCTGTGCAGCTAACTTGGATTGGGATTTACAGTAATTTGATGTGAAAAATGCATTTCTCCATGGGGACTTGGAAGAAGAGGTTTATATGGAGATTCCTCCTGGTTTTGATGATGAAAGAACTAAAGGAAAGGTATGCAAACTGAAGAAAGCCTTGTATGGGTTGAAACAATCTCCGAGAGCTTGGTTTGACAGATTCAGTAAAGCCATGATTTCTTTTGGTTACCAACAGAGTAATGTTGATCATACTCTCTTTATGAGACACCCTAAGGGTAAGATCACTCTTCTCATTGTTTTTGTTGATGACATAGTGATGACAGGAGATGATAAAGAAGAAATGAGTCGGCTGAAAAAACTCTTAGCTCAGGAGTTTGAGATTAAGGATCTTGGAAAGTTACAATATTTCTTGGGAATTGAAGTTGCCAGATCAACCAAAAGAATCTTCATTTCTCAGAGAAAATACATCTTGAATCTTTTGGATGAAACTGGTATGCTGGGATGCAAACCAGCAAACACACCCATTGAGAGTAACCATAGGTTGCAAGTAGGAACTGAAGAATTAGTTGATAAATGCAGATATCAAAGATTGGTGGGTAGACTTATCTATCTATCTCATACCAGACAAGACATTGCTTATGCAGTTAGCTTGGTGAGTCGGTTTATGCATGATCCTAAAGAACCTCATCAAGAGGCTGTTTTTCGCATCTTGCGGTATTTAAAATCAGCCCCTGGAAAAGGTCTTCTTTTTTCAAAAAATAATCATCTTCGAATTGAAGCCTTCACAGATGCAGATTGGGCTGGATCTCTAGATGACAGAAGGTCTACCTCTGGTTATTGTACATTTGTGGGAGGTAATTTAGTCACTTGGAAAAGTAAGAAACAGAGTGTAGTTGCAAGATCTAGTGCAGAAGCAGAATACAGAGCTATGGCTCAAGATATTTGTGAGTTGTTATGGTTGCAGAAGTTGTTAGCAAAGTTGAAATTGGCTGGAAAAGATAAGCTATTTTTGTATTGTGATAACAAAGCTCCAATCAGTATTGCTCATAATCCTATTAAACATGATAGGACAAAGCATATCGAAATTGATCGACACTTCATCAAAGAGAAATTATCTGATGGTATCTTGAGCTTGTTTCATGTAACGTCGGACAGACAGCTGGCTAATATTTTCACAAAAGGACTCAATAGTCGAGCCTTCCATGCCATACTCTGCAAGTTGGGCATGTGTAATATTTTTGCACCAACTTGAGGGTAAGTGTTGGTTAATCTACTTATTTTTAGTTAATTTTGTAATTAAGGGTAGAATAGTATTTTACCGTATATACTAGTTGTATCTATATAAACTTATTTGTATTATTCTTTTAAGGTAATTTTGAGATAATAAAGAAATTCTCGTTCCACAAAATTCTTCACCTTTCTTTTGTCATCTGTTCACTTCTTGTGAAATATAGATCTTTTCTCATTGCTTTTGATGACACCTCTTTGGAAAAAGAGATGGGCGCCAATTGTTTCTGTGTTCTGATTGTGACTAGTGAATTGATTTGACATTCATGAATGTCATGTTTCTTTTTGTCTAGGTTGTTAGGGATATAAAAATCAATGAGTGCATGTTGAAATTTGGAATTGGATATTATTTAGTGCTGGAACTTGAAAAAAAAAAAAAAACAATTTGCTTTTGGTGACCACAAAGTTTGACTCTGATTTTATCTAAGCCGGATTTGAAAGATATTGCATCCAATCCTGGAAAATTTGAATTTTCTCCAGGCTGTTTAGTTGGAGTCATCAACTATCATACAAAATTTCTCATTTCTTGTTGAAGATACAGAATATAGCTTGCAATCTAAATGTTCCAAAGATTTTATATATGCAGCATTTTAACTAATGGATTATCTATGTAAATTCTTCTGAATGAAATTGTACCTGGAATATGTTCTATTTTTACTTTTTAGTCAAATTTTTAGGCTCCAATGCCAAAGTCTATTTAAACTGCTTGATAGCCCTATCATTTTCTGTCTTCAATGTAAACGCACACTCAAGTTTGAAGTAGATGTAATTTCTCGATGAGTTAAAGATAACATGTCAAGATTCTTTTTCTACTTTCTGAACGTGCATCTGAAAAATTTATGCATACATGGTGCAGTTCTCTGGCATAAATGGGGTCCTATATTACACTCCTCAAATTCTGGAGCAGGCAGGTGTCGGAGTTCTTCTTTCAAACATTGGCATTAGTTCAGCTTCTGTGTCTCTCCTTATTAGTGCAATAACAACATTGTTAATGCTCCCGTGTATAGCTGTTGCCATGAGGCTCGTGGATATCTCTGGAAGAAGGTATTTTGACTTATTTGTTTCTTTTCTTTTTCCACTGAAAATGTCTCCAGGCATTATCACCTTCCTTTAAATGCCCAAAAATGTTTGTCATGATGATATATTTGTCAAGGGGAAATTCGTTTATTTGAGTTGTCCAAAAAGTTTTTTATTTTTTTATTTTATTCTTTTATTTTTTTGCTTTAGCAAGTTCATGTGTCAATCCGGTTCAAATGCAATTCAGGCTGGTATATTGGGTCATATAGACCCTATCCATGTTGGTTCTTTCTTTCAGGTTTATATGGTGAGCTCGAGTCAGCATTTTTCTCAATGGCATGTATTTTGTGGAAGAGTGTGAAGCTGATGCACGTTTATAATAGTGATTTTAATTCTTCTAGGCACTTCCATTAGTAGACATCCTCGTATTCAAATAAGGAGTATTGATGCAATGGCATTTTGTCTGAGCTGGATAAGTAATAATTGGGAGTGTGAATTGTCAATCTGAAAATCAACTTAAAATTCCTCTACCTGATATTCCTCATTACTAATCAAAAGTTGGTGTTTAAGTGGAGTTATTGTTGCATTATTTGAGTTTGATAAGTAATGATTAAGAATTATATAATGACGATTTGAACAATGGAAGTAAAAATCTTTTAATTTATTTTCCTTATTACCAAGGAATGAATTTGGTGTTTGAAGGATTTATCGGAGGATATCATAAAAGGAAGGGGTTCTGACCTATTGGTTTAGTCCTTAGTTCTCTGGTTTAACATTTTATTATGGAATGAATGCCTGAACTGTGAATTTATAAAATTGGGTTGGGATTCTGTGGAATTCATGAATCCAAAATGACCAAACTTATTTCTAAAATGGAATTGCATTGACAACAATTTTTGGAAAAACTGGAAAAAAAAAAGTGTTTTGGCAATTTAAAGTTGCAGAAATCATTTCCTTCTCTGTTTGATGAAGTTAGTACTTTGATTTCCTAAAATTTGTATTATCTCATGAAATAATTGGACATGAGAAGTTATGATTTACTCCTTATGAATTTCATCCTGAATTTTGAGGAAAAACGTTTAAAAATGTGGTTTGGCAACATAATTTTTGTTTGATAATTTCAATACATTGATGTGCATCCTTTTTAATTAAAACTTTCTGATGAATTAACATTGTCTTGACTTGGATATGGTCAATGAGGATTCATTCCTTAAAAGTGTGAATATTTTCTGAGGAGTTTTCTGGACTTTCCTTAGTTAATTACTTGATCTAGTGGTATATAATGCCTTGGAAATCTGGCCAGCAAGTTCAAACTTCAAGCATGATAGGCTGGAAACTTTCAATAAAGTTAGCTCCAGCTCCAAGAAAATTTGGGTCTATCATGTTTTATACTCTGTTCCATGCTTGTGCACTTGCATACAAACACTTGTAAATCCACATTTACATGTGTGCGGGTAACGCAGAATTTTCTGCTTTGCATCATAACTGGAAATCTTCAGTGCCTTTATTGTGCCTGATATGTGTGTCTGTGTGTGTGTGTGTGTGTGGAACTGATCTTTCTACTGTGCTTGGCAATTGATCATCTTCAATGTCAATCTGTTTTTGAGTGGTGTTCAAGAATTTCTAAGAGTAGAAGTAATTGAACTGGGATTTGCAGAAATTTTTCATTCTTCACTCATGTTCTTAATTTCTGATTCTTAAATCGTTTGTCTTGCTTGCAGGACTTTGTTACTTTTCACAATCCCAATTTTGATCATCTCTCTCCTCATACTAGTCCTTGGAAGTGTGGTGAATCTAGGCAGTGTTGTGAATGCATCTATTTCCACTGTCAGTGTTATACTCTACTTCTGTTGCTTTGTCATGGGATTCGGGCCAATTCCAAACATACTATGTGCAGAAATCTTTCCTACTCGTGTTCGTGGCCTCTGCATTGCCCTCTGTGCCCTCACATTTTGGACCGGTGACATCATTGTCACCTATACACTTCCGGTTATGCTTAAATCGATTGGTCTTGCTGGTGTCTTTGGGTTGTATGCAATTGTGTGTGTCATATCATTGGCATTTGTTTACTTGAAAGTCCCAGAAACCAAAGGCATGCCCCTTGAAGTCATAACTGAGTTCTTCTCTGTTGGGGCAAAGCAGGCAGCTGCTATGAAGAACAACTGATTGGTCATCTGCTGATGAGAAGTTTTGACTTCTTCTTCTTCTTCATTCATTTGCTGTTTGATTGGGGTTTTCTCTTCGATAACAGTAAAGAGAATCTATATTTTTGTAGAAAGAAAATGTCTGTATATTGTTACCATTGGTTTTGTTTTCACGACATTCAAGTTTCATTTTAACTTTATAAGTTCAAACTTCTGAATAACTTCATTTTCTGCTAGTTCAAGGGTTGATATGATGCATATAAAACGGATGAATATACAAAAATTGTGGTGCAGCCGGAAAACAATAGGATAACGATGTAATGTCGCTGTAGTACCTCAAAACTGCAGGGCTCTTGTAATTATACTACCAAATCAAGAGCCATTCACTGTATTGTTTTGAATGTAACAGCAATAGCCTTTGATTCTGTGGTTTTGAATATAATATCAATCTTCATTTTGAAGTTCGAAATCAAAGAATGAAGCAATTGCAATAATTCAGGCCAATAACTTGTCGAGAAAGATTGTATATAAGAAATTTATACAATTATCAGAGACAGTGATTCATGTGAGAATGCTGGTTCCCACAGTTGTACATGCATGATTGCTTTTATGTTTCTGTCCTCGCACACAAGAAACTGCCTTCTTCCAGAATATACACAATTAAATAAGTTCAGGCGTCTTCAGCTACATTAGCTAAGAATATAATTTTATACGTTATTGGCGAAGTACAACTCAAGCTTAACCAGCCATGGATGAAAACTAGTGACCTTATCAGAACTGAGAACCAATTAATGAAGCCAAGCTTCACTATTATGCCTCTCTTGAGAAATGTCTCTTTGGACTCTCCCACTTCCATTTGTGGATTCGTCCTTCACATAACCATCTGATAATTCATCTCCACGTTTTCGCTTTGACTTGCTCTTCCATTCATCTACCTTATCATCAGCAAATGATAAGAATGTTAATATCCGTTTGGAGCGGGAACTGCTGTGGACAGAAGGACCTACTGCATCGTGAGGGATGTAGCGGCTGAACTGACTGAGCATCTTGCAGATGTATATAAAAAGAGCAATAAAACACGCAATTCCACAGATGAGAAAAAGCCCCCAGAAGCTTTGTAACTCCAGCTGTTCAGACTCGGAGCTTTCTGAACTACAGAATTTTCTTTTCAGCCACTTGTCATGAAGTTTTTGAAGATCACCATTCTCAGACAGAGTGAGAATGGCAGTTGACAAATCAATGGCTAAAGGAGAATCCCTTGGAAATGCCTGTAAAGTGTACATGGCAGTAAGACACAAAATAGCATAGCAAAGTACTTTATTTGAAGAAAGGAGAACAGAATGAAATAACAAAATTTGCAAAGCAAAGCTAGTGGAGCCGTAGGCATTTACAACAACCTACTGCAAACCACCCATTTATGTGAATATCGGTGATTCCTTATAAGCACCTTATTGAACCCATGACAAAGTTCAGTACTTCTTTGAGTCCATTTTGCTTGCCCATTAGCATTGAACCCACGATAAATATCAGTACTTGCTCGTTTGAGTCCAATATGCTTACCCATTAGCTTCTCTTCAGGTATATATATCTAATATGTTCTCATATTTGTTTGCTTTAAAGCTCCACATACTAGAAAGGCTAAAGCATGAAGCTAGACTTCAGAATGACCTTTAAATTTTGCAGTTTCATCATTTCAGGTTTGAATAAAATGTTCCCTAAAGTCGGTTGATATATAACTCAAAGCATTATCTGTCCTAGCTACACACAATTTGTTTGTGTGTGTATGTGTGCGAATGGTGTGTGTGTGTGTGAGCGTAACTAAGTCGATTGTCTTTATCTAATTTTTGGACTTGCACATCCTATAAGCTCCATAATTGTGCCACTGTCAAAGCATACTAAAATAAAGGTTTTGAAATAAAATTAATTAGTTGATACTGAGCGACTCACAAATCCCCATCCGCTTTTGGTAAACTCTTGGCCTCTAATTGAGAATTCACAATGCTCAGAGAGGAAGAGATCCACATAAGGTCGCTCATCAACCACAGCAGCAACAGTTCCATTTGCTAAGGCAATTGCATATTCTTCTGGTGAGCCAAGAGGAACAAGTCTACTTTTAGCCACACTGAGTTCCTCAATCAGATAATTTTCTGTAAAGGATCCTACTTGGTATCCGATACGCTCAGTGGTAGTTACCAAGGTATCAATGCTTTTAATTGGAGAAGATAATTGTTGGACTGTAAGGATTGACGTCAGACTTGCAGTGTAGCTTGAGTTGATAATCAAAACAACAAAAAGCCAGATGATCAGCACCAAACGACCAAGTGTGCTTACTGTGTTTTCTCCTGAAAATTTTAGGGAAATGCAGAATTGGATTTATCGACTAGGTAAAAATAAATTCCTTAATAGAATCTAGGATGTCAAAATGCTAAAAAGAACTTACTATGAGCAAAAAACATAGTTGAGAAGCTAAACCTGCAAGAGGAGAAAAAGTGGGAAACAAATTAGCCATTTGTGAACTTGCAAATGGAAGAATGCACAAATCAAAAGAAGAGAACAGAAAATTTACATATTTTAAACATTTTGAAATTTGGGATTGATTGAAATCCAAAGATTTGTTAAATAGCAATAATTGTAGAGACAATTCATATTTATAATTACTTCATGATTTCTAAATATATGTGAATGCCAAAATTTCATAGAATATAATATGCCAAAATTTCCTAGAATATAATACTTGCTGTATAAAATATTTGTATCTGATCACTTTTAAGAATTGATTGAATCCCCGAATTTTCTTCATAGACTATATATGTTCTGAATTTGAGCTTTTAATATCTTGTAAACATACTGGACGAGAAAGAACCAGTTCCCTTCAATTAAACTCTTCGAGTAAATTGTTTATTGAGTTTTATGATAGGGGAGGACATGTTGGATATTCGTTTCTCATGTTAAATGTGAACAATGATGATGTGTGCACAACAGTGGCACAGAGCGAAAGGTATGCGAATGAGGTATGGAATTTTATAGGAAATGGTCAGATTTATCTTCTTTGTAAATTTTGAAGCAAAGACAAAACTGTGAAGCTACGATGATCTAGTCTTACTTGTTCCTACTTAGTTTTTAATATGGATAGAGTGATGCCTTAGTGACACTTGTTCACAATCGCTCTGATAAGGGATTGTACACCTCATGAAGAATGTTAGAGACTGGGAATTTTAAAGGCCTTCCAGGACCTCAAACATTTTATTTAAATAAATTTGTAGTATTGGGAGTGATGAAACCAGAAATAAAATTTATCAGCCCAACATATTGCTCATTTGACTATGATTGTAAGAATTTCTGCATATAGGCAAAAGTAAGACTTCAGAATATCTTGCTTGGACTCTTAATTATTTTTGCAGTCTTACACAATCTGTTCTGAGTAATCCTGACCAAATTAGCAATTTACTTTTCTTGGATCAAAGTGCGATAAAAAGTTTTTCCTTCGGTCCTAGTTCTAGTAGATTATCAATTAGTTGAATTTTGTAGATATTCTTGAAAATTTTCATTTTCTTTTAAAAGCTTTGGCTGTGCCAAAAGGATTCTCTTGATTAGAAGAACTTGAATATTAGCTTAATAACAGTTTTGGGCTTCAACTATTAAACAATAAAGAAAGACTCATATGATCCTGAGCTTGTCTTTAGCCTTGGGAAACTGCAATTGAGCTACACTTTTTTTATCAAGTTAAGAAGAGACATAGAGAGAAATTATGCAACACACTGCAATAAAACTTCATAGTGGCATTCTAAAATGTACTTATTCTAACCTCCTATATAGCTTCATTTGTTTGATTATGTAATGGTTAGACAGTTATATGCAGTTTATCCTCTACTCAACTATTAACCTATATATTTACTGAGAAATAAAGGTATAATTGTCCAACACAGCAAAGTACTCACCAGAGGATTGTCACAATTTGCTTCTTAGGCGGTCCGCGGAACTCGTCATTAATTCTATGTTCAAGGATCCATACAACAGTTCCCACGGCAAGGAAAGAAACTCCTGTAACAGCCCACATCCATGGAGTAAATGGTTGCAAGAATGCCCATGCATTTGAATTCTGTTTCTTGACTGGAGCCACCACAACAAGACCCGACTCTATGTATGGCTGGGTAAAATCCACAGCCCTTGTTCGGTTAGTGACAATTGCAATGTCTCCAACAGCAGCGTCAAAGACCTGCAGGAATAAATTCACAAGTTCAGTTGAGGCAATATTGTTCTTATGTTCCCTATTAAAAATTTGTTCATATTCTTCTATATCCAAGGTTCATATACTCACACCTAGAGTGATCTGATTTACAAGCTCAGAGTAACTCGGGTTCTTATGACCATCTCCGTAAGGAATGAACTTGTATGGAACTGCATAGGGGAGCAGTCTTATGGCAGCAAGGAATACATCTATGCAATATCCTTTGACTACATCAGTACCATTGCCTTTTGAAACAAAGTCCCGATAACTAACTCGGTTTGGAATTCCTATTTTTAATTGCCTTCCATTGTCTGGAAACACCCATCCACGAGGAATAGCTATTCCTCCTCCAGGCCATGCAACTTTGGATAAGTGTTGGCTGGAACTTGAGCGATTAGGTGGTTTCCCATACAGAGTCTCTGGGGGAACAACTGATAGTCCAGAATAATTAGACCAGTATCCAATTTGCTGATACCCAGTTTCAACCACATTAATGATATCAAAAGAAGGATGTAGAGGAGACCGGTCTGAATTAAATTGAATAGGTCCTGTTAGACCTGTCATATTTGTCTGTAATATGTTTTTAAGTAAATTGTTTCCTCCATCAAAAATGCTTAATGCTGAAAGGTTCAAGGTTCCACCTCCTAGATTACTTAATTTTGAATCGTTGGAAAACGAAATGTTATTGCCTTGATCCAAAAACATTTTCACGGCATGAGCGATCATCCAAACTGTGTCATAAGCATACAGACCATAAGGGTTCAACCCTATAGAACCCTTGCTTAGCTTGTTCCACCTTGACTCAAAATCCATTCTGCTTTTTGAGTCTGGAATGTGTGGGCGAAGTGTGAGAGCTCCCTGAATAGAATTTGCAGTTTTTGGAGAAAGTGGAGAACTTGAATCTATAACGGTGGACAGCCATGTACTAGCTATCCAAACAAAGCCATTTCCCATCATACCAAGACTTTGAGCCACATCAAAAACTAAAAGACCTGTTCTGGAGAAAGTATGTAACACTATTACTCTAGATTCCATTCTTAGAATCTTAGCCAATTCATTTTGAACATCAGTTCGGTTTGCAGTTGGATCCGGTGGAAGTGCTACCTTATAGGAAATTCTGCAACGTCTTTCGGCAAGTTTATCACCTAATGCGGTTATACCATTTCTGCTCTGATCATCATCACTATATACTGCAACAACCTCAGCCCAACCATAATAACTAACCATCTCTGCAATGGCAGTCATCTGAAACAAATCATTGGGAGCTGTTTGCACAAAGTAAGGATACTGGAGAGGCGAAAGGGTGGGGTCTAGAGCTGTAAACGATAATAGTGGAACATGGAGCTCATTTGCAAGATGTGAGAGTACATGAGCCATAACAGCATTTTGTGGACCAATAATAGCTACTGTATCAGTCTCCATAAACTGCAATGCTACGGTCAATTAAGAAACATAATTCGCAAGTTTTAGCATTTCACAAAATATAAATAGTGTTTTGGCTGAAGTTAAGAAAATAACATGCCACATCCAAGGAAATATGCAATTAAAGATTGAAAAAAAAACAAAGGATAAGAAGCAGCAAAGCAAGAAAGCATACCACCAATTATACCAAGAAATCCACTGAAGTTGGAATCATGCATGGTTATGAGCAACTTCCTTCCTCCAAGAATGGTGGGATCAGAATTTATATCGTCCTCAGCAGCCTTCATGGCAATCTTTGAAACTCTTCCATTTATAGTCCCAAAAGTAAAAATAGCTCCCACATTCACAACACCAGGGCTTCCAGTTGCATCCCCAAATGTGCAAGGAATGATGCAACAAAGGAAAAAGGACAAGTAGCAAACCAGATTCATGGTGTTTTCTAATTCATGAGTTATACAACCTAACTCCAAAAATGAAAAATAACAACCACAAACAAATCAATATGAAATACAAACAGATGTACAAGCAACTTGAATATAATAATAGTGTCTTTAATAAGAAGATATAACAGAGACTACGACAAGCATCAAATTACAGTTCTTAAGAGCAGCAAAAAGGGAAGGGGAAAAAATGAAAAAAGGCAGCTTATCCATGTCCAAAAGCAGGAAGCATAAACTCGCAAAATAATTTTTCCCAATAAAAAATACAAACTTTATCTTCCACAACATCAATAAATACCCAAAAAGAAAGATGAAGGTGAAGCAAAGAATTGGGTATCAAAAGGAATAAATATTCACCTCAATAAGAAGAGAAACAAGTAAAAGTTAATTAATACAAGAAGAACCAAAGCTAATTAAAAAGGGAAAAGAAAGAAAAGAACACAGAAAAGAGGAACACTTACAAGAGAAAAACTATCGCTGTGAAAGCAAAGAGAAGACACCTAGCTCAGCAAGTGGGCACTTTCCATAATTAATAAAAAGTAATCAAGGAATAGAAATATTATTAGAAAAATGGGGAAAGGAAGAAACTTGGTTAGTTGGATTTCCGCCATAGAATCTGTGCTTTAGCTTGGCGTTTTGTTTGGGGATAATGGAAGAGAAAATCATGATAAAATCTGACCAGTAGAGTTCAAATCTACAAAGTGGACAAACCAATCACTCCAACAATGCTATTTTTTTTTTCGCCGAATGGTATGTAAGAGCATTTGTTTGTTTCGTAGGATTTTGGTAATTTGGAATTCTTGCTTTTGTGTGTCCATGATGACGACTGTGACTACCAACTACATTGTTGGTCCCTGACATTATTTTCCACTCCCAGGTTTGACCTCACCTATATACGCATGTCTTTTTTTGTCATTGCCTTTAATTTTTTTTTTTTAAATCATTTCTTAAAATATATTTAAGCTATGTTTCTATTATTATGTATACCGCTGCAACAATAAATATGTAGAATTACATGATTCTCATTCCCATTTTTGGGATACGAGAAAGCTTGAACTGCTTATTTAAAGTTGGAACCAATTCTCGTGAATTTAACAAGTGCAAGCTAGATAGTACTAAATAAGATTTTGGAATTAGTAAGTGAATTATGATCTTGTATAGCAATATAGAAGTAACTCAAAATTAACATCCACAAATTAATAGATATGAATTTCTAGTAAATTAGTTATTTGTTATTTATCAGTATCAAGGAATCTATTTTTAATTTTAACTTAGCAAATGAGTTGTTTGTTTGCAACATAGGTTTGTAATGGAAGACTAGTTTAAAGTGAAGATCAGACTTGATAAACTAAGGCCATTTTTACATGTAGGCAGTAACTATATCACGATGGATTATAAATTATATATTACTCCCTCATTTTTTTTTATCAGTCACTTTTGTTATTTTTATTAGGATTAAGAAATAATAAATAGATTTAAATTTAATATTAAATTACGTGATTAAAACTAAATTATCAAATCTAATTGGTTATGACTTTATTGAAAAAAAATAAATTAAAAAAATAAATTAAATTACATTAAAAGTAACAAATAAATAGAATTTGAATTTTACTTAAAAATGACAGATAAAAAAAATGGAGGGAGTCTATTGGAAATATTTATAACCGCATTCATAAGTATGTCACCTAACATGTACAAAAATATATGTAAAATAGCTTGATATATGAATTGTGAACTTTAAAATGAAGTTTTGATGATGTATAATATGCCTTCTACGTAAGCTTGTTACATGATCAGTTGTAAGTGAATAGTAGCATCCCTAGAACTCTCCCCAGGTATATAGGGATGTAATGTAGCATTTGGCTAACATGTGTGATGCTTGCCTCTATGTCTTAAAAACTTCAAAAGAACATGAAAAAATTGATGTTCATATTATCATCTTTCCACCAAGCTCGAACTCAAAGATATGAGATATCGATATTTTTATTTCGTTCTAAGATGTTGGAAGGCACTTCAGCTATAGAACAAGGGCTGAGGATGTTGGGCTATATTGAGAGGCTCACCTCTTAAAGCTTTTATGATGAATCATGAATTAAACCTGGAAAATTATTTAAATTCTTCCTAAACAGTTATTTAGAATTTGTGTTAAGTTATCGTATGAGAAAGAATGCAACCATATCGATTGAACTGGTGATCCTGCACCAAGACCGCTAAGACTTCTATTTAAAAGAATAAAAAAGAAGTCATGGTAGTTGATTCTACTTCTTCAAAGTATGGTAAGTTTTTTAAAAAGAAGATGAAGTCAGTCAGGGTCCATGATGTAATTGAGAAAAATGGCAAGCAATCTATTGTTCTTATAGAGACTTGCTTCTATTGTGCCAAGGTTGGACAGTGGAATATGATTGCAATAACTATTTAAAGACTCTTAAAAAGTATAAGAAAGGGGATGCTTCAACTAGAAGTATTTATCTTACTTAGATAAAGAAATCTAAGATGTAAGAGCAAAGAAACATAAATTCAACAAATTTTTCTTAGGGCATTGTCATTTGGGCTATATAAATGAGAGTCGCATGACTAAGTTGGATAAATTGGGTGACTTAGGTTCATTTGACTATAACTTATTTGAAACATATGAGTCTTGCTTATTAGGCAAGATGACAAAAGTGCCCTTTATTGGTAAAGGAGCACGTGCTTGTCTTGCATTGGAACTTCTACATTCATATGTATAAGGTATAATGTCTACACATGCCAGATGAGCTTATATGTACTTCTAAACCTTCATTTACTCAAGATTTGGGTATATATATATATATCAAATGAAGCACAAATCTAAAGCTTTTGAAAAGTAAAAAAAAAAATTAGAAATGAAGTAAACTAACAACTTGGCTAAAGGATTAAAACACTAAGATCATATCAATTTAGGGAATACATAAGCAGAGTTTCAAAGTTATTTGAGAGATAATATAATAGTATCTCAGTGGACTCCTTCATATACGCCACAGCAAAATGGTTTATTTAAAAGGAGAAATGAAACTTTATTTGACATAGTTCGATATATGATAAGTCTTGCAAACTTGTCCAAGTCATTGGAAATTGTTATTCACGCATTAAAAATCATTACAACCAAATATGTTAATTTTACACCATATGAGATGTGTTATAACAAGAAATCTATACTTTCACACATGAAAGTGTAGGGTTGTTGTGCTTAAGTAAAGAGGATAATATTAGACAAGCTAGATGCTAAGTTTGGTAGGTGATTATTTGTAAGCTATTTAAAGAAATTTTTAGGATATTATTCTACCATCCTTTGGTTTCCAAGCATCTTGTCTTTTTAGAAAAGAGTTCCTTCTGAGAGAAGGTAGTGCAAGTAAAATTGAATTTGATCAAGTTTAAAATCCACAAATAAAAGCTAATAAACCGATTGATTTAGAGATTGTCACTTGCACGTATAAGAAAATAGTTGAACCTATAGTTACACAAACTCCTAAGAGATCTACTAGAGTTAGTTATGTTCCTAAGAGATATGGATTTCTTATGGATGAGAACAAAAATATGACTATAGTAGAAAACAATGAGCCTATAAGGTATGAAAATGTTCTGATGAGTTTATAATATGAATAATGGCTAAAAGCTATAAAGTTTGAGATGAACTTTATGTATGAAAACAAAGTTTGGACTTTGACAGAGCCACTTGAAGGGATAAAACCCATTGTGTGTAAATGGGCCTTCAACAATAAGAATAACATAGAAAGTAATGTGATTACCCATAAAGCCTACCTTGTGTCAAAAGGATATCGTCAAAGATAGGTTATTGACTTTGATGAAACTTTTTCCCAATGGCAATACTTAAATCCACTAGAATACTCTTAGCTATACCCCTAAATGAAAATCTAATTAAGGATGTGTATATGACATAACTTGAGGGTTTTACATTTGATCGGTGTCTGGCAAGTATACTAGATTGGCTAGTAATATAAGGTAATAAGATTAAGACTCTAAATATCAAATCCAAAGGAACATGAATTGGTAAGTATAATGTCTATAATTTAGTTGAATTAATCTAAGATTATTTCCCAAGTTTTTGAATTGAAAGAAAAAACTAAACTAAATTAATAATTAAACAAAACTAAAACTAAACCTAGACTAATATAAATTAAATACAGAGGAATAACTAAAATACTTCTGCTAAAAAAACTAATCCACCTCAACTTCTATTAATAAAGACTCAAACCAAAAGTAACACAAGTGATTATGGAAAAACAAATTATATAAAAATAGATATCTTATTCAGAATATCATTTTAAGCATTAAATCCTCTATTTATGAACAATCTAATACTTAACATAACGATCTGATTTTAAACTCCTAAACCTTTATTAGATCCTCTCGAGAGAGAGATCTAACTCTAGCCCATTCTCAATTCAACATTCTTAAATTTAAATTAACTCATGAACAACATATCACTACCTCAATTCTCAGAATGGAACAATACATTGACATAAGTAGAATAAGCTAAGAACATACATATTATTGATCAAAGACTGAATTAACAATTAACCATCTCTCGATACGTCAAGCATCATCATCATCTATGTTTTTTTTTTTGTTTTTTTAGTTTATTGCCTTTCCTCTGTGATAAGAGATGTGGGAAATTTAATTCCCTATTGGAGTGGTATCATGACATCTGTTAGAACCTTATCTCTTCTTTTTCTTTTCACGGAGGGAGGAAGTAGTAGTAATTTATTTATTTATTTATTTATTATTATTATTTTTTTGTACCAATCTACCCTAGTTAGTGGATTTAATTACTTTATGTTATGTGATTTTTGTGCCGTGATTCAGATTTATCATGGCATGCCATGATGCAAGTAAAATTATATGTGTTGCAATATGGATGCAACGGATACATCTTGAGAGAAAAGGTCCCCTTAGATGTTTTAGATAGATAGAAATGAAGCATAGAAGATAATAATTGAGCTGTGGGTGTGCGTGGACACACTTTACTTCTAAAGTAGATGAGTGATTGATTGTGTTGATAAAAGGCACTTTGAGGGTAAAAATCACCAATATTCCAGTATAAAAATGAAAAAAAAAACTAAATTTAATCATTTATTGATAATGAAATTTTTTTTCTCCAAAATTTTTTATGCCATTAGATGACAGGCAGTCAAACAAGGCTGTAGTGGGATGAAAATGATCTATGAATCAGTTTGATTATGATAAATCCTTAAATTTTGATGCATCCTAGATACTATAAAATGCAGCATGTAATTGCAGGTTTATGGGAGCATTGAAATAGAAACTCTTCTCTATTTAAACTCTCAAATATTCAAGATTAAGCCATTATGATGTCACTATGATGCAGATTACTAAAT
Organism: Excoecaria agallocha; assembly: GCA_037975025.1. Lineage (NCBI taxonomy): Eukaryota > Viridiplantae > Streptophyta > Magnoliopsida > Malpighiales > Euphorbiaceae > Excoecaria > Excoecaria agallocha. The sequence goes on from CM075809.1 coordinate 1,514,388, forward strand.
AGCAATTATTTACTTTTACTAGATTTCAATTATTATTAGATAATTTCAATTTTCAAGTCAATAAGAGTTGTACACTTCTCCTTCCAATGTGAAATTCTGCATTTCTTTTTGATCTAATTCTAATGCTATGAACAGGTATCGAATGTTTAGTTTCTCTTAAACAAGAAAAAATTACCAAGGTCGAATTTCCCATATAATGACCAAACTACATGTTTGGATTTCTGCACAAAAAAGAAGTAACAAAATAGAGAACTGTTGCAGTGATATAGGATCCTAAATACGAACCTGGACACTAATTGAAGGGTCATTGACATATAAATGTGCAATGAACAAATAAAGCCAGAAACAAAATTGATCAGAGCAAAATGGAGACCTTGCCTACATTGCAACACTCCGCGCCTATTTGTAACCATCTTCTCTAATAAATTTGGTCATCGATTTTGTGACATAAATGGGTTTTTCCACATGAGGAAGATGACCACTATCAGGTATCTAGCATAGGATTGCATTTGGAATTTCACAATGCAATCTCTACAACATAAAAAATAAATAAAAGCCAAACTAAGTTAGTTCAGGTTTTTAGGTGGACATAATGAGTTTGTATAAACCCAGAACTGGTTGAGACGTGAATTTGACTTTAGGAGGATGTGAAAATTTCCTAGCAATCATAGGTAAGCATGTTGCATCAGTTATTCTAAGCTCTTCTCTTACAATAAGAAATTTAGTGTACTAACCGTTGCTAATTTGTTGCTAATAATTCGGTCATCCTCACCCCAAATTATAAGTGTCCTTTTCTCAACCTGCACAAGTAATCATAACCAAAATTAAGGAAAGGAAAGAGAGAGGGGAATCCATTTTGGGGAAACGAGTTAGAATTTGAATGTCCATGCCAAAAAACAAAGGTAGATTTCAAGAGCACGTAAAAAAATTTTGCTCCTTCCTGATAACCAGCCCTTAAGCCCAGGCCCATGGTCTGCATCCTATTTCCTAGGGTTTAGCCAGGAACTTGGATCGGAGTCTAATTTTCCACTTAAGGAAGACTCCCTATTAAGGCAGAAGTCCTGGAAAGGAAGGACTCCTATGGTTATTAGGATTTTAGGAAAGGAAGGCACACTCACCCATATAAAAGGCAATCGTGATGGACAGGTATGCTTTTAAGCCGATTTACCCCATTATGCCTCATTCTTTCATAGATCACTGACTTGACCGTCAGAAAGTCTCCTCGTCGGACCCCGTCGAATTTCCCTTGTTTGCAGGTTCACTGGTGCATTGAACAAGAGTCCACCTGCAGGATCCATTCTGGTAATACCGAACTGTTATCACTTCCCATGAGAAACGAAAAGTATATTAATCTAGAAAGTTCAATGGAATTACGTCCTACCAAGATTTTCCACTTTCTTTACATTATGTTCATAAATACTATTATACGTTCTCTGAACTCTACATTTCACTTGGACAAGAAACTACACAATATGTTCTCTGAACTTTATATTTCACTTGGACAAGAAAATAGAGGTAATTATCTCATATACAATCTTTTTGAAAAAGTTTTCAACCATACAACTTTTTAAATTTTTATTTAAAAAAAATACAGCTTTTATAATAAGACAAAACCAAAAGAGGTTAAGTAAAAGTTTCAGTTTAGCTCAAAATGGAAAAATCTATTCTAAACAACTTAAGTAAAGAAGATATAGAATTAATTAAATAACAAGGAAATATAGATAACACAAATATGACAAATAGAAAATTAATAAAAGATAATAAAGTATAATTAAGCCCAAATGCAAAAAAAAAAATAAAAAAAATTTATTAAATCAAACAAAAAATGTAGAAAATTTAGAATTAGTAAAAAGCAAAATATTAAATGAATTAAAACTAGAAAATAAATTATCAAGCACATTAAACAGGATAGAAAAAATATTAGAATATATAACTATTAAAATGGGATAAAATGAATAAATCAAATGGAAGAGATAAAATCTATAGATGGATATATATATATATATATATATATATATATATATATATATATATATATATATATATATATATATATATGATGAATAATTTTATCAAATTAATAATAACTTTAAAATTATCAATTAAAATATAAAAAAAATATGAGTAATAAACCATACAGTTTTACTAGTAGGTTTTTATACGGAGAAGATAATAGTGGTTGAAATCCAAGTTTATCAACTACTACATTCAAAAAGCCTAAAAAAGAAAATACATAAAATATAATGGGTAAAATATTTTATATGTTAAAAAAAATTAGAGAAGTAGGAGAATTGAAATCAAGGGTAGAAAAAATAGAAAAGTGTAATGAAAAGGTAAAAGAAACTCCACATAAAGGTGTAACAATAAAAATACATATATTAATATTAGAAGAAGGATTAAAGGTATATGAAGAAAATAAAATAGAAGAGGAAGATATGTAACACCCTTATCATAACAGTATTTTCTTATGTAAAACTTAATGGTAAACGGTAATTTTTTTTTTAAACTTCAACCACTGACAAACAACTTTAATACCATTTAATATTACTATTCACTTTACGTAATTTCGACAGCACAATGGCTAGAACTTACTAGCCTCCTGAAAAATTCAAACAATCCACACAGCCTCTCAAAGGAACAACAAAATATATCAGATAGCAATATAGATTTTACACAGTCAATCACATATTAATGATAGTCTTTTCATATCACTTACTGACACTTATCCATCGACAGATATAACAATATTTATCATTTAACAAAAACTAATTTGAATACAATTCAGTTCTTTACTTTTACTATCTAAGTATATATATGCCACAAATACTAGTAATAAAATTACAACTAACTTTTCTTCATCTTCGAATTCTGCTTCTCTATGTATCAAGCTCCCACAATACTTCAGTACCAGCACATAGTAAACACTTCGTACTGAGCACTAGATATGTTCAGTGGTGACTACTAATCCAAGAATTTTCCAATTAAAGCATAATTACGTATATTATGCAAATATTTATTTATATCTTATAAGAAATTGCCTTTAATTCTTGCAGTACTATTTTCATTGTTTACCAACATTTTGGAAATCTTTTTACATTGATTCTTTAGTTTTCAATTTACTTGACAATATGTTATTTTATACTTTAATTAGAAATAAACATTTATCGCTGCATTCCTTACTTTTACTTTCACTTAACTTTATCTTATACTTTTATCACATCGATACAGTTATCATTCCCTTTAACAAGTTACATTGGTACTCATGTCTTTAGTTTTCGCTATTTATTATGTTATTTCACTTTGACTTTTTAATTAATTAACGTATTGCAATTAGCAAGACTCTTAACTTTTAATGCAAAGTGATACAGGTATTTGAAATGCTTTGCATACCGATATTTATTTTCTTTTCTTTCCACATATAGGTCTTTTTATGCACTTATTTAAAAATTATTACCTTTCTCATTATTAACTGAATAATTACTTTTCTTATGGTTATTTTACTTTGTATATGACTTTTACTTTCAAATTTTTACTACTTAGTCTTATTTTTACACTTAGAATACAGCATTGTCATTTTTGAATTTTTAATTACAGACTTAGTACAAATGTTTAACTTTTTTTTTCAAAATAATAATTAGTACACAACATACCAATTATTTCTCATGGGTCTTTCCATATAACTTTTCATTTTAATTTCTTTTCTTTATAGAGATTTATTTTTTTGAGCTATATAACATTACTTATCATTTCATTCTTATAAAACACTTTCTTTTCATTTTTTTATTATAACATTTGGGAATAATTTCAGTTTTATCCCAAAGTTTTCATTCTTTTCAGTCAAGTCATTTTTCATTTATAATAGTTACATTCCATTTACTTTTACAATTCAGATTTGTTCATTTCAATGAGCCCCTAGTGCAATATGACAGGACTCTCAAAAAAGGATATGCAAGACATGAACCCCACAGGGCCACAATAGAATGAGAAATAACCCCAAAGGATCATTCCTCATAAAACATATGACAGTACGTATGACAGATACTATGGAGATCAGAGATCCTACCCATAGCAAAGCAAGTTGCCATGACATGCACCGCGGTATAAGGTATCCCAATGGCTAGCTAATTATATCATGAATAAGAATATCACTACCTGACTATTGCTAAGGACAAAAATAATTAATTATTTTCAAAATACTTTTCAGTTTCAAACAATTGCAAATTCTTTTCTCTAAATCGATACAAGTTATCAATCAATCTTTTCAGAACTTTGATTGTTTAGATATTTTACTTTCAGTCACTCTATTATAAATTTCTCTTTTCCTTTTCAATCATTTTTTTTTGAATTATTCTACAATAATTCACCATAAGCATTTTTTACTGAAAACTTTTCAGACTTTTAACTTTCATAATTACTTTTTCAAATCAATAAACTTTATCATTCATTTTTTTCAGTACTTTTATACAGATACGATTATTATATATTATCTTTGCAGAATCTTTTCAATTCGCTACTTAGTCAAATATTTTCTCAATACTTTTTATATGCTTGTGAATTATATCATTATAATTCACCCTTTTTCTTAGTACTTGTTGAATTATTTCTTAATAATTCAATATTTTTCTTTTTAAATTTATTTTATCAGGCTGAATTTGGCAATTGTTCAGAATTTAAAATACTTTTATAAGGAATGTGAATTATTTATAATAATTCACCATTTTTATTTGAATTATGAATTATTTGGTAATAATTCATTGCGGTTAATTTATTCGTTGTACTTTTTATTTTCTGAAAATTTATCATCTAATCTCCTCATTTTCCTTATACGAAGTGTAAATTAAATTACATTAAATTACCAACTTTTAATTATTTATTGGATTATTTCTCAATAATTCAATATTTTAATTAAGCATATTCCATATTTATTTTCTAAATTAATCCATACATCACATAAATTCCATAAAAATTTATGTGAACATTGCTCTACAATTATTGTCATCTTTGCTTATTTTATGAATTATTTTAACATAATTCATCATATACAGTATATACATACACTTAATAATTCTCTAAATTTCATAAAAAAATTATGGACAATTTATTTTATGCTTATTATCATTATATAACATAATCAACAAAAAATCTATATTTTATCAATTACATTATTCAATAAATATTTCAAAATAGTCATATAAATTTCTATAAATTCTATAACAATTTATGGATATATATTATTTCATCTTCTATCAAATTAAGACTTAATTTCATTAATTTACAACACAATAATTCATTTCTTTGAAAAGGAGATTTTTGATTCATAAAAGAAATTTCTTAATAAATTTCTTTAACTCAATTTATACACTATATTAGGCTTAATTAAAATTTAATTGAACAATCATAACATTAATTTCAATTTTAATCAATAATTCAATATTTTTTCTTAATAAATTTAAAGAAAAATTCAATAAATTAAGGAAAAATTAAAAGATTTCGTAGTCACATACCTTAACGGTCGAATTTGCTTCGATTTGCTTAATAATTTGCTCACCAGACTAGTCGTCAGAGCATCGCCGAAGGCTCGTCGGAATCTCGCCGGTGATAATCCGACATTACCACCTTATAGATCGGGATCCCCTGATTCCTTTTTCGGTAGTCACGCGCTCAAATGTTGTCATTGTTTGCCAAAATCTATACTTAAGTAACCCGCCAAATCCATTTTCGATCTATCAATCGCTAGCGTTTGAGGGGCGATGGAGTATACCGAAAGACTCGCCTTACTGTTGTGAGTCGGCCGGTGGTAAGAGAATCACTATCACAGCTGTAGATCGCCAAAAAAATGAGAAAAACCGATCGAAAAGAAAGAAGAGAGAAATCGAACGATCGGAGCGCCATCCCAGGATTGGACGCTGGTAAGAAGAAGACAACATGCCGCTCGTCGCGGTGGTGGCCGGCGAAAGGTCCGATCGGCGATTGTCGATCCTTCTTCTTTTTCTTTCTTTGCTTCGACACCTTTGCATCCATTCTCTTTTTTTTTTAACATCTGACCATCTTTTTGTTTTTTCTTTCTTTTACTAATTGTTTATGGCCACTTTGACTAATCCTTTATGGCCATTTGTGGCCAACATCGGCTGCCTTTCTTTTTTTTCTGTTTCTTTTTTTTACACATAAAAATATATTTATATATAGATATATTTATCCATAATTTTATCATTTTAGCCTCCGAAACTTTTTCTCTCACTTTTAAAACTTCTATTCATTTTAAAATCGATTTCATAATTTTTATCACATAAAAAATAAGTGGGACATAAATTTTCGATTCAATTGGAGTTCATTATCGATCCAATTTAAATTTATTAGTCCGATTCGATAACTACCAGTATAATAGAAAAATTCAATTCTCGTTACCAAAATATTCTACATAAAAATTCATGAAGACCTACAAATTTTGGCAATATTCAAAGTTCATTTACTATTTTTTAAAAAAATTACACAAAATTAAGTCACCTTCCCTACTAGGGAAATTGATTTGCTATCTTTTTCATATTTTGACTTTTCGAGATTCATTTGATCTTGGTTTTACTTCGAAGTTCAACCCCGGACTCACCATGATCAATACTTTTCGATGATCCAATAAAATATTTTTGACTTTCGGGTATACTTATCATGTGAAAAATGCTATCATTATCAGAAAATACTATTCACGGCTAATCTGATATTGAGGCTATTACAAGATATTTTAAATTTAACTCAAGAAATAGGAAATTGAAAAATGAATGTCAATCCCAACCTCTACATAGGTAAAAATAGAAACTGGACAATACTTAGGAACATTAGATGAAACAAAACAAGAAATGATAAAAAGAAATATAAATATAAGGGAATATGAAAATTATAAAAGAAAAACACCTAGACAAAGAATAATAAATAATAATTCTAAATTTATAACAAAATCTGATATAAAACCAATATACCCAAATGAAATATGGTTAAATCTAGATTGAGGTTAATTTTACCCATGATCACTGAACTTACGCCTAATAATCTAAAAGTAACTGAATTATTTTTCGTAACGAAATTATCACTAAACTTTACACTATTTTGTGCAAAAGTTATTCTGATCAATTTTCGATGATGACCTTTTCCAGCAATAGATACAACTAAAGATTTATTACAAAGATCATTCAACTGTGAAATTTTAATTTTAATTTTTTTTGCAAATTAGATCATATTATTCTTAGCATCTATGCAAAATTTTATGTCAAAATTTTTTAAAATGAATTTTTTAAGAGGGGGTGGCAGGTGAAACATTGTCATGTTTCCTATTGCCAGGCCCAAATAGGCTCTATTTGCTCTTTAGGAGGATGCAGCTTGACCTTCCAAAGGGGTGTTGGAGGCCTAGGCTACGAGGCTTGCATAGGTCATTGGTGGACATTTCCAATGTGCATATTTGACATGTACACCATGGTTTTGTGCCCGTCTCAGCTATCTAAAAGATGGGAGAAGCCTGTCAGATAGCACGTCTGCACGCGAGCTTCGAAAGGAAATTGGGTTAAAATTCCTGAACTGGGACGTGATGACTGACGGCAACATTAGAAAGTTCAGAGATGTTGGCAGGGGCCTTAAGAAGAGTTATCTTTTCTATTTAACAGCTCACCCACCCTAGAAATAACTCGGTCAGAGATAGGGTTTAGCAACTGGAAGAGCACCGTACATCATGCGTTGTCTGGTGCGCCCTCAGTGGCAAGGCCACTCTGCCACTTGTAATACCTCGTTACATATTTAAGTCGTCTGCAAAGGGTTCTGCCCATCGCCTGATGGGAATTGTACTTCAAAGTGGGCCATGCGGCTCATTTGCTGCGTAGGCTTCACCAATGACAAGTGCCTTTAGGGGCCGGATGGCCCCTACTGAGGGTCAGTAGACAAGCGGCAGACACATGCATTACTTCTAGCTTAAATTTTAACTTAGAGAAATTCAGTCATAATCTAGTGCACAGTAGCTTCGTACCACTAGCTTTTTAACCAAGCGCGATGACCAATTGTGCGAATCAATGGTTCCTCTCCTACTAGGTTGAATTACCATCGCGACACTGTCATCAGTAGGGTAAAACTAACCTATCTCACAACAGAAGAAACCCAGCTCACGTTCCCTATTGGTGGGTGAGCAATCCAACACTTGGTGAATTCTACTTCACAATGATAGTAAGAGCCAACATCAAAGGATCTAAAAGCAATGTCGCTATGAACGCTTGGCTGCCACAAGCCAGTTATCCCTGTGGTAACTTTTCTGATACCTCTAGCTTTAAATTTCTATGGTCTAAAGGATTGATAGGCCACGCTTTCACGATTCATATTCGTATTGGAAATTAGAATCAAACGAGCTTTTACCTTTTCTTTCCACATGAGATTTCTGTTCTCATTGAGCTCATCTTAGGACACCTGCATTATCTTTTAACAGATGTGCCGCCCCAGCCAAACTCCCTACCTGACAATTTCTTCCGCCCGGATCGGCCACCGAATCGACCTTGGGTCCAAAAAAAGGGCATAGCCCTGCCTTTGATTCACGAAATAAGTAAAATAACATTAAAAGTAGTGGTAATTCACTGTTTCTGTTTTCGGCTCCCACTTATCCTACACCTCTTAAGTTATTTCACAAAGTCGGACTAGAGTTAAGCTTAACAGGGTCTTCTTTCCCTATTGATTTTGCTAAGCCTGTTCCCTTGGTTGTGGTTTCACTGGATAGTAGACAGGGATAGTGGGAATCTCGTTAATCCTTTCATGCGGGTCACTAATTAGATGATGAGGCATTTCGCTACCATAAGAGAGTCATAGTTACTCCTACCGTTTACCCGTGCTTGGTTGAATTTCTTCACGTTGACATTCAGAGCATTGGGCAGAAATCACATTACATTAGAATCCGCAGGGACCATCGTAATGCTTTATTTTAATTAAACAGTCGAATTCCCCTTGCTCGTAATAGTTCTGAGTCGACTGTTAGATGCTCGGGAAAAGACCCCGAAAGGGTCATTCCCAATCCATCCCTCGGCCGACACGTAACTGTTAGTGTAAGCCCTAACCCCAATGCATTGTTATAAAACACTTTAGTTAATAAATGAGACATTTGTTTTATCTATTGTATTCCTGTGCATATCAATTGATAGAACTATCCAAGAATGTTGTTTCAGTTTAAGTTATCATGTGTGAGGCACATGGTTGTAAGACCTTGAAACAAATGAGACTCCATTCTAAATATCCCTAGTCAGTCATTGTTATGGGAATAACAAATGAATTAAAACTAGTATGCTCTCTCTGATAAGATGAGTTCTGTCTTATGAATCATAAGGACAAGAGTGTCAATCAGAGATCATAGATACATGTTTAGAGTATAGTATCTGGATTTGATCCGTTCATGAGAACACTACATGGTATAAGTCATAAGTGTTCCTCATGTGCAAGTTTTTCATCGGAGTTCTTAGACCTAAAAACTCTATGAAACTCTTTATGAATTATTGTGTACTTTGACATACACCTAACATGCTAGTAACAGGGTGACAAGTATGGGTATGCTTGGGTATGCACTAATCCATGTTAGAGAGCATGAGAGAAGTGAAGGGATTACCCCTCTTGATAAGAGAGAAAATATCATCGGCCACTTGATCAATGAACTAAGAAGTGTATGGCCATACCGAGATGAAATAATGAGTAATCATTATTTATCTGAGAGTTTAGTGTCACTGGAATATCAAGAAAGGAATTAGTATATATAAGGATGACTGGTTCCATGCCTTATATTAATTCTGATATTTAAGGGTAAGGGACTATGTAAAATTGCATTAGGTCACTAACTGCCATTTGCATTTTCATTTAATTTGGAATGCTATAATATCTTGCTAGAGAATATATATAGCCTTTGGATTAATTTATTAATTCATTGCCAATATTAAATGGACCTATAGGATCGCACACAAAGCATTGGACTTAAAATATTTAAATTGAAGATTGGACATTAATTTGGGCTTTTAATTAAAGTCAAATTAATGTATGTAATGGGTATTAAAATTGCTATTAGACCTTGGTCTATGAGAGAGATAAATTTGGCCTAATAGGATTAATTTCAATTAATTAATTATCTTGGATTAATTAAGTTAATTGAGTATATCCTAATGACATTTAAATCAAAATAAATTAATTAAATGGAGATAAGGTAACCAAAAATCCAAGGATAAATTCAATAGGAATTTCAGCAACCATATCCCTAAATTAAGTGATTTATTTTGATTAAATGTCTTATATTTATTTTGAATTAATTTGAATTTAAAATTTAAAGGAGTTTGAGTTAATGCATACTTAATTAGGAAGTGATGGAGGCTGAATTTACTAGCTAATTCGGAATTAACACTTACCTAAATAAGAGAGACATATAAATGAACTAAAGAAAAAAAAACCCTAGGCATGAATGACTCTCTCTCACACTCTTGGCCGAATTTCACAAGGGGAAAGGATTCTTCCTTCTTCTCTTGTGTTCTTAGGTAGAAATAGCAACCAAAAGGAAGTACAAGATTAGATCTTGTAGCTTCAATCCATTACCATTGCCAATTACTTTACACATAGAGCTAGCACTCTCAATTTTAAGCCTTCCTTGCAATTATGTGTGTGAACATAGAGAGGAGTGGCGTAGAGGCTGTTCCTTTGGCATTGGTGGTGAAGATCAAAGGTGAATAAGTCCTTCTTAGTTGCTGGTCATTATCAAAATCAAATCTTGAAGTGCATTTAAAGTTGTAAGTTTTAAAACCCTAAAATTACATGTTTTCGATTCTTGTTTATGGATTGCATGGTATGTGTGATCAATTTTATTATTTTTCCACTGCATGATCATCATATATATGCCATGTTATATTCCATCAATAACAATCCGCTCTCCCTATGAAAATAGCTCACCGACAGCCGATGGGTTTGGGACTGGGACCCCCGGGCCCAACCCTTAGAGCCAATCCTTTTCTTGAGATTACGGATCCGTTTTGTTGACTTCTCTTACCTACATTGTTCCATCGACTAGAGGCTATTCACCTTAGAGACCTGATGTGGTTATGAGTATGACCAGGTATGGGTAGCACTCGGTCCTTCGAATTTTCATAGGCTGCTGGGGTACACCAGACATCGTGCGACGTACAGTGCTCTTCCAACCATTGGACCCTACCTTTGAGTGAGTTGTTTCTCGGGTGGGCGGGCTATTAAATAGAAAAGATAACTTTTTCTTAGGCCTCCACCAACGTCTTTGGACTCCCTAACTTCGACTTTAGTCACCATGTCTCAGTTTGGGAATTTTAACCTGAATCCCTTTCGAAGCTCACGCACGGACGCATTATCAGCGTGTTTCCTCATCTCTTAGGATCGACTAAGACCATGTGCAAGTGTCGTTCACGTGGAATCTTTTCCCTCTTTGGCCTTTAAATTTTTTATTTGAATATTTGCCAGTCACCACATCTTAGTTTGGGAATTTTAACCTAAATCCCTTCCGAAGCTCGCGCATGGACACGTGGTCAACGTGCTTCCTCATCTCTTAGGATCGACTAACCCATGTGCAATTGTCGTTCACATGGAATCTTTCCGCTCTTTGGCCTTCAAAGTTCTCATTTAAACATTTGCTACTACCACCAAGATCTGCACTGAAGACCGCTCTACCTAGGCTCGCGCGCTGGATTTTGTTGTGACCATCATGCCCTCTTACTCATCAAGGCCTAGCTCTTGCAACAACGGCTGGGTATAGGTTGCACACTTAAGCACCATCCATTTTCGAGCCTTCAAAGTTCCCATTTTTATGATTTTTCCCAATTTTTTGAAGTTAAAATTTTGTGATTTTTTATGAAAAAGAAGAAGAAGAAGAAGAAGAAGAAGAAGAAGAAGACGAGGACAAGGAGGACGAAGAAGAAGAAAAAGGAGAAAGAATGCCTTACTAGCTAAGAAAAACATATAAATAGGTTATTTTTCTCCCTTTTTTCCCTTGTTTCGGGTGCAAAATGCAATTCTGGAGTGACTCACAGACCTTTGACTTTGACTTTTATCCCCTTTTCCTCAGTGAACTAAACTCTAATTCAAAATATTTTTCAATTTTTAGGCTCAAAGAAACCATGTTTTCGATAAGGTGCCTTCTTAACATTTGTTCCCATATGTGTTAACTTTCTAATAAATTAAAGATTACTTAATCTGGGTTTGTAGATTAGGATTTATGGCTAAAATACTAGCAACTACTCCTAGAAAATCCTTGGGAATAGAATTGATGTCTTGACTTTGAAAAATTACTAGAAATAATGGGTTCAAATTTAGGTTATACTCTTTTCATGAATGTTAAAAAATAAGTTTATTTTCTATCAAAATTAGATTCATCTTAATAGGATCTCTACAGAATTAATTATGCCCAAATTACTATAGACTGGTCTAGGTACAGGGGACATATTCAGATCATCTATGTTCAAACCTAATTTTGAGAATATTAAGGACTGAATTAGATTTATTCATTAAAGTTTTAGATCTATGTCTTAAGATTTAAATGGCTTCAAATCATCTAATTATGAGGCCTGTAGGCTAAGATAAGACTGTAACACTCTAAACTACTCCAATTTTTTGAAATTGATTTTCTCATTTTGTCTTTTTTAAGAGATAAATGGACAGAGCTTAGAAAAATGTTATTTTGAGAACATTAAAAATCTTAGGAAAGCCGATCACTTCCATTCCTTATTTGTTTATGAAAAACCACTTCCTTATTAGGTAACTTTGATCAGGAGCCACCTCAAGGCTTAGTGTTTACACCAGAAGAGCCAATAATGAGGGAGGACGAACTTCGGCAATAACAAGACAGCTGGGAGTAATAGTGCGGCAAATATGAGTGGAAAGATAGCTGAAGTTTCTACTATAGAAGTTAATCAAAGGCCCTACTCCAACCTCAGCAAGTTATTGTCTTAGGTATTAGATCGACTGAGCAAAAAAGGAAAGTTGCAGCCATTGCCAATAAAACCCGCTAAAAGTCAAGGGATGCCCCACCATGTAGAGGATTAGTATTTTTCTTACCGCCAACATACAAGGTATCTCACTAATTATTGCCGCACCTTGAGGAACAAAATTCAGGATCCGATAGACAGCAAACAGATTTCGAATCCTAAAAATAGAGAGAAAAAGAAGAAATAAGGGTACAATGTTGTACCACCTCTAATGTTTATGATTAGGTCTAGGTACTTGAATGGTATGTGATGAGAGACCTATATAGGAATGAATATGTGGCCATTACTCGTTATACCCCCAAAGTAACAAAACCAAGTGAAGAAAATCGGCTAGTTTCCATGATTAATTGTTGGGATTCCCCTACTAAAAGCAAAGATGAAGGGGCAATGGTGCCTGTTGGTATTTGGAGTTCAACCAGTGAAAGTGAGGAAGAGGTAAGGAAAGAGAAGAAAGTGAAGGTGGTCACCATAAATGAAAGTGTGGTGCCTAAAATTGAGAAGCAGCCAGCCCTTACTGCAGTGCTTATAGAAAGAGACTGAGGAGAATTAAATCATAAAGTAGTTAAAGAAGACATAGGCCCAAATTTCCATTTGGGATTTATTAAGACAATCCATATCACATAGGCAGAAGTTAGTGGAGGCCTTAAGTGAGTCCATTGTTGCTGCTACTATTTCACCATCTAAACTGTTAGATTTAGTCTAGGGAGGAATAGGAGAAAATATTGTGTTTTCCAATGTTAATCTATCCATCGAAGGTAGAAAGCACAATCATCCTCTATACATTAAAGCTCAGGTGAACAGTAAGCACACAACATTTATGATGGTGGATGATGGATCTTCTATAATGTGTGTCCTTTGGTTGCAATTCCTGCTTTTAAACTGAAAGAAAGCATGTTGAACAAGTCGGACTTGACCATTTTTGCTTATGATAATTCAAAGAGGCAAGCTATTAGGACCTTCAAAGCTGTAGTGAAAACTGGGCCAGTTAAAACTAAAGTTGAGTTTGTGGTGTTACTTATTCTTGCCAACTTTTTCATGCTACTTAGAAGACCATGGTTCCACAAGTTGGGAGGAGTGCCCTTTACACTGCACCAAATGATCAAGATACCCCATGTTGGTCAGGTGGTCAACATCAAAGCTACAAGAAAGAATCAAGTATCTATGCTGAAAATAGCCAAACAACCTTTCAGTGGGTTCTATATCTCTATGATTAGTGATGAAGAGAGTAGAGACAATTTTGCTTATGGCCCATAAGTGAGTAACATGCTAAAAAAGTTGCATTTCTTACCTAGAGCTGGTTTGGGTAAGAATTCTCAAGGGCCTAAGGATGTTATTACCCCCAAAGGGCAAAAGGACAGAAAAGGGTTAGGCTACACTAGTTCAGGCTTGAAGGGTAAGGAAAAAAAATAGCAAAGGAGATCCCTTACATTTTCATGAACTTTATGCCAGCCTCAAGGGTTTGTCCCTATTATAGAGAGAACAAGCCTCAGCTAGTGGAAGGTGAGGTAGTGCCCAATTTTGAATTGTTTAATGATGTCTTTGATTGGAAGCAAGGAATTATTAAGCCAATAGAGGGTTTTTAGGATGAAAAGATCCTTCTGCATCACTTGGCATGGGACAAAAAGGTGCCTGAGGAGATCATAACTGAAAAATTACTTACTATTCAGAAAAAAGGCAAAGAGAAAATGGAGGCTGAAGTTCTACTAAAGCTAAACCTAAAAGTTGAGAGGCATCTATAAAGACTAAAGGAGATGATGCTTTCATTGACATTGTTTATGTTTCGAAACTTTTTGATGAGAACAATGGTTTCTCTTTTTATTATATTAATAAGATGAACAATTTTGCTTACTTGTGTGATGTTTCTTTTAATTTCAATATGCATAATCATGATCATAAATCATTCATATTTGACATCAACTCAACAAAAACATGTTCATTTAATCTCAAAACAAAGGAAATCCTATTAGCGTCAGATATAACTCCTAAAGAAAGAGAACAATTTGAGAAAATATTGAAAAAATATAAAATAGTCTTTGCTTAGACTTATAAGGACATGCCAAGAATAGATCAAGAGATAGCTGAACATACCATCCCAACCTACTCGAGGTACAAGCCAATCAAATAGAAGCTTAGGAGACTTAGCCTAGAGTGGCCTAAAAAGGTCAAAGATAAAGTCAGGAAACATATAGAAGCTAATTTCTTAGTAGAGGTCTAATACCCAACCTGGTTAGCAAATTTTATTCTTGTACCTAAGAAGGGTAGAGTCTATGTGGATACAGAGATTTGAATAAAGCTTGCCCTAAGGACAACTTCCCCTTACCTCATATAGATGTCTTGGTGGATAATATAACTACTTGTGCCATGTATAGCTTCGTGGATAGGTACACTAGGTATAACTAGATTCTGAACATAATTATGGATAGGATTAAAACAACTTTAATCACTTAATAGGGTACTTATACCTATTGAGTTATGCCTTTTGGACTTAAGAATGCATCTGCTACCTACCAGAGGATGGCAACTAGAATCTCAGATGACTTGATCCATTAGGAGTTAGAAGTGTATGTGGACGATATGATAATGAAGTTGACTACCCTAGAGGTCCAATTTGAGGCATTAGAAAAGTTCTTTCAAAGGATTGACAAGTACAACCTTCGTTTTAACTCAAAGAAGTGCATATTTCGAGTTACCTTAAGAATGCTTTTAGGCATATAGTGATACAAAGAGGGATAGAGATAGATCTTGACTAGGTGAAAGCCATTAGGAAAATGCTTGTACCTTAAAAAGAGAAGGAGGTTAGAGGATTTCTAAGTAGGCTTCAATACATAAACAGGTTCATAGCCAAGTTGACTTCAATTTGTGAACCGATTTTCAAGTTGCTTAGAAAAGATCAGCTAGTAGTTTGGAATAAAGATTGTCAAAAGGCATTCAACACCATCAGAAAATACCTTTTGCATTCACTAGTGTTAAAACCACCACAGGCAGGTAAGCCTTTGATTTTGTATGTGGCTATAAGGGGTAGCTCAATAGGAGCTATGATGGCTTAAGAAAATGACTTTGGAATTAAGTATGTAGTTTACTATCTTAGTGAGAATTTTCTTCCATATGAGGATAAGTACATAGAGGTGGAAAATATTTGTCTAGCAGTTATTTAGGCTTCAAAGAAATCGAGGCATTACTTCCATTCCAATAGAGTGCAAGCTCTGGTTAAATAGGATCCTCTTAGATACTTTAAGAGGCACCCTTACTCTTACCCTTACTCTTAGGAAAGATGGGCAGGTGTTTAATCCTCTTATAGGAGTTCAACATTGTGTATATCACTATGAAAACCATTAAAGGAAGAGTTGTAATAGAATTTCTAGCTGATCAGCTGCTAAAGGGAGAGGAGGTAACCTACAGGTTTCCCAATGAGGATATTGCAACTAAAATAGTATAGGGTTAGCAGATGTACTTTGTACTTTAATGGAGCTGTAAATAATAAAAGAGCGGGGGTAGGAGTAATTTTAGTGACCTTAGAGAGAGAAAAGTTACCTTTAGCTAAGAAGTTGAGGTACAAGGAAACAAACAACAAAGTAGAGTATGAAGCTTGCATCTTTGGATTGGAAGCCTTGCTAGCCATGGGGGCAAAGTCTGTAGAAGTGTTCGAGGATTCATCCTTGGTAATTTATCAAGGGGTGAATGGTCAGTGAAAGAAAAGTGGTTGTTACCCTACGTTAAGTGTCCGAATGCTTTAAGTATTCAGTTCAAGGTAGGCACTTTTAGGTATGTGCCTAGAGATGAGAACTAGCTAGCAGATGCCTTAGCTACCTTAGTATCAATATGGGATAACCCAAAAGGGGTGAGTATAAAGCCAGTGTTGATCTCAAGTTCTGACAGGTTGTACTTCAAAGATGAACAGGTGATGTACATTGAGGTGGATGATGGAAATCCTTGGTATTATGATATTCAGAATTATTTAGAATAGTTAGTATTTCTAGAGGAAGTAACTAAAAAAGACTGAAGGATGATTCACAAGCTATCAACTCAATTCATTAGCATTGGTAGGGTGCTTTATAAGAGATAGCCTGACAGTATTCAACTAAGGTGCTTGAATGAGAAAGAGGCTAAAAAGGTCATAAAGGAGGTACATGCAGGGGTGCGTGTAGCTCATATGAACAAGTTAGACTTAGCAAAGAAGATCATATGCCAGGGATTCTTCTAACTTACAATGGACATCGATTGTTCTATGTCAAAGAATGTCAATTGTGCCAACAATGTGTAGACTTAAGACAATTGCCAGTTTCTGAGTTGTGTAACCTTATATTTCCTTAACCATTTACCACATGGGGCATAGACATCATAGGCATAATCCATCCACCAGCCTCGAATGAGCATAAATTTATTATAGTTGCCATTGACTATTTCACCAAGTGGGTAGAAGCAGAATCCTTCAAGAAGATAGATTCTAAGGATAAGGGTAAGTTCATCGAAAAGAACCTAATATATAGGTATGGCTTACCACATCACATTATTTAGAACAATGGGTTGTAGTTTTCTGAGGAAACCAAGTAGGTGCTCAGAAAGTATGGGGTTCAACATCATAGGTCCTCTCCATATCAACCTTAGGCAAATGGGGTTGTTGAGGTAGCCAACAAAAATGTCAAAAGTATCTTAGCTAAGATGGTTTCAGCCTATAAGGATTGGGCTGAGAAGTTGCCTTTTGCACTATGGGGTTATAGGGCTACAACTAAGACTTCAACAGGAGCCACTTTGTTTTCTCTAGTTTATGGGATAGAAGCTATACTACTAGTAGAGATTGAGCATCAGCCATTAGGGTGGTTTTAGAAGCTGAATTGCTAGAGACAAAATGGGCTAAACAAAAGTTGCTACAGCTTAACCTGTTAGATGGAAATAGAATGTGTGCTTACTATCACAACTAGATCTATCAAAAGAGGTTCGCTCACTTATTAGGGAAAAAGGTTAGGAAGAATCCTTTGAAGGAAGGGGATTTAGTGTTCAAGCAAATAAAGCTAGGGATTTTAAACATTCGGGGCAAGTTCAAACCTACTTAGAAAGGACCATTTGTACTGAAAAAGTTATTATTCAAAAGAGATATTATTTTAACTGACAATCATGGAAACAAGTTTAGAGAATCGATCAATGTTGACAGATTAAAAATGTTTCATGGTTAAGACTCAAAAAGAGAAAAAGAAGAGAATGAGAGCCTTGCAGGTCAAAAATAAAAAAAAAACTAATGGCCTTGCTAAAATTGGGTGCCCCATGATAACTCCGATTTAGTATTTAATTTCAGTGTATTTTTTTTCCGTGTTTGTGTTTTCTTTTGCCTTTTTTCATGTTTTATGTGTTAAATTCCTCTTTTTTTTGCCAAATAGGATATTACTGAGATTTATTAGGTTTTGGTGTGCTTATTGGTGTAATTTTGACTTTTGTGCAAAAATTTTGACTTGCACACGGCAGAAACCAATGTGTCTCAGTTGTGTGCCCTGCAGAATCACCAATCCACACCATTTTATTAATAGCACACAGTAGAGACTAAAGTGTCTCCACTATGTGCTAGGTAGAAGTCAAAGTAGTTTAGTCCAGAAGGGTATACACAGCTGAGACCAAAGTGTCTCCGCCGTGTGCCTCTGCAAACACTATAAATGCTGAGTTCTATTTAGTTTAAGAGGTATTTTTAAGTTCTTTCATTTGTTTTTAGCTTTAGTACGTAGTCCTTAGCTTTATATATAGATTTCTAGGGTTTTATACTTAGTTTATACTTGTAAAAACTTTATTTTTACTAGGGTTTATACTTTTTTTTGCCTATTTTTTCTGGTGATTTTGGTATATGAACAGATTGTGCTTACAACAACATCTAGCACCATTTAACTTTAAAATCGAAAGGACTTTGCATCAAAAAAGAAGAAAAATTCAAGTTGAAAATATGAATCATCCACCGAATCCTGATATGCCTCTTATGAATGAAAAAGGAAAAGGGCAAGAATATGAGAGAAATCAAGATGGTCAAAGACCAAGGACCATTCAATATTATGCCACTCCAAAGTGGAATGAGGAGCATAGGATAGTGGTGCTACCTCGACAATAATATTTTGAGCTAAAATCGGCAATGATCACCATCATTCAAAGTAACCAATTTTTAGGATTGGAGATTTAGGACCCGACACAACACTTGGATATCTTCTTAGAGATAAGTGATACGGTCCAAATACGACGGGTATCAATGGATACAATACGGCTGAAGCTCTTTTCCCTCACACTCATAGAGAAAGCAAGAGATTGGTTGTATATACTTTCGAGTCACTTCATCTGATCATGGGGGCAAATGCAAGAAAATTTTCTGGTTAGGTTTTTCGCACCTACAAAGACAACTAATATAATGAACAATATCTAAAATTTCCAGCAATTAAGCGAATAATCCTTCCATAAAGCTTGGGAAATGTTTGGGAGATTGTTGAAAAGCTGTCCACACCATGAAATTGCAATACACCAATTGATGTAAACATTCTATGTAGCTTGTAACCCCAACACAAGGTCTTTATTAAATGCAGCTTTTGGAGGAAGCTTTATGAGCAAAATACCTAAATAGGCATTTATGCTTCTTGATGAGATGGCAATGAGCGAAGCTCAATGGGCTATCATAGGGCATTAACCAAGAGACAAGGAGTTCACAATGTAGATAAAATTGCAATGTTAAAGAATCAAATGGAGCTATTAAAGAAAGAGCTTAATGGGTTGAAAATTCAAAATGTTTCAGCAATTAGTCAATATAGGAGTGCATTTAAAGGCGGTAGCTTGGGAAGTGATTCAAAGGCAATTGAACCCTACACTTAAGGAATGGGAGAAGCAAATGCTTTTCATGATTTTAAAAGGAATGACCCATTTAGTAATCACTATAATCCTAGATGGAGGAATAACCATAATTTTTCATGGAGAGAGGATAACTAAGCTTCCACCTCAAACACCTAACCAAGAGTTAATGCAACCACACATGCTTAAAATGGCCACTCCCAAAGTTATCATCAATAATACCAACCTCCAATAGAAAACACTCATTTCCAAGCACCATATCAAGCACCTCAAGCCCACCAAACACACTTCCAACCTCCCAGATTCTAACCCAAACAACTCCCACCACAAGATAAGAAAGAAAATCTATAGGATATGTTTGAAAGCTTCATGTCTAGCCAAAAACAATTCATTTCCAAATAAGAAACAAGGTAGAAGGCATAAAAATAATAGAATAGGAATCAAGATGCAGCGATGAGGAACTTCGAAACATAAATTAGTCAAATAGAAAATTCTATCTCTATAGGGCCATCGAGTGCTTTTCCATCAAATGTTGATCGAAATCTAAAGGAGGAGGTGAAAGCCATCACATTGAGAAGTTGTAAAGGATTATGCATTAAAGATAAAGGTAATCAATCTTCTTTAATTTTGGTAGAGCTTATGATGCAAGTATGTGATTATAACACCAAAATTTTTACTGAAGTGCACAAATCTATTGATCAAGGTAAGAATGTTTCATTTAAAAAAGGGCATACTATGGATGAGTTTTCATTGCCTTTCCCTTCTGCTGCTAATAAAGATAAAAACAATGACCAATTAGCTAAGTTCTTGGATATGTTGAAAAAACTATACATAAATTTGCCATTTATTGATGCTTTATTACATATACCGAAGTATGTTAAGTTCTTAAAGAAGATTTGTTCTAGCAAGAAAAAGTTAGATGGGTTAGGGACAGTTTATTTGTCTTAGAATTATAGTGCCATCTTAACCAACAAATTGCCTAAAAAATTAGAGGACCCTAGTAATTTTACACTATCATGTAAATTAAGGGGTAAATTTGTTAGGCATGCTCTATGTGATTTAGGTGCAAGTATTAATTTCATACCTTATTCTCTTTACAGGAATTTAAATTTAGGGAATTTAAAGGAAACAAGTATATTGCTACAAATGGTAGATAAATCCATCAAGAAATCCAAGGGGATAATAAAAGACTTGCTAGTGAAGATTGGAGAGTTCATTTTTTTGGTAGACTTTGTGGTGCTATAGATGGAGGAAGATCGAACAATTCCATTAATAATTGGATAACCATTTCTAAACACAACAAGAGCATTAATAGATATGTATGGGAAGACAGTTGCTTTGCGATTTAATGATGAGAAGATGGTTTTTAAAGTGACTAAGGTGACAAAATGTCTATTATGTGATTTCTTAGAGTCAGTTTGTTGTGTTCAAGATGTTCTTAGAGAGATGAAGATCAAGCCTGAAGCTGTTCTGTTAGATGACACTCTTGGAAAATGGTTGATGCATCCTAAGTTAGAAATAGATGTGATTGCTGAAAATAAGAGTCAAATGACCAAGTGGCCTGAAAAGAAATTAATGAAGGATTATAATCCCAAATCTAAAGGAAGGCTCAAGCATTCAACCCACCATTTAATTTTGCAAGACAATTTTAGGTTTGGTGTAGGGTCAGTGAGATTTAAGCCTTTGGCTGTGCCGTAAGTTTCTTCAAAGTCGAGTTGGTGAATTGCTAAACCCAGAACTCATTCTAACTCTATCTATCTACTTGTTTTTGTTTAATTATGTTTGATGTTTTTAGTTCTTGATTTTTTGTTTGTGTGGTATGTTTTAGTTCAATAAGTGGTGATTAATTGTGTTTGAATGCTTGTTAAGTTAGGTGTGATTCAATAGTGTAAGTGTGCATAAAAGAGGGTGTTAGATTTTGAAAATGTGCAAAAATTTGTTTGCACATGACAGAGATCGTTTTGTCTTAGTCATGTGCCTTATAAAGTCTTAGTTCCAAAATAGGTCACATGGTAGAGACCATTTGGTCTCCATCGTGTGCAAGTCTTTAGTCCAGATTTAGTAAGGGTTAAATGGTTGAGACAATTTAGTCTCTGCTATGTGCAATTTGTGACTTTAGGTACAAAAAAGGTTACACGGTAGAGACCATTTTGTCTCCTCCATATACAATTGCATGATTTTAGTACAGAAGGTAGTACACTGTGGAGACCATTTTGTCTCCACCATGTGTATGTTGAAATTTTTAGAATAGAAAGGTGTACACGATAAAGACCATTTGGTTTCCACCATGTGCAATTTGAATTTTTTGAAACAGAATGGTGTACACAGTTGAGACCATTTTGTCTCCACTGTATCTTTTATAAATTGATGTTGCGCATTTTGGGGTGTTATGTGTGACACGACAGAGACCATTTGGTCTCTACCATGAGGGCTTTCAATCATATCCCTTTTAAATACCCCTATTTCTCTGTAACATTTCACCTTCTTTTCATCCCCTCTCATCCCCTCCCCCTATTTTCGGTTAGAGCACTCCTTTTTCTCTCCTTTATGTGCATTTTCTTCAAGTTTTTGAGCATCATTCACTAAGTAAGTACTTCATCCTTTCACTTTTATTTTTCAATCTCTACTTTTAGTTTGTTCTTAAAGGTTTATATGGAATATGAATTCCTTTTGTTAGCACTTTTTTTTGTCTATACATGGTCTACATCTTGCATTGGTTAGAAGACATTCTACATGTTTAAGGTTAGGCTAAATTTGAGTTTATTTGTTTTTACTTCTTTTATTTGAGGTAATCTTGAATCTTTGTTATTTTAGGCAATAAACTAAGTGTTTTGCATTTGCTAAACTTGTAAGAATTGCCTTGTGATTTTCAATTTTGTTCATGCATGCCTTATGCTTAATTAAATGCCTCAAAGAAGTGAAATTTTTGTTTATAGCAAACCTACCCTTGTTCTTGTGCTTTATTTGTCAAGAGTAATATCCTTTAGATGTTAAAATGCATTGTGTGTGTTTATATGTATGTTTGATGGAAATTTTCTCATTCATCCAACTAATGCCTATGTAAGTTTAGTTTTTTAACTAGAAATGTATTCAAGTGGATTAGTTGCTCTATTTTCAATACTATTGCCATGTTCTTATCGTGATGACTTGACCTTTTCCTTAGGAGCTTGCCTCCTCTATTTTTTTTGCTTCAATTTGGTCTTGTAAAGTGGGCATCAATGAGGCATAGAGCAAGGTAATTTAGAACATTAATTGCATTGTTTAAATAGGCTTGGTTAGGATGGTTCATTGCAGGTTGCATCAAGTAGTTCCCTTTTTAATGCATTATTTAGATGTTAATTGTTCATGTTACTCTTGAATATCTTATATTTGTTGATCAAAGCATGTTTGATTGTTTGTGCTATAATTGTCAATTTTGTAACTCCTTTTTGCTTTCATTTTGTGCTCTTTCTCTCTTTCTATGTGTGTGTGTCAAATGCCTTTTCTTGTTTCATTGTGCTAAGATTTGTTTTTCTCCATCATGAATTTTGTTGAGCTTAATGGAAATTGTCTATTTTTGCAACGGCAAGAAGCTGGATCCTCTTCTTCAACCCCACAATTAAGAGTTTCATCATGGGTTCTGTAACATCCATATATCGTAAATTTCATAATGCTATATGACCGTAATTTCAGTATAATACACATACAAAGAACGATCTTACTCATAGATGCCACATATAAAATTCTAGAATTTATCTCCACGGTGTAGTAACTCTATACACATCCAATGCTTGTCCGTTCGAGTACTGAACTATATCCTTTAAAACCTATGCACATTAAAAAAAACTATGCACTAAACACATAATGCTCAGTGGTGGATACTCACAGTATAAGTATGCAAGTAATTTCTTCTTTCTCTTTTTCTTTTTTTTTTTCACATCAATTCTCTTTTCTTTATCTATATAAATTATACAATGTCTACGATCCATCCCTCAATTATCATTCACTGTTTTTCTTAATGTCTTTTTATTTCTTAGTTTATACTTTATTTACACTTTAATTATTCACCCTTTTTGTACTAACAATTTTTAATTGTGATATATCATCATTTCCATAATTGCCTTTCTTCACCTTTTATTTTATCTTTTATTTCTAGGTGATATTTTTTAATTCTCCATAATAACTTCTTATGATGGCAACTATATTTTAAACCTTATTAATTCTAATCCTTAAACATTTTCCTCCTTAACAATTTTAATCATAATTTGATTTTCTAATCGCCCTTTAATTTTTTATTACTATTTTTATCTTTGAATAACCATTACATTTTAGTCTTTAAATTTTATTTCATTATATAATTCTATAATTTTAATGTCAAATTGGATCTTTTGTATGTCTTAATGTTTAGCAACTCTTTTATGTGAGGGTAATTTACCATTTGGTCCTTATTAGTTTTATTTTCTTACATCTCCTTTCTTTTTACTCTTACATATTTAATATTACATTATACTTTACAATTTCTCTTTTAACTCTTTTAATTACCATCTAATCCTTATTCTCACATGTCTATCTGTTTTTCTTCTTTATTCCCCTTCAAGGCTAAAAATTACAATTTGATCCCTAAACATCCTTTTTAATAAACACTTTGTTATTTTTCACTAATTTTACTCTTTTTACTTCTATTTTGGTTTTTTAAACTATTAATCACATTTTTCACTTTATTTACTATTTAATCACATTTATGATATCTTTTATTCATAATTTACCATTTAGTCCCTGTTTCCTTACATATTTATAATTTTTCCCTAGTAGTGACCAGCTGAAATTCTTAAACTGGATATGCGGGATGAGGACTCTAGTGATGAAGATGGACTGGAAGGACCACTTGACATGATCTTATAACTCCATTTGGTGTATGTGTATGCTGTATGTGTGAGGTGACTACTTGATGTAGCCATCACCTCAACGGATGATCTAATCTCATGGTGCTACCGCAGTATATGGGTTTTTATGGCTAGCCATTATATCCTTTGATCCTGGATTACCCACTATTTACTAAGAGCAATTATTTTACTCACTTTATTTTATATTTTCTTATGACTTTTCATACTAATCACATTATGCCATAATTTTCATACACTCATTTCATATCCATTCGTGCTCATCAAACATATATTCATAATGTACACATATAATATCAATGAAAAGTGATAGAAACTTACCTTTTCCCTTACATACACCATTTGGCCTTCATAAGATCTCATACATACAATGTTTTTTCTTATTCTTTCTCATGTCATATACATTCCCAAGATCATTTTAGATATTCATATGTTGATATACATTTAATTTGCTTGCAGAGCCATTATTGCTGTGGTTGAGTTTTTCTTTTGATACTAATATGCATAATATACTAAAGAGAGAGAGAGAGGCCGAAATTTAAATATGATAGAGGAGGCCGAACAGTAACAAAATAAAAATTTGGAATCATCAATTTAATATTAAGATAAATTTACAATGATTTAAAAAAAAGGAATATAATGGAAGTTAAATTTTGTAGTTGGAATTGCAGTAATCTGAATTCTATTTCATTTTTGAGTTCCTACATATGTTTTGCTACAATTTTATTTCTTCTTTAAGCTATTTCTTATTATAGTTATTGACCATTAGCACTCTTAACAAATTCTTAGCTTTAGTAATCAACAAATGTATATTTGCTATCGATCCATCTTGTCAAAAGCACATGTTTAATATTGATAAGGGTTCCATTCTATCTTGTAATTGTATTGCTTGATCCTTTTGGACTGGGGGATCGATAAGTGGAGCAATGAGGGATGGACGAGAAACAACTGAGCTACCCTTGTCACTAATATCCACTTGCTGCATATTTCTCTTCAAGGTTGCATTTGGAGTGATAGTTGAAATGAAATTATCCAGTTTGAAACTTAAGTTTTGCTATCTTTCGAATATAATTGTAGCTTCATCAAACATAAAGCTTTCTAAAATAATGACTTGTAGCTTGTGTAATTTGAAATTTCCATTTGAGACAAATTTTATACAAACACAGACTTTTCTTTTTATTTTACGAGCATCGATTCACATTAATTGATTTTATTTTGTTGGATTTATGGGCCTATTTAGGTTAAAAGCCCAATTAAAAAAAGCCCAAAAATGGCCCAAAATCAATAGAACCGAATCGAATCGATCGAAATTATTTCGGTCCATTCGGTTCTCGGTTCTATATACTTCAATTTCGGTTCGGTTCCTAAAATTCATGAAGTTTGATTTTTGGTTTGATCGGTTCGGTCTAAAATCGAACCGAACCGACCAAATGCTCACCCCTAATTGAAAAGTTGGAATCTAAGCTAGAACTTTTGAGCACTCAAAGTGATGGTGGTAAGGAAAAGGAACCAAATTATTCATTTATGGAGAATAAAAAACAAGAGAAACAATTCATATTTGAGGATAAGTCATGTGTTTATTTAGAAGGTGTAGGATCTTTTGTAGAGAATTTATCACCAAAGGAGCAAGAAGGAAAAGATTCTCAAGTGGAGATATTGAATTCAGTCCGCTTGAAGGATTTATTTAGGCTAGAAGAGCCGGTAGAGTTCGTGATAAATGAACCAAAGGAGGAGCCATATTTTATTGAAGATATGGAGTTTCCAGCTTTGATAAACTATGACAAGTTTCTTCTACTAACGGGAGAAAATGAGGAACAAAGTCCGAAGAGACCTATTTTTGGATCACAAGCTCGACCTCCCGAGAGTAACATAAGTCGAGCTGGGACTCAATAAACCAGAACTTCTTCTCTAAACACTTCTCTTTAATTTTCTTTATTTTTTTATGATTTATGTTTTGCATGTTATTTTCCATAATTTGTTTTGCCATTGTTTTTAGTTTAAAGTTTAATGCATGTTTGTTATTGATTTGTGTCTTTTAATTCATGAGTTTAAGATTAGGGGTTGGAAATAAGCTACTCCTAGTGATTTTGTGCTTAATTGTCATATTTAAGTAAGGGTTTCTAAGAGCTACAAGAATTTTTGAAGTGAATTACAAATTAGTTGAACTTCATATAGAGCTTAAAGAGACTTGATTTGTAATTCAACTAGTTTGAAGATTTACATATTGTTTGGCATAACTAAATTGGAGCTTAAAGAGAAAAGAAAGGCATAATTAAGTGATTAAATGAGTATGAGTAATGTTTTATTCATATGGTGAATGAAATTTAATTTTCGTGCGTGCAAAAAAATGAAGCCGGAGAATGCAGTAGAAGGACCAATGCACGCTCACGTAAAATTTCCTACATCCCATGCATGGCCACACCTTTCTCATTACAATTCTACACGTGGTCACGTGTGATCTTCTTTGTTCTTTATGTGTGGCCACGTGTTGAAGTTCTGGTTGGCAGTAGCCTCTCGCGTGCCCACATCCTCCCTCTTCAATCCTCATGCGTGCCCACGTCCTCCCTCTCTAATGCCTCATGCATGCCCAGATGACTTTGCCCTCACATGCCCACGCATCTGCTGCCTCTTGCCAATATGCCCCCATACGTGCCCACGTGTAACTATGCCGACACCCACACATGGCCATGTGTGAGACCACTATCCATGGCCACGGTATTTATTTTCTTTCTTCCCTTAAATTTGCATTTTCTTTGTTCTTACCACTCCCCGCACTCATACATCACCCACCAAACCTTCACACACTTATTGCACTCTTTCATTCACTTGATCAAAGCACTAACTCACACACTCACTTACTCATACACTCAAGCACACAATTTACATTAAGGAATCAAATTTTAATTATACTTATGCATTAGTTCATTCCTTACTGCTTCAAAATAAGGTTTTGTGCAGAAAATTTTTCATGAGTTCCTCGTTGTTTCAAAGCCTCGAAAATTTTTCATAGCGGACTGTTGTGTTATCTAATCTTAGTGCCTTAAATTTTATTCAAGTCATTATTTGAAATTTTGATACATCAATTTTTATATATACATTCAATTGAGCATAATATGGATGACTTGATTTTCATTAATATCTTGATGATGCATGGCATGGCTAATTGAGACTCTTGTGATAAAACATGTTGCACTTCATTTCTTACCCAAGCACATACCTTTCCACTAAGGCACACACACTTAGTTTTTCATTTGCATGATGTACTTGATGAGCTTAATTCAAATAAATTGACATAGGTTTTATTAGTGTTGAATATAAGTTTGTTTAGAGATTGATTTTAAGTTATGCATTGCATTTACTCTTAGCTACTTATTGTTTGACATTGAACTTCATTGTGGCTTCATATAGGTTGAGTTTGTATTTGAATTGGCTTATTTTCTTTTGTGCTTACCATGACCAATTAAAATCTTTCTCTTCCTTTTATTTAAGCCTAACAATCACCAATTATCTTTACACTTGAGATTATGAATTCGTACACTGTCCACCTTGTCACCTATGGATAGAAAACAATATGCACTTAAGCAAGTTTGGCCTAGTTACATTTCTTTGCTTAGTTACCATGATTATTAAGTCTTGTTTATTGCACTACATTGGGTTTAGAGGCATGTTTGCTTGTTAACTTAATTCCATTGACCTCTTGCCTTCTTTTTGACTTGACTATGATTCTAGGTGTGGTGAGCTTACATTTTTTCTTAGTCACTAACTTGTTTCTCAAAAGTGATGAAGTGTGCTGAAATTTTTCATACTTTGCTGAGGATAACAAGATTTTAAAGAGGGGAATAGAGCTCAGCTGAGCTAGATTTTAAAGATCCAACTAAGGGAGTTTTTCTTACCTTACTCATTTTCTTACTCATGAATTATGTGAATTATTTTGTTTTAGTCATTTTTGTTTTTGCTTTAGTTGTTTAGTTTGGTTTTTGGTTTGCATGTTTAGTTTTTATTTTGCATGTTAGTTTAGTTAATTCATTTATCATTTATTGTACATTTAGCTTAATTCGTCCTAGTTATTCTCAAAAATTGAACATTTTAAACTTGAATTTAGAATGTGCAATGTTTAAAATTCTTGTTTACCATTAGAACAAGCATGTTGTTTAATGAATTTTTGGCTAGTTTAATATTCAATTTGGCTTATATTTGTTAGTTTTTACATTTTTTAGCACTTAAGACCAGTTTTTGATCTTAAAGAAAATCAATGCATGAAATAGTTAAGTGATGAATTTTAAAACACTAGAACCTTTCTCATCACCCTTCAAAGCATATAAGCAACTCAATTTAACTTGGAAAGTGATCTAGGCAATGTTTTTCTTGTTGAGCCATATTTTAACTTATTTTCCTACCCTATATGCATATTTATCCTTTGTTAGCCATTTTGAGCCTAATGAGGTATGCTTAATGCGTGACATATTTATTTTTCTTGTTACACTTATTTATTTTACTATATAACCTAAAAAGCTTTTATCTTCCCTTCTAGAATTGGCCATTCTAGGATAGGATGGATTAATAGGAATTGGGTATGTTGATGGGTGTGATAAGACGTTTTTGATTTTATTGTTAATGGTTATTATTGAAGTCAAGTGAATAGTGAATTGTGACTTTGTGATTACCCATGTTATTATTGTATTGTCAACAGCAAAGCTAGTGAAAAAAATAAAGAAAAGAGAAAAAAAAGTGAAAAAAAAGAAAAGAAAAAAAAAGAAAAGAAAGAAATATTGAAATAAAGCTAGCATGTATGGTAAAATCTTAAGTGTGGGATAGTTACAAGGAAAAATAGATATGACTTCTAAAAGGGTATAAATGGTGAAATTGAGAGAATTTTAAGATTGTACTTTGAATTGTGAAAGGTTGGGAAATTTTGGCTAAGTTCTTTATTGATTAAGTTAATGGGATGAAATTTGTGAATTTTTAGTCTATTTTCTCTTATAGTGGCTATTCTTATTGTTGATCTTTTATCCATTCTTTGATAATCAATACCTTAGCCCCATTACAACCTTTAAAAGACCTAAGTGATTCTAAGTTTTGTTTTTGAGTTATTTAGCGGATATGACCTTCAGGTTCCGGTGTTAAAGGAAAGGCCTATGGTGTTTCTAGAGTTTCAAGCGTGAAACCATGTGTATACTCATGTATACATTCATTCTAAACTTGACTATGAATTTGCATTGGTGTTTTGGATTTTGAAAATACTTAAAATGTTTTGGTCTTGCACACACACAAGGAAACTAACATATATTGTCATGGTTGAATTTATTCTAGTTGAAAATTTTATTAAGTGCTCTTGTTAATTGTTAAACTTGGTTTTGAAATGCATGATTCTTTATTGGAGTTTGATTATTTTGAGAAGTTGGATTGTTCTAATTTGTTCGAGGGCAAGCAAAGTCTAAGTGTGGGGTATTTGATAATGGTGATTTATATAGTATTTTTAGTATTTTTTAGATGTTTAATTAGGTTAA
Source organism: Excoecaria agallocha (assembly GCA_037975025.1). Classification (NCBI taxonomy): domain Eukaryota; kingdom Viridiplantae; phylum Streptophyta; class Magnoliopsida; order Malpighiales; family Euphorbiaceae; genus Excoecaria; species Excoecaria agallocha. Next base: position 1,544,574 of record CM075809.1, read on the forward strand.
TTTTGTGTTAATTAGGTTAAATTTGAGCTTAATTGGTTAATTTTATGTTTTTGGAGTTAATTATAAATTTTGGTGTTTTTCAGGGTTATTTTACAAGAAAAATGACATAATTGTAAAAAGGCAAGAAGATTTGGGGCCAAAATTATAAAATTGGAAAATTCATTTTAAGATATTATTGTGATGTCCATAAGACAAACACGTGGCCACGTGAAGGTTGAAGCTAAGAGACCCATGGTCACGTGAAAGACATTTGATGAAAGACAATGGCCACATGAAAGACATTTGATGAAACACAAGAGAAACACGTGACCACGTGTAAAACAATGGTAGTCCACATGTGACCACGTGTGAGGAAGAACTAAAGGGACATGTGACCACGTGTGGAATTACACTAGCACACACGTGGCCAGGTGCTCAATCTCCCATTCCACGAAGGATTTTCTCCGAGCTTCCTATTTGAGCAGAGTTCGCTTCATATTTTATGTCTGGAGTTTAAGAAGGAATTTACTATGATTTTGCCCTATAAATAGCAGTCCAAAACACCAAGAAGGGGGATCAATTAGGACTTAGGAATTAGGAATCTTAGAATTAAGCTTAGTTATTTTATGTTATTTTTTGTTTTCATTGTTTTTCTTTTCAACTTTGTCTTTAGTTTTTAATTATGTTTAGGAAGTAGTTTTTCTTCTTTTGCTAATGGATCCTTGAAATCGTATATTTTCATTGTTATGACTTTATTTTGAGCTTAATTTTCAATATCGGTTGATTATTTCTTGGTTTTAAGCATATTCTTATCTTTGATTGTGTTGAGATTGATTGTTGATTTATTGAATAAATAACTAAAAATTGGTTTTGACATAGTTAATGATTTGCATGTTCTTGGATTAACTCTTTAATGTTTATACATGATTATTATCCGAAATATGAGATAATTATGTGTGAATTTTATTGGTTAATACTAAGAGAAGATGAACTAAGAATAAATTGGAGTTGAATCACTTGAGAAAGGCTTCAATGAATATTTAGGAAGTTAAAACTAGATTTTCATGCTACGTATTATATTTGTCTATGAGTTTAATACTAAGAATGATATACTTGAATAAAGATATCTTGCTTTATTACTAGTTTTTCCATAATCACTGGTGTTTATATTGAATTTAAGTCATTACAATGAAAGTTAAGGTGGATAGTTCCTTTAGCAAGAGAATTTCAGTTATTGTTTTGTTTTTAATTCATGTTTTAGCATTTTTTTTGTTTAATTGTTTATTTTGTTTAATTTTTGCTTTTAAATCAAAAATATTTAGGAAACAATCTCAGATTAATTTAATTCATACATAGATACTATTTTTAGCAATCCATGTTCCCTTGGGTACGATATTTTAGGGTCTTAATCTATATTTTCCTGTATTACTAGCCGATCTAGTACACTTGCTAGACACCGGTCAGTGTGTATAAGTTTATTTAATTCATCTAACACATTCTCAACATGTTTTTCATGAAATATTAAGTATGGATCTAACCTTAATTTAATTCTTTGTTAAACTTTATTTTCTTTTTCTTCCATAATAGGTTCTATGACTAACTTATCCTTTCTAATCACAATCTTATACATTTTACATCATATATCTTATAGATTTTACTTCAATTAAATTAATCTATCATTAATTTGAATTTAAACTAACATTTACTTAATTTATCCTTAAAGGACATATTAGGTTATACAATTAACATGTGATCCCTAATTATGTTTTCATGTATTTGACATCAAATATTCTATTATCCATTATTTAATTTCATTAATTTACCATTTGTTTAGTTTAACACTCACATTATGCAATTTTTCTTAAAGTGACATAAGGCTTCCCCACACCATTTTCTCACCTTTAATCATAATTTCAAGCAATTTCTCATGCTAATCTTATTATTTAACATCTAATTTCCTCTATGTACCATTAATTGAATTTGTATTCAACTCATTGAAAAAATTTTCTAAATTACATAATCTTAAACACATGAACTAAATTAGTTTAGGTATCCACATACATATTTTTCAAGCTTTCTCTATGATTTCTCTTCATTTCCTCCCATTTTCTCTTTTGGTTCCACTTGATTCCTTTGAAAACCCACCTTGTCCGAATCTTCTTTGATTATTTTCTTAATTTTACTTCATCCATAATTAAAAATATACTCAAAATATAAATCTTTATATCAAAATCTACCTAAAAATCTATTAAAAACATTAAATTATCACTAAATACACTTGAATTTTTGCTCCCAACATTTTCTTCACAATTTCTTTCACTTTTTTTTCACTCAAAATAAGCTATAGAGATGGTTAGGGATGAATTTAGGGCTTTATAATTATATGAGACATTAAATTTGGTAGTTTTAAGTAGAATTACGTTAGAGAAAATGAAAGAAAAATGGATAAATGGAGGGAGAGAAGGGACTGTTGGAATGAAAAAAAAAGATGGGGTGATTTGCTGGAGTAATTTGATTTTTCTCCCTTATATACCCATGTCAATTGGGCCAAATTAGGTCCAACCACTTTGGTCTAATCAATTGGCCCAATTTCACTTAAATAACCCACTTTTTGGCCTAATTAATTCCTCTAATAATTTTCTTACTCAATTTATGATTTCAAGTGATTCTAACCAAATTTTTATAACATTTATACCCTTGAACAAATTAAAAATTTCCTTTAACTTCACTAATTAAATTAACCTCTATTTTTCATCATTTTTCAGAAACTAATATTCCCCTTATTAGATGATACGATATAAAATGGTATATTATTTAATGCATGTTTTTTTTATTTTAGGTAGCTAGTAGGTTAAATTATTTATATTTTATGTGTTTTTATCTAGTTTATGTGTTTGTTTGTATTTTAGGTAAAATTAGGTCTAAAAGGAAGAAGAAACAATTGAAGAAGCAGGCCATAGAACGATTCGTGAAGAACGTCCGACTCGTGATAAAGATGAAGAGGAGCACGACTCGTGATGTCTGTTCGAGTCATTATAGAGAGCAACAAAGCACGACTCATGAAGACTGTCCAAGCCGTGAAGGGAAGCAGCACGACTCGTGAAGTACATTCGACTCGTTATAGAAGCAAGAGGGATATAACTTGTGATGTTTATTCGAATCGATCTAGGTAATAGTTCTGAAACAATGCAATCTTTCATTTCACTTGTTCTGAACCACCAAGTCTTTTCATCAGCCCTTGTCATGGTAACTTTTCACCATCATATCTGTTCAGAAAAGGCATAATTAGGGGTGTCAAATTCTCTATAAATAGGGACCAAAATATAGTTTTAAGAGATAGTTGTTTTTTCTTATAGATAGTTGATATACATAGTTGTTAGATAGAGATATTTACTTAGTTTATGATGACAAAGTAATAAAGCCAAAGGAACAAGAGATATATCAGAAGGTTTAATTAGAAAGTACATTTTTGGGGAGTTTATTTTTTCTCAAATTCTCTTGTTTGATTTTAATTCAAGTATGTATTTTAGCTAGTTTCCTTTGTACATTAGAAATGTGAAGTGACATTTATTTAAGATCAAGTTTATGTTTATTATAAATGAAGTATGATTTTAATCCATTTGTGTGATTTGTTTTGCTATGTATGCTTGATCACCATATTTAGCATGTTAGTTAATTGATTTGCAATGAGAATTGGAATTTATAAATGGAAAGACAAATGAATTTACTTAAAGTGTTAAATTCACTTAGAGATAAGGAATTCTCTTTGAGGGATTAAAGAATTAATATTGAGCTTCATAATTTTTGTTTATCTCTATAATGATATAAGAGTGCTTATAGACACTAAACAAGAACATCTTTAATGACAATGAGAATTGCTTTAAAGAATCTTTGTTTAATTTCTCCAATCACTTCAATTATAAAATTACTTTTACTTGTACTTAAATGAATCATTCTTCCTATTTTTATGTCTATTTTTACTATTTACTAAGTCATCTGTAATCCAATTTGATTCAATCTATGTATATTAGTTTAGATATTAATTAAGTACTTAATCTTCATTATTCAATACCTATCCATCTACTTCTTATGGTTTCAATACAAGATCTACCCCGTTCTCTTTGGAATGATATCCTACTTATTCTATACTCAGTCTAGAAGGACTAAGGGTAATAAATCCCCTATCATTAGAACTCCTTTAAATTTTGCACCACATGCACACACATATGCAAGAAGATGTGTCTAAAATTTCAAGTCATTTAGACATCATTTCGGTATACTTCTTGCTCCGAAGGCAAAATCAGCTGGTTTGGAACCTAAAAATCCAAAACTATCAGAGAAATTATTTTTCACTTTCGATAGCTTATTATTATATGCAATCAGAATAATTTTTTGAGGTTTATAGAATATTTTAGAGCTCGATCAAACCTATGGTCAGCCATATTACGGTACTAGGAAAATTCTTCACTGTCTATTTTGGGATCCTATTTGGGCTCAAATTCTTCTTAAATTGTACCATTGCACTCCATTTAACACTTATTTTCTCATCCAGTGGTTAAATGTAACTTCCCTCTAGGTTACCTATCCTAGTACTACCTTGGGCTACGTATGGTTAACACTTAAGCACTTATAAATTTTACTATATTATACTACTGTAATCACACCAAATACTATTTTGGTGTTAATGTTTATGCCCTATAATATACTATTCATATCAGATGGAGTTTTAGGGCATTACAGGTTCCACCTGAATTTAAGGATGATTGGACTATCTTCTAAAAACCAGAATACATGGCCACTCCATACATCGATATGGAGGTATTGGAGAAGTTTAATTTGAGAAATGATATAGAGCGCCCTGATAGCCAATATCGAGTGGACCGAATTTATGAGTAGGAGAGAGTCGGTGTATCCATAAATCACAAGAGATTTTCTGGCCAAGGTAAGGATTCGTGTGGGGAGGAATGGCTATGAGGATGAAGGGCTAGTGAGTTTTTGGCTGCAGAGGTCTTCATACCAGATTAGTTTTAATGACTTTTCAAGTTATCTTAGGTTTGATCCCTATGCACCAAGGGGCCTAGAGAATTTGAATAAAGAAGAGATATGGAATGGCATATGGGATGAAATTGAACCCACTAAATTTCAGATCGGAAACAATAAAGCACATCATCTAAGGGACCATCCTTTGAGTATTATGCATCGATACTTAGCTTTGGCCATGTTTACTCACTTGGAGGGCCCTAGAAATGTCAATGCCAATGAGGCCATTATTCTTTACACAATGCAAAATGCCATCCCGCTCAATAGGGCAATATTTGATATAAAGACGTATTGAAAGTGGTTGGAGAAGATTACATTTGGAGGGATTGTAACCATATTGGTTGTAACACCCCTAAAGCATAAATAGTAATCTTAGAACAGTTTTTGGGGTAATTAGAGTAGAATAAGACAACAAAAATTGGAATTATATAAATGTTAAATGTGTTCAAGCCAGAGAAATCTGAGGATGGGTGACCTGATAGACAGTTTGACCTAACACTAAAATGTGAAAATAGGTGTCAAACGGAGTCTAGTGGTACAATTTGAGAAGAAATTAAGCTTAAATAGGCCTTTAAATTAGACATTAATTTTTTTACCCAGTACCGTAAACTCGATTGACCAAAAGTTTGATCAAACCATAAAATACCCTAAAGACTTCCAAAAATTATTCCAATTGCATAGACATGTTAGATATGACTAAAATTAACTACTATAAGTGAAAAAAAAAATTCAACAGTTTCAAACCGACTAATTTTACCTCCAAAGCTAGAAGTATATTGAAACTATATCGAAATGACTTGAAATTTTAACCACATACTTCTACCTATGTAGGTGCATGCAAAAACAATTCATGACATTCTGATAAGTAAAACATCAATTTCAGAAAAATGGTGAAAACCCAAGGTTAAATTAGTTAGAGGGTTTAAAGGCCATATTTAATTCATTTAAGGCATGATGGTCATTATAAATGAGCCCTAACTAGATATATGCAGCAGCATGGCTTAAAGAAGAGTAGGGAACAAGGAAATGGTGATAAGTGGCTTAAAAACAAGCCATTAGATGAAATAGTAAATGGAAGAATTTGGGCCATTGATTTGGTGGACTTTAGGACTACCTAAAGAAGTCTTGAATTCTCTAAAATTAAGCCCAAAAATCTATAATCTTCTCCCCTTTCTCTATAAAAATTTGACCAGCCCTCCATCACTAGGTTTCCACTATTTTTTCTTTAATTCTCCTTTCTACCTCCATATTTCATCCTTTAATTTCACCCAATTACACTACGAGCTATCCTTTTCAACCTAGAATTTGAATTGTAGCAAGAAAAAGGTTAGAAGTAAGGAAAATTTAGTGAGGGAAAAATGTACAAATTAGGTAAAGTATGTGGTTTTTGCTAGTTTTAATTAGAAATTTTTGTATATCATTATAGAACATCTTAAGCATGATTAGTAGGTAGCATTTAGATGTAAAATTTCATCACATAAACTCACCAATTTCTCTCTTTCCAATTGGGCCAAAAGGAGAAAATCAAGAGGAATAGAAGAGCCAAGAGAAGGAAGGCAAAAGAAGGAAAGATTAGGCAAATTCAAGCTTGGTTAAGGTTAGTGGATTCATTCTCTACACCTAATTTCATTTAATTTTAGAATTTTTCATAGAAGTTATATTATGTAACTAATGAAAATTAAGAAATAAAGGAAAATAATTTAAGAGAACCTTGTATAATGATGAATTAACATCGAATAAGTATGAAATTATAAAGAAAACAAGCCTAAAGATAGTGAACTAGTTGTGGCCGAATTATACCCTAAAGGAATGTAAGGTGTTATTTGATGTAAAATGATGTATTAAGCATTAATTTAGCAATACAATGATAAATAAACACTTTAAGATTGATTTGAGTAAAAATTGTTTAAGTACATAAGAGTTAGTATGTAAACATAATGGTATTTACATAAGTAACATAATGATACTAAGGTAAAACATATATTAGCTAAAATATATATGTATGATTTAATCCTAAAAACATAAGTGGCATGAAATGAAGTATGAAAACATATAGTATGATAGATGACCTAATGATGCCGAATGGGTTACCTAATAGTAATGAGATAATTTCATCATGTTTGGTTGTTATTTCTTACATACATTATGATTTTATGTATATCATGCATGATTGTAACAAAAATGAAGGTGTATAATATGATACATAATGGGTATGCTATGATAAATATAATGGAAATATAACATATTTTATAATATTTGATTGCACTTAGTATATAGTGGGTGATTTAGGACCCTAGGATATAATGGCTAGCCATAGGGACCCATATACCACGATAAAAATATGTAGTAAATTTATTATCGAGGAATGACTACAATTAAGTAGTCACCTCACTCATACAGTCACACAATATTCTCATACAGTTATATAATTCTCATTCCGCATATCCAGTTTGAGAATTTATGCTGGTGACTACTATGGGCAAAATGGTAATTATGCAAGAAAATAGGGACTAATTGGTAAATTTTAAATAAAAGAAATCATAAATGTAAATTAATAGGAGATAATGTGAAAAATGAGATTAAATTAATATGAGATAATGTGAAAAATAAGATTAATATGTTCAAAAAGGGTAAAATAGTAATTACGCGATAAATTAGAGGTAAAATAGTAATTTGGCTTAAAAAGGTGGTTAAAAGGATTAAAAAGATCAAATAAGGTAAAAAGGGCAAAATCATAAATAATGAAAAGTTTAGGGATCACAATATAATTTTTCACTTTATAGGCAAACATGAGGACCAAAAAGGTAATTTTCCATCTAGATTTAATTAAAAGTCAAAGGAAGTTAAAGGAGTCAGATTGGAGGTCAAACAAAGTCAAATAAGGTAAAAAAAAGTTTAGAGACCTTATTGTAATTTTACATTTAGGTAAGAATATTATAACAGTTAATAAGAAAATTAAGTATAATAAGGATTGGGTGTTAAATTATGAGTTAAAACCAGTTAATGAAGTTAAATTAATAAAGGTAACATAAAAGGGTAAAATGGTAATTAAACAAAAATAATATCATTAAATGAAATTTTGTATAGTTGTATCCAATATTAGGCGATATTGTTGCTTAGCACGTGATTTTGTGATTATGTGTAGGGACAGGTACACAAAGGACTGAAAAAAGCAGAATTCGAAGGTATGTACATATGTCTCATTTTTGGGATCAAATTTGGTTCACTTTGTATTAGCTTACTTTGAAATTTTGGCATGTAAATTATTACTTGTATTAAGAATGTTAAGTAAGGATGAATGTATATGTATATATATATATATATATATATATATATATATATATATAAACTCATGAATGTATGACTATGCTGTGTTGATGGATGTTGGATAAATATAGAAGTGCTATGTATATAAATGGAGTTTTCGAGGTAAAGGTTGATTATTGGGAGTGTTAAATTTCAAATTCGCGGGTTTGGTAGCATGGTTTTTAAGCCGTTATGTTGCCGAAAATTTAACCAAATGAATAGTAGCATAGCAACATCAAATATAAGTTGAAACCTGAAGTATTAACTAAATATGATAATCATCAAATTGAATGGCCCATTGCAATATTAGCCTACAACGCCATCATAACTTATATACCATGTTCGGATAGCCTACATGTTAGTAGGGTGTTACATTGGCCAGGGGGGTCAACCACATAATCATAGGCAGAGAAGTTGGCAATCTAGTCCTCACTGACAAAACAATGTTGAAAAATATGCCTGTGTTGATTGATGACCCCAAATTCCTAAACCAAGGCTATTTGGTGATATCCAATAAAAGGCTTTATAGGGAGCATGTGAACAAGTCATCAATAGTGCTTTCATAAGCAAATGCTATAGCTATTACGCTGTCATCACAGTAATACACTGAGATCACGACTCGCTTAGACAACCTGATGGATGGGCAAACTCAGTTGACAGACAAAATAGATCGGATTGTCACGGCTCTTGCCATGATGCAATCCTATTTTGATCACCATTTTCCTCCTCCTCCTGCACCTCCGCAAGAGTATTTTATTTCAGGGATTTCCTCAACCCTAATATTTTGTGAATGATTTATTTGTATTTTATTGAGGACAACAAAATTTTGTGTGTGGGGGTGAGGGTACTTTGGAGATTGAATTGATGAACTTATTTTGAAATTGTTGGATGTTATGCTTACTCACCACAATAGCTTTAATTTTATGTTTGTTTTACTTTTAGTATTGTTTTGTCTTTATTTTCTTGTTTTTGGATGTTATTAAATACTTGTACATTTTTAGTTTAGTTTGCCCTTAATTTATTCCCATTGTGAATAGCTTGAACTTAGAATTAGAAAAATTTATTTAGGTTAGTTGAATAACCGGAGACTAGTTAGTTGTTAATTATTTTGCTTTATTGTCTAGGTTCAATTAGATCAATACCAGTAGGTATCCAAATAAAATTTACACTTTGGGCTTATTTTAGAAAGAAAAAAAAATAGTTCATGAAGGTGATCGAGTGGGAATTCTAGAGTGCTAAAATCTTTCTCATTACCCTTCAAAGCATTCAAAACAATTTAAAAGCAAGGCTATAAATGACATAGATAGAATTTTATTCATCGAAATTTTTAAAAGACTTTTGACCTATCTTTTGTTAATTTTTTGTCCCTTGCAAGCCCTTTTGAGCCTATTAAAGCATGCTAAATGCGTGCTAATTATATAATTGTTGGTTACACTTATTTGATTTCCCTAAATCTAAAAAGCATTTGTCTTACTCTTATAGAATTTGCCATTCTAAGAGTGAGTAGGATAGTATTTTTCGAGGTGATTGATGTGAAAAAGAGAGTTGTGTTCTAAGTGTAGGGTATTTGATAACTCTGATTTAATGTTTAATTTCAGTTTATTTTTGTCTGTGTTTGTGCTTCGTTTTGTGTGTTTTTCATGTTTTATGTGTTAAATTTCTCTTTTTATGCCAAATAGGATATTATTGAGATTTGTCAAGTTTTGGTGTGCTTATTGGTGTAATTTTGACTTTTGTGCAGAAATTTTGAATTACACATAGTAGAAAATCACTAATCTGCACCGTTTTATTAAAGTGCACAGTAGAGACCAAAGTATCTCCACCGTGTGCCAGTTAGAATTTGAAGTAGTTTAGTCCAGAAGGGTGCATACGGCTGAGACCAAAGTTTCTCCGCCGTGTACTAATGTTATAGTACTTTTTTTTACCTATTACACATGGTTGAGACAAAGTGTCTCCGCCATGTGCTTTTGTAAATGCTATAAAAGCTGAGTTTTATTTGGTTCAAGAGGCATTTTTAAGTTCTTTCATTTGTTTTTAGCTTTAGTACGTAGTCTTTAGCTTTATCTACAAATTTCTAGGGCTTTATACTTAGTTTATACTTGTAAAAACTTCATTTTTAGTAGGGTTTATACTTACAATACAAAAATACTACAGATTTAGCTTAGTTTACTGTAGTTATAGTTTTAGTTTCAATCAAGTTCAGCTTGGAAAGAAGAAAAAGAACTACTTCAACTTCAGATCTATCATTCAAAAAATAGGTTTAAAAGTTTCTTCTTCCTTTATCTTTGCCTTTTATACTATGCATAGTGAGTAGTCTTCTAATTGTTTAGGGATATTTAAATCTCCATATCCATGTAAGATAATGAACTCATTTGATTAAATATATTTACAAATATTTCTTGTCCCTTATTCTTATCTTGATATTGATGCTATTCAAGTATTTATGCTATTAATCTTATTCAAGTTAATGGATTTATGCTTATTTGAAGTAGATATCATGCAGGCTCTATTTTTACATGCATTTGTTGTATATTTAATGGCAATTCTGGAATGAGGGCTATTAGATATGGAGTTAATGTGTTGTAGATTTGGAAATAGTGAGGAAAATGAATGGATATTGGGTTGGTTGGCTCCGAAATGAGAAACTAACTCATATCTAGGATTTATAGACCTGTACTTAAGCTAGCTATTAGATTGGCTTCGGAATGGGAAATCGGGTAGTTAGAACGGTTGGCTCCAAAATGAAAAACTTGTTGGGTTTAGTTGGGTCATCCACATCTGAAATATATAATTTTATGTTAAAATAAATCTTACATTGTGTATGGGGAGGATTTGATTTCCAAACAAAGTTTTTAGTCATTGTTATTATTAAATCTTTTATTCTCTATTTTTATTGCACTTGTTAATTTTATACTTTTACTTTGTTCATTGTCATTTTAGTTTTTTAAAATAGATAGACATAACTCACACCATTATACACCTGAAAAATTCTTTAACATATAATTATAATCAATCAAGTAATTCTGCATAAGGCTAATCCCTTGGGTACGATATTCTTTAGGGTCTTAAATATACTCTATTATATTACTTGTCGATTTAGTATACTTACTGAGGTTACTAATATCCTGCCAAGGTGAAAACTAAAAAAGGACACCCTGTGCAAAAATTAAGGGCTGAGAGAAAATGATTAATGAAGAAAACCAAAGAAGGTTGATTGATGATGGGAGTTCTGATGCTTTTAAGATTTAATTTCAAGATTGAATAATATGTGTCATTAAGATAATGTTAAATAATGATTATGTGTAATGAAATCAGATGGAAAAACCACATTTGTATCCAAAAAAAACATTATTAATATATTCAAAATTAGTATGTTCCTTTCATATGTTCAAAATTTTAAAGTTCTAATAAAAGATAAAAACATAGTTAATTATAGTATTTAATTTAGTCTATCTATATCACACAGCTCTCTCCTTCTAGCTCTCTCTTTCTAGCTGCATAAGTTGATGTAACCTATTGTCAACTGCTGGACTCATGACCTACTACTTGTATATGGTGGATGTGGTGAAGTCGCTAGCACTGATATCAGGTATGACGGTCTTTACAGAGAGTTAAGCCTAAATTTACTGATAATTGCCCATTAAGAAAGGAGTAAAGAGTGGACCACCATGGAAGGCTAAAGGTCACCTAATGATGCCATGATGGTTGTAATGGCCTCAACACCGGGTCAGTCGTGAATAGTACTTTTCCGATAGTGAATAGTATTTTTCGGGCTCGAAAGGACACCCGAAAGTCAAAAATATGTTATTTGACCGTTGAAAAGTATTGGTCATGGTGAGCCCGGAGTTGAAATTTGAAGTAAAATTGAGGTCAAATGGACCTCTAAATGTCAAAAATACAAAAAAGGTAGCGAGTCAATTTTCTTGTAGGAAATGAGACTTAATTTTGTATAAATAATTAAAAATATTAAACGAACTCCAAAAATTATCAGATTTTGCATGCATACATGAATTTTTATGTAGAATATTTTGGTGATGAGAATTAAATTTTTCGGTGATACCAACAGCTATCGAATCAGATTGATAAGTTTGAATCAGACCAATAACAGACTTCGATTGAGCCAAAAATTTATGTACTACCTATTTTTGATGTGATAAAAGTGATGGAATTATTTTTGAAGTGATTTGAAGTAATAAAGAGAGAGAAATGGGATTGGGCCTTAAATGGCCTAAAATGGGCCTTAATGTTTAAGTGTGCAAAGCCCACTCATTAAGCCCAATTTTGGGCCCATAAGAGTGGTATAAGAAGGGTGAAAATTTGGAGATAACTCCAAAAAAATATCCAGCCATCCTCCTTCTTCTCCAAGGCCGAACCTCTCCTCCTCTCTCTCTCTCTCTCTCGATTTCTCTTCAATTCTACTTCAAATCTCTCATATACTCCAAAATAAAAGATGAAATTCTATCTCTCTAGGTCACCCTAGTGGCCTCCATTAAGTGATTTGAGCAAAGGAAGGCAAAAAATCAAGTGAAGAAAGAAAAAGAGGTAAAGTAGAATTTAAGAAATTAATTGATTTTAATTGATTTCTTAGTATTTTTTTCATAGATTTTGAGGTGTAGATTATGATTATGAGTTTGAATTTTGCATTTTAGAACAAAAATAGAGAAATCTAAGCTTGAATGGCCGGCCCTATGTAGGTGAACAAGAAGAGGAAGATTTTTCAAGGAGTAAAGGCAAAGGAAAGGATGCTTAAGCTTCCTAAATCAAGAAAAAATTGTAAGTGACTACAAAATCTTTTGATTTTCCTTTTATTGTGAATTAATTCCAATTATGTAATTAGGTTAAAAATTGTTGAAGTTGTTAATTTATGAAATTGATTTAGAAAAAATGAAATTGGACATGTAAGAAGATGAAAGGAAAGGTTAAATGGAAGAAATAAAATTTTTAGGATGGTTTTATATAGATGGCCGAATTTTTCTCTAAAGAAAAATGAAGGTATTTTGCATAAAAATAAAATATATTAGCCTAAATCAATCATAGAATTAATGTATAGTATCCATGAATTTTTATTGAATTATTGAAAATTATTTTGGAATTTTAAAGATTATGTAACACTTATGTTCATACTGAAAAGTGTGAAATAATTAATGATTTTAGTGAAAAATGATAGTAAATAATATATAAATAAATTTTATTGGAATTTATTGAAATTATTGAAATTTTATTGAACTTCTAATGTGAATATGTGTATTGAAATTAATTGAATTATTAGTGAATAATTGTGCAAAAATATTGAAAAAGGTGAATTTATATGAAATTAAATTATAGCCAATGAAAATAAAATAAAAAGTCAATCGATGAATTTTTCGGAACAATTATTAAGCTATGAAAATAATAAGAATAATGAATTATTGGTAAATAATGCATAAACTGAGTGAAAATGATGAAATTATAAAATAATGTGTATACGATTTTTTGTGAAATTTATATATTTTACTAGAATATTTTTGAAACAAAATATTAATTATGTTTAATTAAAAATATTAAATTATTAAGAAATAATTCGATAAATAAGTACGTGATGATAAACGAACGTGAAGTAAGTTACTTCAATATAAAAAGAAATGAAAAAGTCAAACTATGCATTTTCGAAGCATAAAATAATGAATTATATCAATAGAATCCATAATTGTGCAAAAAGTTATAAAATAAATATGTGACTAATTTATCAAAATAAATTAGTCAATAAAAAGTATTAAAAAAGTGAATTATTATAAAATAATTCACTGACCGAATAAAAGTTGACATACCGAATGATTAAAATTTTGAACAGAAAAAAAGGAAAAATCGAAAAAAAGTCAATTATTGAATTATTAAGAAATAATTTATAAAGAATTACACAAAAAGAATAAAAGAAAATTATGAATTATAATGCTATAATTCATAAAGTGTATAAAAGACTAAATAGCTTCAAATGCCCAAGAGAATTATTAAAGAATAATTTACAAAAGTAACTTAAAAAGATAAAGTGAAAAAAAAGAAAATAAAGGAAAAAGTTATTAAATAGTTAAAAAGCACTAAAAGAGTGCGATTAATCAAAAATGTACTGTATCAAGAAATAAAAGAAAGAAATTAAATATTTTTAAATGTTTAAAAATTATTGCAAATATAATTGATTGTTTTACCTTTAGTGATAAACATGTAATGATATTCTTGTTTAGGATATAATTGGCTAGGTATAGGGATACTCTATATCGCGGTACAAGTCATGGCGACTTGCTTTGCTATGGGTAGTATCTTTGATTTTCATAGCTTCAGTGTTTTCAGTGAAAATGAAAGTGAAATGTTTTTCGAGAAATAGTCCCTTGGGGATCACTTCTCTCTCAGTGGGACTTTCGGGTCCAGTCCCGAGTATCCTTTTTGAGAATTCTGTTATATTACACTAGGGGTGTATTGTAATGAATAAATTAGTATTGTTTAAATGAATGGAATATAAACAATTATAAACTAAAAATAATTCGTTTGGAAGAAAATAAAAAGCCGAAATAAAACTGTAAAATTTTTCAAAAAGTGTGATTAATAAGTAAAAGAAAAAAAATGTTTTATAAGAATAAAATAATAAATGAAGATTAATTTAAGCTTTTATAAAGAAAAAGGATTTAAAATGTATTTTTACAGAAAAAAAGATAAATTAAATTAGTTGGCATTCCATGTACCAATTATTGTTTTGAAAAGTAACAAGTTTGAAAAATAATATTAATTTCCTATTTAAAATCAAAAAGTGACGACAATGATATTAAGTAAAATCTTAAGCTTAAGTAATATATTTCTGAAAGAAAAGTCAAATGAAAAGTAAAACGATAAAAAGACACATAATTATTCAATTAGGGAAAAGTAAAAGATATAAGTTCTAAATAAGTACTTGAACATGGTTAATTGTATAAAGAAGGAAATAAAGATTGGAATGCAAAGTATCCCAAAATAGCTGGATCACTTTGCAATAAAGCTTAAAAGCCTTTAAATAATGTTGTGTTTATTAGTTTAAAGGTTAAAATAAAATAAAAGAATAAATAGCAAGAAGTGTAATTATAGCACATATTGGGTAACTGAACAATAAATTGAGGAATAAAATATTTTATAAATTTGGTACCATTAAAAACATGAGTACCAATATACACTGTTAAATGAAATGATAGTTATATCGCTGTGACTGAAAATATAAAACAAAAGTTAAGTAAAAGTAAAAGTTATAGTAAGGAATAAACGTAAAGGTAAAAGTAAAGCTGATATCGATTCACCTAAGAAGGTAGTGTAAAGTAACATTGAAAGATTGAAAATTAAAGAACAATGATTACCAAAATATGAGTAATAATGAAACTATTGTTGACTAAAGTAAAAGGAAACGTTTAAGGAAATAAGAATAAAAGTAGCATAATATATATAATTATGCTTTATTTGGGAAATTATAGGATTAGTAGTCACCACTGAGCATATCTAGTGCTCAGCACATAGTGTGTACTGCGTGCAGGTTATGAAGTATTGCTGGAGCATATTACACAGTGGAGCAAGATCGATAAAGAAGAGATAGTACTAAATTGTGTCGTATTATGTCATGTATATACTTAGACAATTAAGGTACAAGATTTAACTGTATTTTGATTTTTGTTATTATGATTATTGATGGGTGAGTGTTCAGTGAATATGATTGTATGAATGTTATTGTATGTGATTAATTAATTAAAATGTTTTCGAAAAAAAAAAATTTATCGTTTTCTGCTAAATTTCGCATCGGAAAAGACTGTTCCGTGAAGGGTGTGACAATGGTCCCCATAATGGCTAGCGCAGCGAGCAATAATGTAGAAAGTGTCCCTGTGACACCCTATGTTCAATTATAAATTCCGTTTGCTATAATTTACCGTTAATGACATCTCGTAGTTACTCAAGTTAATTATCATTTAATGTTGTTGGCTAATGATTAAAATCCTTATCAATTAACTCTTAGGTTCCAATTTTCAATTACAATTCTAGATACCAAATTTATTTGTTACTTATGGGCCAACGTGATTATCCTCACAATTTCACTATTTATTTGGTCAGAGTTACTATTCAATTTATACAAATTTCGGTAGTATAACAGCTTGTAAATTATACTATCCAAACCTACAAAATCTCAAAATAACTCTCCCAAAAGACAACCTCCACTGCCAATACTCTTGATGACAATAATAACACCTTAACATCGGTCACCAAGCATTGTAATGACATAATTATCCAATCATCACTCACACGGATAGCATGACATACATTTACTTTAACTAGTGTTCGATACATAACGTAATACATACAAAAAGTTAATACATATCATGCCTAAATTTCATATCCACAATTGTAATACATGCATAAACCACTTTGTTATCCCTTTATTAGGCCTTTAGTTACCTGTCCCTACACGCAATCAACCAGCCACATGCTAAGCAATATTGTTCCCTAGTGATAGATATAATTACACAAAATTTCATCCAATAACACTATATAGCGTAAATTACCATTTTATCCCTAATTGTCACTTATAGTTAATTAATGTAAAATTTATAACGTTTGTTGATGCATTCAAAAAATAAAAAAATCATAAAACACAGTCAAAGTTGTTGCTTGATTCAAAATCTTGTATTTTGGAAAAAATTCTCTTGAAGGAATGGTGTAAATGATAAGGTTTTGTCATTATTATTTCCTTAAATCAATGTTCCTATGATCGCATATATATATATATATATATATATATATATATATATATATATATATATATATATATATATATATATATATATATATATATATATATATATATGTTTAATTGAAAATCCCTAGCAGCCATTTCTTCATTTCCTTACTATTCAGGATCAAAATCCTAGCCTTACACACACAACCACCGCCTACAATTTCTGCTTAATGTACATGTATTTTTTGTGAAAAATATTAACAGAAAAATGTTTATTATATGTGTGTGGATAAAGATATATGAAGGACAAATAGAAGGTAAAGGCACGTGAAGAGAGAGAACAAGACCTACACCAAGCCTAAGAAGATTAAGCACAAGAAGAAAAAGGTCAAACTTGCTGTTCTTAGTTTTACGAAATCTACAACGACAACTAAGAACAAGAAGAAGGTTAAGAAGAAAACGTACACAAACCCTAAGAAGATTTGGCCCCATATTGAATTTAAAGCACGATGGATTAAAATCATAAAGTGAATCTGAGCAAATAAAATGGATTAACAAACAGCAATGGGCCATCACCCAAAAAACAATAAACAACTAGCTAAATAAGGGCCCATTAGGCTTATCTGAAAATTTTTATTTCTTTTTATCATATTGATCCAACCGATTGAATCACATCAATTAAAATTATTTCAGTACATACGATTTTCGATCTTAAAAACTTCAATTTCGATTTGATTATTATATTTTACAAATATTAGTTCTCAGTTTTTTTTGGTTCGGCACCAAACCAACAATCTACACACCTAAATTTTGGTTCTTATTGAGGAGAAAGTAATAATTAATTCCTATTTGACTAAAAACTAAAACTAAAACCTGATAATAAAAAAAAAAAAAAAAAAATCTAGAAATTTCTAACTTTCGCCATTCATGAGCTTGGTAGGCCTTAATTCAATTTTCTGACAACGTGGGAAGATTTTAGTGGTAATCCCCATCATAAGAGTCAAGAGATGTCTGCACCATATGTCACAACTCTTTAGAGCTTCGTGTTCAACTTGTATTATCGGTTAACAAATTCCAATCTCAGCTTCTCCGCTTTAAAATCAGAACTCAAATCCCAGAAATCGAATTTATTATCATTATATGTACACATAATTAAATCATTTTATACAGAAGAAATTTCATTATCTTTCAATTTGAAGTTAATTTTAGGGCTTTGATAGGCTCGCAGATGGGTGAATCGAAAATGGAGGAGATGACTCTTCCAGCTTTGTTCGAGCAAGCTCGGAAGATCCATCACATGGTGGCGGATTCGGGTGCTGATCAGGTAATCCCTTTTTCGTATCTTTACTTTCTGTGTTCCACCCCCCTCCTTCCACCCACGGGACCCCCCCACACCCCGTCCCTCTTCTTTTCTTAATGCATCTTCTGATCCATTCCTTTGCATTTTGGGTTTTGAATTATAGGAAATGGTGAAGAAGGGATGCGAAGCACTTGAGAAATGTGAGGAAATGACATATAAACTTGGGTTGTTTTCAGCTAACGAGACCAAAGATGATATCAGCACTACAAATCTCAAATATATTTTGGTAAACCATGTTTCTGTGTTCTTCATGAGTTTTTATTTTTATTTTTATTTTTTATTTTTGTGGGTTTTATGGGTTTCTTTCTATTTTACTCCTTAATTTTGCAAGGTGTGAAGCTCACTAAATCTATATCTTATTTGTGTTGATACCTTGCCTTTGACTTTAGTTTTGTTTCATGTTGATTGATCTTTTCTGGATTTCTTTCTATTTTTCTTATTGAATTTGTAAAGGTGTGAACTTGCTAAATTTGCATCTTGTTTGTTGATATCGTACCATCGATCATTGCATGTAGGTTCCATATTATCACGGTGAACTGAAAGAAAAAGTTCAACATGATGATAGGATACGAATTCTTAAGGCTTCCCAGGCAAAATTAAAGGTAAATGTTGTTCATTTATCCGAAGTACAGCCATTGGTCTAATTGGCAAATATCCAAACTTTTATTTTACTGAATTCTTAATGTACTTTTTGGTTGCTGTATTCATTTGGCTAATCTTAAAATTCTGTTATCATATCGGTATTAATGAAAGGCACATATTCTAGGAATTCATTTCTTTTTGTGAGGCAATGGAACTTGTACCGGAAGAGGAGTTACAAGTATCATCTCAAGGGGGGTCTATTACTTTTGCTGAAAGAAGAGCCCGGAAGGTAGATTTACACTAGCTTCTCTATTTGTTTGCGGTGATATTGTGCTCTCATTATTATTATTATTATTATTATTATTATTATTATTATTATTATTATTATTATTATTATTATTATTATTATTATTATTATTATTATTATTATATGGGGTTTGTTCAATGCTATATATTTTTGTATAGATTGGCCGGTTCAATCGCCAAAAAGCTGCTCAAGCAAAACTTCTAGAAATAAAGGAGCGGAAAGAGCGCCGTGGCCGTTCAACAAGAGCAACTGCCTTATCAACTCCAGTTGAGGCTGGGGAGGAAGATGTATTGGATGAAGATGGAGAAGAGGAAAGGGAGGTTAGTTGTTATTTACTTGGAATCTTTCTGAAATTTAAGGGCTCTGATTAAGATAATTTCGGGATCCTTTTGAAATATTCTACTGTTCTCTTTTTGTTTCTTCTTTCAGCCTTTCTAAATTGTTTGGGAAATTGGCAGTGTAGCTAAATCAACCTTTTTTTTTTTCCACTGATGGTTAAACATATATGTTATTAGGAAATAATATATTAATATGTGTTACAAAATATAGCATGGTGACGAGCAGGATTTGTTAGCTGACTTTGTAGTTCAGGCTGGTTGTACACCCTGTCTTTCTAGCTGTATAACACCAAATAGTCATAGGATTTTTTTGTCTAAATATCCTTGTATATTGATTATTAATGGATGAGAAATAATAAGAAGAAACTTCATGGTATCAGAGCCTGGTTGAGTTTATGGGTTTTTTTCTTGAATTTTTTTTTTTTTCGTTTTCTGCCCCATAGTGTGCCTGTACTCTGTTTGTGGGTGACACATTTGGGAGAATTCTTTTTGTCTTACTCCTCTCTCACAAGGTTCTATGGGTGCCGATCAGTCACCCTTTCAAATCCAGTCATTGGATTTCCAGCACGTGACTCAAATGCGCCACCACATTCCTTGATGTCCTTCCCATGTGTCGGCAGGTGAGGACGTGTGAGCCACCATTTGCCGAAGTGGTTTCTTTCTCTGGTATTGTCTCCTTTGTCCTTGTTTAAATATATGGTCAGTTTCTTCTAGGTACTACTAATTCATGTTAGTGTGGGTTGACAGTCCTTTGCCACTTTCTTCTCTAGCATGATTGTCTTTGAATCTATTTCAGTTTTCTGCATTAAGGTTGGCTTCTTCTTTTTACTTTTTTTATTATCTACTGTTCATCAGTTGGTCAAATTTGTTGATATTGTCATTTGGTACTGATTTAATGTTGGTTAATCTACTTATTTTTAGTTAGTTTTGTAATTAAGGGTAGAATAATATTTTACCGTATATACTAGTTGTATCTATATAAAGCTATTTGTATTATTCTTTTAGTATAATTGAGATAATAAAGAAAATCTTGTTACACAAAATTTTTCATGGTATTAGAGCTACTGTCATTTCGAAGGTCGAGTTAACTCTCTTCTGAAGTTGGTTGTTTTCGGTCGCCATTTTTTCGGCAAGTATAGAAGGTCGCGTTTCAGCTCTTCTCTTTTGACACTGTCCCCACCAGAGGGAAGCCCAGATGGTTTCCGGCCAGTGCCCAAATTTCCGGCGTCATCCGATCATGCGTGCGGGTACACTCGCCGCTACTATGATTCGGATCTTCCTCCACTTGCTGGCGCGAGGCGCTCGCCACATCTTCCAGCCACTTTTTGCTGCTATTTCTTCCTCCGCCCATCTTGCCGGCCTTTTACGACTCCAGTGGACTGGTTTCCGGTGACTTTTGACACCTTGGTTTTCTGGGTCCCACGCTAGTAGCAACCCCTATCCTAGAAATTACATGGCCCAAATAGGATACTTAAGGCTATTCTATTTCACATTTGGACTCTTTGGCATACAGCTAATGGGTTCTTAGTAGTTCAAGGACAATTTGGAGGTGGGTTATATGGTGGTCTGCATTAGGGCTATAGACCAGGATGTTTTAAAAAAAAAACTAGTACAAATTTTCTCAAATAAGATTTGAAGATGAAATTCATAACGGATTGGAACGTGGCAGGGGCATTGGTAAGCTCAAAGGGCATAATCTGGGACTCATAATATCCTGAGTAGGTTTTAAAAGCTGTCTTGGGTATGTCAGGGGTATGCATTTCGATCTAGTAATATTCTATTCTGAGGTCCAGCTTGGTAAACATAGTTGCTCCATGCAACTCATCCATCAAATCCTCAACCAATGGAATAGGAAATTTGTCTTTTATAGTAACCTTGTTCAGTTCCCAATAATCTATACAAAATCTTCATGTGCCATCTTCACCAAAAGGATAGGAGAAGCAAATGGGCTGGAGTTTGGCTTGAGCTATGGTTGTATACAAGTCTCTAGAGCTAAACATCCTCACTACACACTTGATTTCTTCTTTTAAGCCATCAATGAAGCTACTGACCTCTTAGGGTATGTTGTGGGTAGATTTTCTCCAATTTCAACTTAAGTTCTTCAAACCTATGCTGGTAAGCCTCTACAGTGGAGGTTTGTTTCAATTTTGGAATTCTTCAACCACATCTAGGTCACCACCCTCTCTAAACCTATAGTGTAAAGCTTCAGAAAATTCCTCCCAAGTTACTTCTCCCTTGTTCCTGCCCCAATTTAAGTACCAGGCCTCAACCTTCCCAACCAAGAATAGGCTAACTAAATCTACTTGCCTATGCACTGGTATTTCATAAAGCTAGAAGTATTTTTTGCATTTACCAATCCAGGACCTAGCATCCCCTTCTTCAAATGTGGGCAACTCACACTTAGACAGGAGTTTATTGAAATAAGTTCTTCCCATTCCCTCTAACTTAGACCCTTCCATATCTATTGGTCTAGGTAGTAGCCCTCTAATCACATTAGGCATATCTTAGGTTTCTTTACTCCTAGCACTACTGCTAGCAGACGAGACATGTTGAGGGGTGAAAACAGGGGTGGTATGGGTTGAGGAATTACCTTGGATAAGCCGAGCCAAATAAGCTACAGACCTCTGGTTCTCAAGTCTTAGCTCCTAATAATAGCTTTGATGCTTCTTTTGATCAGCCCTCAGGTTGATATGCTCTTGTTGCATCTCTTGGAGCTGGGACGACAGGATCCCAAACTTAGCTTCTAGTTGTTGAAGATAGTGGCCCCTTTGCTCCTCCAATCTAGAATTCAGGCTACGTAGGTGCTCTTCAACCTTCTCCATGGAAGCTACAAATTATTCAGTAGTGCTTCCCTTTGCCTTCTTGGCAGTGGCGTTCTTACTCATTCTTAGGAAATCGTGGTTGGCTCTGATACCAGTTGTTAAGACTAATCCTAACAATTGATTAATGGCTGTATTTGGATGAGAAACCCAGTGGAAATTAGAAAGAAATTGGAGAAGAAGAGAGGAAGAGAAGAGAGAATAGATAGGACAAAAGGTAGATTTGGAAGAGAGAAAAAGAGAGAAGAATATTCAGATCTGAATCAATCATTAGTGGTCCCAAAAAAGGGTGTTACAGCTATATAGGGCCAAAAAGGTGGACAACTGTGCAATGATGATAAGTGCACATGCAATCCAAGCTCACTGAACTAACAATTTTTGAAATAGCAAATCTTGAAACTAACTACCCTTCCAACTACAACTAAAATAACATAAATTAACAGGATTAACGGAAAAGCAACTTAATTGACATTTTTATCCTTCTATACTTAACAATTACTCTCCTTCTTTGAGTCGTTACTTGGTATTTGCAGATGTTACCTTTTCGAGAATCATGCTTTTTTGGTTCCCTCGTGTTTTCTCCTTCACAGTGTAGCGATTCAGGGAACAATTTTCTTATTTATATTGTCAGTGTCAGTGTGAACAAGTAGTTTCTCTCGTCTCGACCTGTTATTCATCATATTTATTCTCGACGTGTGTAGCATTCTATTGAGGCACCTCCTATTCACGAGGACTCGAACTTGACACAATGTGCTTTGTCTCTAGATTCCTCACCACCACCTAATGCTAGTCTTTACCTTCCTATTTCTTTTCGTAAAGGTAAATGCACATGTACTTACCCTATTTCTTTTTTGTATCTTACCATGCTCTATCTCCCTCCTCCAAGTCTTTTGTATCTTCCTTTATTTTATTGTTGTTCCAATGTCCCTTGTTGAAGCATTGGCTCATAATGGTTGGTAAGCTGCAATGAAAAAAGAGATAAAGGCATTAGAGTAGAATCATACTTGGAAACTTTGGCCTCCTCTCATAGATATGGGTCATTGGCTGAATCCTGATGATTCTTTTGTTTGATTAAAAAGCTCAGTTGGTAGCTAAAAGATATGTTCAGACATATGGGGTGAATTATTATGAGACTTTTCGTCCAGTTGCAAAACTTGCTTCTGTCCGACTATTTATCTCCTTAGTTGTTACTTACAATTGGGCACTTCACCAACTCGATGTGAAGAATGCATTCTTTTATGGAGATTTACCTGAAAAGGTTTATTTGGAGCAACCATCTGGATTTGTTGCTTAGGGGGAGTCAGGGAAAGTGTGCAAATTAAGAAAGCCTTTGTATGGCTTGAAGCAATCTCCTTGTGCTTGGCTTGGGAGATTCAACACTATAGTGATTGATTTGGGCTTACGAAAAAGTGCATATGATCACTTAACGTTCTTTGTGTCATCTAGTTTTGGATGCATTTTACTAATTCTATACGTGGACAATATAATGATCATTGGAAGTGATGAGGTTGGGATCACGAGATTGAAAGTATTCCTTGAGACTTGCTTTTAGACAAAGGATTTAGGACCATTAAAGTATTTCTTAAGAATTAAAGTTTCTCGCAGTCATGAGGGGATCATATATCTCAAAGAAAATATTGCGTGAATTTATTAAATGATGTTAGTTTCATTGGGGCAAAGACATGTGATACACCTTTGATACCAAATGTGAAGTTAAAAGCTGAAGATGGAGGTTTGTTTGAGAATCCTAAAAAGTAAAGGAACATTGTGGGAAAATTAAACTATCTAAAAGTAAAGGAAGATTGTGAAAAAAATTGAATTATTTTACTATCACTCGTCTTGATATTGCCTTTTTTGTAAGTATTGTAAGTCGGTTCATGTCATGTCCTAGAATCGCAAGTTTAGATGTTATTCCTATTTTGAGATATCTAAAAGGTGCGTTAGGATGTGACATCTTATATCAAAATCATGGTCACCACCCTATAGCAATTTTTACAAATAATGACTATGTAGGAGATCTTTTAGAAAGGCGCTCTACCACTAGCGGTTGTGTTTTTGTCGGGGGCAATCTTGTTTCTTGAAATAGTACGGAACAGAGTGTTGTATCTTGATTAAGTGCACAATCCAACTATATAGCTATGGAGTAGACTATCTGTGAACTTATATGATTACGTCATTTACTTGGTGAGATTAGGTTTGTTTAATTTAGGCTAATCAACTTATGGTGTGACAACGAATCAACTATCTGTATTGCAAATAATTCTGTGTTTAATGAGAGAATCAAGTATATAAAAGTCGACTGTCATTTTACTCGGGAAAAGGTAAAAGATGGATTAGTTTCAATTCCACATGTTAGAACTGGGAGCTAGTTAGCTGATGTTTTCACCAAAGCATTATGTGGGGACCAGGTTAATTATTTTTATAACAAGTTGGGCATGATCAATATTTATGTTCCAGTTTGAGAGGGAGTGTTACCGAATATAGCATGTTGAGAATCAGGATTTGTTTGCTGACTTTGTAGTTCGGGTTGGCTGTACACCCTGTGTTTCTTGTTGTTTAACACCTAATAGTTACAGGATTTTTTTGTATAAATGTCCTTGTATATTAATTGTTAATGGATGAGAAATAATAAGAAGAAACTTCAATATGCATGGTTTAATTTTGTCTCATTCTTGAGTCATCCGACGAGGAACCATATGAACAGTGGTTTGTTATGGAGATTATGGGTAGTGTGCCAGCCCTATTGCATGATTGTAATATTGGAAACTAATGGCAACTGCAAACTTAATCATAAAGGTTTCTTAATTACGTGTTCATAACTTGTTCTGTAAATATTAGCTTTGTATTTAACGACAGTGCAACTCTATGATTTCGGTTTCGACATTTTGTTTTTTGGTTTTGAGTTTACATGGAGATGGTTTAGTATAATATTTTTCTTTGTTTATCAGAAAGGATTTGGCATCTGATTGTTCAAAAGAAACTAATATTTTTTTTGCTAAAACTCAATTATCTAACTGCAAATACAGAGTCAATCACCTGACCTCCTCATCTTATGCCTAATTGTGTAACTTTTTATTTTCTTATAATTTTGTTTCATGCTGAGAGCAAATTACTCTTTTTGTGCAGGCTTGGCTTACTACCATCTCCTTGGCTATCTGCAAGGTCAGTCTTAAGATTTTATTTGACCACCTAGACTTAAATTATCCAAGTTATTATTAGTTGATCCATACTTACACTGCTATTTTTCTTTGTGACCACATTACAGGCATTTGATCTGCTTGAAATGTTAAAAAAGGAGGAAGAAATGCTTTTTGCTGTTAAGGAAAGGCAGTTAAAGGTAGTCTTGTCCATAAGAGTCTCTTGGAATCAAGCGTGCCTCTTTCTTTCATGGATATTCATGATTTGAAATAGATTACGTTAAAATAAATCCATTACTAATTATTGAACTATCCATTGGTTGGAATCTGTGTGTTCTGTGGCTTGCACTGCGAAAGAAGACTTGCTATACAAGTATAGCATTTACAATTGGTCATTTTCATAAGAGATTCTTAATAGCTAATTTAAATGATGCTATTATTTGAACCACAAGATTCTGATTAATCACCAGGTTTTCATTGTTATATAAATTTGCATCTTCAGATCATCATTTTCCTCGTTTTCTATGGCTGAGTTCTTGGGCCAAGTTAACTGGGTGTCAGTTTGAAGTCCTTGAGTTCCACAATGTATCAGTTGCTGTTCTGGTTTAATATTTACTCTATTGCTGTTTTTTTGTGCTCTCTTGATCCATCACTCCATTATAATTGGTTTATCTTGTCAGCATGAAGTCTAAGTTTTAGCATATGCTGTACATCTCAGGAAGGGGACAGAGAATTCTCTCAGGCTATTCTTGATGAAAGAACCCAGAAAGCAGAGACCTGGCATCGTGGTGCTGCTGCTCGAGCACAATATACCAAGCCAGCACAACCTATTACATGCTCTACTTTTGCTCAAGATGTTCTGGAAGGAAGAGCAAAGGTTTCACAGGCACATGAACATAAGCACCAGCCAATGATATTTGGACCAGCAAGTTTGGTTGGTGGAAGTCTAACAAATGAGAGGGAAAGGATGGCAGCACAGGTCTTCCAACCTAACCATAGGTATCTTCATTGCTTTGTCTTGGTTAATCTTGTAATTTTTTTCCTATTGTTGATGGGAGACTTCGAATTATCCTTTGTGTATTCAATATGTTTTCGTTTGTCTTAAATAAACTTCTTATTTGGATTTGGTATGTTGAAAATTCTGTGGAGGTTGCCAACCATGAGCATTGAAGAAGCTGGGTTAAGGGAGATGGAGATTATGAACAAATGGCAAGAGAGAAATGCTAAAATGATGGCAGAAGCCAATTCTGCTTGGTACAAGGACGATCAGAAGTTAAAACCAGGCGAAGAAGAAGAAGATGACGATGATGATGCAGCGGTAGAGAAGGCAAGAGCATGGGATGATTGGAAAGATGATAATCCCCGAGGTGCTGGCAATAAAAAGCTCACCCCCTGTGGTTAGATTGTCTATTATCTGGTGTAATATTTTAAACGTGGTTAAAACTAGTTCTTGCTTTTTTACATTATAGCTCTTAAAATGTTGCCTGTACGAAATTTTGGGTCAGTCTTATCTGATGTTGATATCAATAGTTAAGTACTGTTCGCTTGATCCAGCTGCAGATCCACCATATCTGTGCATATCGCAACGTGCACATTGAATAGTTTGCGTCTACGAAGAAATCCAATTTCATTTTTTTCGTTCAAGGAGAATTAATATGTGAAGAAATCCAAGTTTTCGATAAACCAACTTGAAGCAAATATTTGGTTCCTACACATTTTTTTGAAGTTATTTTCTACTGTTTGGACTTGGAACACATCCAAAAAAGAATCAATTTTCGCTCCATAAGAAAGATTATAAAAATGTTCGTATGTATTCATACGAGAAAATGCTAGTTAAAATTAAAATGTTTCTGATAATATCTTTAATAATATTTGTATCTAGTCAATTCAATTTCTCCTTTCAGAACCAAAATTAGTTTTGTTATGAATTCGGTTGTTTTAAGCTAATTTTAAATGCTAGTGCCAGCCAGCTATAGACATAAGTGAATCGTGATATATATATATATATATATATATGTATATATATATATATATATATATATATATATATATATATATTTTCCATATTATGTTTAACATATACATGCCATATTTAAGAAAAACTATCTTCTCCCAATAAGCTCCGGTTCAACTTTTCCTCAGCATGTCCCTTGACCTGCACTATTTCATTTGCATTTGCATGCCTAATATTGGATATTCAACCAATACATTTCAACACATAATTATCTAAGTATATTTTGTTAATTTATCTAATTTATATTTTTATTAATTACTATATCTTAACTTTCATACATCTCTATTTCGTCCCTTGAATCATTCCTTAATTAGAATTTATCATTTTATCCTTTATTCAACAATTTTAACATAAATTACGATATACACT
Source organism: Excoecaria agallocha (assembly GCA_037975025.1). Taxonomy (NCBI): domain Eukaryota; kingdom Viridiplantae; phylum Streptophyta; class Magnoliopsida; order Malpighiales; family Euphorbiaceae; genus Excoecaria; species Excoecaria agallocha. The sequence goes on from CM075809.1 coordinate 1,572,541, forward strand.
TACCATAAAAATTTTATCCAATAATTACAGTTTTGTCCTTTAAACTCATCTTAATCATATTTTTTACCATTTATATTCTTAAGTCCCATTTAATCCCCAAAATTCCCAATTTACCCTTATTATTTGTCTATTTGTCAAAATTATAATTTACAATTTCATCAATAAAAGCAATTTAATCGCTTATTTACCATTTTGCTACTAGTTTCTATATTTTATTATCAAATTACCATTTGACCCTTATTTCTTCATTTTAGTCCATAATTATATTTTTTAGTCCATAATTATATTTTTACTCCTAATTTAACTTTTATATTCTTTTTATTCTTGATTTGCTACTAGTCTCTATTTTATCCCAAAATTTCAAAATTTTCTCTATTTTAACCATTTTATTTCCATTTTGCCCCCTAATAGTGCCTAGTGGGAACCCTCAAATTGCATATGTGGGATGTGGACCCTATAGGTCCTAATCTGTATAATTTTCATACTTTCCATTTCTTTTTCTCTACTTTCTCTCATATATTACAACGTGGATCTGCCATTAGTCCATTTATGCGAGTCGTCATGACTCGTTACCGCGGTAAATGTCCCTACAGCTAGACAATTACATCTTATATTTCTGGTTTCGCTGCTAGATACTAAAGGCAAAACTATTTTTATAATTCAAATCCAAAATTCATATCATTTTCACATTCCTTTCACCTAACCACATTATGTAACATATGAATTTCATACCACAAGCATAATTTTCATCATTTCTCCACTTTCCATCACTTAGCACCATTTATATCATCATATGCACATAAATTCCACACATACTACCATTTGGCCATATTATGTTCACTACCATTCATGCTTTTTTATCTTGCCATAAATTATTCCAACCATGTTATTAAGGCTTAGTTCATGCATCTTTACCATTAACTCACTTAAATCACATGTATACATACTAATTCCCATACTTACATAATGTATACATTTTAGGTTTACTATCGTCCATATTTATTTTCTTTCCATAACATGTTCCAAACATGTTTTTAAAGCACAATTAACACATTTCCCTCATTTATTAAACATAATTTCACTTACATACATGATTTTCTCTACTTCCATAATAGGTTTCAATTTAAGGTTTTAAAATCTAAGCCTTTGTTCATATATTTAATAATTTAAAATTACTTATCTAATATCCAATTTACGTTTTCTAACACTAATTTCAATTATACACAATTTCTACTTAACTTTACTTTGGGAAATTATATCCTAATGTGTTTAAGAATGTTAAGTTTGATTCTTTAGTTTGTTATGCCTATGAACTTGCTAAACACACTATGAGTTCTTATCCATTTAGTAATAATAGAAGTTTTATTCATTTTCCCATTATCCTTTATGATGTATGTGGATCTACTAAAAATTCTTTATTATTAGGTAGTCGGTGGTTTGTTACATTAATTAATTATTGTACTAGAATGACTTGGGTATATCTAATAAAAGCAAAAGTGACATGTTTTCTTACTTTAAATCTTTTCATAAGATGGTTTGTACCCAGTTTAAAGCTAAAGTGAAAGTTTTAAAAATAAATAATGGCACATAGTACATGGATATTGGGTTTGGTACTTTCTTGGAGGATAATGGGATAATACACCAAACTAATTCTCATTACACCAGTGCACAAAATGGGCTAACTGAAAAGAAAAATAGGCATTTATTAGAAGTGGCTAGATCTCTTATGTTTACTCGAAATCTTCCAAAGCCTTATCAGGGGGATACAATTTTACCAATTGCTTATCTCATCAATAGAATGCATCTCAAAGCTCACAACTTTAAAAGTCTTTCAAAAGTGTTATAAGGGAAAAATGCCTATATTGTTCCTTTAAAGGTGTTTGGGTGTTTTTTTTCATATTAGAAATATTGGAAAACTAGAGCCGAAAGCTTATAGATGTGTATTTATTGGGTATTCTCCAACACAGAAGGATTACAGGTGTTACCATTTTCTGTTTAGGAAGTATTTTATTAGCATGCATGTGACCTTTGAAGAAAATGAACCTTACTTTGGTAATATCCAATCGCCTAGTAATGAGAGAGAAAAGATGGTCCTTATTATAACTCTTGATAACTTTAACCAAAGGGAGAGCTATGTGAGGGAAGAAGTTCAGGAGTAGAATATTAGATGTTTGGATAGACCTAATTTGATAAGATATTCGAGGAGAAATAAGACAAAAAAAAGCCATTGTGAAGCCTACTATATGTCAAGAATCCTTTTTATGGTCAATCATTTTTAAACTTTAATTCTAATAATAATTTGGATATGCCTATTGCTCACAAAAAAGGGCTTAGGTTTTGTACCAAACTTCCTTTATCTAACTTTGTCTCCTATAATTTCTCATCTATCTCAAATGGAATATGTACCTTGTCTGTTTCTTCTTTGTACATTCCAAAGGATTGGAGAGAAGCTTTTGTAGATCCTAAATGAAAGCAAGCTATGATTGAAGAAATAAAGGCTTTGTGTAAAAATGAGACTTAGGGACTAGTTACTTCTCCACCAAATAAGAAATTGGTTGGTTACAAGTAGGTTTCTACTCTAAAACATAAAGCTGATGGTTCGATTGAAAGGTTCAAAGCTAGATTGGTGGCTAAAGGATTCTCTCAAACTTATAGAGTGGATTAGTAAAAGACATTTGCCCCTATTACTAAAATGAACATAGTCAGAATTTTGTTATCCTGTGTAGCTAATCTTAATTGGGACTTATAAAAGTTTGATATGAAGAATGCATTTTTTCATGGGAATTTGGAATAAGAAGTATATATAGGGATTTATAACAGTTTATGTTGATGACATAGTAATGACAGGAGATGATAAAGAGGAGATGGCTCGATTGAAAAAGCCATTAGCTCAGAAATTTGAGATCAAAGTCTAGGAAAATTATAGTACTTCTTGGGAATTGAGCTCGCTAGATCAAAAAAGGAAATCTTTATTTTTTAGAGAAAATATATTGTACATCTCTTGAAAGAAACTGGTATGACAAGTTGCAAACTAGCAGAATTGTCCATTGAAAGCAACCATAAGCTACAAGTAAAAGTTAGAAAGTCAATCGATAAAGAGAGATATTAGAGGTTGGTACGAAGACTCATTTATCTCTCACACACTAGGCCAGACATAGCCTATTCAGTTAGCTTGGTGAGTCAGTTCATACATGATCCATGAGATTCTTATATGCCAACTATTCTTTATATTTTGTGGTATTTAAAGTAGGGCTAAGCATGCACCGGTTAATCAGTCTATGAACAAAAAAATTAATCAGTCTATTAATATCAATTTTTTAAAATTATGATTTTTCAGTTTGGGTAACTAATATTTTTCGGTTAACTATTAAAATTTATAACATAAAATTATAAAAAAAATAGACAAAATTCAATTCAATTTAAAATATGCGAAGTAATTTAATATAAAAATTATGAAACAAACATAATTTACAAGCCAAAATTCATGTTCTATAAATTAATAGCTAATATTATAAAATAGATTTGATATTTGTTAAAAATTAATATGCTTAATTCTAAGTCAAATAAAATTTTGAATAATATTAAATATTATAACATAAACTCTAAAATATAAGAAAATGTAATTAAATGCTATTAAGTAAAATATGAACAACAATATATGATAAAAAATAACATATATAAAAGTTAATCGGATACTATATATAAATATTACTATATAATTAAAGAGAATGACATAATATAAATATAATTTAAAGTGTTATATAAATTTTATAGGAAAATATAAAAAAATTAAGGTATAAAAATAAAAATATATTTTAAATTATTATTTCATATAAATTTTAGAGAAAATAGAAAAAAATTAAAGATAAATATACATACATACATATATATATATATACACACACACACACACACACATATATGTATGTGTGTGTGTATATATATGAATTGGTTAATCGTGGACTAACCGCTACAAAAAAATTGCAAATTAGCGACGGACAATTCCGTCGCTAATTACATGTTTTTCGTTGCTAATGTAAATTAGCGACGCCGCGACGAAAAGTCTCTAATAGGCCAGTCGTGAATATATTAGCGATGGAATTCAAAATCATCCGCTAATTTAGCGACGAAAAATTTCGTCGGTAATTATTTTTCCGTCGCTAATATATATTCCTAATTAGTCGCCGAATAATAATAATAATATTTAGCGACTACATTTTCCATCGCTAAATAAATTCTTAAACTAGTCGAGACAAATATAATAATAATTTTTTAGCGACAAAGTTTCGTCACGAAACCGTCGCTAATAAATATTCATAAAATGCAAATAAAAATGAAAATTAACTGCAAAATAACATCGCGACTAATTCAAATTTCATCACAATTCATTTATAATATTTTATTATTATTATTATAACATTCAGAATTTAATTTATATAAAAAAAATTTTTCAAATATTATTAATTTAAAAAATATAATATCATAAAAGTAAATTAAATTGTGCAATACCTTACAAATAATTAGAAAAAAATTCCAACTAAATAATACTACTAACAAATTTTTATACAATATGCTACAAAAAAAAGAAAGAACTTCACAGTCTTCATCATTCTTCGCAAATAGCAACCAAGCACTTGCCTTTTTGTTCTAATAGAACTGAATGCAAAAAACAGAACATACTTGAAAAAATTCTTCAGGTTTGGATAACAGTAATTGAGGACTTTTAGCAATAACACGTCCCAAATTCTTTTTTTTAACACCTAATGGCAACTATTGCAATACTTCCTGGTTCAATCTATTGAAAAATTCTCTTTTTTAGCAATGCCAATTTCACGTAATATTTAGGCAACATTCCATTCATTTCAGCAATTAAAACCCTCTCTTCATATCCATTATTCTTTAATTCAAAGAAACTTGTAAAATTATAGTGCTCCTATAGGACAAAAATAATCACATTTAGCCAAAAACATAATGTTATAGATAGAACAATACTTGAACAAATGAAGTTGTATATCCATTCATATGTACAATTTGCTCACTCTCAACAAAATTGGCAACATACCCATCAGAATCAGCTCCTCTCCTCCACATGCGAGTACCTTCCAAGAAATACATATTCTAATGAAATTACTTGAAGACAATTAATAGAAATATTGACATTTGATTATGTTAATATTAAGAATAACAAAAGAAAATGTTCCATCAACATTTGAAGCATGAACAAAAACTTCAACTTTTTCCCTCATGCTTCCTCTAGAATCTGTCACGATTCCATGAGAAAATGAGAAGAGAAACAACACCCTTACACAAATTACTTTATGCTAATTTTTAATTTTCATTTATAAAAAAATAAGATGCATTTTATAAGCAACCCGTCACCCTTACAAAATAGTGCATAAATCTGTATTTTTGCAGACTGAACAAAACAAGATTCAGGCTATGTTTAATCCAATAGCTCTTTCTGACTTGATTATCTCTATCCATTCACTTTCACGTCAAGTGATTTACCCATGCTTTCCTGTTTTTATAGATATATATACAATAAGAATATGCAAGTAACAAGGCACAACATATATATTGGAGTATTTTTTACATTAATTTTGATTCAATCTTACTGGTTTAGGATTTAATATATGAGGAAGAGATGAGACTAATCATATATATGACTTGGAAAAAAAATATTATAGATTTAGCAATTATTAAATAGGGTTCATGTGAATCTCATGAAAAATTTCTCCCTGTTGAAATTGCCTACCTCAAAACTCTTTGATTACCTATTTTTATTGGTAAACCACAAATAATATATATATATATAACAACTAATTCCCTAAGATTATGAAGTTTTATTTAAACTAACCAGAAAATTCTAAGAAATTACCTAATCCAATTCACATCTTAATGGGATTTTGAATCCGGCTGGCAAATATGTAATAATAAAATAAGGGCACTAAGGCAACGCTAGTTGCTTACTTCCCACCCTATTAGCATCTGTAATAAGAATGTATGTGCACACGCAAGAATTCCTTCTATAATGGATAATTTTAATTTCTCAATAAAAAATTCCTTCACAATATTCAGGTTCTTAGGAACATTTTTAAAACAGATCTTTTCTTAAACATTTTTATATGGATGATGAGATTAATTAAGTTAAATAGTACAGAAAATGACTTTTATCATTTTCTCAGTCTATTAACAAGGATGAACGGAAAGAAAAGGAGATGAACAGTAGATGAAGAGAGAGAGTAATGAATAGTAGACAAAACCAGATCTGAGAACAGTAGACCCTTGCTTTCGACGCAGTACCACCGCCTCTGCCTTTCGGAGTCGATCCCTACTTCCGACAGAATGAACGCTGTGGAAGACCTCGCTGCTCGAGAGGTGCTGTTGAAGATGATATGGCAGCTCGATTTGCCCCCCCTCAAATGGAGACAACTAGGACTTTGCTTCTGAAGAAGATATGGAGAAAAGAGGTATGGCAGCTCCACCTAAGAAAAGAAAAAGAGAATAAGGCAAAGAGATAAGGGGCAATTAGGGTTTGTTAAAAGACAAAAATGAAAATGAAACCGGGAAGGTCTGGCCCAAAAGTAGGTTTATTCCAAAACAAATACGTCTAATTTTCAAGTATTTTTTTAATCTAATCTAAAAATCCATTAATTTAACAAATAAATTGTTGAAAATCGTAATTTTCTTCCTTCTCAAAATCCTAAATTTCTAAGCAAAACGGTTTCTAAATTTATAACCAAATAAAATTAAAATTGAAATTTGTGATAAAATTAAAAGAAAAAATTATTATTAGTTATTGAGCTGAGAGAGATTTATTAGTTTGGTTGAAATATGGCAGATATATCGATCCAAAACCAGAAATTTCAATGTTCAGAGAGGTAAGTTTCGGGCATGGGGAACTTGAAGTGGTGGATAAACTTATGTAAAATGACATACATTTCTTAAATTAGTTATTAATTATTATTATTTGAGCATTGGATTCTTAAATTCTTATTTTTATGCACATTATGTTCATAATTAACATATTAAATGAAAAAACCAATATAGCCACTTGGGTGTTTATACTATTTCAATAAAGCAACAGGACAAAATGCATCCTGAAATCCAAATATTGTGTTTTTTTGCTATTATGTTTTAAATTTTTATTTCCATCCATCTGCTGGGTTAATTTTAGACTTATATAAATTAAAATAAAAGTTTAATAATTTAATATGATAAAAATGAAAGTTTATAAATCCAATATCAAAAAAAAAAGTTCAGAAACCTGATGATGTGTTGTGCCTTTAAATTTAGTAATTTTCATCGTTATTTTTAAATTTTGATTTCTTTTGTTTGGTTAAAAATTGTTTATCAAGAATAATACGCAGGTTCAACATAACTTATTTGGATTAAATGGCAATATAACTTAAAATTTAAATGTTTAATGGTAAGATATTTAATTTAAAGTTGATGATCAATTATCTCTGTTCATTATAAGGGAAATATCAGTGTGGATGGAGCCGAAAAATTGATTATTTTTCTTTATTCATTATTTTAAGAATCTAAGCCACGTTTTGTTGTCTTACCACTATAAACAAACATATTCTTCTTCATTAATTGTCTAATTTACTTATCTAGTTGTTGCCTAACCCAAATATTATTGACATTAAAAAATTCATTATAATCAATGAATGTTATTCTATTAATGACTAGCCGTTATTGGTCGTGATCTAATATTAATGATTTATTATTTAATAAATTGAAATATTTAATTAAGAGAAAATATATCTTATCGTTTCATTTCATTAATTGGAAATATATTAATGATATATTTATTTTTTATTTTATTTGCGACGACTTAGCGACTATAATATTTGTCGCTAATATTCTTTACCGAACTATAATACTGTTAGCGACAGAATTCGTCGCTAAACTGTCGCAAAAAGAGGCGCTAAATTTTCCCTCTAAAATTAGCGACTAAATACTTCGTCGCTAAATTTTCTCAAACTAATTTTGGACTAAAATATTAAAAAAAGTTAGCGACGGTACTGTTGTCGTTAATTCCATCGCAAAACATGGCGCGTACATTTGCCGCCAATAATTAGCGACTGTTTATTCATTCCGTCGCTATTTCATCGCGAAACAATGAAAAATAACCTTCCCATGACAGAATTGTAAAACAGTCGCGAATCCGTCGCAAATTTTGCACCGAAAATTATGCCGTCACTAATTTTAGTCACTAATTTAGAGTTTTTTTGTAGTGAATAGTTAACCGGTACTTAAAAATCTAAACTATAACCATTAACAAAAAATGTAAAAATTAAAAATTGTAATCGAGTCCATTGGATCAATTAATCATAAAAATTGGTTAGATTTCGTATCGATTTTGCGGTTAACCATATTTTTGATTTTTTTGCCCGCACCTAATTTAAAGTCTACCTTAGGGAAAGGTCTCATTTTGTGGTATTTAAAGTCTACCTCAGGGAAAGGTCTTATTTTCTCCAAATATGACCACCTCTAAATAGAATTTTTCAAATTCGAATTGGGTTAGATCTCTAGATGATTGAAGATCTATATCCAAAATTTGTTCACCATGCTTCAAATTATTTTCAAACATGCATAATGTTGAATGAATTTATTTGAATGTTTAAAGCTTGTATTTTTTTATAAATGTTCAAGATATTTTATAACTTATTATTAGAATATTTGTAATATATATTTTATTTAAATGGATGCTTGGTGAATGTTTTTTTTTGAATTTTTTATATAGTGGTATTTATTAAATTATATTAAATAATATTATTTTTTTAAAAAGAAAAAATTCGATTTGACCTAGTTGGACCATGAACCCTTAACGTTGCTAGTTTTATTATCTGGTCTGGTTATAATAACATTACTCAAAAAAATTTTGATAATGAAAAAAAATCTAGAAATTTCTAACTTTCATCATTCATGCATTTGGTAGGCCTAAATTCAATTTTTCTAAAAATGTGGCAAGATTTTAGTGGTAATGTAACACCTTAATACCCGTTAGGAGTATACTTGGGTGCCAAATTATTAAAACTTTATAATCATATCAAATATCAACTAATAGTAACAGAAATATTTAATCAAATAATTAATAAGCTTTTACAATAAATACAATTTTGATACATAAGAAAATTAACAAAGTCATTAGAACTTAGTTAATATACATTTTACATAATTATTACTAAAACCTATTTCTTCTAGGAACTCTTCTTGAACCTCTCGATCTTCCCTTTTATGAATATGTTTGTTTTCTTACCTGCACAAGAAAACAATTCAAAAACTAAGTCATTATTAATAACATACCACCGAATACAACTGAGTAGTCATATATCTATCACACACTATTATTATTTTTAGTCTATTTATGCATTGTTTAGTCGCCAACATTATCCTCTTCCTCCATGACTTATTCGGTACTTACTTTTACTATCTTTAATAAAGCTATTATTATTTTTAAATGTATAGTTATGTCTACTATTCATTCCATTCCTATCTAAAGCACGAACCTTAAAGGTCCCTATATCCGGTTTCCTTTTCCTTAAATTGTCACTAATACTTGCATGCTTAACAATTCATCTAGTATTTAGTTCAGACTTGGAATTTGTATTCCAAGCTTCCTATGTATCCCATAACAGGAATTAGAATAACGTCATTCTAAACACTCAACTCATACTTTGTATTAGTTAACATATGATGTATAAGCTATACTTTATACATATCTCATCCATCACACATACCTCTTGCTTTAGCATCATTACATACCCCATTTCAAATATACATTAACTATGTTACATATACATTAGTTATATACAAATGTTAGGTTTAACAATGATATTCACTAATAAATCAATAATTCCCTAATTCATTCACCCATCGCTATCATCACTTTAATTACATCATAATCATTTATATAGCTTGAACTCGATATAAGTGTGGACAATGGGAACACTAGATACGATATAGTTATCAAAATAGTAGACACCAATATAGTGTCAAACCAAGAGGTTTGGATCACTAAACACCATTACGGTACCAAATACTGGATACTAAAAGGTATTGAATCACTAAACACCTTACAGTGCCAACACTAGATACCCAAAGGCATCAATTCACTATTTCATATATGTCTACATCTATATCTAATTCAGACCCCAAACAAAGGTTTCATTCACTAAATTACTTCATTATACTAATAACTCATGTATACACTATACACTTTATTCATATAATTAATCATATCCGCAACACACTCATGTTCCCATGATCATCATTTAATTTTGTAACATGTAACGCTATTAACATAATCATTCATGCTCCATTACACTTAAAACTCAAGATATAAGTTTAATAATGTATGCAATAAATTTACAGCTAGCACATTAATATAAAAGTCATCTATGCATATTATGAAGGTTTATATTTTAATATTTAATCACTTATTACATCTTTATTAGTTATATATTGATCTTATACACGTGTTTGTAAGATTTAGTGAACATCCGAGGATGTTCAATTGAAATTTGGGAACTTATCTTGCCTTTTGTTTTGCATATAAGTACCTATATTCATGTTTAGCACACATTCTTTATTTCAATGTAAAATCATACATTTCATGTCTAATATGTCATGTTATATCTCTATACATATGCTTACAAGGTTCTAAAAATATTCAAGAAAGTTCAGATAAGTTTCGGTAACTTTTTCGGTATTTAAAACTTACTAATAGGCTAGAACAGAGGGGTATCCAGCTATATTGAACTTTAATTCAGTCAAGTGGGTTGCATTTAGTCCAATCCAAAATGCATCAACACGACTGGATTGGTTGACTTAAATGCCCAATTTTTTAGCAGACAATTTTTCTAGTTCAATTTATATAGGGATTTAGGCATAACAAATGTGATTTTAAGCCAAGTAGTCTTCTAGAAAATTGTTCCCCTATGTCTATAGTTTTCATAAAATTATAAATCAAGTTAATTGGACATATGTAGCCTAAGACATTGCTAAAAGAGTGTAGACTACTCTATTTGACAGGTTCACTACCTTCAATCTAATTCAAACCAATTTTCACTAGTTTTAGGGGCAAAACCAAAATTCAACCTCTTCATACAAAATTGAGGTAGGGATGTCTAGTTTAAGCTACATTTATAACTACTCCTGTAACACCCTAATCCACTAACCATGAATAATCATCATCATCATTATCATCATAAACCTAGTAAATCTCAGGCAAAAATAATAATAGTAATTATAGGACAAGCCATAATTACATGCCATAATAAATTAAATCAAACTTATAAATAAGAAGGTCTAACATAATTGGCCAACAGCACATAATGAAATCCTCAAAGACAACTTTCGTCTGCCCGATCTTCTCTTCACTGGTTGTTTAGGCACTAGCAACTGATCCACTAGAGCTTACCCTGAAACCTATACGGATAAATAAACCCATGCTAAGCTATAAAGCTTAGTGGGGAACAAAACTCTATAGATAAGATCTTGCCAAAATATATCACCAATACATTATAACCTGTATAGCTAAAGTAATATATTTCTACAGTAATAATCATTTCATAATTACATTTCGAAGGAGTCTTTAACCTCAATAATACTAGTATACTTACGGTAGTGTAGAGCATAGCGTGAACTTGGCTAGTTCCCAAAGACTTTTTAATTTACCTTAATAACTAAAATCTTACTTGGTAAACTAGCATAATTTATAAACATCTTAATCCTTATTCATTCATGAACTCTGACCTCGTTATTACTGATGGTACAACCTCCAATCATATGCATTTAATCCCATTAGTTACATAAAATATGCATTTAATGTTCTTTCACAGCATAAGAAGTGCATGAGTCAGGTAGCTTCATAAAATAGATCACTAGGCATGATTACTTCGTATATCATTACATCACAATATGAAATACAATTAACTCACAACTTTCTTCGTAAACTGTATCCAATTATGAACTATTATGCAACTAACTATCACAACCATGTATTCCTTCATACATCGTCCTATTGGCTACTAAATATAACCGAAGCATCATATATGTAACATAGTCCTTTGGCTTATATCATAGTTGCAGTGCACAAACAGGTGAATGCATTATCAGTCTTGCATGCAATCACAGAGAATGGCCTTACATGTCATTACGAGTACGAAGTCCATTACATACATACATTCCCAATGCAGATGAAATTCATTGTATATGCTATAGCCCAAACAATTCTTATTATAATATTGTGCGCATTCTTTCATAGCATGGCAATTTAAGTCTCATATATATATACATTCCGATAACTTCATTCATTGAACAATTTATAGCATAAAAAAATCATGATAAGCAATAGAATAGGCCATTCATCATGCTTACATTACGTAACGTAAGTGAAGGAATTAATGCATGTTTTTCTTTATCTTGCATACATTTTATCATCTTTAATAGCCTGCCTAAGTACTAGTTTAAAGGGTGGATAATGGGAGCAATGGATACCCGAAGGTATCAAACTATGGATATCCGAAGATATCAAACAATGGACCCAAACGGCGTCGAACAATGGTTCCAGCAAGGAACAAACTATGGACCCAAAAGGGTCGAACGATGGTTCCATTAAGGAACAAGACCCAAACGGGGTCAACTATGGTAACTGTGACTGTATCCCTCTAGGCAGATGCCTATCTAATCCACAACTGAACTTCAGACTTGCAGGCTTAACCCTTCAAGAACATATGGACAACAAGTCATGTCGCCACATATTTGCATCAACATCATCATATATATATCGTAGTGGATTACATGATAAAGCAAACACAATAGGCTATTACTTTCATCTATCTATCTCATCATACTTGATATTATGCATGAAGACAATGAGGCGATTATGGAAGTATAGTTATTACAACTAAAAATCTTCATAACGTTAAATGCATATCCATAAACATACAAATGCAACTTAAATCATGGCAATACATGTTTTTGCTATCTATACCTGCTCACATATTAAGTCAGACCACATATCACAACATGGATACATCAATAATAGATATAACATTTATCTACTTCATCAACAGTTCTCAATGGCATACCTTGTTGTTGTTCGTCGAGAATAGCTTTCACACCATCTCATAGTCATTCACATCAACACATAATCACTTGAACCATATTTAAGCAGCTATGAGCGATATAATATGATGAATACATTAAATTACATCCTAAGGTTAACACTTGTTCTTAATTAAGTCTTTAGTTCACTTTTATAGTCTATTAGATCATAGACCATAGGTTATATACCCTAACGTGATCATATATGTATCAAATCATCATACTTGTACATTTTATCTTATATTTTCTTACCCTCAAGTATGTTTATATAATATTATCCCATCTTATATGCTAGCACCCTACTTATGGGTATGAAGTTTACATAATAAAATACATGGCATAAGTATATAGACAAACATGTTTCTCTATATCAAGGCTAATCACTACCTTCCATTATGACTTAAAGCATACTTAACTTCTATTGTCTCATGACTAAGCCAAAAAGGCAATGTCCCAACTCTTTCAACTTAAAGTTATAACCTTGCAACTATCATCTTATTGTCATTAGGTTATGTCATAGCATTCTCATGTTAGTGTAGAAGAATATCAGTGTGCAATATTTTTGGGCAATGCCAAAATCACATGTGTATACTCATTATAATACAATCAAATACAAGTAAATATTTTCATGTATTCTAATGTTAGTGTTCCTTTACTAATTTTATTCCCATATATCATTTCATTTAATCACATGCTTGGTGTCACAACTTATCTTTATTTTATGTTTAAAATGCTTTAAAGTTACTTAAAAGGGTTTAGACTAGCTTTGGTGACACTATAGGGCTTAAAAATCATGTTTGGATGAAGTAGGGAAGTGTTATAAGTCGTGAGGGATGTCACTACTCGTTAAAGGGAGCAAACTTCATGACTCGTGCACTTGTTCACGAGTAACACATGTCACGAGTCATGAACAACCATAGACAGTTTTCTGAGTTTGACTTGCAAGCGGTTTTTGACATACCAAAAGGCATTTTCAGCAAAAATGGTCTTTACAAACTTGTTCCATTATGTGTTTAGTTTCTAGAACATCAAAAATCATCTTGATATCATTTATATATTTTCAGATATTTACAAAACACTGAGGTCTGCTCCTAGTGACCGGGCAGAAAATTGTTCAAGAATTCAAGTTGAAATATGGCCTATTTAGAAACAGATTAGGACTTGGTTTCTTCATATGAAATATAGGTATGGAAGTATATTTTCAAATGTAACAAGAATCATTCAATTTGATTTTCTGTAGCTCAACTTATAAGCAAAAGAGTCCATATAGGTCTATTAGTTGTGAAGAGACATTTGACTCAAGAAGGGGTTTCACGAGTGAAGTAAAGGAATGAGGTTCACAACTCATGAAGAGGTTCATGAGTGAAGAAAAATGGATAAGGTTCATGACTCGTGAAAAGGTTCACAAGTGAAGAAAAATGGCTAACTTTCACGACTCATGAAGGGGCTCACGAGTGAAGAAAAAGGGGTACATTTCACGACTTATGACGGGGTTTCACGAGTGAAGCAAGAAGGCCACATTTCACAACTCATGAAGGGCTTCACGAGTTGGATAAGAATGCACGACTCGTGAAGAACTTCACGACTCGACAAAGACACTCACAGGGAAAATAGATCTGATCTCTGTTCTTCAAAACTCCTCTTAAACTCCTGATTAAAAACCCAGAAAACATAACCCTAAATTTTTATAGATCCTTTTACAACTAACAAAACCATCCTCCCATACATAAAATAAATATAATAGTTCCATACCTTAATGAAGCTTTAAATCCAACTCCTTTACTCATGTTTCCTTTCTTCTCTTTCACTTAATTTGTTTGCTTTTCTCTTCTCCTTACACATTGTGACAACAACATGATCTTATAATCCCTATAATGTGAAACGAAAACTAAAGGTGATAAAAATTTGAGAATAAAACTTGAAAAGTCATAATTGAGATAGAATTTTCCAAACAGCGGCAAAATAGTAATTTTATTGATAAAAGTGAAATTTAGGATTTTAAATCAAGAAAGTAGTGTAAACAAAATAATTATAATGGAATTAAATGACGAAAGAAGATTAATGAAATATAGTTATAATAAAAAAAACTTAATAAACTGCAATGGAATTCTGGGGTTTAAGGTTTTATGTTCACCACTAAGTACTTTAGTACTTAGCGTGTGATTTTATACTGTGCACAGGACACAGAGATTGAACTTGTGCTGGAAAGAAATCAATGGAAAAGAAATCCACCATTTTGTGTTTTCATTGGTTGGCATGTATATAAGGAAGTAGCCGAGTAGAGCGGCATAACTAGTTTTGGAGCTATATATATATTTGGACTTGTAATATGTATATGTTATATTGTAAATAAGTTTGATGAGATAAAGTAAAGAAGTTGTTTTATGGTATGTATGTATGATTATGTATATATACTGCTATAGAAATGACTGTTATTCAGTATTGGCAAACTTTGTGGAGTTTTAGTTTATTGTTGGAGGTTGGGTTGGATATATGTGATTATTTGGAAGTATTTTTGAAAAATTTACAGGGAGGTAGAATTTGGGTTTCAGCCGTTATGCTGTCCAAATTTTTGCAAATTTAATGATTTTATATTCAAAATGTGGGACCCATGAATTAATGGTTAAGAATTTGGATATTATAAAGATGGATAATTTAATAATAATTTTTGGATCACCGCAGTATTTTGTGACACCAGTACTTGGACCAATGTCCGGTTATTGGGCGTCACAAGGGCAGCCTTATAACAAAATCCATGGTGATATTTTTCCATTTTCACTGTGGAATTAGAATGGAATTCAACAACCCGGAAGGGAATTGATGTTCTGCCTCACTTGCTGATAAGTCAGACACTTGGAAACATAATTAACCATGTCTCTTTTCATTCCCGACCATCAATAAATCTGCTTTAAGTCTTAATACATCTTGTTACCTCCGAGATGCATAATAAAAATTGTGTTGTGCGCTTTTTACAATAAGGTTTTCTTTAATTCTTTATTATCTGGTACAAACAGTCTGTTTCGATAATACACACCTCCATCTTCTCTTATTAAGTACTCTAATAGATGTCTTTCATGTATTATCAAACTATCTGCTGTAATTTTTCATCATCCTTTTAGGCATCAATTATTGTTTGCTTCATATTGGGTCGTGCTTTCAATTGAGCTATCAATGCTCTATCTGGTGCAAATCTCTATTTACATTGTTGTAACAGTAAAGACGTTACCATCTTTCGGCTCAAGGCATCCGCCACCATGTTCGCTTTACTAGGATGATAATCAACTATGCAATCATAATCCTTGAATAATTCTAACACCCTTCGCTGTCTTAAATTGAGATCTTTCTGTGTAAGCATATACTTAAGACTCTTATGATCCGTATAAATCTAACATCTTTCTCTATACAAGTAGTGCCGCCATATCTTTAAGGTAAAAACTACCGCTGCCAACTCTAGATCATGTTTAGGATAGTTATGTTCATTATGTTTCAATTGTCTCGAAGCATATGCCACAACCTTAGCCTCTTGCATCAACACACAACCCAAACCATTTTTGGAGGCATTATTGTACATAGAATATTCTTTATCGGATGCTGCTTGAGTAAAAATTGGGGCTTCTATTAGCATCCTTTTCAATCGTTCAAAACTCCCTTGACATTTGTTAGTCCATTCATACTTAACCTTCTTTCAGAGTAGTCTGGTAAGTGGTGAAGCAATTACTAAGAATCCTTTTACAAAGCGACGATAATACCTAGCCAGGCCTAAAAAGCTCTTCAGGAAACACATCAGGAAATTCACTAACCGCTGGTATGTCTTGAAGATTTACTCTTTCTCTTAGAATCAAGCACTAGGGCCAAGAATGCGTCACACCCTTTCCTAATGAAATGTCTAGCTTGCATATCCAAAATGATGTTCATTAAAGGTTTTGATCTAATACCCTGGACTGTTATTTCCTTTCCCTTTGCATCTTTCAGTTCTACTGTTTTTGTCTTATAATTCACTATTTGCCTAGTATTTAGTTAACCAATCCATGCCTAATATTACATCAAATTCACAGAATGGTAACTCTATTAAGTTGGCAGGAAATTTTCTTTCTTCAATCACAATAGGGCAATTCCTACGTATTTTATTCACACAAACATTGTGGCCCAAAGGGCTAGTCACACATATATCAAAAACTAACTATTTCACATTTTTCATATTTCTACCCAAGTCCCCAACACAATTATAGGAATGAGTAGAACACAAACCGATAATCACATACACATCAGTGTTAAAAAGTGAGAAAATATCCGCTAACTTTAGGGGCATCCACCTCTTCACGAGCTTTTATTGCAAACGCTCGGGTAGGAGGTGTAAGAGCAAAAAGGCAATCAACGATCTCGGAGGCATTTCTAGATTGGGCTTTAAACTGATTGACTCCACCCCGACCTCTTCCACGTCTTCTACCTATTGAGGATGCATTAGAAGCTTCCTTATTGCTCTGTTATATAGACCCATGCTCTTGATTTAATGGGAAATTAGACCTGAAATGATCAGTATCGCCAAACTTGAAACAAGCACCTGTTAACATCCTACAAGTATCCCAATGTCTCTTAGAGCAATGGGTGCACTTTGGCGGCTGTCCTCCACCCTATTATGCTGATATCTTCTTACTCAATTTAAATGAGGTAAATGTTCCCTATTGTCTACCTTGAGTAGTAAGATTGTTGAAAGATCTAGCTAATTGATCTCCCTGCGTAACCCGAGGTCTCTTTCCGGCAGATGCACCACCTCTAACAAAACTTCTTCTTTGCTCTCTTTCATTCTTGGCTACTTCATTCTTTTCTACTTGAATGGCTGCTTATACAAGTAGATAGTAGTCCACTGCCTGCAATGAAGTAGGTCCGATCAAGTGCTCTTTAATACGATCGTGTAAGCCATCCTCAAATTGCCGACCGCTTGAAGGCTCTAGTTAGCATAGATTCTAGTGTATATTTGTTAAGATGACTGAATTCCTTCTCATATTCGGCTACCGTCATGCCTTTTTGCTTCAAGTTTAGAAATTGCCTTATTTTTTTCCTCTTTATAAGCTTCAGTAACATATCTTTTCTTAAACTCCTCTACGAAGAACTCCTAAGTGAAAGGATAAGGCAATTGGGGTTGCTTTAACATTGGCTTCCACCAGTCATAAGCTAGTCCCTAAAGTAAGGACACATCACATGTGAATTTTTGACTAACTGGGCATTAGATCTCATTAATTACATGCCGAGTCCTTTCTAGCCAAAGCTCTGCCTTTTTCTGACTCCTCTAATGTAGTACCAAAGAACTTCTCTATTCCATGTTTCCTAATTTCTACAATGGGAGCTTTGGGAGTCACCATCTTCTAAAGAATTTGAGCCATGTCCTGAGAAATTTTCAATAATGCTTCCCTAGGGATAGTAGTCGCAGGTACATCACCTCGAAAAGAAGCTGAAGATTTCATATTGGAAGGGTTTGATCGCACTGGTAAATTGCTTCCAACACTTTCATCTACTGCTTTTCTGGACCCCTCCATGATCAACTATCTATAATAAAATAGAGGCATTTGTATTAGGCCAACACTATTAACAGTCTATACATGCATGTTCTTAACATACTAGTAGCCAGAACTGCCTAAACCTAGGCACTCTGATACAAAAAATGTAAAGACTACTCTATACTGTTCCTGGACAATCCTATCACACATATACCAACCTATATGCAATCACTCACACATATAGTTCATTTGCATAATTAATATATTAGTTAGCATACCTTTTAATGGATTTGTCAAAGTGGATAAAAGCATGCAAAAAGGACTATTTACTATAGTGTGCTTTACAACTTTTTACTTTTTACAAACCATTTTACTTAGTATAAAATGAGAATATACAAAAACAAAAGCAAAATGATGACATCTTCATACTCAACTCTTCCTATTATTGGCTTGATTGTTGCAGATCTTGCCCTTGGCAAAGATTTTGAACTTGAGTACCTACATAGATAAAATCTGTGCTAAGCTAAACAACTTAGTAGGAAATAGTTATAGTGTGAACAACCACTCCTAGTGGTCATTCTCAAGCACACAAACATGCAATCTCACAAAAAAGTACATACATTTTCATTGGAGAACTGTATAATCAATAACAAGAGAAATATACTACTATATTACTTATAGTGCAATTGTAATAATGTATAACGTATCATTATTTAGCAATTTCTTTAACAATTACTTTCTTTTCTATGAAAGCCTGCCTAAGTTTTGTGAGTGTGGATAACGGGAACTGTGGATACCCGTAGGTATCAGTCATATAAATACCCGTAGGTATTAAGTCCTATGGATATCAGAAGATATCAAGTATGTGGACCTAATGGGTCAAACTATAGTCCCAATGGGATGATTGTAGACCCAAACGGGGTCGAACTGTGGTAGCTGCAATTCTATCCCTATAGGCATGCGTATCTATCCACAACCAAGTTTATATGCAGGCTTTGAGCTATTTTCACAATTTTCCAAACTTTAAGAGTAATTCATTTCAATATGTACATATGCAATTATAAGTATTCATAATGATTGCAATTATATTATTTGATCATATATGCATATTTGAGAATATACATGTTAATATCATATGCATATCATTTCATCACATGCCTTAACCTTACATATCCATGTGTATAATCATAATTACATGCTATATATATATATATATAGGCTTTTCATGCATTTAATATCATGCCTTACCTTAAATAGTTATGTTCAAGGTGCTTGAAGTGTGTTTGGAGGTGTTCGCGTAAGTTTCGATGTCTATTAGGGCCTAAAAATCATGTGCAAGCTGTAATAGGGGAAGCACTTAGCTGAGACAAATTGGTTTCAGCCATGTGCAATGGTCGAAATGGGTACAGAGGGGTCCACTCGGCTGAGACCAATTGGTTTCGGCCGAGTGCCCCAATCTGACCTACGAATTTTGCAGACAGTTTTACTGAATCATATTGCACCTCAAATTAAACTCAGCAAATGACATTTTGAGGCTAAGAATTCTTCTAAAACTTTGTTATACTATATTTCTAGTTTCTAAAACATTAAAAATCACTTCATTTGGCGTTCTCAATCTCAAGATATTCACTAAATAAGATGGACTGCTCCTAATGACAGGGCAGCAAACATGGTCTGGGTTCAAGCTAATAAATTTTGCCTATCATAGGGGAAGAAACAAACATTGATTCTTCTTATGAAACTTAGGTTTATGAGTCTAGTTTTTATTCCAAGTAGAATTACTCAATTTGGAGCTCTCAAACTCTAGATATAGGCAAAATAGTCCTGACAGGTCCATTGAACCCAAGGACAGCTTTTGCCAAAAAGAGGGTATATCACCTATTTTCGGTTCTTATGCCAAATCCACCCTCAAATTCATATATCATTTCGTTAATACTCCCAAATTAACTCTTATAAACCCTAACATGAAGCAAACACCCATAAAGAATAACAAGAGTTCCCATACCTTTTTGTAGCCATTCTTCTTACAAGTTCCTCCTCCTACCTTTTCTTTGCCCTTGCTAGATTGCCCTTCTACATAGAATGAATTCACGCGATATAAATGATCCATACAATCCATCTAATTGATTATCAATTTACAAAATTAAAGAAGAAGAGATGAAGGAGTTGTTACCCAAATATAGTAACCTCTAAACTCTCTCTCCTTAAGCAAAATCAAATTTGGCTTTTTAGTGGTTCTTGAAGGGTTGGTTGAGAGAAAATGGGTGCCTTAGACTCCTTGAAGTGGCTGGCCCCCATCTCTCTTTTAACCCCTTAATTTTTCACTTTCTTAGGAAGATTTTAGGGAGAATAGGTGGCTTGCTCCTATTGGCTCCCACTTGACTTTTCCAAACTTGCCATTAACTCTTTAAATTTATGTTTTTACCCCTAAACTTTATCTTTTCCTTTTCAATTGGGTCCCTTGATTAACATTTTTGCCATAATTAATCACATGTATGGCTTAAATTAAAATAACCATTTTACCCCTCATCTTTTAAAGTAATTACCTTTATGTCCCAACTTGTAGTTCACTAACTATACACACACAACGATCTTGTTACACATGCATATTCTCCCAAGACCTAAATAGGGACCTCACATTTTATGCTTGAATTAACACTAATTCCATAACACTATTATAATAATACAATCATAATTATGTTTTTAACAATCAAGAACAAGAGTTACACTCATGAACAAGGCAATTGATCCATTACCTCTCCTTGCTTCCTTGTTGCTTGCCCAAACTTGTCAAACCTTCTCCTTACCCTTATCAACCTCTTTATCTCTAACTATCAACACAAAACACTATCAAATTAACTTGTGAAATCTGAATATACCCCCTATTCATACATTATGTAGAGTTAGGTAATGGAGATTCATACCCCAATTAATTACACTAACTACTTACCTAGTTCCTTGAAATTCAATTAACTCTTCCTCCCAAATCAGTTCCAGCAAAAGAGTATAATTCAATGTGTATTTTGGAATGAAAAAGGAAGAAGAAAATCTGAAAATTGGCGCATGAATGGCTGTCCCCCTCTATTTTTCTTTCTTTAGATTTTTCCTTCATGCTATGATAAAAACACCCATTTTCTAGAAGGTTAAGTGTAAGAATATCATTGGTCTAACTTTTTGCCTCACAACTCATTCCCTTTTTAATCCCTTTTCCATGCTTTAATTACTTATTAGACATGAATTATCACCCATTGTTTAATTTAACTACCATTTACCCTCATTATACATGAAATTTTTATAATTTGCAAAATTGCGGAATTTACCCCTAATTTAAGCACTAATACCAAATATGTCCTCAAAATTAAATGAATAAACAACAATTATAATAATGCATGCCTACACACATTCATAAAACACATGATAATCCTACCAGGTATTATTTGGTGCCTTACATTTTCAGCTAACGAGATCGAAGATGATATTAGCGCTACAAATCTCAAATATATCTTGGTAAACCATGTTCTATGTCCTTCATGAGTTTTTTTTATAATTTATATTTTATATTTTTTTGGATTTTATGGGTTTCTTTTCATTTTACTCATTGAATTTTGCGAAGGTGTGAAACTCACTAAATCTACATCTTAGATTTTATGGGTTTCTTTTCATTTTACTCATTGAATTTTGTTTTATTTTGAGATAGATGAGTTTAATGTAACGATAAAGATAATTCTATTCACCATGCTTCATTTTTTTTTTAAATATGCATAATTTTGAATGTTTTAAACTTGTATTTGATAAATGTTTAGAATATTTTGTGATTTGTTGTTAGGGTATTTGTGATACATATTTTACTTGGATGCTTAATGAATGATTTTTTTTTTTGAATTGTTACATTTTTTTATTTAGTGGTATTTATAAAATTATATTAAATAATGTTTTTTTTTTAAATCGGTCGGACCGAACACAAACCCTCTTTGTCTGGTCCGGTTGTAATAACAATTGCTTTAAGGTCTTCCACTCCTCTGTTCCTCTCTTTCACATTGAAATCAAATCCCTAAAACTAAGCCTATACCGATCTGCCGACCTCCGCCTGTTTCCACCGCAGTCGCCTGTCGTCACCGGCAAGTGAAATCAACTTCTAATTTTATTTCGGATTTCGGTTTCTAAAAGATTTTTTTTTTCTTTTTTGTTTTATGGAAAAAAAAAATTCCTGATTTGTTTTCGAGTGCTAAACTCGCCATTTCTGTAGCTTATTTCCTTCTTGATTTCTTTTTCCAGTATCTGATTTTTTATTTTCCTGTATCTGTAGCTCTTGCACTCTACCTGACGATCCTTCAACGTTTGATTGCGAAAGGAGCTCGATCACATCCCTAGTTTCTTCAATTGATTGTCAAGGTAAGGTTCTCGTCTCAATTTTTTGTTTCTGCAATTGATAGAAGATGAGAGTCCATCAATTGCTACGGGATTGCATGAGGACAGAGTGCTGCTCTCATATTTTGTTTCAATCGAATTTCTTCCTAAGAATGTGCCAAGTGACATTTTTCTATTTTCAATTGAATTTTTCGTTGCTGTTGGAGTAAATTATGATTTCGGGTTAGGCGGGTTGATCGAGTAGGGCTCCGAAGATTACTTAGTGTTGGTTCCGGTGAGGGGTTTATGAATACTAAAGGTTTCGGCTCAGGTTTGACCCAAACCCGCCTCCGTGCACACCCCTAAAATACTTTCTTGGCAAGGGTTAACTTGCCTATTTTCTTCCATTCCCCAAATACCTACAATCTGCACTTTTGAGAAACTAAGACATAATAATGACTCAACACACTTAATACGATAATCAATCCCAACTAACTCTTCATAATTATCAGAATTACTATGATGAGTAGTTTTTCCAAAGCATGGTAGATAATTTCATCAATTAACTTGGAGTCAGACCTAGTAACACATGAAAGAAAAAAAAAATAACCACATGACCTAAGTAATCGGTAGTTGGCCGGAGAAAATTAGCAAATATATGTAATAATAATGAAATTTTAGGAATATTTAGTAGATCCTCAATTTCTGCTGCTGAATTTTTTAATAATGATTTCTTGATCTGTCCTTTACACTGCCAACCCTATATGAAAAATCCAAATAAAAGAAAATTATCATTTGCATATTGCTCAACTAAACCAAGAAAATCTACATAGCTTTGTGTAATAATCTAAATATATATTTTTCTTTTTCATTCTTCTAAGTTTTGATATTATTTCAAGATTAACAAACTTTATTTTTGTTTCAATTACTCTGGGTCAAATAGGGTTGGAAATTTGATAAATTTCAGATTCAGTGTAATTTCTCATCTCTCTCTTTCATGTAAACATTAAAATCTGTAAAAGCCCAAATTACCCCCCTTCCCCCCTCCACCTGTAGCTGCCAACCTCCGCCTGTTGGCACCCCTCATTTGTCAGCATCCTCCGCTGGTTGCTACTGCTGCCGTTCTCTGGATCCAGCTGAGGTGCATCTTCTTCCTTCTATATTTTCTTGAATGCATCAAATAACTCATTCCCAATAAAACTTTTGAGTATTTCTTTAATATGCTGTGAATTGGTTATTAGTCCATAATTAGTTTAGCAAGCAGTATCTACTCATACAGTAGTTTGTTGAGCTAGATGATTGAGAGAAAGCGACGGAGGAGATGGCAGTGGTGATTTGATTCATAATGAAGAGTTTGAGTCAATTTTATCATTAGAGAATTTGAATAATGTGGCTTGGGATAAGTCTACTAGTGATTCTCCTATTGAAGATTGTGGAAGTGAAGATCAGGATAATAATAATAAAATTAATATTGAAGAGAGAAGTAGAAATGCGATAATAGTACTAATACTACTACTACTAATTCCTTGAGAAATGGCTGTTGGATGAAAGTGGTAAATGTCAAGTTGAAGAATCTATGGAAATTTCTCTAATATTCTGATCATCTCTATTGTCTTTTTTTTTTCGTTCTCTTTTTTTGTCAAAAAAAAAAAATAGAGTTTAAGCTGCAAATTAATGGACAAAAAGGTCCATTAAAGAGCTGTTTAGGTAGGGCATAATCTTCATTAGCTGAGATTCTGAGAAGTTAGGATCTCTTAATTTGCAAATGTAATTAACTTCAGTTATCTTTCAAGGAATTCTTGATTACTTTGGTGGCCATCATCATGTTGCTTGATTACTACCAAAAAAGGTATGGTGTATGGCATACAACTGATCTTTGCATTTGAAACTGGGATTAGATTTTAACTTGCTTGTTAGGCTTGTTATTAGAGAAGGGTGACTGAGAATAGTTTTGCTCTGGTCTCATTCTTCTGCATCAGCTGGCAGTATTTGTGTTGGTTTGTGAATGGAATGGCAAAAGCTGAAGATTTATCATTTTTTGGCTAACTATTGAGTCCTTTGGTGGGGCCATTGGACTTTGTTCTGGGAATGGTGAGGTTGGCAATGGCAAATGAAGGGTGGCATATTTTGCAACTTGAAGCTACCATTGTAAACAGAGATAAATAAGATATAGTTTATAACGTTTGCCTATCTGGTGCTTCTAGATCAATCACTCCAAACTTATATGTACGTGGATGTATTTGGTGTGTTCGCACTTGCTCATTACTGATCTTTGATTTGAATATGATTGTTTTTGCTGAATTTTATGTTATTGTGAATCGATGGGATCTAGAATCTTCTACCTAAATTAAGGTTTTTTTAATTTTTCGAATTGATTAGTTTGTTGATTTTCAGTATTCTGTAGTTCGGAAATGCTGATCAGAAGACAACTGTAATTTTAAGTTCCATCACAGATAGCTGAGATAGTTTTGCAACTTCTATTCATTGATTTTCGCAAATAAAAAAATTTTCCTGCTTTGGAGCTGGGAATTTGCATATTATTCATTTGGCATTATGTATGACTAATTTTGGTTCTTATTCAGGAGAAAGGAATAATTCTATCATTGGATCAATCTATTGATATACATTTATCTGAGAAAATGCCTGCTCAAAAGATAGAGACAGGTCATGAGGACACTGTTCATGATGTGCAAATGGATTACTATGGTAAGCGTCTTGCAACTGCTTCATCTGACCATACTATTAAGATAATTGGGGTCAGCAACAATACCTCTCAGCCTCTTGCTAAGTTGACTGGGCACCAAGGACCTGTGTGGCAAGTAGCCTGGGCTCGCCCAAAGTTTGGTTCTTTGCTTGCTTCATGTTCCTATGATGGACGTGTGATAATATGGAAGGAGGGGAATCAGAATGAATGGATCCAAGCTCATGTTTTTGATGACCACAAATCATCAGTCAATTCTATTGCGTGGGCACCACATGAGGTTGGACTCTGCTTGGCATGCGGTTCTTCAGATGGAAATATATCAGTGTTTACTGCACGAGCAGATGGTGGTTGGGACATATCCAGGATTGATCAAGCTCACCCAGTTGGTGTAACTTCAGTTTCATGGGCTCCATCGACTGCACCAGGTGCACTTGTTGGTTCTGGTTTGCTTGACCCTGTTCAGAAGCTTTGCTCAGGAGGTTGTGACAATACCGTAAAAGTGTGGAAGCTTTACAATGGGACTTGGAAGATGGACTGCTTTCCAGCTCTTCAAATGCATGCTGATTGGGTGAGAGATGTGGCCTGGGCACCCAACTTGGGCCTTCCTAAATCTACTATTGCTAGTGCCTCTCAGGATGGGAAGGTCATTATATGGACTGTTGCGAAGGAAGGGGATCAATGGGAAGGTAGGGTTTTGAATGATTTCAAGACTCCTATCTGGAGAGTCTCATGGTCACTTACCGGAAATATCTTGGCTGTTGCTGATGGGAATAACAATGTGACATTATGGAAAGAAGCTGTAGATGGGGAGTGGCAACAGGTTACAACAGTTGATCCCTAGTTCTTAAGGTCTTTGAAATTTTTTTTTCCTTCATACTTGATTTTGTTTTAGTTCCATTAATTTCTCAAATGTTGACAGCTTGTTTTTCTTGATATTATTCCATAGCTGGGGTGTATTTTTTGGATAATTTTCAGTCAAAAGGTATTGGAAATTAGCATCCTTTGTAAAACTTTTTTCTTTTTTCACCAGCCAAGGACGGAAAACGGGTTTGATGTATGCCATATTTACATGAGTTTAGTTATTCAACTTCCTAAACCCCAAAATTAGAGAGAAAATTGAAGTATAAAGAATCATATTATTTCTTGGATACCTTTGCAATTGTCTTTTTACTCCAAGAATAAACTAAATAAAAAGACATACATTCCTGAATTCTTGAATAGCTTCTTTCAAAAGGATTTTTAATTTTTCAGTGAATGTTTTGGTAGAAAATATTATTTCTTGAAATTGAGATTTATTCATTTTTAAGTAGTGCGTAACTCAATGAAAAATTTCCTTGTCCGATTTCTAATTGGTATTTTTGAGAATATATAAAAGAAAGAGTGAGTGGAGAATGGGAGATCCAGTTGGATTAATAAACCAGCGAGACCCGTAAGAAAGAGTTCAGTCGGATAGGAATAAGCACTTTGATATTTAATTTAGTAATATCTTAGAAAGAAAAATTGTAGAGAGAGGATCTTAAAATGGCATTACCCAGAGCTTTTAGAGGTGAGGCTATTTATAGTGTATGTTTTGTACCAGATATCAAGGCACTTGAGTGCCTATTGGTAGTCTGACATGGTGATTAGCCAATAAGTGTAGGTGGCTCATGTTAGAAGATGTGATAGCAATAGGGTGCTATCAGCCAGCTGGCCATACTTATCCAATCAATCCGATCATATCGGTCTTTTTCAATTGGGCTTAGACCTACTTATTTGTTCTGTGGGCTTAAATAATAAAGGCATTATCATTTGTCCCCCTTACAGGGATCTGATAAGCTCAGAGTGGTAATCAAATCATGGTGGTTAGTAATCAAGATTCCAACTCAAATTTCGAAGACGTCTTTTCATATGCCTGACAAGATAGATAGCGTGCCATTAATGGCAACGTTTTGCTAGCTACATCATCAATGATGCCACCTGATTTCATGTGCTTGCTATTTGGATGGCCAATCATCAATTTACTTATGGCATATATTGATGGTAAGTTTTTGTTAGGCATGTTTGGCTTGCTGAAAAAGTCACATTTTCCCTTTCTTGACTGGGTATGGCATCAACTATTTCTTGAGTCCGCCATGTAGTTAATCATAGATATATTTTAGTTAATGGTCATATAATAGGTATACCG
Source organism: Excoecaria agallocha (assembly GCA_037975025.1). Lineage (NCBI taxonomy): Eukaryota > Viridiplantae > Streptophyta > Magnoliopsida > Malpighiales > Euphorbiaceae > Excoecaria > Excoecaria agallocha. The sequence goes on from CM075809.1 coordinate 1,600,370, forward strand.
AATTATTACTTTAAACCTTGAGATATTATTACAGCGAGGGATGAACAAAAATCTAGAGCTATGATTCAAAATTATCTCAATTCATCCCTCTAGGAGGAATTGCCAAAACATTTAACTCTTCACCCATTCCAATATAAAGGATTGGTCAATCAAATAATAAATAGTAAATGGGTCCCATAAATAGATGGAAAAACTTCATTTTTCCACTTTGGCAAAAATTTTAAACTTTCTTCCTTCTTGTTTTCTTTGAAGTTTTGAGAATTCTTTTGGAGTTCTTTGAGTTCTAGCATTTTCCTTATCAAATCTCTGCCAAAAATCATCAAGTAAGCCTTTTTACTTATATGACTTCCTACTTTTATTTCTATTTCAGACTCATCATCATCATCGTCGTCGTCGTCGTTGTCGTTGTCATCGTCATCGTCATCGTCGTCGTCGTCGTCGTCGTCATCATCATCATCATCATCATCATCATCATCATCTTCTTCTTCTTCTTCTTCTTCTTCTTCTTCTTCTTCTTCTTCTCCTCTTCCTAACATGTATACTTCCAAACTGGGATTTGCTTTTTAGGAGTAGATTGAAAATTCTTTTTTCATTCCTATGCTTATGAGAATGGTTTCTAACAGTAGTAATTCGGTTGAAAATAAGGACGATCTTGACACCGAATTTCTTAGAGGTTATAAGGAGAAAGAGCTAGTAGTAAAACATTCCAACCATGCCACTTCTCACATGAGAAGGTTAAGAGAGAAATACAATTTTTTTTGAAGAGATAGAGACTTTAGCTTGCCTATATCGATGTCTGTTTTCGATGGCCTGCTTGGAGAGAATAAGAATGAATGGTTCATTTGTCACCAAGATAGTTTAGATTGTGGCTTGTGACTTCCTTTGCCCCCATTCGAGACCAGTATTATTTGAGGTAATGGGATTTCTCCTAATTAGATCAATCCTAATGGGTGGAAATCTATTACGTGCTTTAGAATAGTTTGCAACAATTTAGGGATTGCCCCCTCATTAGAGCTTTTTTTCACATTTCTTTTATATATCCGATCGGGATGGTGGATCGGAGTATTACTTTACCAGCAAGAATAAAAGAAAACTTTTTTCTCTCCTTTCTTCAATCAAAGGTTTCAAAGAAAAATATTTTTTGGTCAACAAAAAGGGAGGCTTTAGAGTAAGCTTGTGCTGATCAGAGAAACCTAATAATCTGAAGGATTTAGCATCCGATCTTGAGATTTTCAAAATAATATAGAGAAGTTGATGAAGTACATTTCGGACCATGAGGATGATTCGATTACTTTCGAGTCTTTACTAGCTTCTTTGGATAAGCCGCATACCTCTGAGGTTGAACATGAGCAAGAGCATGCCTAGTCATTATTTATTATTTCATTCATCGTCATTCATTCATTTCATCATTTTTTTAACCTTCTTTCTTTTACAATTGCAGTTTCTATAAACCCATAAATGAGAAAGGAGATTGTTGAGCGGGCAAAAAAGGCCCAAGAGTCAAAAGAGGAGAAAGAAAAAGTCACATAGGGGGAGGACCATACTGCTCGCCCAATCAAAATTATAAGGTTGAATTTAAGGGATGAAACTTCTGGGGGAGTGGAGGAAGTCCCCCCTCTAACAATGAACTTTTTTGCTTCGAGCTGATCAAATCCTCTAATAGTAGAGACTTCATCCGAGAGGATTCCTCAGCCAATTTCCTTTGAGTAGACTATGTTAGAAGGATCATCAGCCTTTGTTATGGCAATCACTCCTCTCTCGAAAGTAGGGTATCTTCTATTGAAGGAGGTTCTAGCTCAAAGGTTAGGCCAAGGGTATCCCGTACGGAACCTATAACTGTTAGACTACCTGAGTAGGGGTATTATGTTTGAAAAGACATGAATGATATGGGCTCGATTACCTCACCTAGCTGTGAGCTTGCTGAGATTAACTTAGATGGTTGTTGAGTGAGATGTGATTTCAACATTAGAAAAATTGAGTAAATTATGTTTTGACTCCCTTTTTTCATTTTAATCTCTATGGGGAGAATTTAGCTTAGAAGGAAAAGCTTGTAGAGACGGCTTGATCGGAGTGGAGGCTAAAGGAAAAGTTGGAGGCCACTAAGGATGAGCAAGCTTCTTAACTTCAATCGGTCTACTCTGAACTTAAGGTTGATTTATGCTTTTGAGTATGTTTTTCATTGGTGAGGTGTGCAATGTTTTTCATTGGCGAGGTGTACTATTTCATTATCTTTGTGTGCTTTATGAACTAAAGGGAGAATTATTTATTTGCTGAGTTAAGAGTGGATTTGATATGTATTTTAACTGGTTTCTAGGCTTTCATATTGTTTTTGCATGGTTTTGAATGATTTTTATCTGAAAATAGGCTGATTGTTCAAGGAAGAGATTTAGTTGAGTGAGTTGTGACTCTTAGGTTGATGATATTTTGGGGAAGTTGATTAGTGTTGTAGAGGTTAAATTAAGATAGAAGTGGAGAAAATACAGTTGCATAGTTAGTAGTTGGGAATTTTGAGCTTTGAAAGCATGTAAAACTGGGAGTGCATATTTGTGGTCTATGAGTGCCAAAAGGTACCACTCGGGAGAGTACTAAAAGCCCTCACCCAAGTGTTTATCCCCTCACTTAAGTAAAGTTTCCCTCTCTTGAGTACTTATAGCCCTCGCTTGAGTACAATTCCCCTATCCTAAGTGTTATATGCCTCTGTAATGCCCTTTAAATCACCTTTGAGTATAAAAGCCATCCACTCACCTGAGTAAGTGAGCCACTCACCCGAGGGCTTTTGTTTCCTCAGTACCAAAGTAGTCTCACACTCACCTGAGGGTTTTTGTTCCCTCAGTACCAAAGTAGTCTCACACTCACCCGAGGGTCTTTTACCTTATAACACCCTCACCTAAAAATTTGGCCCTCTTTTGCACACCTTCACCCAAGGAACTTAAAGTTTAATTTAGTTTTGCATCATTTCCTTCCTCATTGCTCAAGTAAGTACACTATCACTTGTTCAATTTTGCATTTTACTTATGTTTATTGCTTGGATAGATGTGATTAAACAATTACTACTATGATTGACAATTTTGATTTTTTTAGAGATTCAAAATAGGGTTTTGGGTAGGAAATTGTTAATGAAATTATCGTTGCTTCAAATCTTCAAGGGGCACTACCTCTCGACCCTACCTAGGTGCATTTGTTCACTTGGTTACCATGATTTTTAAGCTTTGGTTTTTACACTATTTTGGTTCTAGAGGCATGTTTGATTGTTTACTCATTTCCATTCGTCTTATGTCTTCTCTTGGCTTGATTATGATTCTTTACATGTGATAGTATTACTTTGAGTTAAGTGTGGTATTGCTATAGTTTTCATCTCTTGGGCACTTGTTCATCAAAAACTTGTGCAATGAGCTGATATTTTTGCAACTTTGCTGAGGAAAATAAGATTTTAAAGAGAGGGATAGAGCTCAGCTGAGTTAGATTTTGAAGATCAATTTAGGAAAGTTCTTTCATCTTGCTCATGAATTGTTTTAGTTATTTTGTTTTAGTTGTTCTATTTTTGTTTTAGTTGTTTAGTTTGGTTTTGTAGTTTGCATGTTTGGTTTGTAGTTTTCATGCTAGTGATATAGTTAGTTCAAATATCATGTATTGTACATTTAGCTTAGTTCGTCCTAATTTTTTCTCAAAAAATGAACAAGTTAAACTTTAACTTAGAATGTGCAATAATTAAAATCTTTGTTAGTACTAAAGCAAGCATGTTGTTTAATGAAATTTTAGCTAGTTTAACATTTAACTTGACTTATATTTGTTAATTTTCAGTTTTTGAGCACTAAAGGCCAATTTTGAATTAGAAGAAAAACCAATGCATTGAAAGAGTTGAGTAAGAAATTTTAGGATACTAGAAACTTCCTCATCACCCTTCAAAACATAGAAACAACTCAAATAATTGAGAAAGTGATCTAGGCAAATTGTTCTTGTTGAGACATATTAAGATTATCTACTTACCCTATTGGTGCATGTGTCATTTGTTAACCATTTTGAGCCTAATAGGATATGTTTAATGCGTGCCATATTTATTTTTCTTGTTACATTCATTTATATACCATATAACCTTAAAAACCTTTATCTTTCCTTCTAAAATTGGCCATTTTAGGATTGGATAAATTAACTTTTGTTGGGTATCTTAAAGGGTGCAGTTAAAAAAGGATTTTAGTACTAATCTCAAGGGCTATGGATGAAGTCAAGTAAATAGTGAAAATTTACCTTGTAATTTACCCATGTAATCTTGTATTGCCAATAACAAAGCTAACAAGTGTGAAAAAAAAAACATTGAAATAAAGCTAACATATATGGCAAAATTTTAAGTGTAGGGATTTTACAAAGAAAAGAAATTTTTTTACTTCTCAAAAGTGTTGGAATTGAGTAATTTCAATATTTTTTTTTCTCTTAAATGTGCTAAATGTTTATGGGATTGAGCAAACAAGCATGTAAAAGGGGTATGTACTTAATAGATAGAAATTTTGGAATTTGGTTAATTCAAACATAGAGTGGCTATTCTTTTTGTCTATGTTTTATCCATTCTTTGATAATCAATACCTTAGCGCCATTGCAACCCTTAAAGACCTAAGTGATTCTAAGTTTGATTTTGAGTTATTTAGCAAAAATGACCTTTGCGTTCCGGTGTTAAAGGAGAGACCTATGGTATTTCTAGAGTTTCAAGTGAGAAACCATATGTGCACTTAGGTGTACATTAATTCTAAGCTCGACAGAGAATTTGCATTGGTGTTTTGATTTTGGAAAGAGCTTAAAATATTTTAGTCTTACACACACACATATGGAAACTAGCTCATATTGTCTTACTTGAATTTGATCTAGTTAGAATTTTATTGAGTGCTCTAGTTAATTGCTAAGCTTGGTTTTGAAATGTATAATTCATGGTTGAAGTTTGATTATTTTGAGAAGTTGGTTTGTTCAAATTTGTTTGGGGGCGAGCCAAGTTTAAGTGTGGGGTATTTGATAGTTGTGAATTATACGATATTTTTAGTTTGTTTTTAAGGGTTTAAGTTGTTTAATTTAGTGTTAATTTGGTTGATTTCATTATTAATTATTTAATTTGTGTGTGTTGTGGGTCTAATTGCTAGTTTTTGTGTTTTTAAGGGCTAATTTAAAGAAAAGTAGAAGTTAATTGAAGAAAGGAAAAAATTTGGGGCAATTTTGCAATTTTGAAGCAAGAATTTCGTGGAGTACAGAGCTAGAGTACTTGGGAGAGTGCTAAAACCACTCAGTCGAGTAAGCAAAGCCCTCTCCTCAGTTTAAATCCCCTCAACCAAGTGTCTAAGCACTCAACCAAGTAAGAAAAGCCATCACTTGAGTGATTTAGTCACTCACCCAAGTAAAAGTGTTCTAATTGCGATATAACTCTGCTATATTCTGGAATAGGAAGTTCTAAAGCACCAAAACTTCTTCTTTAGAGTCTATATAAGCAAACTTAAGCACCATAATAAAAGGGGACATAGAGACAAAGAGTAGAGCTAGAATTACAAATTTTTCTTCATAGTTAGCACTAGTTTTCTTTAGTTAATTGTACAGTAGTTTTAGTTTAGTTTTCTTGTTTTCATAGTTTTTAATTCTTTAAAAGATTCAAGCTTTCTACTATTGTTCTAAGAAGCTTTATGATTATTGTATCTCTTTATTTTAATTTTCTTTTTGTTTTAATCATGTTTGGTAAGTAATTATTTACTTTTGTTGAGGAAAACTTGAACCCTCATACTTTTACTGTAAAGACTCAAGTTTGAGTTAAATTTTAATGCAAGTATATTATTTCTTAATTCCTATGCTAAATCTTATCTTTGGTTATGGTTGAATTGGTGTTTAATGTTTCAAATAGATGGTTAAATGCTAATTTAAACTTTAATAAAGGATTTGCATGTTCTTGGCTTATTCTTCACATGTTAATGTATTGTTGCATTATGAGAATTGAGGAAGTTATTTATTGTTCATAAGTTGATTTAAATTTAAGAATCTTGAATTAAGAATGAGCTAGATTTAAATCTCTCAAAAGAAGGTCTAATGAAGGTTTAGGAGTTTAAAACCAAATCTTTATGCTAAGTGTTGGATTGTTCCTAATAAGAAGATTTAATGCTTAAAATGATAGTCTGAATAAGATATCTGTTTTTATTTAATTGGTTTTTCCATAATCACTTGTGTTACTTTTGATTTGAGTTATTGTAATAAAAATTGAGGTGGATAGTTCCTTTAGTAAAAGTGTTTTAGTTATTACTCTGTATTTAATTTATTTTAGTTTAGTTTTGGTTTTAGTTTTGCTTAATTGTTAATTTAATTTAGTTCTTGCTTTCAATTCAAAAACTTGAAAAATAATCTCAAATTGATTCAACTCAATTATAAACATTATTCTTAACTATCCATGTTCCCTTGGGTTCGATTCTTAGGGTCTTAATTATATTTTTCTATATTATTAGCCGATCTAATACACTTGCTAGATACCGATCACCGATATTCCCGAGGTATCCCTAATCTTAGCTTTGTGTGAGAAAGGTTGTCAGCCCGGATAGATGAACTTATTTTTGGGACCCAAGGTTTAGCTTTCAGTTGTCTCCTTAGCCTAGGCCTAATCGGAATGGGAGTAGGAGGTGTTGGTGTTTCTACCTGGATACTTGCCGAAAGAACATCATTGGACTTTTGGGTAGGGGTCTGAAACATTGGAAGTTCCACTGGTGCTCTCTCTAAGGACATGCTAGGAGCAGAGGTACTCGAAGTGCTATCATTCAAGAGACCATCAAGAATTCGAATGTTACTAAATCCTACTGACCCGCTCATTTTTTATAAAGGAAAATAAATAAGTTAAGTAAGGGAAGGGAAGGGAAAGAAGAATTTAAATCTACTAACCTGCATAAATGGATGAAATAAGAAGAAGAATGTTGAAGAACGTGGGGATGCGAAGGAGAATTAGGGAGAAGCAAAGCAAAAGAGAGCAAGAGACTTAAAGAAATGAAAAAGGTAGAAATAAAGAAATTACTGATGTACTTATAGAGAAAGAAGACTATTAGATTAAGGGTGCATGTGTGGCTCAGATGTGCTAAGGAATATGGATTAATAGAATTTATGGCAAATATTTTGAGACTCAAGGGAAATGATTGCAAGAAGTTATTATTGTCGTAGAAACCGAAGGAGTATTCTGTCAGTCATTATTAGCAAAGTTACCCAAGGGACACCTCATTTTGCTCATTAATCTAGAGTTAGGCTTTTTGAAGTTGCTTGAATTACCAACATAAATGTCTTACACCTCAGGGAGGACTTATGATAATCGAGGTAGGAAATCGAGCTCTCTCGAGCAGTTTTATTTTTCTCAAGGTTGGATTTGGAATAGCCTTTAAGTGGCATCATTTCATGGAGTCCTATTCTAGCATGTGATCTAAGTTATCTTGTGCCACTGTTAAGCTTATTTTGGAAAGCCCTAGCTAGGTTTCTTGGTTAGGCTACGTATTTTTCTCAATAGGAACTCCACAAACATAGGAATTCCTAGCTAAGGAAGGACTTTACCTATATAAATAGGCAAAATGTCAGGTATTTTTCTCTCAACCACTTTATTAAAAATACACTTATCACCGTTTACTGACTTAACTGTCATAGTGTCTCCTCGTTGGATCCCTGCTGGAATTTCATTATTTTTGGGTACCTTTGGAGAGCACAGTCAAGTCGAACCCAATAGTAGCCCAATAATTTTCGAACTGTTATCAAAAAGTAATTAGCCCCTTAATATTTGTTTTGGTACAATATTCCCCCTAAAATTTACAAATTAAGGCAATATTATCCCAAAACTGACGGATCCATTTTTTTAACTATTCTGTTAGTTAACTGCTGATATAACATTAAAATTATGCCAAAAAGAGTGGTACGTGGCTAGATTGAAGGTGCAAAAAAGCTCCTAAAGTATATTCCAAAAAGAGCAGTTTACCCTCTAAAATTTACAAATTAGGACAATTTAACTCCTATTTACTTGTCATACTTGTGCTACGTTAACAGTCAATTGACAAAAAATAGTCAAAATAACAGATTCGGTAGTTTTTGAATAACATTGTCCCAATTTGTAAACTTTAGATGAGACATTGTACCGAAATAAATATTAGGTGATAAATTCTTTGTTTTTGTCAAATTTTAGGAAATGAATTGCACTTCTAGTTTTAAATATACGAAAGAAGTAATTAAGTTTGGCTCAATGGCTTAATGGCTTGTAAGCATTTTGGTCAATTTGAAAATTAATGTTTTCTCAAATGTACATTTAAACTATTCAATTTGACAACCTTAGCAGGATTCATAGAGGAGGTTACATCAATGTTATTAAAATTGGATTAGATCAACTAATCGGACCTGTTTAACTGCAAACCAATATCTGGTCCAATCGGTTCAATGCATAGAAACTGAATTGACAAAAAACAATAAGAAATCAGTCAAAAATCGACTAAACCGTTGAAAACTAGATTGAAACCGAATAAATCTGGTGAAACCGAAAAAGGTTCAATTTGAACCAAAAAATCAAATTTTGTTCAAAATATCCATACAATATATTTTTTGCTAAAAAATTAAAATATAAATATAAATACAAAATTATTGAAATTTATACAATTACAATAAATTTTTGATGAATAAGATAAAAATTATAATTTATAGTTGAATATTTTTAAACATTTGCAATTTTTTACTATATTTATCTTAAATATTTCTTATAAATATTAAATAACTTTAAAATATTAATTTATGATTAATGTTCGATAATAAATATATTTTTTAAACTATTTTTTATTTTTTATATAATTATATTTTTATAACATTTATAGAAAATTTTAAAAATAGTATTATTTAAAAAATTCAATTAAATTCTATCGAACCAAAACCAAAAATCTTTTTATCCTGTCTCATTTCAATAACATTGGGTTACATAGATTTATTGTCGTGCCTCCAAACTGAAATGTTAGATAAATGAGGCAGCTGCTAGCTAGGGATGAAAAAAAAAACCGAAAATATGGTTAATCGTAAAATTGATTCGAAACCGAACTGATTTTTATGGTTAACCGATCCGATGAACTCGATTACGATTTTTAATTTTTATATTTTTTATTAATTTAGATTTTTAGGTACCGATTAACCGTTAATCAACGGTTAACTGGTGTGTGTATATATATATATATCTTCAATTTTTTTTTATTTCTCTCTAAAATTTACATAAAATAATATTTTAAAATATATTTAAATTATATTTTTATTTTTATACCTTAATTTATATTATGTCATTTTCTTTAATTATATAGTAATATTTATATATAGTATATGATTAAATTTTATATATATATTTTTTATATTAAACTAAATTTATATTATGTCTTTCTCTTTAATTATATAATAATATTTATATATAATATCTGATTAATTTTTATATATATATTTTTATATCATATATTGGTGTTCATATTTTACTTAATAGCATGTATTTACATTTTCTTATATTTTAGAGTTTATGTTATAACATTTAATATTATTCAAAATTTTATTTAACTTAAAATTAAACATATTCTAATTTTCAACAAACATTAAATCTATTTTATAATATCAGTTATTAATCTATATAACATAAATTTTGACTAATAAATTATGTTTATTTCGTAATTTTTATATTAAATTACTTTTACACATTTAAAATTAAATTGAACTTTATCTAATTTTTTTAATAATTTTATGTTATAAATTTTAATGGTTAACCGAAAAATATTGATTAACCAAATCGAAAAATCAAAATCGATAAACTGATTAACTGAATGCAACGGACTGATTAATAATTAGTAATTTTAAAAAAATTAATATTAATAAACTGATTAATTTTTTTTATTAATATATCGATTAACCGATTCATATTTATTCCTACTGCTAATGTAAATGTAAGTTTATTTTTTCCACGGAAATGTGGGGCCTCGTCCCTTAAGTTTCTTCTTCTTTGTCCTAAAAAGAAGTGCAAAAATAACATCAATATCCCTTCCCATACAAAAGTCGAAACCCTAATCAAAGTTTTGGATTCTTCTTTCTTATTCCAAGGCTTTCCGCTGCGTGTCCCAAATTCCCACTAAACCCTTTTTTCCTGTCCCCATTCTCATCTTGAAAAATATATAAACAAACACAAAATATAGGCAATACCTTTGTCCAATTTTAAGAGTAAAACTGCGCTTGATCCTTGGATTTGCTGCCTGTCCCCGCAATGTGACTTTGAGTTTTCCTTTGATTGCTCTTGAAAAAATTCTAACTTTATCTTCTATAGAGCTTCATTTCAGCAAGGAGATTCAAGTCATTTCCAACAGAAAAGTTCAGCCCACACACCACAGCAATCCCACAATGGAGAAAAAGGGGGAACTTTAAGAATAAAATTCAAGCATAACTCATACTTCTCATTAGGCCTCATTATCTTCAATGGATGCCCTAAAAGCTATAGCTCTCTACTTTATCATTTTGCAAACATGTAAGGCCACTTCCCCTAATGAAATGGAATGGAGGACAGCGACTGCAACTTACACCAAAGAAAAAAATGGCTCAATCACTATAGGTAATTTTCTCACTAGTTATCATTATGAGATTTCATGGTCACACGCACACACACATAAGATTATTTAATATTCATGTTTTGCAAGAATTTCAATAAATGGCATTGCTGGTGTAACAGAAGGAGCTTGTGGTTATGGAGATCTTCAGAGAGCTACCTACGGCAAGTATAGTGCTGGACTAAGTAGCATGTTGTTCAATAGAGGGAGTACATGTGGAGCTTGCTTTGAGGTCAGATGTGTAGATCACATACTGTGGTGTCTGCAGGGTAGTCCCTCTATCATTCTCACAGCTACAGATTTCTGTCCTCCAAATTACGGGCTTTCTGCAGATTACGGTGGTTGGTGCAATTTCCCCAAAGAGCATTTTGAGATGTCAGAAGCAGCATTTGCTGAGATTGCAGAAAGAAAAGCCGATACAGTTCCAGTTCAGTACAGGAGGTATACTTAAATCAAATTATAAATGCTTCACAAAATAACTCATTTAAAAATGTTGGCATTTTGAAACAAAAATATAATGTCAAATTCAAATACCCTTTTGTTTTATGTTTTCTTCCATTCAAATGGTCCAACACTTTGGATTAACAAGCACCATTCATGCCAACTTTTTGCAGGGTGAAGTGTGAAAGGAAGGGTGGGCTGAGATTCACAGTGAGTGGAAGTTCTCATTTCTATCAGGTACTGATAACTAATGTAGGACTTGATGGCGAAGTGGTTGCTGCGAAGGTGAAGGGATCAAAAACTGGATGGATACCAATGGCAAGAAACTGGGGGCAGAACTGGCAATCGAATGTCAATCTTACAGGACAGCCTCTTTCTTTTGAAGTTACTACTAGCAGTGGAAGAACACTTACCTCTTACAATGTAGCACCACCAAATTGGCAATTTGGTCAGACATTTGAGGGTAAGCAGTTCTAGCATAAGTTGATTTCAAGCTCCACTGAAGTGCAGATACCAACTTCCTACATAGATGCCCTGCTGAAGAGTTTATCAGCACCGAATATTTCTTCTATTGTTCACACCACAATATATGTGTCAATCAAATTATGTTTATAATACGCTTGACTCTATCCTTGGGGAAGCATAAATACCTTTTGTTTAATCATCCTTGGGGAAGCATAACACCACAAAAGGTATTTATGCTTCCCCAAGGATGATATACTAAAGCAAAAATGCCAACGCACCATAATAGCCAACTTGAGCAAACAACTGAATGCACTGGTGCCTTCACATATAAATTCAAATAATATGTTTCTTGAAGGAGCAGTCATTGATGCTTTTATGTTACCCGGAAAATATTGTGATAAATCTAACAAAGGAAATAATTTTGTAAATTCAGTTGCCATAGTTGTCTTCAACAAATTTTTCACTTTGAAAAAAGCAGAAATAGATCACTTTGGGCTATGCATATGAAAAAGAGACAGGCAATCATATGACCTAATTTATCAAACCAGAGGAGCTAAACAAAATAAATTATCTACTTAATATATATATATATATATATAGAGAGAGAGAGAGAGAGAGAGAGAGAGAGAGAAAGTAAAGCACAGAAGTAACTCCTCTATCTAACTGAACAAAAATTTCAATCTTATGGGCGGTGACAGAATTGAGACTGAAGTAATTAAGTAATGCAACACGGTTATTGCATTATTGTAGTGAAAACTATAGATTGTTCAAAGAGACACTGCCCATAAAAAAATATTCAAGTATATTGTACTGAAGTACATTCTGTTTTATAATACGCTTGACTCTATTACTGCCCCCTAACGAATTCCATGAGGTTGACCATCAAAAATTCTACTTCTTGTCTGAGCTTAAAACCATAGATTGTTCCATGAGACACTGCCAATAAAAAAATATTCAAGGATATTGTACTGAAGTACATTCTGCTTTATAATACACTTGACTCTGTTACTGCCCCCTGAGGAATTCCATGAGGTTGACCATCAACAATTCTACTTATCTGATCTGTGTTATACAGTCATCCGATCCTTATCTTCCTCACACTCTATTAAGAACTTGAGAATAATACTATATTGATATACATAAATAGTGCAATAATGAATCTAATATGGCAATACAGCAATTGCAACATTGAAGTTAAGGCTGTAAGACAGAACTGTAAAACACAAGGAACGTGAATAATCAAACATGCTGCAGTTTGATAGTTTCTGGTTGGTAACTTCGGCACATTGTATGTATATTTCATTCAACTTCATTGCATTACATTTTCTACTAAGATCTCACCCATGAAGAAATGCGAAGGCAGCTTTCTACCCATCATCCTGAAACAAATGATAATATTAATTCAACTTGCCATCTATTCTTTGGCTTACCATCGTCTGATCCTTATCTTCCTACTCTTGTTCTTCTAAGAACTCCAAAGATTCACCATAAAACTTGCGTGCATTCTCCCTTAGAATAGCCGAAACACTAGATTCGCCAATTGATTCTAAGCCATTTATAAGTGTTCTAAATGTTGACCTGTCAGGTTCACAATTAGCAGCTTTCATAAAATCATAGAACTCCATCACACTCACAAGTTCAGAGAGTTTAAAGGTAAAGAAAGTTGTAAAGAGAGCATTAAATGCCTCAGTTTCTCCCTTTAAATTACTTTCAGCTTTCAAGTACATGCAAACAAGTGCAACCTTCTCCATAAAACCATTGCTAGCCATCACTTTAATCATTTCATTATACAAATAAAGTTGAGGCTTATACCAATACTCCTTCCCAATATCTTCAAAAACCTGTATTTTTCCCCATACAGTAATCAAACTATTCAATTGCAAACTCACTTGGAGTTCTAAAAATTAAGATTCATCTAATCCTTTTCAAATTAAATATCTGTAAGATGATAATTTTTGACGAACTGAATACCTGGAGGGCCAAAAGGCGGTGTTTCTGGCGGAGGAGTTCACGGAGGACCGCCAACATGTCGAACTTCAACAAGCGGCTGAATTTGGAGCGGAAAGCACAGCGGAGGGAATCACCGTCGCTATTGTGAAAATAGTAGGCTCTTTTTAAGGCCTGCACTGCTTGAATAGCTTCGATGCTCAGATTTCTCCCTTTCTGCAGTGGCTTTCGATTTTCTTGCCTGCCTCTAGCTTCCACCATTGTTATTCTTCTGCTGCTTCTTGTTCCGGTCAGCGAAATGCTGCTCCATAATTCAAATTCTACTAACGGTTTTGATATACATGTAAATTTAGGGGATTCGAGATTAGGCCTGACCATTAGCTTTGCCGTTATTGCCGTTGCCATCATCTTCAAAACCAATTCCCGTCTTGCCTTGTTTGAATATTCAAATCCATTATTAACCTCGGCCTTTACTTTAAAATGGAGGGTATTTCAATCGATAAGACTGACCAGAAATGAAAAATATTCTATCAAACATATATATATAGAGTTAAAGTTTTGGTTAAGGTTAATTCTGTAGAAAATATTTTTTCATATACGGTCACTTTAATGTATAGTACATAAACAATATAATAGTAAAATATATCTATTTATATTTTTTAATAATTACTTGAAATTACACGACAAAAAATTAATATACCAAAATTATTAATTTACTTTAATAGTTAATATTTTTGTGGTGTTTTTTGCTTTGCTGATTTTATATTTCAATTGACATATATAATTTAGCAAATTAAATAAAACAAATAAATAAATGTAATATATAATTCATATTAAATTTAAACACGTTAAATTATAAATATTCAAACATTAACTTTTACCTGTTTCGAAGATGTTGAGATTGTGATAATAAGAAAATAAATTTGACATGTAGAATTATTTTTCTCCACAAAATCTACATTTGTGACACGTGCCGATCCCACAGAACCAGGATCCTAAATTGGAAAGCCTTTTACCTTTTGTTTCATTAAGTAACAAAGCCAAGACTTGTGTTTATTTCCCTAAGTGATCTCCAGATCATGGATTCCCTCACCTTTGCTTTGATAACTCCGCCCCACATTAAGGCCTAAATAGGTTAAGGTTTTCGTACTCGAAATGATCAGTCACTTCGCAATGTTGAAGGGATTCAACCCAATGCACCAAATCTCAGACCTCCAAAAAGTATGAGATAGCATCTCGAAATATTCTTATTCCATTGTTGGCAATTGACTATCGAGAAGCATCTGTTGGGCACCACAAGGTTGGTATAAATAGTCATCACCTAATAAAATATTAAAAAATAGTGTTATGACCCTATGAGACCAAAACCTAAAGAAAGTTCTAAAGTTCACTCTTATTTATACCTTTAGTGAATTTATAATTCGTTATGTATTTATTGTGACACCCCTACTAAGACCCTTGGAGAATGTATATGCATTTAAATGATAATATTATTGATATATATTGGGTTAGTCAATGAATTATAGGTTGAGGACATAGAGGTAATTGACTTAAAAGAGGAAGGGTAAAATGGTCATTTTAAATTAAGTTATGTATGTGATTAATTTTGAGAAAATGTAAGTTAAGGGATCCAATTGAAAAGTGAAAGAGAGTTTAGGGGAAGAAACATGAATTGGAGGGAAAGAAGGGAGTTAAATGCAATTTGTGCTAAAGTCAACAAGTGATCCAAAAGGAGCAAGACACCTATCTCTTCTAGAATTGTCTTGAGAAAGAAAGAAACCCAATGATTTTAAGTGTGATGGCCGGCCAATTCAAGGGACATAAAGGCAGCCATTTTTCTCTCAAAAACTTAGCAATCCTAACCCCTAAATAACCCCCAAAATCCAACTCTAGCTTTTAAGAGGAGAGAGAATTTAGTGGTTAGTCTTCTTAAGGTAATGATCCTCTTTTCTCTTCTTCTTTTATTTCTTACAATTAGATAATTAAAATTGAAGGATGATATGAATCTCTAAGCATAATAATCTGTAATTTATATTGAAGAAGGAGAGAGAAGCAAAAGCAAAGAGCAAGAGGAGGAAAAACTTGAAGAATGTATGGTCAAAAGGTATGGGAACTTTAGCAATTTTATGGATGTTGCCTATTCATATATAGTGATTAAAAATATTAATTTGAGGTTTTTAATGAAATAATGTATGAATATGATGGTTAGTTGGGTATAAAAACCAAAATAAGAACACATAGTCTTAAGTTGGCAAAATCTATCCTTAGGTTCATTAAACCTACCCGGACTATTTTGCCTATTTTGGAGTTTGAGAGCTCCAAACTGATCAATTCTAGCTGGAATAGAAACTAGATTCATAAAATTAAATTTCATAAGAAGTGATCAACGTTTGGTTCTTCTCCTATGATAGTCAAAATTGAGCTTAAACTTTGACTATATCTGTTGCCTTGTCATTAAGAGTAGTCCACCTTGTATTATGAATATCTGAAGATTTAAATGTCCAAATGGAATGGTTTTTATTTTTTTTAGAAACTAGACACGTAGAGAAACAACTTTGTAAAAGATCATTTTGCCAGAAAAGGTCGTTTACTATTTCTCAATCGCGGTGTAAGTTAGATTTTTGAACCAGTTAACAAAATTTTGGGAACAGGGAAAATTTTATTTGGCCAATCGCCCACTATCGCGCTTGCGAAAGTAGGGTTTTCTCCCCTATTTTTTATTTTTCTTCTCCTTTTCTATCACATTAAACTGCCCTTATGTGTTGTGCTCATAATAGGACACATTATACCTTAAAACATATGCATATGGGGACTATAAATGTATATATAGATATGAATTTGTACCAAAGTATGTATACATGTATACATGGCCTATAATGTTCCCATTAGATAATGTGTGTGTGTGTGTGTATAAGTGTTTGCATTATTGAATTATATGTTGATAGTAACGTTACATTACCATGTTTACCTATGAACATGAATATGTATAACTATGTAATGTGATGCAATAAATGGAATGATATATGAAATATCCAATGCCTATACATAGAATTTGGTGATGGATAGAAAGGCATGCCTATAAGGGTACAAATGCAGTTGTCGCATTCTTAACCCCATTTAGGTCCATGGCATGTCCCTATCGGGACCATAATCTTGACCCTATTTGGGTCCATATGTTTAATACATTCAAGTATTCATACGAATGATATCTATGGGTATCCATAGCACCTGGTATCCTCACCCATAGAACTTAGGCAAGCATTCATGGAAAGAAGCAAAATGAACTATTAAAGAAATTGCTAAATAGTAATGTGTTACACATGCTTATACTTCTATTATAAGTAATATAGTAATATATTTTCCCTTTTTATTGAATGAAGTTCTCCACTGAGAATAAATGTATAATTGTTTTGTTGCATATTTGTGTGCTTGGAAATAACCATGGTGAGTGGTTGTTTACATATTATTAGTTCCCCACTAATTTTTTAGCTTAGCATGAGTTTTATCCATATAGGTACTCAAATTTAGACTCTGTCAAGGGTGAAATCTGCATCAACCAAGCTAATACTAGGAAGAGTTAAAGTATGAAGATGTTAACTTTTGCTTTAGCCTTGTACATTTTCATTTTGTACTAAGTAGAGTGATTTGTAAAAAGTAAAACAGTTGTAAAACATAGTTAGCAGGTAGTCCTTTTTGAATGATTTGATCCAATTTGATAAATTAATTTAAAGGTATGCTAATGAATTTAATAATTATGCAAATGAACTACATTTTTAATGATTGCATACAAGGTGGTATGTGTAAAAGAGAGTGTCCTGAAAGGGCATAGAATAGTCCTTACATTTATTTTATGCTTTCTTGTATTTCAACATACTATTATACATTTAAATCAATTAATGTATCAAGATACATTCAATTAGGATCATATAATAAATTTACATATCCATATCATCAAGACATTATAAATATTTATAATATTTATTACATATTCATATCATCAAGACATACTATAGCAAGTACATGTTCAATAACCCAACACACATATTCATCTAGCATGTAGTTTGTTCATGACATAACTTCAATGTGTTTCTTTCTATCATATATTCATATCATTAAAACATTATTAATATTTTTATTCTCTTATATTCATATAGCCTATATACTAGTTTATGTACATATGTAATAAGCTTACATTCTTAGAATTTGTAGTAAATTCATTATTAACACTTAATTTCTTAAGTATATACCTTATACATGTGTTGCAAAGTTTCATAAACATTTGAGAAAGTTCGGATACGATTCGATGACTTTTGAGTGAGAAAAATTTACATTTAAAGCAAAATTAGGGACTCATAGTGGGTAGGTTTGATTGCCAGTGTTGATGGCCACAAAATTGGCCAATTTTTTTAATCCATGATCTAATCTAATAGTGGGTATCCATCCCTACCAGCCATGAGGATTCCTAAAATCCTGGTTTATTTGAGATAGTTTCTCAAGGACAATTTGCATTACATTTTTTAATAAGTAAATGGAAGTTCTAGGCAAAGTGGTCTTCTAAACAATTAGGTTCAAGAATCATGCATTTGTAAACTATAATTAAGAGATATACCTAAAATAGTACAAACTGCTCCTAAGTGTTTTTCGAGGATAGATTTAATTACATGACTTTGAAAATCTACTGGGGAAAATAGATATAGAATTTGGTCATACTTTTTCCATGTAAGTTTCTCAATTATAAGCTTAATTTCTATAGAATTTTGATTCACGTCAATTGGAGTTCTATAAAAAGAGTTATACTCAATTTATTACTAAATTCTCTAGAATATAGGGGCAACATCAAGTCATCATATTCAAGCTCATTTTCAAGGGCCTTATGGGCAAAATTAACTTGCAGTTTCTTCATCAAAAATGTAGTTCTATGTTTATGTTTTTTTTCCAATTAAAATCATCTAATTTGGAGGTTTATAAGCTGAGATATGGCTTGAATATGAAAACTGATGCAAGTGATTCTTTAATGGAATTTCTACTAAGCTACTTTTTATAGCATATCCAATGTCAACAAATCATGTATCAAGCACAAGCACAAGTAAAATTAAGTAGTTCCCATACCTATTTGGCCAACTTCCTTCTTTTAAACACTTTGTTTCTCCTTTTCCTTATCGTTGCTGTAATGACTATACTAGATAATCCTAATTACTGTTACTAATTACATTCATTAATTCTATCAATGCTATGACTTATCTGTTAATGATGCATATATAAACATACATACATACATTCTATGCACATCTTGCATGATCATGTACTTATACTTTCACTTGCTGCAGAGTATTCTTTACATAACTTTATAATTACATGCCTTTATACGTATACAAATGCCTTAGATGTAACCAAAAGAGATACAAAAAAAAATCAATCTCAAACATTTATGCTACTTCTAATCTTGTGTTGACTTGTGAGATTGTTGGCTTTGTCCCTGAACACACGATCTACCTTGCAAACCTACACGGATAAACACCCGTGCTAAGCTATAAAGCTTAGTGGGGAACAACTAATAACATGCAGATAACTACTTACAGTAGCTATTTCCAATCATTCAATAATGATAGAAATACAAAGCCTTACAAGATTAATCAAGATATAACAGTATCATATAATCAGAACAATAACATACTTTATAATGTATTTTCACAAATGGCCTGCTTACAATTCCCTGTGGGTGTGGATAACGGGTGCAATGGATACCCGAAGGTATCAAAACAGAAGGATACCCGTAGGTATCTAAACAGAAGGATACACGTAGGTATCCGAACAGAAGTCTCATGTAGAGACAAACAGAAGACTCATAAGAGTCAAACAGAAGCAGCTGCGATAACCCTATAGGCATGCCTATCTATCCACTACCAAGTCTTTAAGTGCAGGCCTAATTCGATTACTTTTCATATTATGTGACATTGCATCAACAGATACCATTATAGTATTAATAAATGCAAGAAAACTTTACTATCATTTATTACTATTCTTTATTGTCAAAATAATCATTTATTTGTATTACAAGGGAATAACGCTTGCATAAACTCATTTAAGGTAATAAAACATACCTTTTTGTTATTAGCGAATCTGGTAATTAAAGAGATGCCTTACTGAAGTCGAAAAAAAATACAAACATAAAGGCATATTGTCGCGCTCGCGACACTAGTCGCGGCCGCGGCGACAATCGCGCTCGCGACAGAGAACAATGGCCTAAATAAGCATTTCTTGATGTCGCGCTCGCGACACAAGGCTTCCGTTTGATGTCGCGCTCGCGACATAAAACGACGGGGCAACCGCCTTATAGTGATTATTGTTCAAAAATCCTGTAAATTAATGTAAAAACTCAGATTGCATCTCAATTTCGACATACCAAATGAATTTTTCAGAAAACACTATCTTCTACAAAGTTTTAGGTTTACAATTCTAGTTTTCAAAACACTAAAAATCTCCTCAATAGAACCTGTAAATCTTTAGATATTTAAAAAAAACCACAGACTGTTCATAAGTATACATTCACAACCACAATCAGAATTCAATTTCGATTTTCACTATCATGCAGTGAAAATCAGATTTCGATCTCTTCTAACAAAATCAAGGTTTATAAGTCTAGTTTCCATACCAATTGGAATTTCATCATTTGAACAACTATAGCTCAAAATATGAGCAAAAGTGTACAGACTAGTCAAATGATCTTTAAAAATAGATTTTCATGCTTCCAACCAAAACTCACATACTTCCAACTTTAAACCCTTTCTAAGCTTTAAATCATCCATAACACACATGAGAGAGGCACTCAAAATCTCTCTCATGACAAATCAAGATACATATAAATACACATACAAAATTCTAAGTTCTCATACCTTGTTATAACTCTTCCTTTCTCTTCAACCTTGAAGAGTCTCCTTCCCCTTTCTTTTACTTGTTTCTCCTTCTAAAACACATAAAACACTTCTATGAAAATCTAACAAGCTATACAAAGAATCACTTACATTAAAGGAGAAGCAAGTTACCTTAACCCCCAAAAACCAAGTAAACCTTTACTTCTTTCTCAAAAATTCCAAGAAATCTAGAGAGAGAGAGGATGAGAGAGAGTTTAGGGTTTAGGAGATAGAGAAGATGAAGATGGAGAGTGAAGACCATGAGTTGGCCGGCCCTCCTTCATCACAAATATCTACCTCACTTTAATTTCCAATTGGTCCAAATGTCAAGTTTAAGTCAAAGTTGCCATTATTCCCACAACTTTCCTTTATTTCTAATAATGCCCCAAAACTTACTCTTTTGCTTTTCAATTAAGTCCTTCAATACATACATACACACAATTAAACATGGACACTAATAATTAATTAGTGTTAATTCTTCTAGGGTACACTGAGGGGCATTACAGTTGCTGCCTTCTTCCATTACAAACACATCCATATACCTAGTTGAATCAAATCTTAAATGTCTAAATTTAGCTCTTTTTATATAGCAAAAGAAAGGATAGAAAAAGAGATAAAAATCCTACACAACCTACCATAGCTTGATTTTCCTTAAACCCTTAATATGGAGTTTAGTGTGTAAAATGAGTTAGGAAATGAGTAAAGGAATGGTTGAATTCTAGCCAAAGATGGCCAGCTTACTCTTACTCTACTTTTAAATATATCCCATAAAAAATTCTAGAATGAACATATGCTTTTCTCTCATTAGTCCACTTGTTGGACCAATTTAAATTCCACTTTAAATCCTTCTACTTTCTTCTTATTTCAATTACATGTATATTCTAACTCTATTTACATATTGATGCATATCTTGTATTTATTTATGTAAGTGCATACCATTTAAATTAAATCACCAATTTACTCGTCTTTTGAATTAATTTCTAACATGTCATTTTCTACACTAAGTTTCTATTAGCTCATTGTGTTTTCTATCTAACCCACCTTAGACATGCTAAATTGTTATTAGGGTGTATGTTGGGGCCTTACTTTTTTCTCCCCCTTGAAAAAAATTTCATCCTCAAAATTCACACTTGTATTGAATAGTTGCAAATACTATGCCCTCATCATCGATTTGAGTCCCTAAGTTGCTCTTTTTATCTTACAAGAAATATGGTTAAGGCCGTTTAGATCTTATAGAACATCTTCATTTTATTCTTTTAAGCTTTAAGCCACTATTCTCTGACAATCTATTATTCATATATAATATGAAAGTCTCATCCTCCTTTTCTATAGCCAACCAAATTGGGTCTTGAAGTTATATACTTTTATCACACAACCCTTGTGATTGTACTATAAGCTTTTATAATCATGTAGGCATAATTTTGTAACAGCTTGCATATACTACTATAAATCATGATTTCAGTTTCCATTCTTAGAAATCTCACCATATTACATCAACACCTATATCATGTACTTCTTAACATTTTTACTTGTCATCGTCCTTACCGTTATAACCAAGATATCACAACGAAGATAAGTCTTACTCTTTATTTCTATCACAGCTTTTAAATCAAAGACATAAAAAGTACCCCTTCTAATATTGTGTATTTACACCTCTTAGTATTCCATATGACTAATATATCCACTTTACCATACTATAATCATAAGGTCTTATGATTCTATATACACTTTTTCAACTTTCCTTATATAACTTCTCATGGTTTGTAACAATGTCTCCTTTTACGGGCATGTAAATGTTACATTTCTTAATACATTCAGTTACTTTCCAAAAGACCTAACTTACTAAATATTATTTGATAAATCTTTCCCCTTTCATGCCATGGGAACACGTCATGTTATATTTCTCTACTTTAACAAAGTTATTCATTTACCTTGAGAACATCTTTCTGACGGGCTGTATATATCAGTTTCCTTTATCTCACCTATGTCTTGACTAGACTTCTACTTCTTTAGTTTATGCTTAACGCATTTACCTAGTCACTTTTCTTAACAAAGTCCAGAAATTCTAGTACAAAAGGCATACTTCAATGAATCTTTACTAACATTTCTTTGCTTATTCCCATATGTTCCTCACATCAGTAGGATAAGGTATCGATAAGTGTATATTAATGGTTATACTCATCATATATATATACATACACACACACACACATACACACACGTACATATGTAATACATATACATACATGTGTATGTATATGCATATATTCACATACATATGCACATACATATACACACACACATGTGTGTGTACGTACATACATATACATGTATATATGTGTATGTACATATATATAAATACATATACATGTATATGTACATAAATACACATACATATGCATATATATATATATGTGTGTGTGTGTGTGTGTACACACACACATTCATATATATAGAAAATACTCTAATTTTCCATTTGTTGATAAATAATCATGTTTTCTAAATTTTTTATAGAAAATAAATATTCTAATTTTCTAAAAAAATAGAAAATAGAAAAGAAAAAACTATTTTCTATAAGTAAATGCACTTTAAAGATTTTTTCATATTTAGGAGTTATTTCCAACAACTAAAACTAATTCCGTAAAAAATACTTTCTATTTTGAACAATTTTATATGGAATTGTTTAGTTTGGTGGAGAAATTTTTTACAAAATTGTTTTATTCTATCAAAAAATTCCTTATGAAATTATTTAGTACCGACAAAAAATTTCCTACGAAATTGTTCGATTCTGTCAAAAAATTCTCTATAAAATTGTCTAATTCCATCGTAAAATTCTTTAAGGAATTGTTTGATTCTTTCGAAAAATTTCCTACGATAAAAACTAATTAAAAAATATTTTTACCTTCGAACAATTCCCCAAGAGAATATCTAGTTCTGTCTAAAAATGTTTTGACTCTGAAAAATTACCTATGAAATGGTTTATTTTCATCAGTAATGTTTTTACTTCTATACAATTCCCTACGAAATTTTCTACAACCATTAATAATTTAAATAATTCCCAACGGAAATTAGTAACTCCCTACGAAATATTTTTAACTTTAACAATTTTCTACATAATTTATCAGCAAATTTCGTTAAAACTTTTCCCACAATCTATTGGCGCATTATTTTTGACAAAATTCACTAATCTGTCAGCATAATTTGACAATAATATTTACCTCCATATTTTATGACGGAAGACAAAAAATTCTTTTTTTGGTCACAAAAGACAATATTTGCCTACAATTTTTTGATAAAAAAGTAAATTCCGTCAGCAAATAACAACGAAATTTTAGGATGTCGGGAAATGGTCGTCATAATTTTTCCATTTTCTTATAGTGATTGGTAAGTAAAGAACTTGGGTTTCATTTCTTAATTTTAATTAAGAGACGGGGTTCTAAACTTATACTAAACTAGATGGATCATGAATTTGCTTTAGAGTCATTTCACTACTCCATAAAATTTTGATATGTACATATATCTCATCTCTTACTTTCCTTATCTCTTACTTTACCATCATAAAGTCCCATTTAGTACTATCTTTCCATAAAGGTAACTTCCTTCTTCTCTTTTTTTTTTCTTTTTCTTCTTTTTAGTTCATTGCACTCGATGTACATCCTGCTGGTTCCCTTTTCAATTTGGGCATATGCATATAGAACAAGAAATGAGATATTGCTCCTTTATTTTTTATTTAGTTTTTATTTATTTAGGTTATTTAATTTAGTAATATATATTGACTTTCCATAAAACATAAAATAAATAAAATTTATTTACTTCATTTATGGGTTGGTTTATGATTAAGTATTATAGTATTATATAAATTATATAAAATTAAAATAAATATATAGATGTATGTATTAATTTTAAAGTTCTTTTTGTTTTGTAAAATTTTCTATTTTATTTTATATTAAAAATACACAATATATGAAGTAGAAGAACCCATATTCAAAATGAACAAATTCAAACTTGAAAAAAATCTTTCTAATCTAATGTTTATCATGACTGATTGAATAATGCCAATGCAAGGAATAAAGGATGCTTTCATGTATGCAGTCTTATGCAAATGTAGATCTCATGTAATGTCGATGTTTACCCCACCCCATTGTTCTCACATGTATGAATAGTTGCCCTCACTATTAAGAGTCACTAATAGGTGTACAAAGTGCCACAACTCTTTTTTAAGAGGTTGCCTCACTTGCATGGCTAATATTATATTAGTCATGGGACTATATTAAATGTCGTACACTATTGTTTCTACTTGATCTGAACTTTTAAGCACAACTATTTTTAGATAACCATTAATCATAACCTAATATTTAAACAACCAGTATATATCTAGAATTAGATTAGATTTATAAAAAGGTAATTCTGTCACATCTATAACAACTTTTTCCCATCTATCTTAATAGAGCAATCTCTAAACACTCTATTGACATACACATTATGGCCCAAAGAACTAGTCACATGTATATCATATTTTAGCCAATTTATATGACATCTTATCTGATGTACCCCTTAAAACAATAGGTACATTGTCCCAAAAAGCCACAGAAAGATTTGAGACAAATGGATTGGATTCCACAAGAATATCACTTTCAACTGTTTCCTTTATAACTTCTCTTGATTCTTCCACGATCTACTATCCAGAAGAAACGAGGACGTTTTCATTAGGCCAACATATAACTATCTACATTCATATGATCATAAACTCTTATTAGCTAGAACCGCCCAAACCGGGCTCGAATACCACTAAATACAACATTCTTTATATAGAAACTATAACCTGGTACAAGTATTTTCTACATTCCATGCCTATATTAATAGCTTACTGACAAGTTCACATAAACTTATAAGTTTAGACTATACTACAAAAGAAAATTCATACATAATTTCAATTCTATTCTTATCGTACTAATTGACATTAAAGGCAAGAATTCATCTTCAAATACTTACACACAACAATTTTTTTCCAAATATTTACAAGTTTTATAAATTATATTTTCATTTACATGTATGTTTGAGTTATATTTCATTTGTACTAAGAAAATAATAATTATTACAAATGCATATTCTTTACAATTCAAATGAACACATAATTAGAACACTTTAATCTTATCTTGTGTTGAACTTAAAGCCTTTAGATTTTTCCTTGTGAAAAATCCTACAGTTTGAACCTACATAGATAAAAAAAAACTCGTGCTAAGATTTGGAGATTAATGGGAAACACTTAATTTTAGACAACCACTCACAACAGTCATCCGACAAGTACACAAGACAAATGTAATATATATTCACATTTATATTAAGGTGTATTTAAAATAACAACAAAATTACCTATATATAAACAAATGCACTCGTGTTATATAAATCATGTAATGCATTTCTTAAATGAATCATATCATTTCTTTTCATATCATGTCTTTCATATGAAAAATCACAAGCTAAAAATATTATTCTTTTATTACATACAAACATGTATGTATTCATATATCCTTAATTTTATGTATTACTCACATCATACATTTTATTCGTGTCGTGTATCAATTCAAATGCATATAACATTTTTATCATCTTTTGTACTTGCCCCCACATTTTCCATAGGTGTGTATAACGGGTGTTATGAATACTCGAAGGTATTAGATAAGGACACCCGAAGGTATCAAGCATGAGGATCCAAATGTAGTCAATCCTTTAGGCCGATAAAACGGACCTAAACGGGGTCAGCTATATATGTTCCCCTAAACGGAATAAGTCATGCATACATAAACGGGTCCAATCTTGTGGTAGCTATAATTTTACCTTATAGGCATGCCTATCTATCCACAACCAAACTCCATATGCAAGCATCAAATAATTTCTTATATTACTCTCTTTACAACCTCCATGTATTATAATATCAGTTTTATACAAGTATGTGCATTTACATCTAGTCTCATTGACTTATTAGCACTAAATATGTATATCACTACTTATGCATGTATCTGTATATATTTATGCTAGAAAAATCTATTTACATATTCTTGCTTAATTGCAATAAACTTATAAACATATTAATCATTAAAAATGTAAAATATGAATATAATTCATTATGTATTTATTTTATGCCTTCTTATATTTCAACATACTATTATACATTCAAATCAATT
The DNA here is from genome assembly GCA_037975025.1 of Excoecaria agallocha. NCBI lineage: Eukaryota > Viridiplantae > Streptophyta > Magnoliopsida > Malpighiales > Euphorbiaceae > Excoecaria > Excoecaria agallocha. The sequence continues at coordinate 1,626,902 of CM075809.1, forward strand.
AATGTATCAAGATACATTCAATTAGAATCATATAATAAATATACTTACTCATAAGTATAGGCCTTATAGCTATAATAGGTGAACGTTCAATAACCTGACACATATATTCATCTAGCATGTAGTTTGTTTATGATATAATATCAATGTGTTTCTTCCTACTACATATTTTTATCATCATGGAATTACACATATTTGTATTCATTTATACTCATATAGTCCATATACTAGTTCATATGCATATATAGTAAGCTAACATTCTTAGAATTTGTAGTAAATTCATTATAAACACTTAATTTCTTAAGTATTTATATTATACATTTTCTTAATTTAATATATCTTGATGTATTTTATATATATTAAGTCATGTTTTACCTTTATATATGTGTTTGTAAAGTATCATAAACATCCAAGAAAGTTCGAATGCCATTCAATGACTTTCAGATGAGAAAAACTCACATTTAGGGCAAAATTAGGGGATTCAAGGTGGGCAAATTTGTTTACCAACAGTGAAGGCCATAAAATTTGCCAATTTTCACTCTACAAGCTAAATTTATGGCAAGCAACCCTCCCTGTCAACAGTGAGGGTTCTAAAATCCTGGCTTATCCAAGATAATTTCTTAAAGTCGCTTTGAATTACATTTTTTTAATAGGTAAATGGGTTTTCTAAGCAAAGTGGTCTCCTAACCAATTATTTTCCTATATCTTGAATTTTTATAGGTTTAATAATCATGCAATTTCCACCTATAAATCAAGAGATATACCTAAAATAGTACAATCTGCTCCTAAGTATTTTTCATGATAGATTTAATGACCTAACTTTAAAAATTTACTTCGAGAAATTGATATAAAATTTCATACTTTCTTCATGAGAGTTTCTCTATTATGAGTTTAATTTCTATATGATTTTGATTCATGTCAATTAGATTTTTGTAGAAAAGTTATACTCAATTTATTACTAACTACTCCATAATACAGAGGCAGCATCAAGTCATCGTGTTCAACTCATTTTCAAGGGCCTTATGGGAAGAATTAACTCATGATTTCTCATTAAAAAATTTATTTCTATGTCTTATATTATATCTCTAATTAAAATTATCCAATTTTGAGGTCTATAGGCCAAGATATGGCTTAGGCATGAAAACTAGTCCAAGTGCTTCTTTAACAGAATTTTCACTAAGCTGCTTTTTTTAACATGTCTAATGTCAAAAAATCATGTCAAGCATAAGCACAAATAAATTAAATTAAGTAGTTCCGATACTTATTTTGGCCACCTTTGTAATGCCTCTACTACAAGGCTAGGTCATACAGTACATATTAACAATAAGATATATTCAATCATGCATTTGTGTTTTAGATCATATTCCATATAAATTTAAGTATTCATAACAAATCCATATACTATGTTATTTACATATCATAATATTACAAAATTTTAAGGTTACCAAATATGGTTACATTACAATATCCATCAACAAACGATTTTTATGCTAAAACAAAACATTAACAAATTATATACTTTAGGGTCTTCTAATCCTTGTGTTAGCCCTCCTTTATCAAATCTTGTCCCTATAAAGCCCTATCTGAAGTACTTACATGGATAAAAACTCATATTAAACTATAAAACTTAGTTGGGAATATTAATTTTGAACAAGCACTCATATCGGCCATTCCCAAGCATACAAATATATAAATAATTTAACAATTAATGATTTGATAGAAAGAAAATAATAACAAATAATTGATAAAATGATACGTTGATTATTTTACAATGTGGGCTTGCACAATCATATGTGTGTGTGTGTGTAACATAATTGTTACCTTACTTGTCAACATAAAGAATCAGTTATTTAGTGTTTTTGCTTATCATTCATATATTTCTATAATTGCCTACCTATGCTCTATTGATGTGGATAACGGGTGTTGTAGATACCCGAAAGTATTGATCATGCAGATACCCGTAGGTATTAATTTTGTGGATACCCAAAGGTATCAAATCTATAAACCCAAATGGGGTCAAGATTATGGTCCCAAACGGGGATAAACTCTAGACCAAATGGGGTCAAGACTATGGCATCTACAAATTTACCCTATGGCATGCATATCTATCCACTACCAAGTTCTTACACAGGCATTAAATCATTTTTCATATTACTTATTATGTCTAATTTATCACATTGTACACTTATGTAAATACAAGAATACTTGTATGATCGTAATAAAATAACATTAACTTTTATTGTGTATGCATGTGAATATAAACTTTGATGGGTAGATATATATATATAATCATCTTGTTGGAATATCATCAATTATGCATACTTATATATTCATGCATGTTTATATATAAGTACCCTCAATTATATTTTTATAGTCTAGTTATATTACTATACATTCACAAAATTAATATATAAGTTTAGTAAAACATAGACTAAATCATGTGTATGCAATTGCTTATGTTTAAATTTTATCTGCATTTATAAGTCAAATTTCAATCATCTATTACATGTACTTTATAACATATTATATCTTTATTCAAATTTCTAAAAGGTTTTAGAGGTGTTCAAGGGAGTTGGATTAAGTTTTAGTGATAATTCAATGTTTACAATTTATATATCGATTGAAATGGGGGAGGGTACCCAGCTGAATTGATCTCAATCTAGTCGAGTGATTACTCTGCTGTATGGAAAATTCATCTTATACCTGATTGAATTGAAAGGCAATCTAGCCAAGTTGATTTAATCCCCAGTAACTTGGTTGAAGTGGCCATCAATCTAATCAGGCAGGTAATAACATTTTAGTCCAATCTATTTCCTCTATAACTAAGCTTCCTAACATGCTTCGACGTTAATTTACAAGGTTTATGTAGCATTTTTATTAAGTTTCTACCTAGCATGCATACACATAAGATATTAGATTGTCATTGGGTCTTTTTGACCGAGTCATGCCCCAAAGCTGTGACTTAGCCCTTCTCAGTGATATTGTGTCATTTTACTTGTGAGTTATGCCTAAGGATCGTGACTTGTTAAGCCAGTCATGCCCTTAAGTTGTGAATCACCAAAAATCCATTTAAATATAATGTCCTCTTCCTTTTCTCTCTTCTTTCTTTTTCCTTTCCTCTAGAGCGTGACTCACAATATTTCACAATCATCTTTTGCCGATTTTTCCTCTATTCGAGCTTCATTTTGTGCACTATTTGGGCCATTGAACTCACAATTGCATTACACACGCATGGATATCGATTTTTTCAAGTTTTGTTCCATAAAATCCATTTTGCCATTAAAGGAGAGAGGCTGGTATTTCTTAAACTTTTCTCATTTTTTTGCATTTTATGGTTTAATATTTGCTATTTGACTCTTTTATCTAGTTGATTATTTGATTTAAAGTCAAAATCTTCTCATAGGTGGTTTTATTTGATGATTATATATTTTGATTTAATTTAGTTGTTTACTGTAAATGTTGATTTTCTTCAATTATATTATCAATTGTTGATTTCTCCTAGTTAGAATAATTAAACAACCAAGAGGATAACATGTGCAAAAAAAAGAGAGAGAAAAGGAAGCAATAAGCAAAAAAATGGAAAAAAAAAGATAACAAGAGCAGTAGAGGCAGTAGGAAAAGGAACGAAAAGGGCAAGGAAAAGGAAAATAAATGATGCTAAAATAAATAAAACTAAACTAAACTCAAATTAACTAGATTTTTTTGTGAATAGATTTATATAAGTTTTTTGTAGCAAGTAATTACTGTGAGCAACTATTTGATACACTTGAAAGCTTGAAATAATTTTGAATAATGTAATGGTAGTGCATGTTATTAGGCAAAGGCATGTAATAATGTATTTGTTTAATGGAACATTTTGAAATAAGAATGATAAGTGTAAATAGCTTAGATGCTTATGAATGAATTTGTGATGCATATATAATTATGAAGTCAAGATAATTTGCTAAGTGAATGTACAAAGCAAAAAAATTGATAAAAACAAAATGTTAGTTATGTGTTTAATTTATAAGTCGACGGCATTGATATACGTGCTTTATTAAGCACATAGACGTGCATGTGCGCCTAAATTGTGGTTTGATTTGATCAATTACGTATGAAAATGCTTGTGGTTTGTTGTGGGCATTATTCATGCCATTTTTTTTATACAGGGAGGCCTATAATGCTTAGCCATTATGCTGCTCGATTTTTATCAAAAATGGTGTCATTTTTTATGCTTGTGCATAATTTATGCTTGATGCATTGACATAAGATGTTCAAGATTAAATTAAGCTTTGATGCAATTTTAAAATTGAATTTTAATTTGAATTTTGGAAATCAAACGTGCATGTGCACTTTCCCATACAAATGGCTTAGTAGAAAGTTAATCGACATATTGCTGAAATTGAATGAACCCAAGCCTCCCATGTTAGTGGTTTCTATTAAAACTTCTGATTATTTAACTTTAATAATCCTTCCAAAAATTATATTCTCTAGTCTCGATAATTTACTATAATGTGCATTATTTTGGTTTTTTCTTAGCATTTTCGGTATCTAAACTGACAATTTGTGCTGATACTCAAATTTATCATTTTTAGTAGATTATTGTAATTATTCATGTTATGATACAATATCGCAATCATGATTAACTTTCAGTTCAATTAAATGTTTATTTAGCATGTCTAGTTTGTTTAATAGATCAATTGATTTTATATTTTTACAAATGCTTCATCATAGACAATCATAGGCACAACTAGATGTTCAAGCATCCGATTGGATGACATGGGAGTAGGATACTAGATATCAGGCATTACATCACGTGCATATCTAGGTAAGTAGATTTATGAGCCAATATTTTCTAAAAACCATGGGTATATGGCATAAAGCACAAGAGTTGCTGAGATGAGTCAACTAGCTTGATTTTTAAGCATCCACTTTCACTATGTATCTCGAGGTGGTTCGACGGTTTCTTGTTACCTTTCAGTATTGAGGATACTGGTGCCCTAATACTGAGGCAAGGGTCATTACATTTCAAGTTTTTGGTGTTCCATTCAGTTTGTCTTGAGCACGGGTGTCTGACATTTTTGGCTTGCCTATGGGTACAGATGTCATTATCACCAGAATGACTGCTAGACCAGATTAGTGAGCCACCATTGTTAGGCCAGGCATCCCCTATGACCCTTCGATGGTGAAGGCCACTATGTTGATCTCATAGGTTCTGAGATATTTATAGCGGGTTTTATCATGTTCTTACATGGGATGATTGGATAGCTTGGGGTCCTTTAATGTTATGGATATTTGTAGCTTATGGGTTATAACTTCTAGACAATGCCTCAACATTAGTCATGATATCTTACAAAATATCAGTAAGGTAGCCTAAGTGCTAGGCACATCAGTGGTCATAGGAGGGATAGTTACTCGATTGCTGCTAGCATTCAGGGTCCCTGAGTCAGAGTTGGGGCCACAAGGCAAAGGTAGTGTGGTCGTAAGCTTTGATATGGCAATGGATATACATATGATCAAGCACACGCTAACTAGATATAGGTTACTCTCACTAGAGTAGGCAAAGTGAGATTTAGGAATTAATAGACAATAGCCTGCAGTGTAATCTGAAGAGGAGTAGTCAGAAGATAGTACATCTAGTGGCCATTCTTCTCTTTATCAGGCATATTCAGTCAAGTCTCAAACTTCTAATATGAGGTCCAACCTAAGTCACTTTATAGGTCCCACAGGACCTTATCCCACACCTTCTTAGGGTTTTAGTAAGTTGCAAATACTAGCACTACATGAGGCTCATAGGTTTCACCCACAAGGCAACCTAGGTGTATCTTCTTCCTTAGGACTAGCACCACTTGCTCCAGTTTCCTCTGCTCCCTCTGGTACAGATTTGGAAAGTAGGTTATCTCACTTAGATACCACTATCGGGTTTATAGGATGGGATATGCCTAGGGTGCAAGAGATGGTTGATATATCTAGCCACCTCACTGATCAAAATTATCAAAATTTAGGCTTATCAGTGGCCATTGTAGGACAAGCAGCACAGAGGATTGAGACAGAAGTTATTGGTCTTAAGAATAGTGTAAGAGAGGGTTGAAAGCACCACACTATATGGCTTATATGGATAAAGACAATGGTGAATCGACAGTAGCTAGCTATCAAGCAGGTGCATAAGAGTGTAGTCTATTTAGCAGGCTTTATAGGTTAGATTTTGACTCCCTTAACTCGGGCCGTGGGTTTTGAGTTCAAGGTGCCTCACCACTGCCACCTATAGATCCTTCCTAGGAAGGTCATTCACAGCCTCCTTAGTTGCTGCACGGTCCCTCAGCTAGACCACCGAACCTTTTAGGATCGAGACACCACAAATGATCTTTAGGGAGATGCATTTTTTATGACATTGATTATCGGAACTGTTATTTATTTCTAGTTGCATTTACATTTATGGATTTGGTATTTTTATTTTGTTTATGTATGGATGACATTTCTCTTTCCTTATAATGTTTATTTATGTATTTATGTGTTAATTCCTCTACAATTACTAACATGATGCTCAAATGTAGTAAACGGATAAAAAGGAAAAATAATCACTCACATGATCATAATAAATTCAATAACAAAACTAGATTAATGAATTAATAAGTTAATGAAGTGTGTAATCTAAGAGTTCAAACAATACGTCATGATCTAATTTATTGTGTATTACTTGAACAAGGAAAACATTAACATTAAGCCATACCATGAGGATCCCCCCCCTTACAAGTTTTCAAGCATTACAAATGTTGAACAATCATATCATAATGAAGCTTTCATATACTAGACTGTGCAAATATCAAGTCTATGTTCAAGAGCGCTTGTTAAAAGATAGCCTTCTTTCTTCAAAGTTAAATCTACATGATAGCAATCAAGCAAATCAATAAAAAGGTAAATACTTTTCTTTTCCTATCACAGTGTTCTAACATCAAAACCCTTTTTACAGGTACTAATGCCCACTCAAAAGGTGGTATACCCTTTAAAACAAAAGTCATCTCACGAGGCATTTAATTCATTATCTTTCTTAATTCTACATGCCAAAGAGCTGGCACTGATCAGATGTGCTGACCAAGGGTTAAAACACTGACAAGCTGATGGTAACTACCCAGTCAACTAAGTGTTAAAACATCAACAAGATGATGGTAACTATGCTAACTGATCAAAGGTTAAAACGTCGACAAGCTGATGATAATCACTCGATTAATCCAAGGTTAAAACATCAATGGTCACCACCCGATTGAAGGTTAAAACATCAACAAGTTCACGGTAATTACCTGACCAAGAGTTAAAATGTCAACAAGTTGACAATAAATACTTGATCAAGAGTTAACACGCTGATAAGCTGGTTGTAATTACTCAACAAAAAATTCACTGCCGCAAGTGGTAAGTTTCTGCATTTTGATATTTGCTACCCCAGGCACGTGTCTTTTATCACTTTATTCTGAACTTTAGCAAATCTAGACACTAGTGCACTAGGTTTTCCAAACTTAAAGGTAACTGTGGACACTAGGTTTCAGTCAGCCTCAAGGTTACCTAATAAGGACAATTCTATTTTAGAAGTAGCCAGAAAGCAGTAGCACTCTATCCTTCTCCGACACCAGGTTTTCAAAAAATATTTTATCCCAAGTTTTGAGGGTCAAAATATGGTGTTTTAGGGGTATGCATGTGTTTCTCTCTCTAGGATGGGTGAAATGAGCACATATGAAGGCTCTAGGTTGACTCAGAAATGAGTCATAGTTTTGACTCATGGGTCAGAAACTGTGACTCACTTCTGAGTCATGGCTTTAAGGTATGACTTACACCCCCTTCCTTTTAGCCGTCACTTGAGTCATTGGGCATGACTTAAAGCCGTGACTCACCAGTGAGTAGCAGTGACTCATCAGTGAGTCACGACCTTTAGCCCATAAATCACCTATTTTTCATTCAAATTTAGGTTTTTTGGACTTTTCTAAGGGGCCTGCCTCTAATCACGCCATTGACTCACTAGTTAAGGCCATGACTGGGTTTTTTTCGTCTAAAATTGTAGATTTTCCTTACGAAATAGGGGATTATTTTCAAGATAAAAATCTTCTACTTTTTTATTCCTAATCCAAGGCATTTAAGGGTAATCATTTTATTTAAATGATAATAACTAATTTTTGGGAAAAAAAATCTAGAGAGACAAAGCAAGAGAAAAAGCTATATTTTTTCACCTTGTTTTTGGAGAATAAAGGAGGCAGGAAGGAGTAGAGATGCTCTTAATGGACTATTAAAGTAGCTCTAATAAAGTTATTAAAAAGGGGATTTTTAGCATGATAATTAGAAAAAAATCACATGAAATATTTTCTATATAGGTAATTGGGTTTTTCGCATAAAATGGACCAATGTCTACCTTTTCCATCCCAAAAATCACATAAGAGATTTATAAAATATGTATGAGGGAACCAACATTCCTGAATTAATTAACCGCTCGATTTATGCATGTTTTTAGTATTATTGTCCTTTGTTGCAAATAGTGTTTTGGACGATTAATTTAAAAGCTCACTAAATGACTTTATACAAGTTTGAGTGGGATTTTGCTATAATAAAAGGGACCGATGTCCTAATTTTCACCTAAATAAAATGTATATTAAGGTTTTATTTCTTTTATAAAAAATGATTTTCTTACTTTAAAATTAATTAATATGATCCTTTTTTCAAAAGCCTCGTGGACCTAATGCCCTATTTCTTCCAAAAATACACTTGAAACTCTGCCTTTTTTTATAAATATGCATGTGAGGACCAACGTCCTCATCAAAATGAGATCAATCGATTCCCCGATTTATGTATGATTTATTTAAATGCTTTTATACTTATATGATTTATCGCTTTTTACATGTTGCGATTCTCCATTTAATTCCTTATCTCATAATGCCTAAGAAGAGGGTTGGAATAATTAACCACAAATAGTTGTTTATGTAAACATTAGTCAAGTTGTAAATAGGAGTGAAGTCCAAACTATCTTTGGTTTTGACTTCATGAAGTGAGAACTCACTTTTCTAATATTTTATTGGGTGGCTACTCTATGATACCTTCCTTGTGATGCTCAGCAGACACCCTTATAGGTTGATCGCCAACAATAGATGGGAATAAAATCTTATCTATTGCAAAGCGACCAACCATCATTAGTCAAATGAACCTTGATCCGGTTTTGAGCCCTAAATACGGGTCTTCGAGAGCAAGTCGGATGCCTATGGGGTTCAACGCATGTCACAACTCCATATGCCTTACTCTTAAGTGAATATCCATAAAAAAAAGGCCTACATCAGATTTGGCATTAAATTTTCTCATATTATTTTTGTCATTTAAATAAAACACTTATAGCTAGATATGTGAAAATATCTTATGTTAGGCTTCCTTCCTTTCCAAAGCTCATGTAGAGTTTTTTTTAGAATAGCTTTAATTAAAACTTTATTGATGATGCAGCTTAAAGTATTCATAGTTTAAGCACAAAAGTATTTTAGAAGGTTGTTCTCATACAACATTTTCCTTGCCATCTCTTGAAGTGTTCTATTCTTCCTTTCTAGTACTCCATTTTGTTGCAGAGTTCTAAGTACTGAAAATTTTATGTTGTATTCCCTTTTTTAGAATAATATTCTTCAAACTCCTTTTTTTTTTCAATATTCATCACCATGGTCACTTTTAATGATAACCTTTTTCATTCTTTTCCTTCCTTGCTAATGTCTTAAAAGCATCAAAAGCTTCACTTTTATGAGTAAGAAAAAGCATCCAAGTAAATTATGAGTAATCATTAATAATTACAAAAATATAACTTTTCCACTTAGACTAAAAAGTGAGATAGGTCCAAATCAAATAAATTTTCAATAGCATGTAAACTTGCATGACTTAACCTTTTATACCATAACCAATTCTGATCATCATTTGAAATTAAGTAAGTTGGATTATTATTATCGGTATCATCTAAACTTACTTGATAAATGCTTTTAGCTTAATAACCAGTTAGAATAACATTATCTAATTTGTTGTGTCCAACTTTGCAATATAAATTTTCTATTCTTATCACAAATCTGACTTATACTTAGTATGTTATATTTCAATTTGAAACATCTTTAATAGTTGAGTTGATTGCAATAACTCTAACTCCGATGATTTTGCCTTTACTTTTGTCACCAAAACTGACAATCCCTCCATCTTTCATAGAAAGCTCAACAAACTTCTTTTTATCCCATATCATATTTCTAGAGCAATCACTATCAACATACCATTTATTGTTCTCGTTGCTTTTTAGAAAAACTTAAAAGATAATTTTTAGGTACCTAATTTGTCTTAGGTCCATAAGGGTTAGTTTTTACAGCAAGTGTTTCTTTTCCAGCCTTTTAGTTCTTTGCTTTAAACTTTTTCTTGCGAAAATAATTATTTGCAATATGACCATTTTTACCACAAAAAGTATAAGCAACTTGGGATGAAAATGTAGATGTATGATAATGTGATTTATCATGTTTCTTCTATTTATGCATTTTATATTTTCTTGTATATCTCTTAGGTGAATTTATGAAAGCTTGCTTGCCTTTTACATATGAAAGATCATTACAGATATAGTAATGCCTCAAATTATCCCTTGGAAGATTTCGAGGATGTAACCGGTATTTATAAATTTGTTCCGGGTCTTTAGTGTATTGTAAAGTTACGAAATTGGATAAACATTCTCATCTAGGGGCTTAATTGAAATATAAGTTAATTCTAAAAGTGAAGTTAGTAATTGAAAATAACTATGAGGCATTAAAGTGATATTATATTAAGATTTTTTAAAGGCCACTAAGAAATTGACATTAAGTTTCTAAAATCTATAAAGAGGCTAAGAGGGAAGTTTGCCTTTGTGGAGAGGCCAACTAGCTAAGAGAGAGAACCACCTATTTTTGTTATTGTTCTCTGTGATAATGTTTGAAACACTTAAATATCACAATAGCATCAAATAAGGTATTTCTTGATGAAGGTGGGCATGTTCTGTCGCGAGTGCGACATGGGTTGTGACCACAACAGAGGGCTTATCACCCTACTCAAGAAATCCTGCCAATTAATTTCAGTATCTAATTTGCACGTCAATTTAGGCACACTAAACGACATTTTCAGGAACAGTGTTCTCTACAAAGTTATTCCTCTATGTCTCTAGTTTCTAAAACATTAAAAATAATCCAATTATGACTTCTAAATCTCAAGATATTACTAAAATAGTAAAAACTATTCTAGATGACAAGGCAGCAGACATCACTCCACTTCAAGCCGAATTTAGGGGACTTTAAGGGCATAATTACGTTTCCATTTCTTCTACAAAGTTGTAGATATATGTGTTATATTTCATTTTCAACTTCATTCACTTAATTTGGGCATCTACAGAAAAAGTTATACCCTTTCTATTAAAATGGGTTCAAGTGAACCTTAGGGTAGAATTTTCACCAAGTCACTTTTCATACACAATCATCATTGCCATGCAATAACAACATCATTACCTAGTTATACCATCAATAAAATAACAATTATAACACATGAATCATCTTAAATCAATTAAACACATAATAAGGAAAATGAAAACTCCCAAACCTCTTGGCAAGTTCTAACCCTTTCTTTGGACTCCTTCTCCTTCCTTCTCTTTACCCTTGCTAGATTCTCCAACTAGAACATTTCATAAACACACATCAATATTCAAATCCCATCCATAATCCCAGCTCTTTATGTTTAAAATAATTAAAGAACCAAACTTGAACCAAAAATCCCATAAGAACTTACTTAAATTAACCAATATACACAAGCTCCCTTCTAAGTAGAATTATAAGCAAAAGAGTGGTAAGGAGACCAAAAATCGCTGGAAATTGCTTTTGGCCCTTAGGTTGCCGACCCACTCACTAAAAGGACAAATTTTTCCTTTTCTTTCTTACTTTCTCTTTACTCTTCTAGATGAGACATATGCTCTCACCTAATTGGCTCACTTATCACCCTACAATAATTTCCACTTTACTCCTTTTAGATAGTCTAATTTTTCCCTCACACACTATACTAATTTATTTTAACACATTATTCCCACTTCTTCAATAATAATGTCCATTTACCCCCTAAAGTGATAATTTATGAAATTGCCCTCCACTTTTAACAATGAAATATTTTCACTCTCACAAATGATTAAAAATATATATACGAGTTAATTATTAAATTCCTTCCACTTTTTTCATATAGATTTTGGTTAGATAAATGATGGCCAGACCAAATTTTGCTGTTTATTCATAATTCAAATTTAATTGCGTGTACATAATATATTTTATATATTATAAAATATTTCTCGCACGTCAATCTTTCTTATTTTGATTCATTTTCTGAATGTATTTAATAATATAATGTGACTATTCAATAGTGAAAAAAATTCAATTTTTCGTGCAAAATATAATAAATAATCTATTAAATATTTACATTTGAATTGAATCATAAATAAAATAGAAAATAGTAGATTGCTGAATTTCATTAGATTTGTGCTTTAATGCAATTGGCCACATTATGGTTTCCACAATTGAAATTTGACAATAATAATTACAAAATTTGACAATAATAATGAATATGAAAATAATAATTAATTAATTATTTAACCAACTAAATTAACAAATTGCTAATAAAAATTTTTGTCCCTAGAAAAACAGAATCATAGGTTTCAATTATTTTCTGATTAGACAATAATAATTAATTAATTAATTAACCAACTAAATTAACAAATTGCTAATAATGTTTTTTTGTCCCCATAAAAACAGAATCATAGGTTTGGATTATTTTCTTCTTATTATTATTATTAGTATTACTAGTATTATTAACTGTTTGTTAATAAGGAGTGTAGTAATCAAAAGCCAGAATCTATAGCAAATTATTTGCAGTTTTCAACCATTTTACCACAAACTAACATCCGAAATGGTGTATTAAAAATAATATAAAATATTATTTGTGTCACGTGGACAGCAATTTTAAATTTAATATCCGAAATGGTATATTAAAAATAATATAAGTGCCATGTGTAAGGTTAGATCTGAAATCACTATAACCGACAATAATTTTAAATCTGACATTACTACATATGACAGTAATTTCAGTAAAAATTGACTATTTTCAGCCCTAAATTCCACTTTTTATTTTAAAATAAATATTAATTTAGGCCCATAACTATTTTACTTTAAATTAATTTTTATTTTTCATTTAAAGATTGTAGCTTTTTCAGCCTACAATTAAATTCATGTATTTTTTTTTAATGCAACCCTACATGTTACTTAAAAAATACTAATAAAATAAAAATGTTAATGTACAATAATTACTCCTGGTAGCCACATCGCCACGTGGATCACAGCTAAACGCAATGCCATTTGGATTTTGGTAAGGAAAGAGAAAACACAGTGCCTTTGGAGAAACAATCTTCACAAAAACCACACAACTTCTAAAAAAACAATTTATTTGATTAAAAGCGTAGCATCGGCATCCACAACAATCTCTATAAATTAGAAATTCGTAAACAAACACCAACCCTGTCGGCTGCTAAAATGCGCAGCCAGCTCACGTCACCCCATTTAATCCATCAATCAAATATCAGAATAAATTAAAATAAACCTCTGTAATCAGAAAAAAAAAACCCCTCAATATCCCAAATGAAAAAAAAAAAAGAAAGAAATAGACAGACCTACATAATTACGATTCAGCCCATAAGCATCGAACAAATTACAGTGGCAAAAAGTACCGAGATGAATCCATGGGCAGCCACGTGAACTGCAGAATTATCCGATGTGCTATTCTCAGATCCCACCGGCGCATCTGATGGTGCTCCTTCTGGCGTTTCCGACGGAGGCGCAGGTGGAGAAGCAGCCAATGGAGATGGTGCCTCAACGCTGGCAGGAGCTGGACTTGGAGTTTTGGCCGGAGAAGGAGATGGTGCGCTAACAGGCTCAGCAGCCGGAGCAGGCGACGGAGACTTGCCAAATAACTCTTCAGGCAACAGCACATTATCAACAGTTAAAATAACAAAAGGAGTCGAGTCAAAAACCGTGTCGGCGACTCTCGATGAGCCAACTCCGGTGTGGAGAGTAACGTCGTCACCGGCGCTGGTCACCGTCATATCGAACTTGCCTGCGCCGTTAGTAGCCAATGTAGTGATTGGATCTTTAGTAGTCTTCAAAGTTCCTTTAGGACTGTAACCAGGATAAGCGTGATATTGCAAGAGAGAAACAAGCTCAGCATTTGTGAGTTTGCTCAGATCAGGAACTCCGGCAGCCTTAAACGCCTCGTCGTTGGGTGCAAAAATGGTCAATCCTTTATCAGCCGCAGACTGAAAAGTCTTAATCACACCGCTCGACAGAAGCAAACTAGCGAAAGTCTTGCATCCAGCTTTTTCAAGCAAACCGGTGATGTTGACGTCGGAGGCGGACGGCGCTGGAGCAGTTAAAATCCCTGGAGCAATAATCGGAGCGCTGATCTCAAGAATAGAGATATTGTAAGGGATCTGTTTGACTGATTTAGTGTAGGTGGAATCGAGCTTGGAGCCAGGAGCAGCGGATCCGAAGCCGACTTTGCCACCTTGAAGATCGGTGATGTTGACGAAACCGAGATTGCCAGGAGCATTTCCGGTAGTTTGGTAAAGAGTGGTGGACAGAGTTGTGCCTTTAGAGATCTGGTGGAGTTTTGTTGGGTCATAGTAGTCAAGGACTACAAGAAGGCTAAGGGCATTTTTGATAACAGAGAGTGGGTGTTTTCCTGCTAAGGCTGACATGGCACCATTGTTAAGAGCAAGAACAGTGATTGTTTGGCGACTGTTGATTTCATCGTCTAGCTTTGTTTGGGTTAAGTATTTGTTGAATTCGGAGTAATCTGGAAAACCAGATAGAATGTCGGTGATGTTATGGGCTGATATTGTTGTTGCAGTGAGAGCTAAGAAGAAGAAAACATGACCCAAAGCTCCTCCCATGGCGGATGGTATTCGTGGGATTTAAGAAAATAAGTGGAGTAAGCGAGCGAGAGATGCAAGCTAAGGCAGGAGATAAAAACTTTTTAAAACGAATGCAATAGTTGGGAGAGGAAGAATTTAACTAGAGTTAGGGGGGGCTTTGGTTAAGTCAAAATTTATTTTTAGATCCCTATGTTTTGACTTTATTCTGTTTAGTATCTTCTGTGACTTGTAAAGAAACTAAATAGAAAAATTAAATAATAGATTTGGCACCTAATCTATGCTAAAATTATGCTATTATCCTATTTAATAACTAAATTTGGATCTATTGATGTTAAAATATGTAATTTTGAGACTAAATAGAATATTACAACGAATTGGAGGACTAGATAGAAAAATTGAGAAAATTAAAGGACCACAAGGTACATTGTGGCCCAGGTTAACCGGTTGGAGGCATGTGAGGGTGGGGAGGCAAGCTTAGTTTGGTCACAGCTGGAAATGCAAGAGATAATGTCCTCTTTTGATTGTGTAATGACAAATTTGGACACCCTCTTTTGTTGTATTTAGGGATGATCACCGGGGCAGGAATTTTCCGGCCCCGGCGGGGACCCGCCCCGTTCGGGGGCGGGAAATCCCTAAATTTCTCCCCCGCGAGGACGGGAGAGAAAAAATCTCCGTCCTAAAATTGGGGACGGGGATGGGAAAGGGTTATCCGTCCAGCGGGGATTCTCGTTCCGAAAAAATATATATTTTTAATTTTAAAATATAATATTTTATAAATAATTAAAATTAAAATTAAAATATAACTTAATTTTATAATTATTAAGTTTTAAATTATATTTAATTTTAAATTTTATGAATAGTTAAAATTTATATTAATTTAAATTATTATTAATTTTAAATTTTTTTATTTATTAAATATTATATTTTAATTTTAATTATTTATAAAATATTATATTTAAAAAAAAATTCGGGGGACGGAGATTCCCGCAGGAGACGGGGGGATTTCCTCTCCATTCTGGGGGCAGGAAATCCCCGAAATGCATGGGACGGAGAGTGGGGACTCCTTTCCCGCCTTCGTCTTGTCCCGTGAGCATCCCTAGTTGTATTTGTTATTAATGTCATATTATATTTACGCAGCTGGGGTTATGACGGTTGGTTGATGAATAATGGCTATTGTTTTTATTTTTATTTTTTTTTTATCAGAATAACGGCTATTAACCCAAATGAAAAAAACGGTCAACTCGAATGAGAGGGTTCTAGATTTTTCATTGTGAAAAGTGCATGGGACCACAACATTTTGTACTCCAAACGGCGTCGGCTAATGGTATTAGTAGGAAAAGAAAAAACAAAATTATTGTTTGCTAAAATAAAATATAATGTATTTAAAAAAAATACAAATTTGGTACATGTTGAAATTTATTTATAAAAAAAAAGTCACGTTTTTACTGCAAATCTGTGTCGTTTTTTTTAATATTTTTATAATGTAGTTATTTAATTAGAATATATAGTAAGTTTAATAACTGCCGTAAAAATTAAAACTAATATGTTTGGTATCTTTTTTTTCTTTTTGGTTAAATGGTTTTATAATATAGTTGTTTAATTTGAATTTGTAATAAGTTTATTAACTGCAGTAGAAATTAAAACTAAGTAAATGAATTATAAAATTTAACAGTTAATTGTATTTATAAATTTGATTATATTCTTAATGTTGGTATTTTGTATTTGACAAGTGTTATACGATTGTTAATTTGCTAATTTCTGAAAAAAAAGCAAGCTATTTTATATATTTTAAATTTAAATTTGTTGTAATAATTGATTGAAAAGAGAAATATAAATTATATGTTAATGTCCCTTAAAATATGATATAACAATAATTGATGTATTATTACAAGTTGTCATATTTAATATTGAGTATGTAAATTTCATCCATTATTTATTTATTTAAATGTGTACTCTTTTTTTAAGAAAAATATGTTTGTCAACTTTTTCACACATTTAGTAATAAAATTAGAATATATATGTGACTAATAATTTTGTTATTTGTACATTTTTATTAAAGTTAAAAAATTGTGCTTGTTTAATCACCGATTTATATGCCAGAATTCATTAAAGTTAAAAAAAAATAATTGCATTAGTTATTATGAATTTTTTTGAAGCAGTATTTGAAAATATTAATTTAATACAATATTTACATGTTTCAAAATTTAATTTGTAGTCCTATTTTGTCAATTAATATTGAGACGCATGAAGAGAAAAGGTGAGGTCTCCATTTTTTTTAATTTTAAAATTAATTTATTAAAAATTGCTATTTAATTAATTTATAAAATATTAATTTATTACAGAAATTAAGGCTTATTATTTAATTGTGATATGCAAATTATTTTCAATTTAAATTAAAATAATCAATTAACATATAGTTTTATTATCAATGGAATTTGTAATTTAGTTGCATTATTTTGTTGGAACCAAATTTATTTTAGGAAGAACTTGTAGAATTATATTTTTTTTGTTGCAATATGTTTTGGATCGAATTTATATAGATAAACGTATGATTTTTTTTATTCCCTCTAAAGGTGAGGTCTGCATTTTTTTAATTTTAAAATTAATTTATTAAAAATCGCTATTTAATTAATTTATAAAATATTAATTTATTACAGAAATTAAGGCTTATTATTTAATTTGGATATGCAAATTATTTTCAATTTAAATTAAAATAATCAATTGATATATAGTTTTATTATCAATGGAATTTGTAATTTAGTTGCATTATTTTGTTGGATCCAAATTTCTTTTAGGAAGAAGTTGTAGAATTATATTTTTTGTTGAAATATGTCTTGGATCGAATTTATATAGATAATAGTATGATTTTTTTTATTCCCTCTAATTTATGTCATTTAATTTGTGTTATTATACGAAATAATTTTAATATGGACATATACTTAATTAATTATGATAAATATTTTTTTAATAAAGATATAATACTTCTTATTGAATTTATTACTAGCTTGATACAAAATGGACAATTTAGAAATCAACAATATATTAATCCTAGACCCTACGTGAATGATCTCCTAATGCTACGAGGCAAACATCGAACGGATGCTGTTTGGAATTGAATAATAATTTTATTTTCTCTCTATAAATAACTTAAATATACATACATAATTATGTATACAATTATGATAGTTTATTTATTTTCAGATTGAACATAATGTGTTGGTAACATGCAGAGCCAGTGTTGACAATCATTATAGAAACCTAAATGAGCGAATAATTTCGTATTTAAGATTAGTAGAATTTTACGGAGTATCGCAAATTGGTGATATGCAAATCAATATTGACTTAATAATTGCACTTGTGGAAAGGTGACGATCCGAGACACACACTTTTCACTTTTTGTAAGTAAAGCCACTATAACACTATAAGAAGTTGTTGTACTCACTGACTTGCCCATTGAAGGATGTCCTATGACTGGGCATCTATAGCATGAATAGGTTGATCTATGTGGTCGTCTTTTGGCGTAAGTTCCCATAGAAAATGTGATAAAGGGACAGTATAAAAATGACATGGTTGTTAAGAAATTTTAATTTATTTGGATTTAAATGAGAAAAATAAGTAAGAGAAGAATTAAATGATAATTTAATGTATTAAAGGAATAAATTTCAAGTTAATTAATTAAACGTGACAACTATGGGTAAAATGGTAATTTTACTTAAGGTAAAGTAATTTTATTAGATGAAATTTTGTGTAGTTGTATCCAACACTAGGCAACAACGTTGTTTAGCTCGTGGTTTGTTTTGATTGCATGCAAAGACAGGTAAAATGAAGCTGAGCAAGGGAAGACAAAGTGGCATGTACATGTGAAGACTTTTTGGGATACAAACTTTTGTGTATATATGTCTTAGGTAGTTGCGAACTTGATGTATGTATTATGGCATGTAATTGAATACTAAATGGTAGTGAATTTTGATTACTTATGTGTATTGTGATGCATGTTGTGTAAATGAGTTGTGGACTAACATTAGACATGTTGTGAATATTATCAGAGTATTGGAGGTGGAGGTTGCTAGTTAGGAGTGTTATTTTGTCCATTTTTGGGTTTGGGTAGCATGAATTATAAACCATCATGCTACCGAAATTTATACCAAATGAATAGTAACCTAGCGATACCAAAACGAACTTAAGGATTGAATGTTATATTAACCTATCGACTAGTCACATCAAATCAACAATTAAGTTAAGTAACTATATAATATCGCTAATAATATGACATGATACATGGAAGTACAAATGAATGTAGGATCTCACATTCCCATTTTTCCCAACAACGAAGGCACTTCTTGCAAGTATTTAAAAGGATTCTGCTTGGTTACTGCCTGTACTTTGTACAAATAAAAATAATGCTTTAGCTTTTTAAAGGCTTAAAATATTGACAAAAAATCTTCTACACCTCCATATACTTAGTTTCACATGGCAAAAATTTCTTACTGAGATAATATACAGCATACTCGATTCCAAAATCATCTTCTTGAGCCATCATGGCTCCCACTGAACTGTCTTCTATAATCAGATACAAAATTAAAGGCTTTCTGGCTTGTGGTAGCCTTAGTACTAGTGGATGTAAAAGGTATTCTCTAATTGTGTCAAAAGCTACTCTACAATCATCATTCCATACTACTAGCTAATCTTTTGAAGCAACTTGAAAATAGGCTCATAGATGGAAGTCAGCTTGGCTATGAATCGTTTGATGTACTGAAGTCTGCCTAGAAACCCTTGAACTTCTTTTTCTTTCTATGACACATGCATCTCTCTAATAGCCTTCACTTTATTAGGATCTGCGTCTATCCCCCTATGGTTTATAACATGTCCTAGGAGCTTCCTTAAAGTCACCCCGAACACACTTCTTCGGGTTCAGATGAAGGTTGTAGCTATCAATCCTTTGAAAGAACTTTTTCAAAGCTTCAAAGTGGCCTTCTCATGTTACTGATTTAATCATTATATCATTAACATATACCTCTACTTCTTTATGGATCATATGATCCAAAATCTTTGTAGTCATTCTATGATAAGTAGCTCCCGTATTCTTTAATCTGAATGGCATGACTTTGTAAGCATATGTGCCCCATTCAGTAATGAATGCCATCTTGATTCTATCTATAATCTTGTTCAGAATCTAATTGTATCTGGCATACCCGTCCATAAAATTATACATTGCACAAGTAGTTGCACTATCTGCCAAGACGTCTATGTGAGGAAGCGAAAAATCATCCTTTGGATATGGCTTGTTCAGATCCCTGTAGTCCATATAGACTTGAACCCTTCCATCTTTCTTAGCCACTGGGACTACATTTGCCAACCAAATGGGATACTAGACTTCCACCAGAAACTTAGCCTATATCTGATTCCTTACTTCTTCTTTAACTTTCTCAGCCTATTCTGGCCTAAGCCTCATAAGCTTCTACTTGACAAGCTTATACGCAGGATAGGTAGGGATGGCATGCTCAGCGACTGCACAATCAACTTTCAGCATATCTTCATAGGTCCAGGCAAAGACTCTTTCATATTTTTTAGTATTCTCTCAAATTCTTTTCTCTCTTCAGGGGTAACATCAGATGATATCAAGATTTCACTTAGGTTTTCAAGAGTACCAAGATTGAATGGAGTAGTACTTATTGAATTAATATCAAATATAAATGTTTTATGATCATGATCATGTGAAATGAAATTATATGAAATATCACACAAGTAAGCAAAGTTATTCACATTATTAATATAAGAGGAGCTACATACACCATCAGTAAAAAGTTCAGGTACAAAAAGTATATCTATAATAGCATCTTCATTTACATCCGGTGAGTTCGACATCTCAGATGAGCTTGCTCCATCCCTTGTATCCTGTGGACCTCCTGATTTGCTTACGTGATAGCTTCTACAATATCCTCCCTGAACTCAAACACATGAATTTCAATTTTCTCTTTCCCCTTGCCACTGGAAGCTAACAGTTCTATAATTATGACCTTTTCAAGAACATCATTCCATTTAGACAGTTTGATTATGATTTCTCCATCTCAAAACCCTCTGGCAGGCTTAATGGTTTTGCTGACCTAGTAGAAAACATTGAATATTTCAAACCTAAGAATAACCTTCCTTTCAATGAGCACAAGCTCAATCTCACCACAATACTAAAGCACATTAGATGCAGGCACAAAGCTATCCATAATGTGAGGAATGCCTTCTAGCTTTGACAAACTCTTCTTCTTGGCATCAGACTTTCTATAGCCCAATCCCTTTTAACTGATCTTTCATGTTGTAGTAATAACTTTAGAAGGACCCTAGGAATCTTTAACCAATCCTGCTCTTGGCAAGAAATTCATTTTCTTCATCAAATTCACCACTTGAGGGGTAGACTCCTGCTCACTTTCATTATCAATATTAATGGCAGTTACATGAAATGCACTAAATGGTTGATTTGCTATTCCCAACATAAAAACTTAGTTCTCCCTGGCAACCGTTATGGTAACCACTTTACCTTCATGGGGAATCTTAATCATCTGGTGAAGGGTAGATGGAACTCCTCCCAATTTGTGAAACCAGGGCCTTCCTAACAACACAAAAAAGTTGGTCGGTATTGGCAGTACTACAAATTCAGCCTTGGTGTCAATTAACCCAATATTCACATCAGCCTTAAAAGTACTCATTGCCTGCCTTCAAAAATTATCATAGGTTGTGACCACCATATCAAACTTACTCAACGTAAACTTATTTAACCCGAAAGCTGAAAGCACTACTAGTGGACACACATTGATAGAAGATCCATTGTCCACCATCACAAATGTTGTATGCTTTCCATTAACTTGACCCTTTGTGTACAAAGGATGATTATTCTCCCAACCTTCAATGGGTAGATCTCCATTGGTATACATAATATTTTCCTTAAAAGCTCTAACCAAGTCTAGTAACTTTGAACACGAAATAGTTGTAGCCATAGTAGATTCACATAAGGCCTCTACTACTTTCTACACGTAAGAGGGTCACTGCCTAAGCAAATCCCAAACAGAAATCTGAGCAGGAGTTTTCTTTAGCTATTTAAAGATTTGATCTTCTTCTTGCTCCCTTTCTATAGCCAATGAATAAGGATTTAGCTCTCTTTCTACTTTTGGTACCACTCTGCCAGTTCGGGTAATTAACTTCACCTTCTTTCCTTCTTCTTCATTCTTAGAATCCCATAAATCTGTAAGACCAGCACTACCTTCATCTTTACTATATGACTCCCAATAGTCAATCACACATACCACCAGCTTATTCTCCTCTCTTGCCTCTAACTGCTTAGGGCGAGTAATGGCTAAATACTCATTACCATACAAGTCATATAACATATGCCATTCCGAAAAACCTGAACCAATCATCGATACAGGAGGTAGGATTGTGTTATAATTCCCATTTTTCATTTCTCTCTTTATTAGATCAATAATATATTTGCTATCAATAAGATCTTGGATCTTGTCCCTCAAAGTCCTGTAGTGATCTGTAAGATGGATTGTATGTTAATGATAGGCATAGTATTGATCAGCTTGATGATTAGGTTGACCTTGACTTCTAGCAAGCTTAGTTTGTAATGGTTGCAATTTTTTTTATCAATCGATAAAGTACCCATGATAAAGACATGCCTAGGTTTGAATAATACCTTTGAGTGGTCTCAGTAGTAGACACCTTGACTGTCTTTCTAGTAACACCTATGCCACCAACTTTAACAGCTGTTGCTCCATACCCTTGGTGACTAGAGCTAAAACACGTACTACCTACAAAGCTTTCCTTTTTAGCCAAGTATTCACCCTCAACTTTAATGGCAATATCCTTTAAGGATTCCCAACCTTTCAACCCCTTCATCTTCAAGCCTTGTCTTAGATAAGGGCTAGCATTTCTGATGAAAAGCCTAATTTGATCAGTAGTATCAAACTTTCTTTTCATCTCCATTACTCTATTCCTCTGCCTCATCAAATACTTGTGAAAGGACTCATCCTGCTTCTATTGCAACAACTCAAGATCTTTCAAAGTAACTTCCATCCGCGTGCTGCAATCATACTGCCTTAGGAACTCTTCTGCCAAACTTGTTGCAATCTTCCTTGGTATGTCTGTGTACGCCATAATACCAGTCAATAGTAGGGCCCATAAGAATAAGGCTAAAATACTCAACCTTTTGTATTTTAATAAGAGTGGTGCCCTTTATGACTAGGGTATATTGCTTGATATGGGCATATAGGTCAGAAGTGCCATCGAACTTAGGTAGGTCAGGCATCTTAAACCATTGAGAAAGCATATCTTTACTCTGTAAATCCCTATCCTATAGACTTACCCCTTTTCCAGCAGATAAGACTTGAGCCATCACTTTTATCTTCTTTTCCATTTTCCTGAGAACTAGATCCTCCGTTCTAGGAAGTTTCCCCCTCAGGGCTTGGGTTACTACCGGCTCTTCTTCCTCTTCAGGAATGAAATCTTCCTCGAAAGCAACACCCTTATCCTTTCACTATTCAACAAGTGAATCTCTTAACCCAATGCCTCTTAATTCAACCATCAAGGAAGGCCCCGTAATGGTGGCAGTGAAGTGCCTCCAATAGCTATAAACTCCCTATGTGGAGCAGCGGCTGTCGAAGTTTTTTGGCCAATAGGTTGTGTTAGGGAGTTCATCATGTCAGTCATCAAGGCCCTTATCCTTTTTCCAAACTCATCCAATCTATTGTCCAGTTCCTGACTATCAATGCTCTAATCTGTGTTGGATCTGCCCTTACTGTGCTTTCTGAAGCTAGCTCAAAGACTTCAGCCAAACCCAAATCAGTTTTTGATGTTGATTCTAATAAGTCTAGTAAGGATCTCCTAACCAAATGCCGGTTCGGACTCTGAACCAACCTATTGGCTCTATAGTGACTCCAAAAATCTAAAACAATCCTCTAGTAAGACTCAAGTCTTCCAGCTCAGCCAAAAGATTCACCTCCTGTAAGTACATTTCAAATAGTGTCGTTATAGCCTCACTCAAAGTGAATTCTTAGAGAAACTCAGGCTCAAAGCTTGTCCAATGAACACTCATCTTCCAATGATAGGTTGAACCCCTAAACCACTTAAATGACTATATAATGGCTGAAAAGAGAATTTGTTAGCATGATGCATGTAATGTATAGGCATGTTGTGCATCATTTTCAAAACACATGCGCAAGTCAAAAGTTAACCTTCCAACCTTATTTCTCCCATAAAGGCTATCATACAGTCTTTTTCCTAAGCAAAATCAGCCCATGGGTTAACATGAAACCTAATGAACATGCATGGTCCATGGTAGAATACCAGCAACATACCCTCTCTTTATTTAAAGTGCAAACAAATGCATCTTTGATCACTATATATTTGGGTAATTCAGACAAACAAAGGTAGGTTCATTGGGGCATGTCAGCCTTTGATTAATACCCACCTTATTTTATTAAAATCTAATCGAATATATAGGTATCCATATAGCAAGCATAGTGTTATGGTGCATGATACATGAGAAAAGTATCTATAGCCATTACATGAGGCTTTGGTCTGGTAGTACAACTTTAAGGCTACCCAATCATGGTCCCTGCCAACAGGTCTTACTCATCATGAGTATAATGATCGATCGAGTCACCATTTAATATACCACATGGTATGAGGCTTGGGTTGGTGATTATTCCCTAACACTTTCCTATATTGAGTGAACATAGGGTTATGATTCGAGAATGCACTGTTGGTTAAATGGAGACATCTAACCTAATTTTAAGGCTATAGCATGTTATAATGTAACCTAATTTAGAAAATATTGACATAATTAACCATAAAAACTCATTTATATTAAATCAAACAAGTCATTTTTAGAGAAAAATCCTATGGGTCCCCAGTGGAGTCACCACTGTGACGCAAGCCAAACCTTGTAGGCATCCGATTTGTTCTCAAAAATCCATTTTTAGGCTCAAGACTGGATCAAGGCTCATGTAACTCATAAAGGCCAGTCACTTTACAATGGATAGGGATTTAACCTAATTTGTAATGCCTCAGGCCTCAAAAAGAGAGGACACAATGTCTCAGGATATTCCCATTCATTTGCTAGCGATCAACTTATAAGGGCATCTGCTGGACACCACAAGGTAGGTATTATGGAGTCGCCACCCAATAATATATTAAGAAAGTGAGTTCTCACCTTATAAAGCCAAAACTAGAGATAGTTCAGACTTCACTCCTATTTACATACTTGATGATTACTTATAGTTAATTATTTTAATCCTCTTCTCATGCATTACGAGGTAAAGAGCTAAATGGCGCATTACAAGCACAAAAAAACTGATAAATTGCATAAGTTATTTAAATAAATCATACATAAATTGAAAATTTGATTAATATTTCTCTAATGAGTACATTGGTCCTCGCATGCATATTCACAAAAAAATGCAGTGTTTTGGGTGTTTTTTAGATAACAAATGAGGGCATTAGGCCCACGTGACTTTTAAAGAAAAGAATCGCGTTTACCAATTTTAAAGTAAAAAATATTTGTATTCTTAAAAAAAATCCTTAATTTATATATTACTTTATGGGTGGAAATCATGACATTGGCCCCTTTTGTAGAAAAATCTCACTCAAATTGGTATGAAATCATTTAATGATTTTTTCAGTTAACAGTGCAAGAAATAATTCAACAAAATAATATCAAAATATAATGAAGCAATAAAAGACATGCATAAATCGGGGCTATTAACTATTTTGGGAACTTTGGTTTCCCATGCATATTTTATAAATCTTTATATGACTTTGGGGCTAAAAATATGGACATTAGTCAACTTTATAAAGAACCAATTAATTAAGTAGAAAACACTTAATGTCAATTTCCTAAATTACCGTGCCAAAATGCCTTTTTTACTAGCTATTACAAATTATCATAAAAGATAACAAAATAAATAAATGAATAAGCAAATAAAGCTAAAAACCAATATCGAACTAGATCGGCTCAATCTCTAACTCCCAATTTCTTTCATGCGAACTCATGATGCATTTTATCAAAAACAAAATAAAGTTAGTTAAACAATAAATTTAAATTTTAAGAGAAGAGACAATTAAGAAAAGTTGCCAAAATTAG
Organism: Excoecaria agallocha; assembly: GCA_037975025.1. NCBI lineage: Eukaryota > Viridiplantae > Streptophyta > Magnoliopsida > Malpighiales > Euphorbiaceae > Excoecaria > Excoecaria agallocha. Next base: position 1,652,974 of record CM075809.1, read on the forward strand.
GCAAAAAGGAAAAAAAACAAACTAGAGTAAAAAAACACAAGTGAAAAATTAAAAATAAATGATAAGAAATTAAAATAAAAGGAAAAAAACACATAAAAACCAAAAGAAAATGGCTAAGAGTGAGTCATAGACTCACTTTAAAGGTAAGGAGTGAGTCGCGGGCCCAAGAAAGTGAGTCATGGCTTTGAGTGGGGCATGTCATGACCCATTCCAGAGCGAGTCATGGCCTCACGACTTAAGGTCGTGAGTCACCTCTGGAATGCCAAGTGGCTATTAGAATGATGCCATAACCAAATTTAAACTTCTTAAATTACCTTATAAGACCCTAAAACACATGAAAATACCTTTAAACTTCCTAAAATAAACTCATATGCTAAAAAAAATGCTAAAAACACAAAATAACATAGTTTGCACAAAAACATCATGTGAGAGAAACATGCTTTAGAGAGAGAAAATGACAACTACCAAGCATCAAGCTTAGTTAAATTCACATATAAACAAGATATTCATGTATAAAACACAATATTACACACAAACATACTTCTAAAGCATTATTTGGATAAGAATATCAAGGACAACATAAAGAAGAAACAACAAAAATAGAGCATAGAGAATGCACAAGAACTCAAAATCATAATTTACAAGAAAAAAATTCCTATATTTACACAAGAGCTATAAGTTTGCCTCGTACATTAACTTCGGTGGAGCTACTTCAACAATCCGATGAGAGCACCCCCATTTCCTCCTCCTTCTTTTGTTTGTTCAAAAACCAGATGAAAATAGAGAGTATTTTCCTTGCTTTCTCTCTCTAGATTTTTTTGGTGTTTTTTCCAAGAATTTTGTTACCATCATTTAAGAAAAATAATTACCTTTAAATGCCTTGGATTAGGACTAAAACATGGCAGCAAATTTTTATCTTAAAAAATGATCCTCTGTTTTGCAAGAAAATCTAAAATTTTGGATAGAAAAAATCTAGTCATGGCCTTGACTCAAATGTGGACCCCTCAAAAAATTCAAAAAAATCAATTTATTGGCAAAAAAGAGTGAGTTATAGTTTTGGGCCATGACTCGCTAGTAAGTCACGGCCTTAAGTCAAGTCTAGTGACTCAAATCACAGTCCAAAGGAAAGGGAAGTAAGTCACCCCTTTAGCCCGTAACTCAAAAATGAGTCACAGTATTGACCCATGAGTTAAGGTCGTGACTCATTTCTAAGTCAATCTAGAGCCTGTAGATGTGCCCATTTCACCCATTCTAGAGAGAAACACATACATGCTAATAAAATATCATTTTTGACTCTTAAAACTTGTGACAGAATATTTTTAAATGACCTAGTGTTGGAGGAAATAGAGTGCCATTGCTTCCTGATTATTTTTGAATAACATTATCTTTATTAGGTAACCCTGATAGAGGTTGACTTAGGCCCAATGTCTACACCACCAAAATGGGATTGTACTGTATACACTTTGGCATTGACCTTAATCACTACCAGACTGTAATACCCTAATACCCCCTAGAAGCATACATGGGTGTTCAATAATCAACCTTATCCATATAAAATTTAATACATGGTTATGTAGGATTACACTTATACTAACTACTAGCTAAACAACAAGACATCAAGTAATAATAATAGAAAATGCTACCCTTTTAGTAATTCCTTTAATTATTAAACTTAATGTACTATTAATATGTCTTTACAAAATACACCTATTGGATAAATAGATGAACAAATTACATTCGCATGTCCTGATTCCTAACTTCTAAGTTGGCCGACCACTGTTGTCCCAACTCTAGCCTCTGCTTCTAACAAGTTAACACTTGCACGGATGAAATGCTAGCATACTAAGCATAAAGCTTTGTATGGGTTGAATAATGCATACCAGTAACTACTCATAACAATCACAAAACACTTTTATACAAATGAGGCATAATTGTGCAACAATCACAAGTATAGTATTGAATTCCCATATATCTAAAAAATGGAAATAAAAAATCATGCAGTTCTACCTTATCACATCACATCTTTTTCTACGGCCTTTATACCAAAGTGTCCTTAAGTATCAGTTGTTAATATCTTATAACAAGCTTTAAAACAATTCATTTATTTCACTTGTCAAAAATAGAAGGTAGGAAAACATTAAACTGAAATTTATATTAAATATTATAACCAACCATTAACTATTGAGATAAATTAACAGTCCCAATAGAATAAGCAGTAACTGACCTCATACAGCCCATAAAATATTGTTAATTGCTCGAAATAAAACAAATAAAAAATAGACTTTATACAAACTTGAAAACATTTCTAATAGATTGGGTCAAATAAGAAGATGATAGAATTATAGCAGTTCACATCCAAAATTGCCTGTTTTTCCTATAGTGTGGGTTACGGGTACAAAAGATACCTTCTATGGTATCAGCTAAGGAGGCAAAAGCTTCAAATCAAACAAGACATTATTCTCAAAATAGAAGACATCGTAGTGTCATAGAAACGGCCACAAAACCCTTTCTAGGCATGCCTTGTAATGGCCCAAATATCAGGCTAGTCGGAAATAGTACTTTCCGAAAGTGAATAATGACACCGGGGTGAATAGTATCTCCCTGAGTCGAAAAATATTTTATTGGACCATTAGAAAGAGTAAGTTAGTTGGAGTCCAAAGATATAATTTGAACTGAAAATGAGATCAAATGAACCATTAAAAGTCAAAAATAAGGAAAAAGTCACGGTTCCAGTTAAAAAGATACTTGTGTTAATTGAGAGTTTATTTGGGACTTTAAAAATAACAAATAATCTTTAAAAATTACCATATTTTTCAGATTTATATTAAATGTGATACAGAATCATATGGTAATAAAAAAATTAATGTTACGGTAATTTTGAAAATTGAAATATCGGACTGGTAAAAATGTATCAGATCGAAAAATAGTCTCTGAATAACTCAAAAATATTCATGAAGTCTATTGAATATATTTTGAGAATTTTAGAAGTGTTTTTAAGGATATTTAACCTCTATAAGTAAGAGAAAAATAATGATTTCGGTTTAAATAGTAACCGGTCATCTACAATTTGATCAGGGCTTTAAAAAATAGTAAATGATCCTCAAAAATTGCAGAAATTTTCATTCAAGCCTAAAATTATATGTAGATTATTTTGGATGCAAAAAGCAAATTTTTCTGTAATATCGATATTTTTGGATCGGACCGATTTTATTGAACTGGATCGAAAATGGATTCCGATTGAGCTGAAAATTTACGTGCAATCTATTTTTGGGGTGATAAAAATTATGGAATCATTTTTAAAGTGATTTAAAATTTGAAAGTGAAATAAATGAATTAAAATATGTTATTTGGTAGTTAATGGGCTTGATTAATTAATCTAGGCCCATTACACCTAACCCAAGCCCAAGCCCAAATGAATGGAGTATATAAAGGGGAAGAAACCACTCCTTTGTTCCAGAAAATACCACGTCCAGCAGCTCTCTCTTCTTTTGGGTGGCCAAAACCTTGCTTTCTTCTTCTTTCACAAATTTCTTCTTTAGTTCTTCACTTTCTTACCTTGATCCAAGCATAAGAAATGTTCCTTAGCCTCTCTAGTTGTTGGATCTAAGTTCAACCCAAAGATTAAAGGGAGAAAAGCTAAGGAAAACAAGGATTAAAGGCATGGAGGTCAATTTTAGGTAAGTAAAATCTTGGTTTTTAATTTAATTTCAAGGCATCTATAGATAGATTTGGGTGCCTCGAGTATATTTTTATAATTATTTTGAGTTAAAATGATGGTTATCTTGGTGATTTTGTGAGGGAAAATTTCAGCCAAGGAAGGATATTATTGATGGTTAATGATTTTCATGCTTTCAAGTAAATAAAAGGAAGCTCAAGGGAAGATTATACATGGAAAAAGATTAGTGACTACTAAATCTTAGTAATTTCCATTTAATTTAATGATTTTCCTTAGGGTTTATTAAGGAAAAATTTGTATAATTGATTAAATTTGAAATTGATTGTGTAATAGTGTAATTAGACCTTAATTAAGTGTGTAAAAATGTTTAATTTGGATGAAAAAAATTTATAAGGAATTTTATTGAAGTGACCGAATTTTATGAGGAAGAAAAAAAATGTTAAGTATTTTAGTGATTTTAAGGCTTAATTTAATAGTATATATGTAATAATGCATGCATAAATTTTTGTGAAATTTATAAAAATTATGTGAATATTTTTAGAATATTTATTGAATATGTAATTAAAGAAAAATCGGAAAAGTATATGTCTATTAAAATTTCCCTTAATATAATGTAATTGAACCTTAATTAAGCTTAAATATAAGCTTAATTCAATTGAAATAAATTTTTAAGGAGAAATTCCTTAAGGGCCAAAATTTAATGTTAAAGAAAAAGAATGTGTACAATATGCAATTTAATGAAATTAAACCATAAATTAAGGTATAACATAAAATATAATGTCCATAAGTTTTTAGAAGATTTATGGAATTTATTTAAGAATTTTGAAGCTAATAACAAGTATAAGTAGATAAATGATGAATTGTAGTGAAATAATTCATAAAATAAGTAAAAATGATAATAAATGAAGAATATTGTTCACATAAATTTTTATAGAATTTATGTGATTTATGAGAATATTTTTGAAAAATAAATAGTGAATATTCTTAAGTGAAAATATTGAATTATTGGAAAATAATTCAATAAACAAGCAAAATTTAGTGAATTAATACAAATTAATTTATATTCCCTACAAAAAAATGAAAAAGTTAAATGACGAAATTAAGGAAAATAAAAAGTATAGTAAGTTAAGTAACCATATTGAATTATTCCAAAAGAATTCATAAGTCGAATAAAATTGTGAATTATTATAAATAATTCACAATCTGTATAAAGTATTGAAATTTTCGAATAAACGCAAATTCAGACAGAAAAAGTAAGAAATTGGCTAAAAGTCTAAAAGTAAATAAAATAATTGTAAAAGTAAATTTTTGAATTATAAGGAAATAATTCAATAAGTGCTAAGAAACCAAAAGAGTGAATTATCCTGACATAATTCGCAAAATGTGAAAAACATATTGAGAAAATAATTAGCTAAACATTGGAAGAATAATTAATGATTATAGTGAATTATTGTAACGCAAAAGTGATTGGAAAGAAAAAGAAATTAAAAAGAAAAATTTACTATATGGTCAATAACACTAAAAATAGTGTAATTGATGAAGATGTATTGTTTAAAGAAAATGAATGAAATTATAAAAATTATTGAAGTGTGAAAATTATTCTGAAAAATTAATTAATTGTTTTTGCCCTTAGTAATAGTCAGGTAGTGATTTTCTTATTCAGGATATAATTGGCTAGCCATAGGGACACCCTATATCGTGGTGCAAGTCATGGCGATTTGTTTTGCTATGTGTAGGATCTTTGATCTCCATAGTTTTAGTGTTTTCAGTGAAAGTGAAATGTTTTTCGAGAAATGGTCCATTGGGGATCACTTCTCTCTCAGTGGGATCTTTGGGTCAAGTCCCGAGTATCCTATTTGAGAGCCCTGACATATTACACTAGGGGCGTAAAGAAAGTATAGTGGTAAAAATGTAAAAAGAAAATGAAAATTAATGATTAATCGTGAAAAAGAAAAGACTAAAGTAAAAGAAAATATATATATTCAGGGGCAAAATGATAATTTTTTCCAAAAAGTGTAAAAAGGTAGTAAACAGTCAAATAATAGTTAAAGTATTCAGAAAGTAAATTTTATTGTAAACAGGGACTAAAATGTAAATTTACATATAAAAGTACATAAAACCATCTCTTATATTATTCCTGTGTACTATTCACGTATACGGTACTATTTACATATATAGTTACGATTCAAAAATACGGTTACTATTCACAAAAATGGAAACACTGATTAATTCACAATTTTCACATTAAGTGTAAAGAAACGTAAATTACTTCGATTAGTAGTTTAAAGATCATAATAAGGACCGAAATGTAATTTGCCATAAAAATAAAGATTAAATTGTAAAGTTGCTAAGTAATAATATTACTGGACATTAAATGTTAAAGAATTAATGAATGTCTTTTGATAAATAAATCAAAAGGCTATAGTGATATAAAGAAATGAATTGCAAAATTGTAGGTTTACTATTAAAAGGATAAATTATGACTAATGAAGACATCAAGTAGTGAATAGAAAATTTATCATTTCAATGGCAAATACTAATATAAATTATCAAAGAACTAATATTTGTATTGACCTGATTAAATAAAAAAAAATGAATAGAAAAAGTTAAACTTAAGTCAAGTAAGAGTAATAGCAAAAGTAAGAAAATAAACATAACTTTTGCAATTGAAATTACGAAAGAAAGTGTTTTGAAGTAAATTGAATTGTTTAGAACCAAAGTAAAAAGCCTGCCAAAAATGATATTGATGAATTGAAAAGACTGTCAAAATTATTAAAGATTGTTGATAAAACAAAATAAAAATTGACAAGTTAACGTAAAAATTAGCATAAATATGATAATTATGCGTAGCTTGGAAATTCTAGGATTGGTAGTTACCACTGAGCATATCTAGTGCTCAGCACGTAGTTTTTACTGCGTGCAGGTTCTGAAGATAAGCTGGAGCATAGTACACAGCGGAGTGAAGCTTAAAGAAAAGTATTGTTCAGACCTTTAAGTATTTTTGGCATGTATATACTCAGCTAAGAATAGTAAGACTTTATTGTATTTTGGATTATTTTATTAATAGTAATTTTTGTTATGTCAGTAAATGATTATGATTTGTATGCATTTTATGGAATGTTATGTATCTGTTGTATAAGATTGGTTGTCGGTGTAAAAAAAAAAATTCAGGCAAATCGTTTAAGTTCGTATCGGAAGGAACTATTTCCGTTGAGGGTGTTACATGCCTTTTATCTATATCCAAGACTTTTCATAGAACATGGCATAGATAATGGAAAATTAGTGATAACATTATGTAGCATATACAGGAGATACCTTAAAGGCATCACAGAAGAGACAATAAGTCTCAAAATCATAAATTAGAACAAAATGACATGCCTTTAAACCAACGAAGCCATCAGGACAAAACACACATAAATTATCCATCGACTATACATCTTTTCAATAGATTAAGTTACCTAACCAGAAATAATAAAGTTGTTACACTTATAAATATAACACACACACAAACACATATATAAGTACTAATATATATCCTAACTTGCATAAAAGAGTAATTATGTTCACCAAAAGGTTAAGTTACAAGTTTAAGGGTCAAAATATATAAATTTCTCTCTAAACTAAACAACACTCCAGAGGAACACCAGAATCCTATGTTATGACCCATACTAATGCAACAAAACTTGGCCCATGTGTAAGGACTACTCTAATACTTGCTGGTTCCTATTACCATGTGCACTATCTTTCATACAAATAATGCATATTATATCTCATTTGTTCACATATCATATTATTCTCAATAATATATGATCACATCAATGCATTGGAAATAGGCTACATAAGAGGAAGGTTCTTTATACATTATAATTGTAATAATAGCATTCTTTACATTACACTTTTCTTAGAAAAATATAAAATTTACAATAAAAAAAACATAGCCAAAAAGATATCATCATCTCCATACTTTGACTATTCTTAAAGCTGGTGTTGGCTTCACTATTGTTTGCTTTATCCCCATTGAAGAGTCCTATCTTGAGTACCTACACGGATGAACACTCATGTTAAGCTATATAGTTTAGTGGGGAACAATAAATATGTGAACAACCACTCACAGTGGTCATTCTCATACACACACAATATGTAACAGTAATCAAATACATTTATATTGATTATACATCATACCACAATTAGTTAAGAAACATTACTGCATATATAATTCACAATGTAAAATTTACCATATATACAACATATCATTATTTAGTAATAAGTATTCAACATCCATTTAACTTTTCATTATTCCCTATGAATGCCTATCTAAGTTCTATGGGTGTCGATAATGGGTATTGTGGATACCCGTAGGTATCAATCACATGAATACCCAAAAGTATTAAACTTGTGGACCCAAATGGGGTCGAGATTTTGGTCCTCAATGGGGACATACTATGGATCAAAATGAGGTCGAGACCGTGGTAACTGCATCTGTACCCTATAGGCATGCCTATCTATCTATCTATCTATCACCAAACTCTATGTATAGGCATTGATCATTTCATATATCATTTCATCTATTGTATCTAATTCCTCACATTGCATCATATTGTATAGTTATACATGTAAATGTTCATAAGTAATTATGATAGTGTAACCTAACTATCAGCGTATAATTTCAATAATATAAACATGTATATATATATGCATTATCTAATGGAAGTATTATAAATCATGTAAACTCACACACACACACACACACACACACTTTGGTACAAGTTCATATATATATGCATTTATAAGCTCCCATATGCTTGTTTATAATGCATACTATGTTTTGTCATGCACAACATATGGCAGCAGAAAAATGTGAAAGAAAAGGAGAAGAAAGAAGCAAAAATAGGAGGAAAATAGGTTCTATCATGAGCACAATAAAGAGTGGTTGGCCAGTTGAAATTTCCCCTGTTCACAAAATTTTGTTGACTGCTTTAAAAATTTAAATTGTACATCGATTTAGACGTACTAAATGACTTTTTCAAGCAAAGTGATCTTTCAAAAACTTGTTTACCTATGTTTCCAGTTTCTAAAAAATTAAAAATAATTCCATTTGGGTATTTAACTCTTTAGATATTCATTAAACAAGATAGATTACTCATAATGATAGGGCAGCAGACACAGTTAGAGTTCAAACTCAATTTTCATCCTCTTACAAGGAGAATTGAAATTCAAATTATTCATATGAAATATAGATTTATTAGTTTAGTTTCCAAACCAACTAGAAGCATGCAATTTGAATCTTTATAACTCATTTTATAATCAAAATAGTGTGACTAGGTCTAGTGAATCCAAGAATAGATTCTTACTATTTTGAGGGTGACTTTCCTATTTCGGTTCCTTTGGCCCCTTAAGCATTATGTACATGTTTTCATCTTACCAACACAACTAAAATAATATCTTAATGCACTCTACACAAGCAATCACATGCACACAAAGATTTATAAGTTTTTATACCTTTTTAGCTGATTAACTCTTCAATCCTTCTCTACTATCTTTTCTTTGCCTTTAGCTTTTCCTTCTTATACATAATGAAATCACCAATTAACATGCTGGATTAGGATTCATTCCAATTGGGTTGCCATTTATTGGATCGAAGACACACTAGCGACCTAGCTAGACCAAGGCTGGTCTCATTGGGTTGATTAATCTTCCAGAATTTTGCAGATGGCTTTCGTGCCTAAATTGTTCTAACCATCACACTTACATAATACTCTTATGAACATATATTAAATCAATATCAATCTTAACATTCCATATGTAAGCACCAGGTCCCAAAGAGGCTTTTGTTAGGGTTACCTAATGAAGAAAACTACTCCTTTAAAAGCAGTGAATTAAGGATGGTGAATCCATTTCATGTTGAAACTATTCTTTAGCAAATGTTTTGTATTTGATTTATATAGCCGAGCAGTACAAAGGGTTAAATGATGAGAAATACCCTTAATGAGGGCTTAAAATTGAGTTAGGTAGATTTATAAGCCTTGTGCACCTATGCATATAGGCTCATACACCCCTGTACACAAGGGAAATCTCATTATTAACATAATGTTAGGATTTTGCCATTTTTGGCATTGTACAACCTTGCAAAGAGTAGGTACAGTCATGCACCATCAAAAATCATGGCTTTTCAGGTAAGTTATCCTAGGCACTTGAGATGCATGGCCGTACACTCTTGCTGGTATGGCCGTACACTCTAAAAGTATGGAAATTCCCAGAAGGTAGGTGGGCAAGTGGCTAACTTTTTAAGTGTACATCCATGTATATCTCTATGCACACATGTACACTCTATGCCATGATTTACCACTTTCTTATATGATTAACTGTGCCTTTAATTTTATATTTGCTCTTATCTTGCATGAAAAGAAAAGGGATAACATAATTAACCTGAAAGTCATTATATCACATTTATTAAAGGTAAAAATAACAACGAAGTTTCGAACCCTCTTTGGGTTTTTTGGCCTCACGAGGTTGGAACATCCTTTTTTTTCCAATGCTCTATTGGGTGGCGACTCGTTACTATCAGCCTTGTAGTGCCCAACTAGATGTTTTTCGGCTATTGAGATGGGGACACTTGGGCATGCCATATCATACCTTTTGAGGTTTAAGATTTGGCAAGTCAAGCTGAGTTTTTTTCCTATCACGAAGCGACCATCGGCCTAGGCAGGGAACCTTAACCTGGTCCTAATCTGAAAGTGGGACTGAACCACTAAAAGTTAGAGGTTTTCTCACTCGAGCTCAATAATCCCTTGGTTTTGAGGGTAAAATTGGGTGTCAATTTGAAAGACATGCGTCACAGTGGTGACTCCACCAGGGATATTTTCGAGACTTAACTCTGAAACCACTTTTGATTTTTGTGACATAAAAGGCTTTCGGATAAGAAATTTTATCTATTTTCAAAATTGCATTAAAATCATGCTAGAGCCTTAGAATAAGTTAGGCATCCCATTTTTCTAACCCCGGTGCATTCTTAAAACACTCTTTTATAGTTCACTCAATCAAGGGTAGTGTTAGGGATAATTACTACCCCAAGTCTACTACCTTATGGTATATCAAATGGTGACTCGATCGGTCGTTATACTTGTGATGAGCTAGACCCATTTTTAGGGACTATGCTTGGGTAGCCTTGTAATCGAATACCTAGACCAAAAGCCAATGTAATGGCATAAAAATCTACACTATGATGTTTGTACTAATCTTGCATTGTTTGTGATGTGGATTCTTGTGTATTAGGCATACCTAGACAAATTTGGATGTTTACTTTATCAAAATTTACCATGCCCCAGTGTGACACGCGCTCTTCCCTATATACTTTTCCTTTCGAGTCATTGACACTTGATTTCACCCTCGAATCTAAAGGATTGTCGAGCTCGGGTGAGGAAACTTTTGAACTCTAGTGGTTTAGTCCCACTTTTAGGGTCAGAACTAAGGTAAGGTTCACTACCCAGGCCAATAGTCGCTTCGTGATAGAAGAGAGACTTAACTTGACCTGCCAAATCATAAACCTTGAAAGGCATGATGTGGCATGCCCAGGTGTCCTTACTTCATCGGTAACAATCGATAGCCGGGTGGCATCTAGTTGGACACCACAAGGCTGATGATAAGGAGTCGCCACCCGATAGGATATTGAAAAAGAAGGGTGTTTCGACCTTATGAGGCTAAAAACCTAGAGAGGGTTCAAAACTCCGCTCTTATTTTTATCCTTGATAAATGTGATATAACACCTTTCAGATTAATCGTGTTATCCCTTTTCTTACATGCAATATTAGAGCAAATATAGAAATTAAAGGCACACCTAATCACATAGGAAAGTTGTAAATCATGGTATAAAATAAAGCAATATAGACATCCATAAATCGAGTAGTTTATTATGACCTTTTTAGGTGAGGACTTTGGTCCTCATATGTAGATTATTGAAGAAACGTTTCATTGTGAGATCTTAAAAATAGGGACTTGCCAGTCCAAGTTTTATTTAAAAAATGTCTTATATTATTTAATTATATAAAAAATCATTTACATTATTAAAAGCTTTACATGTAAATTTTCTAGGCAAAAATATAGATATTGGTCTAACTTTATTAGTAAAATATTTCAATTAATTACAATAAATATTTTTGGTGACATTTTTCATGTGCAGTTGAAAAAGTATTTTTACAGTAAAGAGAAAGGATAGTGAACTTACTTGGAGCGCTTTCCGATCATATACACAAAAAAGGCTTTATTCCACAAGAGTAACAATAATAACAATAACAATGACAACCAAAATAATAATGATAATAATAAGGAAAATAAAAAAAAAGGATATTCACAAAATTGATTTAAATTATACAAACAACAGAAAAGAATAAGGATCCAATGTGTATGTCAAAAAATGCATGAAAGCACGCTTTGCAATATACGATCGACTCTTTTACCTTAAAAAGTAAGAAAACATATTTCAGGCCAGCATCGTTTAACGAGCGGGTGTGTATCAAACAATACACAATTGTATTGGCCTGATAATGGTGAGTTTTTTTTTTCTTTTTAAAATAAAGTCCTTATTGACAATGGATCCAAAAGGGAGCAAAAAGGAAGACTAAATACAAAGATGAGTTTTTAAACCAGATTTTACTTTGAGAAAATTGATTTTAAAAATAAACAAAATAGAATTTAAAGAAGATAGCCTAATGATTTCTATCACAAAGTAATATACCCTTTTAAAGGGTTTAACAACTTAAATCTAGTAGAGATTAATGTATAATAAGAAATAGTAGATGAAAAGGATGGCAAAATTTATTATGATCATAAAAATAACGAGAATGGCTTTTTATATTACCTTCAGTGCACTTACTCGATTAAACTATCAAATGTCGGATTTATTGACCCTTTATGGCATTGAAACAGCCAAAAGTAGTTGAAAGAATTAAGAGCTAAATGCCAAAAATCCCTTTTTTGCTTAAAAACTTTAAAAGCTTTTGGAATTTTTCAAAGATCTCCCTTTTGAAAGACAATGTTAACTATTACTTCAAAATTTAAAAAACTAAGCAACCAACCCTTTGAAAGAATTTGAGCAAAGCTTATATAAGAGTGAGTATGCAATTGTGCATTAAGTATGCATGGTTGTACACTTAAATGGTGCCTCCACTTGTCCACTTACCTCATGAGGAAATTCACCAACTTTTGAGTGTACGATCATACCAAAGGAATGCACGGCTGTACACTTTAAAAGTAGGTCAACTTGCCCGAAAAGGCAAGATTCTTTGTAATGCATGGTTGTACACTCCTTATGCAAGGCTGTACATTTCTAAAAATAGGCAAAACCTAACATTTAAGCCAAATAATGAGATTCTTTCGAGTGTACAGGATTATAAGTCATAAATGCACAGTGTGCAAGGCTTATTAAGCCTACGTAACTTAATTTTTAAGTCCCCAGTTAAAGGTATTTTTCATCGTTTGACCCTCTATGCCACTCGGCTACCCAAATCAAGCTCGAAAACATTTTAAAAATGCTTTTCAAAAAATAATTTCAACACAACAAAGGGTCCACCGCCCTCGATTCACTATCTTAAAAGAAGCAGTTTTCCTCATTAGGTAACTCTAACAAAAGCCTCCTTAAGACCTAGTGCGTACACCCGGTAAGCCCATTTTGATTTGCATTGGCCATCCAAATATGCATTGATCAAAACCTTTTTGTGTGCTTTTCTTGAGAGGTGTTATGCTGTTGAATTTTTTTCGCGTGCCATACATATTCATCAAGGTCCCCTGTTGATCCATGGATTAAGCCCACCTAGGAAAGAGGACGTTGACCATGTGTGTGGGAGAAATAAAGTTGAGAGGATTCTTACGTGTGGTTGTTGATGTTGCATGTCACGATCATGCATCAGTATTTGCTCATGCATCATGCTGACAACCCCTATTTTGGTAACTATAATAAGGCCATCATTTTCTAAGTGGTTTGGGGGTTCAAACGGTCATTTGGTTAAGTAATCGTTTACTAAACACACAGAAGAGTTGGTATTAAGGTAGAGTTCAAAAGTGGGATCTGAGTTGAGCATATACAATGTTTCAAAAGAATTTTCAGATGGGTACTCAGAACAGTCAGAAAGGGAAGTTATGGCTGAAATCACTCCCTCAGTTGGTTTCTTTGGTTTCTAAGATGCCAATAAGAGGATGGATGATCTTGAAAGAAAAATGATGTCAATGTTTGCCAGTCTCACAACCAATTTGGCTTCAGTCTCAATTACTCAACCTGTAGTGCCAACTGTTGCTCAAGTTAAATCGACTCTTATCGGGGAGATTCCAGTAGCTTTTGTCATAATGCCCCCTCTAGTAGCAGATATTAGGAATGTAGCTTCGTGAGGAATAGAAAGGAATGTTGCTCGAGGGGGTCCCAAATATAATTTTATAACTAATAAGGAGGATGAATTATGGGCCCTTTAAGTACTAAAGAACATTATCCCTAAGGAGGAAAATCCTATCGTGAGAAAAATAGAAGAGAAGTTAGAGGCTTTGACTAGGATGTTGTTAGTTGGGAAAGCAATCAATCCCAAGGATATTGATTTAAGTGGTGAAAATGCTTTGCCTAGTCAATTTAAGATGCCTGACTTGATGAAGTTTGATGGTACATCCGATCCATTGGTCCACATCAAACAATATGTCCTGCTCATGAAAAAGACTGCCTCACTAAAAGACAGAAAATGGATCTCTTTAATCTCAGTCTTATGGGCCTCATTGTTGACTGGTATTATAGTTTGGATAGAAAGAAAAAAAGAAGATTGGGAGAGGTTGACGGAGGAATTCTTCAGGCAATATGACTGTAGCACACATATGGAAGTTACCCTGAAGGATTTGGAGTTGTTACAACAGAAACCTAAAGAGTCCTTCCACGAGTACCTCACTCAACAGAGAAATAGAGTGATGGAGATGAAGAAGAAACTTGATACACAAGATCAGATCTACCTATTCATTTGAAGTGCCAGTTCTTACTTGAAGGAAGATCTTAAAATAAAGGGGTTAAAGGATTAAGAATCTTTGAAAGACAGCAATTGAAGCTAAGGCAGAATATTTAGTAAAGAAAGCCAGTGCTGTAAGTTCAAATAATAGAAATTATAACAATAATAAGAAAGGTTTTGGAAGCTCAGGGTTCAGTAAAATACTGGTAGTAGTAGTAGTAGTAGAGGTAGCAATGGAAGGAATGTTGAGGTATCAGCGATGGAAGTCAAATAGCATCATTACTTAGAGTTAGGCAAGTCATTATCCTGGTACCTTATTCATTTGATGAAAGAAAGGAAGTTACAACCAATGCCATCCAAGCTTGTAAGGAGTCAAGGCCAGCCAAGACATAGATTTGATTGGTATTGTGCCTTTCAACAACACACAGGGCATGAGATTGATTATTGTTGTACCTTGAGAGACCATATCCAAGACTTGATTGACTCTCGACAAATTCCTGATCTAGAGAAGAAAGCCAAGAAGAAGGAAGCCTATAATGTTATGCCATCCCCAGTGTTTATGGTTGGGTCTGGGTTGCCATAATGGTAAGTTCTTAAGGATTTATATGGAAATGAGTATTTGACTATCACGCGTAAGGCTCGAGGAACCAGTAATGATTCAAATCTAAGTGCAAAAGGGTTGAAAGAAGCAAGAGAATCAGTTCAACTAGTGGATATATGGGATACAAGCAATGAATTGGGCTTAGTTAAGGCTAAAGAGAATCCAAAAGACCTATAGGAAACTAATGAAGATGAGAAGAAAGTGACAGATAGAAAGATGGTTCAAGTTGTCACCAGAATCAGCAAGTTCATATAGGAAACTAGAGTTAAGAGGCCACAGGAACCTAGAGTTAAGAGGCCACAGGAACCTACTGCTCCTATAGAAGAAAGAGCCACGAAGGATAATTTAGTCTTGAAGCAACTTAAGAAGAAACCTGCTCAGATTTTGATCTAGGACTTGCTTAGGCAATTGTCTTCCCAATGCTAGAAGTTGGTAGAAGCTTTGTGTGAGTCAACTATTGCTACTACCATATCTCTTTTTAAACTATTAAAAATGGTGAAAGGGGATTCTGAAGAAAAAGATTATGTTGACTAATGCGAATCTGCCATTGGAAAGATGCAAGTATAACTGCCCTTTATACATTAGGGCTGACGTGAATGGCAAACACACTGCATGTGTAATGGTAGATAATAGTTCTTCTATCAATGTGTGTCCTTTTACGTTGATGATAGCCTACGATATTGACAAGACTATGCACACTAAGTCTCAAATTACTATAACAACTTATGACAACTCTAAAAGGTAGGCTGCTAGCACTTTTAGGGCAATAGTGAAGACAAAGCCTATCGAGACTGATATAGAGTTTACAGTGTTACAAATACTGGGTCATTTCTCTCTATTATTAGGATGACCTTGGTTTCACAAGCTAGGAGGGGTCCTTTTCACCTTACACCAAATGGTCTAAATTTAACACAAATGAGGTATGGTTACTATCAAGACAATAAAAGAGAACTCAGTTTCTACTTTAAGTATAGATAATCAGCCTTTCAACGGGTTTTGTGTAGCTGAAATTGCTATTAAGGAAGAAGAAATAGATTCTATAAGCTATCATGTTGTTAATATGATGACGAAAATGAATTACTTACCGGACGCCAAATTGGGAAAGAACTCTTAGGGGATCCCTACACCTATCGCTCCCATTAGTTAGAAAGATAGGATAGATTTGGGTTATTATAAGGGTAATGCTAAGAAACAACATGAGATATAGCTAGGAAAAGTTCCTCATATATTGGAAAGCTTCGTGCCAGCATTTGAGGAGTGAAAATATTGTGGAGAGGCTGAACCTATGATAGTTCAAGGAAAGAATATTCCCAAATTTGAAATCTTTCATGATGTCTTTGATTGGTCGACTGGAACCATCAAACTTGTACTAGGGTTATGGGATAAAGAAGTCATGGCCAAGCTTGTCGATTTGGATTTAGGTCACCCCAAGGAGGTATTAATGCTAGAGTTATTAGCCACCAAGGCTAAAGGCAAAGAGAAGATTGAATGTGAGGCTATAATTCTTGAGAAGGAGACGCCATCAGAAGAAGGAGAGGCATCTGTTGCTGCATTGGCTGTCTTTGATTTAGAGAATGATTCTTTAGCTGATGTAATTTATATTCCTAAATTGTTTTGTAATGATGTAGCCTTTCTTGCTCAAGTTAATAAATTGAATAACTTTGCTTATTTGTGCAATGTCTCATATGATTACATCATGCATGATTATAACCATAACTCATTCATATTTGACATTAATTCAACAAACACTACTCCATTTAATCTCGGAACCCAAGATAACCTTAAAAAGATCTTGATTGCATCCGACATAACTATTGAAAAGAGGATAAAATTCAAGAGAATATTGAAAAAATACAAAAAAGTGTTTTCCTAGACCTGCGAAGACATGCTTGGGATTGACAGAGATGTTGCAGAATATGCCATTCCAACATACCCAAATAGTAAGCCAGTAAAGCAGAAGCTTCGAAGACTTTGGTCAGAATGGGCAACAAAGGTAAAGCAAGAAGTGAAGAGACAAATTGAAGCAAAGTTCTTGGTTGAGGTCTAGTACCCTAGTTGATGATTAATTCAGCTACAAGGGAGGGACATTTTAAGGCTCTAGAGAAGTTTTTTCAATAGATTGATAAGTACAATCTTCGTCTCAATCCAAAAAAGTGTGTGTTTGGGGTGACCTCTTGCAAACTGCTAGGGTATGCAGTCAGTCAAAAGAAGATAGAGGTGGATCCAGCAAGGTAAAAGCCATTCAAAAAATGCCAGTACCAATAAAACAGAAAGAAATTAGAGGGGTTTTAGGATGGATTCAATACATCAGTTGGTTCATTGCTAAGCTCACCTCCTTATGTGAGCTGATTTTCAAGCTTTTAAGAAAGGATCAGCCGGTTAGATGGAATGACAATTGTCAAAAGGCCTTTAACACCATTAAGCAATACTTGCTACATCCTCTAGTCCTCCAGCCACCCAACTCATCAAAGCCCTTAATCCTATACGTAGTAGTGGAACAAGGTTTAGTAGGAGCCATGTTGTCTTAAGAAGATGATGCCAAAGCTGAGTTCGCCTTGTACTATCTAAGCAAGAAGTTTCTGCCATACAAGACCAAGTACACAAATGTGGAGAAGATTTGCCTAGCTATGATATGGGCCTCAAAGAAATTAAGGCACTATTTCCATTCCTCCAAGATCTAAACGATGGCTAAGCACAACCCACTCAGATACCTCCAGTCAGTACTATCCTTACTAAGGAAAATGGGAAGGTGGTTGTTGCTCTTACAAGAATTCAAAGTGGAATATGTAACTAGGAAGACAATCAAATTAAAAGGGTAGTTGAAGAGTTTCTTACTGATCACCCGTTGAAAGAAGACTAGGTTGAATATAAATTTCCAGATGAAATTGTTAGTGTCATAATGGTTTAAGGTTGGCAAATGTACTTTGACGAAGCTACCAATAATAGAGGAGCAAGAGTAAGAGTCATTCTCATTACACCCGAAGGCGAGAAAATCCTTTTAGCCAAATAACTAGGGTTCAAAGTGACCAATAATGAAGCAAAATACGAAGCCTATTTACACGGAGTAAAAACCTTGATAACACTCAAAGAAAAAACTGTCATGGTGTTCGGGGATTCATCCTTAGTAATTCACCAAGCCAAGGGCAAATAGTCCATCAAGAAGGAAAGGCTAGTACCTTATGTAGAATACCTGAGGAGATTGAGCAGTTAGTTCGAGGCATGCACTTTTCAGCACGTACCGTAAGATGAGAACTAATTGGCAAATGCCTTGGCAACCTTGGTATCTATGTGGGACAACCCCGAAGGGATAATCATGAGACCAGTGATAGTCACAAGCTTAACCAAGCCTTGTTTTAAAAGTGAGAACCTCATGAGTTTAGACGGATTTGAAGATAAGCCCTAGTACTATGATGTCCAGAGTTATTTAAAGACTTCTAAGTTCCCTAAGGAAGCAACAAAAAAAGACCAAAGGATAATTCAGAAATTGTCTAGTTAATCCATCACTGTAAATGGGGTCCTATATAAGAGACAAGATGATGGCATTCAACTAAGGTGCCTAGATAAGAGAGAAGCGAAAAAAATTCATGGAAGAAATGCATGCAGAGGTATGAGGGGCCCATATGAATGGATTAACATTGGCCAAAAAAATATGCAACAAGGATTCTTTTAGTTAACCATAGATGTTGACTACTCCAAATATGTGAAGATGTGCCATCAATGCCAATAATATGCTGCCTTAAGTCATCTACTAGTCTCAGAGTTATGCAATCTATCCTCACATTGGCCTTTTTAAGCTTGAGAGCAGCTTGCCTCCTCTCTTTTTTGCTCCAAATTCTTCACATTCTTTTGCCCCTTAAGCCATAATTCCTCTATTGATTTATAAGGTAAGCTTTAATGATTATTCATTTAATGAATTATAGTGATGATTTGAGAAATAGAAGGAAAATTTCAAACTTAGGAATTTAGAAAAATTGGGAAAAATGCTAGATTTGTGGTTTATTAAGTTACGTGGGAAAAATGAGTGAGTAATTAGTTAGAATTTCTCTAATTTGAGTATGTAAATATTTTTGGTTAAAGAATTTAAATTGGATTTATGAATTATTGAAAGGAATATGAAAGTAAGAGAAATGGAAGAAATGTGATGAATTAAAGCTCTTGAGGGTCGAAAGTGAATAAATTGATAGCAAAAATAGGTTAGTGTTCAAGCAAATTTATTTTTCCATATATTTGTGTTTTATGTAGCTTGAGACTTTTGAATAGGAATTAAATTTAATGAAGTTAATGATAAAATATTGAATTTTAGGATAAGTAGTGATTATGCATGTGATTCATTTTGAATTTTAAGTCAAATATGTGTATTTCCTAATTAGTATTGATTGAGTTTGACCTTAAAATAGTTAATGTAATTATAATAAAATTTCAATTGGACCATAGTGATGATGAAAAGATGTCCCTTAGTCCTCTCAGGAAATTGAAATTTTTAAGGAAGCATGCTTTAAGTTTGAAGGAGATTTTGAATTAAAAGTTATGATGGTTAATAAATTTGATGAGTAAGTAGGTGCTTGCGAGTTAAGAAAAGCTTAGTAGTAATAAAAGTGTAAATGTATGTTGGATGCAGAAGTAAAACATGAAGTTAGTTAAATTAATGTTTAAGGATAATATCATATGTCTAATTGGTAAGATTTAAAAAAAATTAATTACTACGTCTTAATAGAGTAATGGGATAAGATTGGTATGCCAATTAGGAGACCCTAACTGTATATATATATATATATATATATATATATATATATATATATATATATATATATATATATATATATATATATATATATATATATATATATATATATATATATATATATATATGCACTAAATTGTATTTTCAGATTGACAGAAATCCCTGACCTTAACAGTTGCCTCCTATTCCTTTCTCTCCCCTTCTTTGATTCTTTATATATATATATATATATATATATATATATATATATATATATATATATATATATATATATATATATATATATATATATATATATATATATAACGGTGAATTTTAATAATTTCGGTTTAGTTCTTTTAATTTTTCAATTTTAAGAATCGAATCAAACCACATTTATCAAAATTTTATTTCAGTTTAAAACCGAAAAAATCAAAACAATCGAACCAAATAGATCAAAATCTATTCGGATCTATACAACCCTACCTTTATTGTTGCCACTATTGCTAAATTTTTTCTAGGTAATGTCTCTAAGCTATATAGCATTCTAGCCATCATTGTATCAGATAGGGACAAATTTTTTTCTGGAGGATTTTAACAGGAATTGATGAAGTTGTTAGGCAAAAAGCTGCATTTCACAACAGCTTACCACCCTTTGTCTAATGGGCAGACAAAGAGGCTCAACAAGCCAACAAATGGCTCAAATGGTTAAGCCTGGCTGAATACTAGTACAACGTCAATTTTTATTCGGCCATCAAAATGAGCCCATATCAAGCAATTTATAGACAACCCCTTTTTCTACCTGCTATCCCTTCTCTTTAAGCGTCTATACTGATAGTAGAAGAATGCATGTAGTCTAGGGGAACCATGAACTCCTTCCTCAAGGAGCAGTTGGCCACCTCTAAGAACAAGATGCAACAGTATGCAGACAAGGGAAAAACTAAAAGAGAATTTCAAGTAGGTGACCTGGTATTCCTCAAGATTCAATCTTACAGACAGCTAACCTTGGCTTTTATGAAGTCCCTTGAGCTGACAGCGACGTACTATGGGCATTACAAGGTGTTAGCTAAAATTCAATTGCAAGATACATCCTGTCCTCCATGTTTCCCTCCTCAAAATTAAACTTGGAGACACAACATCCCTTTACCCTCCCTACCATCCCTCACTTATGGAGAATTCTCAATCCAATCTAAAAGGGTGCTAAATACCAAAACTCTCCTCGCTAGGGCCAACCACATCAAACAACTTCTAATCTAGTGGCAAGGGTTACCTTCCATTTACTCCACTTAGAAAGATGTTCACTAAATCCAACATTCGTTTCCAATCTTTTTGACTTCTTAGGAACAAGAAGTTTCTCAAAGGTCAAATTGTCAATTAAGTTGCCACAGATAATTTTATTAATTTATTTTATTTTAGTTATAATTGGCAAGGCAGTTGGTTCTACAATTGCTATTCTAGACTTTCTTGTTTTTGGATGAACATGGATTACATGTGCACTTATCATCGTTGCACAGCTGTCCATTTTTTTTTCTCCTATATAGTTGTGACGTGCCTTTTGGGACCAGAATGACTAGTACATATCTAAATATTCCCTTCTCTTCTCTCTTCCTCTCCCAAATCTGCCTTTTGTCTTGTCTATTTTTTCTCTCTTTTCTTCCCCTCTTCTCCAATTTCTCTCTAATTTCTACTGGATTTCTTACCCGCTAACAGCCATTAATCAATTGTTAGGATTAGTCCTAACAACTACCCACCCAATCAAGATGTTCACCATAACGAGGTTATGAAACCCGAATCAGCTAATGAGCAAACAGCAAGAAAAGGAACCTCTTATTGCCCACCAAACAGCCCAAAAACAAGAGTAACACTTCACAGATCGCCAGCAGAGCGTTTGTGAACTTGGATTTCCTCCCATCTGCACCTTAATATATACCATTTTCTATTACATACAATTATTAATCATACTACTGTAACTTAGATTCTGATTTAAACGGAGAATTCAACAAAGTGAAAAAGAAATGAAAAACAAGGGAATCAGACCCAAGCAATTAGAGCTTATAACGCACGTACTTGGTATTAAATAGTTATACCTCAGCTGTAATTGAAATGATTTCTCTGCTACATTTAAAATGCTGTACAGTCCACCTGAATGGGTTTTATGTTATTTTACATGCTCGAGATGGTTCTCCTAACCGAGCCAATGATACCTTCAAGTTACTGTAACACCAAAGAGGGACTTTGACCCTGTTTTTCTACGCTCAAAATTCAACGTTTTCCCAAGACCAGCCTTTCATTCTGCTCTTTTCCCAGCCACTTGATGAATTCGGAAACTCGTGTCCATAACATCAACAATTGAAAAGGAAATGGTTGACAATAAGATTTCCTCAAATGCTACTGCTGCTGCTCATATATCTGCATGTATGCCTCAGACAGCGCAACCATTTGAGGAAGAGTTTCAGAAACATGCAGATCCTGCATCTCATACCTGGAAAACATATAAAATAAATATATAAACACGAACCAAAAGATTAATGCATGTAGCTGTTAATTATTTTCAAATCCATAACAGATTAGTAATAAAATTACCAAAGCTCTTCAGATTTCCGCTGCACAAAAACTCTGTAGAATCCCTCCTTGGGTTTTCCATCATGAACAATATTGGCAATTAAATCATACTTCGAGCGCAATCTCTCATTCTCTTTAGGCAATGGCAAAGGAATATAATCCTTCAGCTCCAAGTTCTTCACAGGAAAGTTAACTGCAATATTAAAATCAGTTAGCATAAAGCTGTGCAAACCAAGCCAAGTTCCATGCATTTGTTGGCATTCCAAGATTCACAATTCAAATCCCAAATAGCTCACCTAAAGTTGGATTTTTCTCGATGAAGAAGTTGTTCTTCTTAAACCGCTGCATGTGGAGAATTAAATACTGTGGCAATCTAGTGACTCGGTATTTCATCCGAGCTACACGAGGACGAACAACTTCAGTAACCATCTCACCATCAAATTTCTTCAAAATATTGAACAGAGGAACCTAAAATATAGCACAAGTAAATTAAACTTTACCCCCTTGATACAAACATGATATCTAATGAAGAAAAAGTACTTGAGCAGACAAATCAAAAAATGAAGATGCTACAGAAATGCAAATAAATTTTAACAGCAAAAGAGAGAGGGGGAGGGGAGGGGACCCTAAGAATTTTCCCCAAATCCAGTCCTATAGATTACTTGTGCCCATTTCATTAGAGCACCCAATACAAGATGCCAATATGACAATAAGAAACCTAAACACATTTCAGCCTTTTCGTTTAATTTAATCGCTTCAACCCTGCTGCAGTGCAAGAAATTGAATCCTCAAATTTAACTGTTCTCAGTTCACTGCACACATTATAGCTAACAGAACTATGATTAACTGTTAACTTTGAACCCTCGACGAAGAAGATATGCCATTTCAACTCCCCAAATCCAACCAGCATTCTCTTTGTTTAACTCCCCATCACCACCAGCACCAAACTCCTTAAGCTCCGGTACCACCACTACACATCCAGCAGCCTTCTAACCTAGCAAGCTTGAATGAACACCAAGCAAAAGTCAAAAAGAAAAAAGGTTGCCCAGTCATCATATAATTTATCCCTAGCAACAAGCAATCTACACCAGAAGCATCACCATTATTTCACAAGGGCCACCTCAACAATTCAGGGACTCAGCTATCAAGGTATAACAAATTGCTAAAAGCAGAGGCACCAGCTAAGCTTTGGTCTCAAGTGGCTGCCAATAAACACAAGGTTATGCGCTTGGTGTCCCGCCATTGCAGCAAACAGCAAATTGGAATTCTAATTTCCCCAAGTGTAAAGGAAATGGGCATTCTATAACAAATCAAATACACAATATAAGTTTCATGGACTGCATTCCGTGATGTAAAACTCCACGAGATTGAATATTAACGATTTTTAATGTACAATGCTTGATGTTTAGTTTTGCATATGCTATGATATCTTTTGCTTTCATGGGCACCTCTTGGACCTATTTCCGGATTCTCATTTATAATCAGTCAAAATTATCTACAGAATCATTCTATGGGCATTATGTTGCCAATACCAAAAGGATAATCAATGATCCTGGCAGAACTCCAGCACAACATTAGGGGTAAAAAATACTCAAATCTATATTAGCAAGACACAATAACAGTATGATAGATGTAGAAGAAATTGCTACAAGGCAAATTCATAGAATGCATCATACAGCCTATATGCCCAGGAATTTGATCCAGCTATTTAAAATTAACTTCCAAGAAGGAAGCACCTTCATATTCATTTCGGAACAAGCAATCTCTTGTATGCCAACCTTGAAGGCAATCAGATATCAACTGATTCTGCCTAGTTTGAAAGAATAATAACTACAATCCAAAAATCTACCGACTTTTTAGATGTAGGCAATAAGAAACATAAATGCAAAAAATAAAATCAATTTTTAAGTACTTGAGAAACTTAGCATTATGGTGTAAGTTAAAATATAGAGCTTCGTCAGAATACTATCAAGCTATGTTACTCGGACTCGGGTACAGATGTCGGATACGGATACGCATCCATGTGTCGGACTTGTAAATTTTCTAAATAGAAAATATGTGGATACGGATCCAAATTTAAGATACGGGTACGTGGACACTGTTAGAATTTAGAAATACTAGTAAATATTTTTAATTTCAAAGTTAAAGCTGCCTATTTGTTTCCTTTGGCCATTGAGTATTTTCAACTTGAAAGTTGCTACCGTTGGGCCTATTTAAGTTTTCAATTTCCAAGTCAATGTAATTGACTTGGGCCCATATCACTTAATTGGCTCTTTAAACTTTGGTAAACACGTATCATTTTTATGGCTGGCATTTATTCTCGCTCCCCTCTCTCTTCAAAAGTTGTCCTGATCTCCTCTGCGCAGCTGTTCTCCTCCTGCTGTCCTAGTCTTGCCGTCATTCGTTCGCCATTCTCCTTCCTCTGTTTGTTTTGCGGTTCGCTGATCTCTTTCCATTTGCCGATCTCCTGCCGTTTGTCGATCTTCTTGGGTTTGTGTCGGACACAGATCTTGTGTCGTGTCGTGTCGACCCTGGTACGGCAACGCAAAACGACGAGTCCGAGTAACAGAGCTATCAAGTAATCTTCAACCTTTAGGATGGTAGAAGCATGTATTAAATTTAGCAGCAATTATCTTCTAGTCAAAAGATATTTTTAGTTTCCAGCATCATCAGAACACTCCTAATATAATATCTTAAAATGTTATTATTCATTGGGAAAACATTCTGTCCTCGTCCCCCAAAACTGGGGAATCCAAATTTTTAGAAGATTTAAATTAATTTTTGAGGGTCTAATGCATAAGGTACAGAGTCCTTCAGCATGTATAAACATCTATGCCTGTAATGCTTCTAATTAGTTTTCAAGGAATGACATAATCACAGAACTTGGACCCTATAAATTTCTATTATCTGCTGCCAAGATACCCTTAGTGACAAAAGTATGAGCAGTTTATGGAGTTCTCTACAAATTTTATCCATTATATAAAGCTACAATCTGAGCTGAATAATAAGACTGTTCTGTAGAGCAAGGATTTGTTCATTGTCATTGCCATTGAATCTCCAAAATTTTCAGAGTGGTTCTAAAGCCATAATTTCAGAATGACCATCAAACTTCAATTTTGACACAATAATGGTATTCTCACCTGATTCCTATTAAAAAAAAAAAAGAAGAAGAAGAAGAAGAAAGAGAGAGAGGAAATTTAACACGTCAAGCAAATTCAACAACATTATATACGAGTAAACTAAAAAATAAGTTCACTAAACCTTGATTTCTTTCTTCTTTCAAACTTGGCCCTGAATTGAATGGCATATCATATTTTCAGGAAGTTCCTCAAAAGGAATTATGTGAAAATGCCTTAAGAATAATAACAAAGTCCAATCATCAAATTAAAATAAATTTTAGTTCTTTGACTCCGAATAATCTACATCAAAGTAAATCTTTTGGGATAAAAAACAATAAATTAAAACAGTGACAAGTTAGCTTTTCTAAGATCTTGGGTTTTGACTCTTAAACCTTGCTGGTTTAACAAAAATTGGCCCATGATCATTGTTGTTTGATTGGAATTATAACTCAAGAAAATAAAGTCATGGCAATTTTCTCACAAAATGACTCCAAAGCTGATTTATCTTCTATGTGCACTGGGTTACATAGGCTATGTAAACTAGTTCCAATTAAAATAAAATAAGATATAAAGAAAAGAGTGAGAAATTGAAGGAATTTAAAAAGGGGGCACTGTACAGTATTCTGTTGTATACTCAAAAGCTAAAATCTACTATAATAAGAACACAGTGAGGTCAGCATAAGACTGACCTAAGTTCAGCTTTATTCAGGCATATAAAAAGTGACACCTCTATATAGCAAACTCACTTGTTACAGTTCATAAATAAGACCAAGTTCTCTCAAGCTTTCTATACAAATATTCTAACTTGATAAAGCAACAACCTTTGATAAACTGTGTTTTAAGCCATGCACAACATGATAAAGCAATTCTTAGCATCAGATTCTTAGTTTTAAGATAACTTGTGCATTTAAAAAAAAAAATCCCCTTTGAACCCACAAACCCCATTAATCAAAACATTAAGAAAGAATTAAAAAAAGCTACTATGGAAACAGAGAAAAAGATGATAATGCCAGTTTGCCACTACTTTTAGCACGCTGAATATATATATATATATATATATATATATATATATATATATATATATATATATATATATATATATATATATATATATATATATATATATATATATATAGTACTGCACTATAAAACAGGAATTGTTTCAGAAGTGGGTTTTCTTAGTTTTCAAATCCTAAGAGCCTACTCAAGCATTAGTTCCTTTTTTTTTCTTTTGCCCCAAGCACACAGTAGAACCATTATTTGACAGTTAGTTTGCCTTTCAAAATTTACGAACTTCTATTTTTTTTTTCCTCTTATTCTATATACCAGTGCAATCTCTCTAATTTCAATTGTCTTTGTTTTTGTTTTTTGTTTTTAAACCCAATAGCCCTAACCTCTTCACTTTCCTTATACATAAGTCTTATAACTACTTCATGTGCTCTACTTCTTTCTCTTAATTCAATTCCGTCCCCCTGATGTTGCGTTCTACTTCTATCATCTCTCCACTATGGGTTTGTTCATTAAACAGTTGAAACCATGAAACCAAAAATGCGTCGAACTAAATTGAAATTTTTTTTATGAGGAAAAGTAATTCAATTTGGTTTGCAAAATTTTCAAGCCATTACCAGACTGGTTTAACATAGGGGGAAAAAATAAACCAAACAAGTTTTTGCATGCCTAGACACATATAAAAAATATCAATTTATATTTTAGTTCCTATACATTTCAATACAAGTTACCTTATGCAATAGTGCATGTATTTCTTGAATAGGTGTTATGAATTTATTTAATTTAACTAATATAAAATTTTTTATACTTTTCTATCTCAAATAACTTTTTTAAAACCAGTGCAAACCATAAAATGTTGGTACGGTTTAGTTTGGCTAGATTTAATTTGTTAAACAATTATTCTGCCATGAAAATATGCAAACCATCATTTTCCAGTTTGGTTAGAAATTTCTTTTAAGTTTACCAAAATAAATCATAAGTATACAATTCCCACTCTATTTTTCATTTGCCTATCTCGCCATATACAAACACACACACACACATACACAAGCCAAAGATTCAACCCTGATCAGAAATTATACCATCTTAGTTAAAAGTATCTTTTAACTTTTATAAACTGAATTTCCAAAGCCCTCAAGGGACATCAAATATTGGAGTATCATGACAGAATCTGCATGACAACAAAGATAAAGCAGAAATAAATATAACTAGATGCACATTTGCAGTAAAATTCTTGAATTCTCCATTTTCATTTTAGGAGAACCATACACTACTTTAATTGTTGGTTTGGATTATGATAAACCACTGCCCTTTTTTCCCCTTCCATTGTCCCGTTCCATCTGCAACTACCCAAACCAACTCATGAAACTAATTCCTCACACAACACTCTTTTCACATCTAATACCACCAACTGCAATATACATCTCATTCATGTTTGTTTCTTTAGCCATAACCAACACTAGGGATGGTAGCAGGTATAATTTTTTCGGATACCCAGCTCTACCCTAAGAAAACATATTAGGATAGTGAATAAATGGGTTTAGGAAAGATATGGCTATAATTTCACTCCCACTGATAGGTAGTAGTAGGATTCGGGTTCAAACCTTCAGGTATCCATTACACAAACCCAGGCTTAAAATATGTAGTCTTTTTAATTTTTCTTTTCTTTAATAAATAATTACTTTTGTCATATGATCTGATTTAATTTGATTTATCTTGAATTCATGTTTATGGATACAGTTAGATTATAAATTTGTTGCTCATTTTTATTTTAATTTGTATTGCTTTTGTTGTTTATTTTTTGAAGAATACTGATAAACGGATATCGGGTACTATACGGATATTAGTAATCGAATTTGAGACAAATATGAGTATTGTTATGTTAATTTTAAATGGGTACAGGTAAAGCTTGGGTACCTTAACTAATGGACAGATTCGAGAATGGGTATGGCAATTTTTGCAGGTACCCTACTCAATGCCAAACCCATCCACCACGGCCCATCAAAATTCACAACACCCAACACACCAAGTGCAGTTGTCTGCATCTTTCATCTTTTTCTTCCTACTAGATGTCCATAATTTATTTCTGAACCCGAAAGATTAGATTGAGAAGAATTGAATCTCACTAGATTTGGATGACTATAAGCAAAATTAAGCTATGCTGTTCTGACTGAAATATGTTAACATTTAATGCTTGCAACAAAACTTGTTGGAGATATTAATGGAGATCAACAAAGTTGCGAATTAATTTGTGAAAGACATAATTCAAAACAACACATATGTGAGAGAAAAAAAAAGTGCATGAAAAATGAATGATAGTGAGAGATACATTAAATCGTCTAAAGGTAAAATGAAGAGTGTCGCCAGCAATATCAGAAAAACATTTTCTGTTTCACAAATATGTTTCACATTTTAAAAATGCTCAAAGAAAATGTGGATGAAATAGAACAGCAATTTCTTCCTTACACATTGCACTTTTTTTCCCCCAAGAGTCAAGATAAAGTGAGTGAGTCAATGTTACCAAACACAGCCCTAGGCTTTTCAAATAGTACCATTAAAGCCAGTCAACATCAAAATTGAAGTCAATATATTCAAACTAATATAGAATGCACGAAGTACCTGGGGTATAATATTCTTTTCCATCACATCTTTAAATAGAGGTGGTGGAGGCAAGTCTAGTCCAAGCATCAAGAATGGCATTCTAGAAGTTTCTCTGACAACATCATCATGTTCATTGCTACCATCATTACCGTTTTCAATGCCATTCTGGTCATCACCATTTTCTTTCTTCTCAGCAATAGCTTTTCGTGGAATCTCTTTAACAACCTCCAACTCCCCCTATGAAAATTAGGTTGTTTTGGATAAGCACAAAATGCCCAAATAATTGACAAGTAAAAATGTATGAAGCATTTTATGTTCTATAAGACAACAAATTTTATTAGAATAGAAAGAAAGAAGAGAACCTGAAAGCACTCATAAATTATGCTATTGTTCTTCTTTGATGTTCTAAGATCTGCATGTAGTGTATTCAGAAGCCATGCCATGAATTCTACAGGATCAGACTGTTGGCCAATGCGAAACCTTTTCTTGCTAGCTTTCATAACAGCTTGGAGAAATTCATGGGGACTCACCTGTAAATAGAAGTTGTTTAGAAACACAATCAACTTTTGTTACCTAAATAAATAACTTCAATAAAAAGAATCGCAGGCATCAAACCTGTCCTTTGAAGTTCCTAGCATGCCATATCTTCCGCGTTAGTTCTCCAAAGCGATGAACTAGAGGAGATTTGCAATGTTGATAGTTTTCAGGAATAAGGAAGAAATTCCTTAAGGGTGTAACTCTCATTAGAGATTGAATAGTAACGTTGACAAAATCAGTTTCTTTAATGTTATTGAGGCCAACCTGAAAGTTTTCAATTCAAGGAACACAGTTAATGCTGTTCAACTACCAGAAATGCCATCACACTGTACATTCATTTACCAGTGATCGTATAACAAATCATTGTTGAAGGGAGAAAATGAGTACCATTCCAGGAAGGTAATCAGATCCATCAAGTGCCCTGGACCATTGCCTATTCTTTTCAAGCTGTTCAACTTGATCCCTAGTAAACCTACATAAATAAACACCCTATATATTGGCAACACAGTTATTTGTACTACAACAAATGCATAAATATTTAAATTGAAAATTTACTCAATAAGGTGCATAAATAAAAATTACAATGACCATTTAACTAGTTTCCAGAAAATCAAAAGAGTGAGACTAAATAAACACCGTGCCACAACATAACAATAGAGCCAGAAGTTCTATTTACTTTTTTGGCCATATGCACAAGAATTCCAAATCATTTAGCGTTGTTCTTTTTTCTGTTAAACAATCGAAACAATTTCAACACTTTTGGCATTGGTTCCAATTCTAAGCAACAGCGTCAAATTTCTATTCATTTCCCCCACCCCTCCCTCCTATAAAAGCCCAGGACAAAATACACATTAAAGCATCATGGTATTTGAATTGAAAAAAATAATCCATGCTACAAGGAAATCCATAATTAACTGAAAATATATCCAAGTCGCGCGCGCGCGCGTGTGTGTGAGTGAGTGAGTGAGTGAGTGAGTGAGTGAGAGAGAGAGAGAGACCTGGGGTTGAGAACGTGGCGTATATCATCTAATGAAGGGTCGATAATTTCATATCCATCAGGAAGGCAGTAAACTTTCTCAGTCTGAAGATTTATATAAACATGGTGTCCTGCTTCAAGGCTGTGAGTATAAGCATGCGATTTCTTCCCTCTCCCTTGATAATACTTCCCGCAAACCAAACACGCATACACATTCAGATTCGACAAGGAAACCGAGCAAAATTTCTCGAAATCAAAATCCAGCACCTACATAGAGGGAAGAAAAATAAATATGATGCGTGCAAAAATTAAAAAAAAAAATCAAAAAATACAATGTCGAAAATGAGCTGTTTACCTGGCGATTAACTGTATCGAGATATGGGCAATCTTCACGAGGCGCAATTTGGCTCCTGCGATTGTCTTGATTAAACCCTAGTTCATCGTCATCGTCATCGTCATCTTCTTCCAGACCTTGATAACCATTCCCATATCCAACGGGTCTCCGCTGATTATTGTGCACATCGTCTTCCTCCTCATCGATATCATTGTAGGGCACAAGCGGATTATCAATAAACTCCACAGAAGGATAGCTCTGTTCAACTACTCTCTGCCGCTTCGCGAGACTTTCCTCGCTTTCTATGTTCTCGCCTTCTCTTTTTGTTTTCATTCTCCGTATTCAGTTGAGATTTCAATGTTACCTGACCGTGAATGAGTAGCACTGTTCCTATCGCCAGGATATCGGCTGCAAAGGCAGGGTCATCACGGCTAATCTCCAGAAGTAGGACGAGGATGGGGCGGTGCTATGTCGGAAAATAATTTTTATTAATTTTTGTTTCCGACTTCGAACCCTAGTTTTCAAATTGGTAGTCGCTTTTCACTGTTAGCATCGAAGTATAAGATTTTTATTCTCCACCTGTGTTCGAATTTGAATAAGTTGAATTTATTTTAGTTAACGTTAGTCTTTGTTTGGATGGTAACTTAGAAGTGAATTCAATTTATTATGATGAAGTCAATCAGGGTAATGTAAATTTAATTTTCTATATATATATATATATATATATATATATATATATATTCTAACATTATATAAAAATTTTATAAACACCTAAATTCTAACATTAATCAGATAGATAAGCGTTAAAATCTGACAGCATAATGTGTGAATTGCACGCGGAAATGACATGGCAATGGCATAACCAGGGATGAGAAAAAAAAAATCGAATATATGGTTAACCGTAAAATCGATCCGAAATTAAATTGATTTTTATGGTTAATTGATTCGATGGACTCGATTACGATTTTTAATTTTTATATTTTTAGTTAATAGTTATGGTTTAAATTTTTAGATATCGGTTAACCGTTAGTCAATAATTAACCGGTTCATATATATATATATATATATATATATATATATATATATATATATATATATATATATATATATTAATTTTTATATCTTTAATTTTTTTATTTCTCTCTAAAATTTACATAAAATAATATTTTAAAATATATTTTTTATTTTTATACCTTAATTTATATTATGTCATTCTCTTTAATTATATAGTAGTATTTATATATAGCATACGATTAACTTTTATATATATTATTTTTTTATATTAAACTAAATTTATATTATGTCATTTTCTTTAGTTATATAGTAATATTTATATATAGTATCCGATTAATTATTATATATATTATTTTTTATCATATATTGGTATTCATATTTTACTTAATAACATATAAGTATATTTTTTTATATTTTAGAGTTTATGTTATAATATTTAATATTATTCAAATTTTTATTTAACTTAAAATCAAACATATTCTAATTTTCAATAAATATCAAATCTATTTTATAATATCAGCTATTAATCTATATAATATGAATTTTGACTAGTAAATTATGCTTGTTTCGTAATTTTTATATTAAATTACTTTACACATTTGAAATTGAATTGAACTTTATCTAATTTTTTTTAATAATTTTATGTTATAAATTTTAATGGTTAATCGAAAATTATTGATTAACCAAATCGAAAAACCAAAACTGATGGATTGATTAACCGAATGCAATAGAGTGGTTAATGGTTAGTGATTTTAAAAAATCGATATTAATAAATTGGTTAATTTTTTTATTAATAAATCGATTAATCGATCCATGATTGAACCTAGGCATAACGTGTGGATTGCAAGCCAAAAGTAGCGCGTTAACCTAAATCGTCTTCTTTAATTCATATTCCCTTGCTCTTCTCCCTCTAACATCTTCCTCCATTTTTCGTGTTCTAAAACTAGAAACTTAACTCTCTCGTGTCATTGGAAATTGGCAATTAATAAGTGCCATATATATCATATTTTTTCTTGCTTTTTTATGCGTTCTGTAAGATAAAAAATTATCAGAATCAATTGATTGGTTTATTATTTTATATTTGGTAAGTAAGGGATGCTCAAATTGAAAAAGAAAGATTTTTTTGTACTTAAAACTGTCAATTCCATATTCTGGGCAAAGTAGAGTGGATGAACTTGCTTGGGGGCACATTTTAAGTTTCGAAGTTGAGCAGAAAAGGTCAAGTGTCCAAAAAAAAAAATGATTAATTTATTGAATTTTGTGTTGTCATCCTTCGTTGCTTG
This sequence comes from Excoecaria agallocha, assembly GCA_037975025.1. Taxonomy (NCBI): domain Eukaryota; kingdom Viridiplantae; phylum Streptophyta; class Magnoliopsida; order Malpighiales; family Euphorbiaceae; genus Excoecaria; species Excoecaria agallocha. The sequence goes on from CM075809.1 coordinate 1,686,375, forward strand.
TGGACACAACATATTTCTGTAGCTGTCAATTATAGCTCCCAGTTTTAGAACTCAATCAAGCCCTTTCTCTCTTTTGTTCCTTTTTAGGAAGGCTTTTAAGTGCAAGATTTCAGATAAGAATTAGTGTTTGATTAGGAAATAAGTCTTTCTTTTTTATTATTTTTGGAGTATTATTTCTTTATTTTGGTTTTTCCCAAATTGATTAAGAATTGTTTTTCTAGTTTAAGAATTGAACTACTCTATTTTAGCAGCCCCATTTTCTTCTTCTTTATAATTTCAGTAGCTGTCGCTGCTATTTTCTTAGTTTTCTATATTTTTAGTTTAGTCATGTGTAACTAAATATTTTTTTTCTAATTACAGGATAATTAAGGGTGTGTTTAGTAACATTTTTTATTTTTTTATTTTTTAAAATTTATAAACTATTTTTAGTTTTTATTATTTGTTTTTCAAAAACTATTTAAAAACTATTTTTCTATTTATTTTTTAAAAATATTCTAATATCCATTAATACATATTATACATATATATAATCTAATTATTAATATTAAATAATAAATATTTAATAAAATTCAAAATATATTACATTAAAAAATTATAATATAGTGGTAACGACGGTAGAGGCGGCAGTGGCGATGGCAGTAGCAATATGATGATGGCAATGACGGTGGTAGCAGCAACAATAGTCTGGTGGTGGTGACGATGATAGTAGTAGAGATGGGAGTACAGTGACGGTAGTAGTGATGATGGTGACAGCAGTAGCAGTGGCAGCGGTGACGGTAACGATGATGGTGGTGGTGGCGACGGTATGGCATGGTGGTGATGCTAGTAACAATGTGGTGGTGGTAGTGGTGGCAAAGATTGCAGCAGTAATGGTGGTGGCAGCAGTGGTGGCAACGACAATGATGGTATGGTGGTGGTGGTGACAGTAGTAGTGTGGTAGCGATTGTGATGGAAAAAACGGTAGCTACAATGGTGGCAATGGTGGTGGTAATGGTGGCGACGGCAGTGGTGAAGATGACGACGACAGTGGTTGCGGCGACGAATGTGTGGCGACGGTGGTGACGGCGGCATGGCGGTGTGGTGGTGGCGGTAGTAGCAGTGGTGTAGTGGCGGTGGCGACGGTGTGACAGTGGTGGTGGCGACGATGTGATGGTGGTGGCAACAGTAGTAATGGTGGTGATGTGATAGTGGCGGTGGTATGGTAGTGGTAGCGGTAGTGATAATAAGGATGAAGTAATTAAATTATTGATAAAAATAAAATCATAAAAACCACATTTTAAGGGTGCGTTCGGGAACGATTTTGTTTTTGGTTTTTGATTTTTTTTCTTAAAAATAAAACAAAAACATGTTCGACAAACTTGTTTTCATTTTCATTTCTATAAAAATTTAAGAAGTAATTTTGGCAATAAAAATAAAAATTAAAAATCTTTAAAATGTGGTTTCTATGTTTTATTTTTTATCAATAATTTAATGACTTCATCCTTATTATCACTACTGCCGCCACCCGCCACCACTGTCACACTGCCGTTGTCGCGACCACCACCACACAACCGTTGCTACCGCCACCACACCGTCGCCGCCACCACCACACCGCCGCCGCCACCACTGCTGTCGCCACCACTATCACCATCATCGCCACCACTGCAGCCACCATCTTTGCCATCATCGTCGCCACCACACTACTACTGTCACCACCACCACCATACCATCATTGTCATTGCCACCATTGTCATCTTTGCCACCACTATCACCACCACACTGCTACTAGCACCACCACCACTACCACACAGTCGCCACCATCACCATCATCGCTACCGCCACCGCTGCCATTGCTACTGCCGTCGCCATCATAACTATTACCGTCACTGCACTGCCATCTCTACTACTGTCATCGCCACTACCATCAGACTATCGTTACTGCTGCCACTGTCGCTGTCAGCACCATACTGCTACTGCCATCGCCATTGCTGCCTCTATTGTCGCTACCACCATTACCACCATATTATGATTTTTTTTAATGTAATATATTTTAAATTTTGAATTTTATTAAATATTTATTATTTAATATTAATAATCATATTATATATATGTATAATATGTATTAATAGATATTAGAATATTTTTTAAAAAATAAATAGAAAAATAGTTTTTAAACAGTTTTTGAAAAACAAATAACAAAAACTAAAAATAATTTATAGATTTAAAAAATAAAAAACAAAAATGTTACCAAACACACCCTAAAGATTTTTAATTTTTATTTTTATTGCCAAAATCACTTCTTAAATTTTTGTAAAAATGAAAACGAAAATAAATTTACCAAATATATTTTTGTTTTATTTTTAAGAAAAAAAAATCAAAAACCAAAATCATCCCCGAACGCATCCTAAGATTTCAGTTTTGTTATTTGTGAAATCTAAATGTTTTATTGCTTCTTTATTACTTCTGTATTTATATAATTAATGTGATCTAATGCTATTATTATTCTTTTAATTGCTACAATAAGCACAATTATGCGATTGTTAGGGTAATATATTACTATTCTTAAATTGATTTGCTACTGTTTCTTTAAATCTGAAAAATCGGTTGTAAATTAGGGTGGTTGAGTGCCATCAAGTATATTTTACCACCCATAAAGGACAGGTATAAGGAGGGCAACACATGAAGGATTTTGAAGGAATGAATGGCTTGGCATGTATGTTAAGTTACTATTCGTGAGAGGAATGTATTAATTTGTAGTAATATTTTGGGACATGTATATTATGATTATGCAAAAACATTTTGTGGTTTGTAATGACAAATTGATGTAATTGATACGAGTAAATCTATAAAGAAAGTAAATATATAATGTATAGAATTCTATAATGGTTCACATTGTTTGAGGATTATGGATGATATAGAAGTGTTCGTGACGTGTTAGAGTTTTGGAGGAGGAAGGATGGTTATTGGGAGTGTTATTTGAATTTTTGGTAGGGGGTTAGGCTAATATTATAGTCGATATGCTGTCCGAATTTTGAATTACAAGATAGTGACTGATCAAATGACTTGTAAATTTAAAATTACAATATTAATTTTATATAATTGGGTTTATTTAATTGGTGCCAAATGCAACATTGCTATCTAAGAAAATAAACATTTATAAATGACATATATATAAATAATCTTATCGCCAACAAATATACACTCCAGTACTCGGATCAATGTCTTAGTAAAGGATGTTACAATAACAAAGTTTAACTGCTCATGGCTATGAACAAAATGCAGAAAGTAATATGAAGAATTTTATAAAACTAAACTTAGAATTAAGTCTCTTTCCTCAAAAGAAGATTCATAATTAAATAGATCATTAGCGATAAAAAAAATCTAAATAATTATGGAAAACAAAATTAGAAATTAAATATAATTCAAAACTCCTAAAAAATTGTCATCCAATCCCTAAATAATAGCCTAAATATCCCCCAAAAGTCATTTGGAATATCCTTAGCCTCTAGGTTAGAATTTAATGCAAAATAGAAAAATCAACTTAACTTTACATTGTCAATCTTTGCTTAGCCTTGCCTAAGGCTAAGGTGTGAATATACCAAAATCAACGCTTTTGCATCTAATCTATCTCGAATAACCAAAGGCACTCTATATCCACTCTACTCAGGTCCAAAATATTTCATTCTCACTAATTAGATCTTACAATGGTCAAAATCACAAAAACAAGTAAATAGGCTCCAATTGAACTACAACAAGCATCCAAAAGTAGGAAAATTCAAGTGTGAATTTGCAAAATTAAGCAATTAATAGCTCACTAGATGAACAGTAAGTACGCTTTGATTACATCAACTGAGTAATTAGATACAATTAACTACTAGTGTAATTATGGAAGACAAAGAACCCATTTGAACAAATATACAAGAATACATTATAGACACTATGGAATAGAAAATTGCAGAATTCAGAATTTCACAAGTGAAAATCTAAATATGACATTAAAATTATGTGACTCAATCATCACAAACTTTCAACTTAAATTTAAGCACAATTTAGTAACAACCTCAATAATTTTCAATTGAACTTAATGTTTTTCAATTAAACTTATAATTGCACTTTTACTTTTTCAATTCTCTATATTCTTTTGATTTTTTTTATTCAAATTTCAACAACAACACTATGAACTTCAACAAGCAAAAAATCAAAGAATGGCAAGAATAGCAAAAACTCCTTTTTTTTTCTTTTAATCTTGAAGCAATTCTACTATAATAGTTGAATTTAACTCTAATGGAGTCGAAGAAGGTCAATTTAAACAATGAACAAAAAATTAAAGGATATATTAAAATTTACCTATTACTCTTGTTCTGATACAATTTTAATGCAGAACCCTAAGATTATAGTATAGTACAAAACCCTAATACATGAAACAATAAGATTATAGACAAAAATAAAAAGTTTTCCCATCAAACCCCTAGACAATCTATCCATAGAAAATTAGTCAAAGGAGAAGAATAGTGTAATGACCTAAATAACCTGACTATATGAATAATATTTCTCGGATAGTAAATAGTATCACCGAGGTGAAAGGGGTCTACATATACTTTCCTTGACCACTAGAAAGTACAATTCATAGGGAGTTCGGGAATGTAACTTAAAATGAAATTGAGTTCAAATAAGATCCCAAAAGTTAAAAATAAAAAATAAGAAGCGGCTATATATGAATAGTAATCGAGATTGACAAAATTGTGACGACATAAAAAAATTGTTCTAGACTCTAAAAAATTATTCTGAGCATGGAAATTCACATGAAATATTTTAAATAAATTTTTGGAAATGAAAAATGAAAAATTTATTTTAAGTAAAAAAAATTAATTTTTTAATTAATAAGGGCACCACCAAATCAGAAAAATTATTGAAACGATTTCATTTTGATCCAAAATTTTAGATACATGCTAAGAAATATTTTTTTTCATAATTTTGGACTAATTTTGATGAAAATTTGACAAAGAAATATTAAAACCAATAAAATGGTGACATGTGGCTTAATTTAAGCCTTTAGATCAAATAGAGACTAAATAAATCTTGGCCATTCATTTGAGGACTATATAAAGGGCTAAAAATCATATTTTTTTTGGAGTGTTTTACACTCTTCCTCCTCCTCCTCCTCAAGTGGCCAAACCACTCTTCCTTTCCACCTCAACCATTTTTCCTTAGATTAAGTTTAAAATTTCTCCTAAATCAACCTTTAATTTCACTCTAAAATAAGAATTAGATCTCCTCTATCAAGTAATTTGAAAAGAACAAAGGCTTTAACTTGTAGGAATTTTTAAAAGAGGAAACTTTGATCAAGTAAGTATAAATTCATAGTTTGTTACACTTAAGTATGAAAGGGTAGGATAAAGTATTTTAATGTGAATTTGGGCTAAAATTGAGGAGGTAATTGATGTAAACCTACCTCATGGTTTTGGTTAAGTGGACATAAAGAAGAAGAAGAAGAAGAAGAAGAAGAGAAGAGGAAGGAAGACAAAGGCAAGGAGAAAGTGAATAGAAGTGAAATAAGAAGAGAAAAAGGTAATTGGATGCCTTGGGCGTAATTATTTATATTATTTCTTTTAACTGTGCTTAGGGGCAAGTATCTTGGAGTCAGACCCAAGGAGAAGAAGCCTAAGGATTCAAATGGCATGTACATGAAAAACATTTTGAAAGCTTGTTATATTAAGTAGTCAGATCATATTTTTTGGCATGTATATATAAATGGATATAAAGCATAGTAAATTGCAATTTTGTTGAAGTTGTTTATATATAGTGGTTATGTATATACTGTAAATGTTTAAAGAACTTTATTTCAGTGATGTTGAATTTTTGAGTTGACCCTTATTATGGATGTTGAATGTGATAATTGATAATTGTTGGGTTGTTTAATTTGAGTTGTTATGGTGGTTGAGAAGAGATAAAATTCTATAATTGGGAATGCTATTTTGAAATTTTGCAGAAGGGTAGGTTAAGCTTACAGTCGTTATACTGCTCGAATATTTACAAAATATATAATGAAATTGTGTTGAAAATGGATGATGTAAATATGTATCAAAAAATAATAAGTGACATTTCAGTACTCGAACCAATATTTAGATACAAGGTGTTACAAAATAGAATAAATGCCATAAGTAAACTTGAACACAAATAAAGCGAAGCTTTGAACACTGAACAAAATTCATTAACATTTTAAAATTAAAGGAAAAATGAGTTTATATACCTAATCAAAAACCCTTACCAACCTAAATAAGAAATAATAATTAGTTTGGGTGAGATTAGACATTCCAAGCTAAACTCTCCCTAACTTCTTATTTTGAAGAACAAAGAAATAAGAAACAAAAATGTAGTTCAAGTCTAATAAATTAATCCTAATTAAATCCCAATGCCGGTTGAGTGTCGATAACAAAAATTCTGGTCACTTTCTCCATGGTTGAAACAATACAACAATACTATGTTTCATGCCTTTATCAATGGGACCCACCAAAATATAAAAAAAAAAATTTGACGAATTATGCAATCATTTCATATAGTCAAAATGTTATAAGTTGGTTTTTACTTTAACTTTTATATTTTGATAGGTTTCACGGTCATTTTAAATTGACTTCAAACGAAATTAACGAAATATACATTTCAATTGTTTCAGTTCTGCATAAATTGGATGTAATGTGAATAATTTAAAAAGTACAAAAATTTAATGTCAACTTTTAAAATATAGCAATAAAAAAATTAAAATTCATAATGTATTTTTTTTCTATCTATATATAATTGAAAAATGGGGAAAGAAATGACAACTTATAAATGAGTATATGGTAGTTATGGTTTGGGTATATAAGTGAGGGTACGGTAATACTATGATCATGATGTTTTCTTTTTTTTTTTTTGGAAAAATTGGAAAAAAAAGTTGTACCTAAACTTATATTTTAGCCACTAGTAACAAAGAGGTGGATCACAACCGTGATGTGCTTATTTGCAACTTATTGGAAGATGAAAGTTGTGTTTAGGGGTGTGCAAATGGTTGGTTCGATTCAATTTTAAATAAAATCGAAAAATTGAGAACTGAAATTTGGAAAATATGAGAATCGAACCAAAATCGAAGTATATAGAACCGAAAATTGAATGAATCGAAATAATTTCGATCTGTTCGATTCAGTTCAATCGGTTCTAATTTTATATGGGCTTTTTTATTGGACTTTTAACCTATATAGGCCCATAAATTAAATTAACTTATATTTAATAAAATAAAATCATTTAAAATAACTAAAAGAAAAATAACATAAATTTTTCATGTTATTTATGGATTACTTTAAAATTAGATTTTGGAGTATATACTATAAATTATTTATAATGATTTATGCAAATTTGGTGAAAATAGTGTTTTAATTATTTATTAATGTATAAAAACAGTAAAAATAAGAAAAAAAAAAGGAGCAAGTAATTTATTTATTTATTTTTTTGTGTCTATTTCCGATTGGGAAACTGACCTCAATTTTTAAAACAATCAAATTGGTTATTTTACATAATTTTTAATTTTTTTTTCCTTTTACCACCTTTATGTAATTTTATTAGCTCCATTTATATTCTAATATAACCATAATTTTTAATTCTTTTTATTAAATTAAAATTATTATTATTATTGAATTTTTCCTCCTATAAAAAATCAATTAAATCACACCATCTTCCCAAACACACTAGCAAATATTATCACTTCATCCCACCCCATACAGCTCCATGAACATCCGAACATGCATAGTATTAGTCACGACTTAGGCATATCTTTGTTATGTTCATTTGACCTTCCCAGAATTAATGCAAGTAATGATCTTAAATTAATTTAGCCACCAAATGTCTTTAATTCATCCCCAGGTGATCTTATAAGGTTCAAAAAGTGTTCGATTTGCTTTCCTATAAGAAAATTACTCCAATGAGTCCAAATTCATCCAATAAGTTCATATAAAAATCATTATTTTTGCACATAAATAAATAAGGATCGTTTACAATCTTTCACTAGAACTACTTGGCAAAGTTTTAACTTAATTTAGCATTGAACAAGCACAAGTACAAATAGAACGTTTTTAGATAGTCTGATGATGTAAACCATTTCTTTCTCATAACACTTAAACTTTTTCTTTTTTCATATTCTAAAGCCTAATCGTTACTCTTTTTCCTAGTATACAACAAACACACTTGGGAAATATGCGAAAGAAAAATTGTTATAATTACATGTGATTTGTTATGGGAATTGGAAACCTGAGCCACCACCTTCAGCCGAAGCATTAACCTTGGGTGGGCTAATGGCAATCCAGAGCAAAGAAAGTGTAATTGCAATGAGACCGGACCAAACAAACACAATTGTTGGTGTCTTCCCTCTCCTTCCCATCAAACCTTTGGCAAAAGGATACAAATGTGCCAGTACCCAGAAGCTAAAGAAAGCTCCACCAATGAACTTGCTCCACTGTGGTGTTGTACTGTAAATAGTCCTTATAAATGCAAACCCGATAGCAATTATGTTAGTCATGGCAATCACAATTGGTGGAATCATTAAAGATGTCCACTTTACGATGTACAAGTCTGCATAAATGTCATCAATGTCATCTCCAGCAGACTTTGAAGTTAAGGTGAAAGAGATTTCAATCCCTGCAATCACCTTCAGAAGCCCTTGAACAACAGCTGCAAAGTGAGCACTGGTTCCAGCTATAAGCCAGAATTGTTCGTTCCTCCACCACTCTTCTAGGCCAATGCCAGACCATCTCAACTCGAGGATCGCAAGCAGGATGAGGCAAATGGTTATGGTTAAGAGGTAGACTAAGAAAGAAATGCTTAAAGTTTGGACAATGAAATGTCCCGAGAAAAGGGAAAGCGCAGGAAGGAAACAGTAGACGATAAGAAAGGCAGAGGTGAAAGGGTAAATGCCAACATTAAGATAGGCAAGGCGTTGGAGGAGCTTAAGTCTCCTAGAGGCAAGAAAAGCATTGTTTCTTGAGAAGAAAATCTCCACTGAACCTGTTGCCCATCGAAGAACTTGATGGAGTCTATCTGTGAGGTTAATGGGAGCTGTTCCCCGGAATGCATCACGCTTGGTTATGCAGTATACAGAGTGCCATCCGCGATTGTGCATACGATACCCCGTCACCACATCTTCTGTTACTGAGCCATAAATCCATCCTACTCGATCACCCCATTCTGTCTTATCCTCGTACCTGATACATACGTACATACATACATACATTTAGACATTTTAATTTTAATTAGATGAACTTAATTTTAAGAAACAAATGTACCAGCAAGAGATGACCGAAACAGCTTCAGCAACTGTAGTGGCATCAAGTGGTTCCCTTGGGACTCTCAAAGCACCAGGAGGACGTCCATACTTGATGGCAGGATGATCAGCTAGTGGCCTAGCTTGGAATTCTGCAATTGGTATAGATTCAGCTAGCATTGTTGAGTTCCCAAACCTTTTAGGTAGTAAATTTAAATCAAGATCTGGATCAAAGTCAATAGTAGTGAGCGGACGAGTTTCAGGAGCTTGATCAGTTTGCTTGTGAGTAGCTTTATCAGGATCAGGAGGATCAAATCCATATAGTGCAAATCGTCTAAACATGCAACCAGTTCCCACATAAACAGGACCTTGTACCCCATCAAGAGCTTTCATTTGTCCGTCAAAAAACACAGTGTTGTTATTAGCATATCTATCAGAAGGATCAATGCCTTCAAATCTCTGAGGGAACTGAATGTAGCAAATAGTTTCACCTCCTCTATCCATCATGAAACACATCCCTTCTCTAACAGCTTTGCAATTGTAAATATAATGATCACAATCAAGGTTGAGTATGAAGGGACCATTAGAAAGGATGGCAGATGCTCGTACCAAGGCATTCATAGCACCAGCTTTCTTGTTATGGTCATAGCCAGGCCTCTTTTCACGTGACACATATACGAACACAGGTAGACGAATATCCACATCTGTGAAGTCTATGATCTTGTCATCTGCACCTCCCATTAGGGGTTCTGGACTGGGAGGCTTAAGCATCACCTAAATATTCAATTTCAATGAATCAATTATGTGATCCATAATTGAAATTGAAAAAAAGAAAGAAAGAAAGAAAGAACTACCTGAAGAATCCCAGCATGGTCACCCTTTGAATGTTCAGGAGCAGGAGATGCCCAAGTTCCAGGCCAATGGGTACCATCTGCCATCCATGTTGCTTTTTGGACCTTTATAGGCTCTAAAGGATCACCCCCACTCTCTCTTATGTGCTTTAACATTTTCATTTCTTCTCTTGCATTGAAAGCATCTGATCTTCTTCTGATTGAATCCGGGAGCCCATTAATCCTGACTTTGAACTCATCGTACTCCCTCTTCATCTTTCTCCTGTCTTTCACAAAATCAGGCCTGCTCTTGTTCTTGGTTGGATCAATTTTAAGGCTGAAGTAAGTATCAGGATTTCTTGGTTCAATATTATGTTTTCTGCAGAATGGAACCCACAAATCAGCGAAGCTAGCAGCCTCAGCCATAGCTTCAAAAGTAAGCAGTGCACCTCCATCATCTGATATATAGCAAGCAAGCTTTTCAACTGGGTAATCAACGGCCAGAATTGAGAGGATGGTATTGGCAGTCACAAGGGGTGGCTCTTTCTCAGGATCAGCAGTGGATACAAACATATCTACACCAGGAAGATCAGAGCGTCCACTAGGATTGGAGGGTGATGGCATTTCGAACTTGTCTCTAAGAACCTCAAGATCAGTGGATCGATTCACAGGCATTAGCTTTGGAATCTGATCTAAAATCCAAGAGAATGCAAACCATATTTCACAAACTACTGACATCAACCACAGCCATCTTGCATCTTCATTTGGATTGGTAAGTCTCCACTGCAAGAAGAATGCCAACACCACGAATCGAATCAGGATCAGCAACCTGTAAGGACTCATAATGGCCGTTGGCACTGCAATTTTCCGACTAAGTGGTTTCCAAGGCTTATCCGTATTCTCTACCATTCCGCCTTTGAACCTATCATCCTCTTCATCCCCATACATATCATCTTGAGGCCAATATGCATTCCCATACCCATAAGTACCCTTGGTTTCGAACAACCATCGATTGTGATCGAAGTCTCCAGTTTGATTCCTTTTCATCATTGTCATGTTGCTATGATCACCTTTGTTAGGAGCTGGTAATGGCAATGCTCCGCTTGAAAAATCAGGAACCTCATCATCATAATCTCCAACTTTATATGGCTCTTTGCACCCTGGACATAATCCTGTCTCCTTTTGAGCATCCAAGTAGCAATCTCTGCATATTTTGAATCTACAAAACCCAATCCAAACATAGAATTATAACACAATTTTATCGATATTAATTTGAAAAATGTATTAATTAAGAAAAAGAAAAGAACCTGCATTCACAAGGGATAACATCATTTCCTCTCTCATCCTTCATGATCTTGCCATCACAAGCAGGCATAGCACAGGAAGAGCCTTTGGCACCAGCCATCTGAGGATGTGTGACTTCAGATTCAATAACTTTATCCATAAGATGAGCTCTTGTAACGCTGTTGAATCCTCCGGTGAAGAGGGAATTGGAAACGTACTGCTCTTCGGCTTTAACAGCAACGGATGTATCCATTGGCTGATTGTCAGGTGTAGGCGGAATATGAACCGTGTAATTCATATAATCTCCTGAAATTTCACCTGACATATCCAAATCTTCTCTTGACAGACTCACATATCGTCCACTCGATGTTCTTCTTGCAAATTTCACAGTTTGCCCACTTGAAGATCGATTCCCTTGGGACCCTCCTGATCCTCCTGGCGTCCTTAATGATTTCTTTGATGGCTGTGAATTCAATGATGTTGCCATTTTTTTAATCTTAATACCTTAATTTCGGCTAATAATTAATTATCCTATCAAATCTGCATGCATGCATGCTTGCATCTACAACACTTCACGTAAGGTTGCGTTTGGAAACAATGTGATTTTAATTTTCTGTTTTCTAATATTCTAAAGAAAACCAATGAAGGAATGTGAAAAGAAAAAGAAACAAAAAAGAAAAGAAGGAAGACGATAGAATCTATGGTAAGAGACCAAGTCCAAATTTATGGATTGTTTGTTCTTTTGGTTGTTTTTACGGGTTTCAAGGAGATTTATTTATTTATGGAAATGGTTTTTTTTTTCTTTTGAAATATTATATATTTTCTACAGATTTCTTCTATGGTTTATTTTAATATGAGTTATTCTGTTTTTACCATTTTATTAAATTTTTCTATACACTTTCAACGTACATTTGAATTTGTTTTTACCAACTATGAAATTTATGCATTTATTTTAATTATTTTGGTTATTGAGATACAACAATGTTGGTTGAGAGTACCTCTTTACTATATAATGTAACAAATATTCTAACTGACAGTACCTCTTCACCATATAATGTAACAAAAATTTATATAAATCTTAAGATATGGCAATATATTGAAATATGGATTGCCTTATGATTATTATTACTGGTAAGATAAATAAGCCTGATATTTTATGAGTCATTTAAGAAAATAAATAAATAAATATTTTGTGAGTCATATTTTTCTGCACACTAAACAGAAATTACAAGTGGGGTTTTTTTTAAAGTAATTTGGACATTCAAGTGGTTTTTTTTTAAAGTAATTTGGAAAATGTCGCAAATTTGAAACTAATTGAAAAAATGAATTTCTTTTTTAAAATAATATTCTTTTTAAATAATGAAACTACACTAAATATATTTAGAAAAGTGATATTGTTAGATATCAGTATTGTGCTACCGATTTCTATCATGCTTGCGGCCCATAAAATCTTGATACATTTTGCATTAAAACAAGCATGTAATGTGCCAATTTTCATCAAACTATCAACTATTGCTGCTCAATATAGTAGCGTTTTCAGACAGATAGAGATTATCACTGACAGTGCCAATTTCAATCTATCAAAAAAAAGTACTCCCATCATCTATTATAATTGATCACTTTGATAAAAATCGGCACTATACATGCCAATTTTAATTATGTCAACCAAATATTTTTCTTTATAATCAGCACCTTTTTCATCTCTTTGGAAATAACAACCTTCACATTAAACTCAAAACATTCATTATCTATCAATTCTCTATGTATTTTTCTTACCTTACCCAAAAAAATCTACATTTGCTATGTTTTAAATCTTAAGCAAGTTGATAAAGGTAGAAAAGTAAGTTACGTTTTTGTTACTTTGATTATTGCTTGTAATTTATATTGTATTTTTCTTTCTTTCTTTCCTCTTCTTTTCTTTTTTTTTTTTTTTGACATTGTTGTTTCATTATGAATAGTTACTTTTATCTCAATAAAGAAAAGCAGAGAGACAAAAAAAAAAATAGCTATAGATAGACTAATTAGTGTCATCACTTTAAATAATAATGTTTTATTTTTAAAAAATATAATAGAGTTGAATAAAAATAATTCATCACATTTGTATGAGTATATAAGTGGGTTAAAATTTAATTTTATTATACACATAAAAATTGATCTACAAGTTAAAAAATAAAATTGAAATTATAACTTTGACGATGAATTGCTAGATCTATAAACATAGATGTATTTGAGTTGCAAAATGTAATAAATTTACTCACTAGTTGGATTAAAGTCATTTAAAAAGACTTGTTCATAGTTCTATTTTTTAAAATATAGTGGCACAAATAATAATACTTTGTAAATTTGCAGGAGTCTATAAGTGAGTTAAGATTTAATTTTATTATACATACAAAAATTGATATGCAAGTTAAAAAGTATTAATTATCACTTTGATGATGAATTTCTAAATCTTTGAGTTAAAATTTAAATTTGGAATATTTATCGATTAATCAATGTAAGAAATTTATATACACATAAATAAACCTAGCAAACATGGAGTCAAGCGAGTTCAGGTTCGGATTATTACAGGTTAGTTCTTTTCGATTTCGGTTTCGAATCATTATTTTTTTGGGTCATTATTTGACTGGATTACTTATTTTTTAGGTGGGTTTGGGTTAGGTTTCAAGTCATAGATCACAGTTTGAACTAAAAAGCAAATCGAAACTAAAAACTAAACCATATTATTCAATATATTTGGTTCAATTTTTTATTTAACCGATTTGATTTTATCTTTTTGGTGTCCCAAGTCAATTTTGACTTTTCAATCTCCTTAATTAAAGTATATAATTGACATCATATATAATTTATCATATCAGTCATTTTGACTTTTTCATTGTCCCGAGTCAACTTTGACAATCAGTCAAACTTTATCAAATATGTTATTATTTATTGTGAAACTATGATCTAAATTTTAATTTTAAGTAACTTAAATGGACTTATTTTTGCCTCAAATTCGATTCTCATATTTTTTTCAAATGATACTATTCATAGCTCAAAAAGTACTATTCATGTCCCGAGTAGCACTATTCATTTTAATAACTATTATTCATGATCCAAAATATGCTATTCATAAATTCAAAATTTCAAGATGTTACATTCTCTTCCAAATTTTAAATTCTATGATTTAATGAGAAAAACTCGAAAGAACTAAAAAAATTGGGTCATTAGTCAGGTCGAGTTTTAGGTATTTTTGAGCAGATTTTTTAGATTTGAAATTCAACCTTAAGTTTTTTGGGTATCCAAGTTCGAGTCATTCAGGTCTCCATAGAGTTTGGGTTTGGGCCACTTTTTTCAAGTGGATTTGGGTCAAATTTTCATATCAAATCAAAACTTGCCAAGTCTACTTGTAAATATATATTTATATATATAAAAAAAACATTTACTTATAATGTTATGCTATTTAGAGAAAAGGTAGAATAAAATAATAAATTTTAGTAAATTTGCATCATTTTGTAGATCTGTTTAAATTTTAATTTTGAAAATTGGTGAAATAATTATCATAATTAATTTATAAATATTTTTAAAAAAATTATTTAACATGTTTTATTTTTTAGGAAAATACCAAAGTAAAATGATAAAATTTATAAAATTTTTATGAGTTTATAAGTGATTTAATATTTAAAATTAGAAGATTTATGAGCTGATTAGTTTAACAAAATTTATCAATAAATATATATTTATTAATTTTTTTAATTTATAATGTCATGTTATTTAGAAAATGCTATAGTAAAATAATAAAGTTTATTAAATTTCCATGAATTTATAAGTGATTTTAAATTTGAATATAGAAGATTGGGCGGACTAATTTGTGTGAGAAATTTATATATTTTTTTAAATTTCTTATATGATGTTCTATTTTTTACGAAAATAGTAAATTGGTGTATAAAATATGATATATGTACAAAGAATGTTAGAATTACAAAATGTTGATTCTAACAACATTTATAATTTATACAGGTGGACAATAAGGCCAAGGCATAGCCGATTTCTAGTATGATACTTCAAATATCTCAGCAAAATTGAGGAGATTGAAAATTAGAAGCAAACTAACATTTAAGAAACTTATTCATAAGATATAATTTAAATTGGATTTAGCTATATATTTGAGGATTACTAGGGTCATATTTAATGTCCTATAAACAATCATGGGTCAATTTTTCAGATGTCTATGGATTTGACTAATTTTGATGGCATTAATCAAATTTATGAAAATTTAGGCATTTTTCTTGGAACTTATAGAGATAATTGCTAATATAGAAAAAAAATAGTTGGAGACAGACAAAATGCATTAAATAATGTTAATTAGATTATCAATGTGGGAGATAAAGAGTCTATGCCAACTGTTGACAAAGAAAATCTCTTTGGTGATGATCCAGAAAATGGAAGAGTAGCCTAGCTTGAGTTTGGTACATATAGAAAAAAAATAATTAGTTAGAGACAGACAAAATGCATTAAATAATGTTAATTAGATTATCAATGTGGGAGATAAAGTGTCTATACCAACTGTTGACAAAGAAAATCTCTTTGGTGATGATCCATAAAATGGAAGAGTAGCTTAGCTTGAGTTTGGTATATAGTTTGATGCTTCAACATAATGTGAAGGTGCAGATGATTTGAAAACAATAGATGCTGGTCTTCTTTGAGAGTTTAGGGGTCAAAATCAATTAAATTTTGCCTCATGTTTTACTTTTGAATGTGTGGATGATGCATGTGATGATACATTAAAACATGGTGATAATGTTGCTAATAATGGGTATATTTTTCCAAATTCTTATGTCAATGATAACGATCAAGAAATAATTTGAATGAAACTACCCCTAAAGCCTCTATTCAAAGAGATGATCCCTTTGTTCCAAGTTCTTCCATCCATGTCAAAAAAGCCTCTAAAATTTGAACATGCATGAGGTTCAAGATCAACCTGGGAGAGAAACCACACATCTATTAGTTTTGCTAAAGGTTAGATTGACCTGTCTAATGATTCATCAATGTTAAGATGGGATGGTATTTCTAAGTTATGCAAAGGCTTGGCTTTCACATCCAAGGATGAAGTGAAGTCATATGTTAAGAAAATTTATATTCAAATTAATGTCTTCTACAAAGTTGTTGAGCCGAACCCTCATATTCGTTGGTGTGCTGTACACGTGCCAATATAGGTTGTTCGTAAAGGCTACAGGCTATGAAAGAAAAGACCTCACTTTATTAGATTATATATGTCTATAATGTAGCCCATAATTGTACTGCATCTTTAGTATCTCAACATCATATTATAATTAGATTCCCTAATAATTTGTGATTGCTGTAATGCCCTTAACTTGCACCTAAATTGATCCACTTTATCTTAAAAGTTTCAACATATTTTGCAACTTTCTGATTCTCCAAATGTACATA
Organism: Excoecaria agallocha; assembly: GCA_037975025.1. Taxonomy (NCBI): domain Eukaryota; kingdom Viridiplantae; phylum Streptophyta; class Magnoliopsida; order Malpighiales; family Euphorbiaceae; genus Excoecaria; species Excoecaria agallocha. Next base: position 1,703,181 of record CM075809.1, read on the forward strand.
GTTGTTGGGTTGAATAGACATTGGTATTGCTTGAGAATTTAAGAATTAGACTAATGTATTGAGAGATAAGGGTTGTATCATATAGTTTCCAAATGATTATCAAATATGATTACAAGCTCTAGAATTGTGTGAATGTTTTGTGTCTTGTGTTGTTGTTCTTTGCATCTTGAGTTTTGCTTGAGGATAAGCAAATGTTAAGTGTGGGGAATTGATGTGAGTTGATTCATACATAGTTTTGTGAGTGTTTTATACATATGTTTGTTCAGTAGATGTTTAGTTTTAGTTAGGTTTTATGTGAAACATGGTGCCTTTTATGTGTTTGTGTTGTAATGTGTAGGGAGTAAAGGAATAAGAACTAAGGAACAAGAGGCAGAAATCAAGTAAAAGAAGAAGCTCGGTCATGAGTGCGACACAAGAAGGCATTTGGAGTGGAGGTTAATGTGGAAAAAAGTCAACATATTAGGAAGTGGATCCTGTCATGAGCGCAACTGTAATACCCCTATTGGTACCCTAAGAGAAATAGATGGTCATTTTGCTTGAGACAGAAGTTAATTAGGTGACTAATTAAGGAAAATTGAAAAAATTAGGGACTTGATTGAAAAGACAAAGTAAAAGAATTGTGGTAAAACTAGAAATAAAGAAAGATGAGAGATATATTTAAGAAACCAAAATACAAAAAGGGACCAAAGTGAACTTTGCTAAGATTTTTATTTAACAACCAATGGAATTAAGGCAAATGGATGGGTAGGAAAGAAAGAGACAAAGAGGATTTCTTTTCCTCTTATGGCCGGCCATTCTTGGCCTAAGAACATTTCTTTCTTTTCTTCTCTTTTTTATTTGTTTCTTCTTCTAGCCTACGGGCAAAATTTATGTTCTAAGCAAGGAAAAATTTTAGATGGTAGAGAGAAGAGTTGGAGCAGCCTAGGATGAAGATCAAGAGAAAGAGAAAGGAAAGATAGCAAGAAGAAAAGGAAGAAAGAGAGTTTGGTGGAGTCTTGAAGAGATAAGGGAACTTAACCTTGCTTGTGTGTGTTTATCATGTATTTGATGCAATAATAGTAGTATTTAATGTTATAGTAAGTAAATATCATGAAAAATTGAGGTTAGACTTGATTGAAAACCGAAATAGGAAGGGGTGGTAAAGATAAGGGAAAAACTATTTTAGGGTTCATTGGATCAGTATTCACTATTTTAATGATATCTTGAGTTATAGTGGTTGGAATTGATAAATTTCAGTTGACGATGAAAATAGACACATATATCTTCATTTCATATGAAGAACATGACCTCTGAATCAATTTTGATGATAGAGAAAAATAGGCTTGAATCCGGGTCTTGACTGCTGTCACTGTCATTGGGAGCAGTCTTCGGTTTTTAGTGCATAACTTAAGATTTATAGATCTAATTGGGGTTATTTTTTATGTTTTAGAAACTATAAAGATATATCTATAACTTTGTAGAAGAGAGCTTCCCCTAAAATGATGTTTTCTGGGTCAACAACGGCATAGAATTCGAGACAGAAAATCTATCTCTAGGCGATTTGGGCCTCACGGTTACTAGGTTTTTCATAGTAACCGTGAGGTACCCCAATTTTTAGTACAGACCCTAAAGATGACCTACCTCATGGTTACTAAGCATTTTATAGTAACCGTAACCCCTTTAAAAAGTACAAAATATGGTTATTACTCATCTGATAATGACCGTGAGGTAGTCTGACGTAGTCCAGACCCGAAAGTGTACCTAGGTCACGGTTACCATGAATTTGATAGTAACCGTGACCCCTATTTTATGATTAAGGTCACGGTTACCATGATTTTGATAGTAACCGTGACCCTCCTTGGAATTTTGAACTTGAAAGTTTAAGAGCCCATAAGAGGCACAAGCTTACCTACTATTTTCATAAATCTTATAGCATATCTTAAACATAAAGTATATGATAATGTACAACAATAAACATATGAAATATACAAGTAATATAAAGATAAAGTTATAATAAGTGATACATGGAAGTATTTTACTTGATTATGATTGGATTATACTGATTATCTATCTGTACTTGTGATTGCGACATGAACACTAAAGAACATTGTTTTATTGTTTGATTGATCATATTATATGATGAACTGTATACTGTGAATCAAATGATACATGAGATATGATTATTTGCCTGCACATAAAGACTTTATTGTGGATAGATAAGCATGCCTATAGGGTTATAGTTGCAGCTGCTATAGTCTGACTCTTATGAGTCCACAGTTTGTCTCTACATGAGACCATAGTTCTGGCCCAATGGGTCCATAGATTCGTCGGGCATCCACAGATTTGATACCTTCGGGCATCCACAGATTCGATACCTTCTAGTATCTACAGATTCGATACATTCGGGTATCCACAGATTCGATACCTTCGGGTATCCACAGACTCGATACCTTCGGGTATCCACAGACTCGATACCTTCGGGTATCTACAGGTCCGATACCTTCGGGTATCTACAGATTTGATACCTTTGGGTATCTACAGATTTGATACCTTCGGGTATCCACCGCATCCGTTAGACATCCATAGGATTTTAGTAGGCACTTCACAACATGAAATGAATAATATACGTGTTATATTGATAAAGACTTAATTAGTTTAGTGTGATTTAACCTTATACAGTATTGTCATAAGATCAAATATGATATGTGAATTTATATTGAAATTCTTGTATGCTGATTATAATGTTTTAATATTAATACTTATTATTGTGTGCTTGAAAATAATCACTGTGAGTGGTTGTTCATACATGTTTTGTTTCCTCACTAAGCTTTATAGCTTAGCACGGGTGTTTATCCATGTAGGTTCAAGTTATGTTGTTGCTTCAGGGACAAGGCCAACACTAGCTGGGAAGAGAAGTTAGGGTATTTAAATTGTACTGTTTTATCTTTTGATTTGTGTAAAAATCTATAAAAAATAATAATGGAATGAACATGTTTTGTAGTTATTAACTCAAATATGAAAGTAATGTAACAAAGTATATGTTTATGTAACTTATTCTAATGTATGAATTATGTAGTTAAAGAATAACTAATTATGTGACATAAAAACATATCGCTAGCATCATATGTATTGTTTATTAAAATATTAAGATAAGTAATAGTAATCCAGATAGACTAGTGTGGTCCTTAAGCAACAGTAAAGAGATCTTGGGTGGTTACTTGTGAAAAGACACTTAAAGGAGTATGCCATTCCACCAAGGGTTGCACACTTCTGGAGAGGCATTTTAAGGGACACAATGATGGAGATCCTATATAAACCCAAGAAGTAGTTAGTTGTAGGGAGATACAAGATATCAAAAAAAAAAGAACAATTACTTTTTTTATTTTTTTCTTGATGTAATTAGTACATTTTACTTTCTTCTTTTGAGAAGAAGGCAAGCAAGAAGAAAAAGATTTATTTAGAGATTGAAAAGGGTTGAGAGATTTCTTTTTATTATCTCTCATCTATTACTTCTTCTTGTAATTATTTAGATGATGTTTTTAGGAACTTGAACATTAATGTCTATATCCTTTATTTTCTTAATGATATATATAGTCTTGACTTGTAGAATTCTTTATTAGCACTCTATGCATAATCATGATAAGTGAGAATATAATTGAGAGATATATTCTTTTTTATAGCTAATAGAATTCATTATCAAAATATCACTTGAGAGATCGGGATATTAAGATAATTGCTATCAATTGGCATTTAATCTTAAAATATGTGTTTATAATTAACTAATTCATTAATGAGAATTAAGGATTATAATTATTTATGCATGTTTTAGGAGAATCTATTTCATGTCGAGAGAGTGGATTAGAATAGTAATTCAATTTGGCTGCATTGTAAGATTAAAATTAGATTAAAAGAATAGTTTCAAGTTCAACTTATATTTTATGTCATTGGCATTAAATTGTCTTCTTTGATTATCAATAAAGTAGGTTTAATTAGCATTTCTTGTTTTAGTTTAGACTATAGTTAATTTAACAATCCAACTTATGAAAATTGTAAGCAAGATTAAAAATTGAGTAATAGTGTGTAATCACTCATCCTTTCCTCATGGGAACAATATCTTAAGTACTATATTCGGCAAACCATATGCTTGCGAAATTAGCACAACAGTATCATCTGATCCTGATGTGGCTCCTGGATCAAGAAAAAGCAAGCTTCATCATGACAACGGAACCTTTTGCTACAAGGCGATGCCATTCGGTTTAAAGAATGCTGGTACCACATACCAGCACCTGATGAATAAGATTTTAAAAGATCATATCGAAGAAAACATCGAAGTTTATGTGGATGACATGATCATCAAGAGAAAAAGCCCCGAAGAACACTCCATTAATTTAGCGAAAGTTTTCAACACTTTGAATCAATTTTAAATGAAGTTGAACCCGGAGAATGTGTCTTCGGTATTCCATCAAGAAAATTCTTGGGTTTTATGGTCTCACAAAGGGGAATAAAGGCCAATCCAGAGAAAATAGAAGCGATCTTGGAAATTCAACCCCCGAGGAATGTTAAAGATGTCTAAAAATTGAATGGATAAGTCACAGCCTTGGGGAGACTCATTTCTTTCTCGACCAAACGCTGCACGGCTTTCTTCAAAAAATTGAGGAAGAACGACACATTTGTATAAGGAACAGACTACCAACAAGCATTTAACGAATTAAAGAGATTTCTCATAGCCCCCTTATTGAGCTGGCCAATCTTAGGAGAAAATCTTTTCTTATACTTGTCAATGTCAAGGGAAGCTATTACGGGTATCCTGGTTAGAAAGGAAGGAATGCAAAAACTACCCATCTATTACGTCAGCCAAGTCCTAAGAGACTCGGAGCTAAGGAAAAATCCAACTGAGTAGCTGATCATTGCACCAATGATGTGCACTTACAACTTGAGGTGATATTTTTAAGCACACACCATCATTATCTGGTCGGATCAGCCAGTCAGAAAAAATTCTAAAAATGCCCGATCTAGAAGGAAAGATGGTGGGTTGGGCCATAAAGCTACAATCATAGGACATCGGGTACAAGCCAAGGAATGCGATAAAGGCCCAAGCCTTGGCTGATTTCGTTACTGAGTTCACTGCAAACGGTGAAACTGTAACACCTAGAACACCCGTCACTAGTATTCGAGAATGCTATACTCGCTATAGTCGTATCAAAATATAAGCTTCATTACAATACTTTGTTCAGACTTAATACCAGACACATAATGTAAAATTCAAATCTTTATAACAATTACAAAATTTTAATTACATACATATATTTTATTTAGTCTTAGTTAGCTATACAATAAAAGATGTACAAAATGTACTACTTTCTAGAGCCTACATTACATCTTCGAGAAATTCTTCATGAGTGCCAACGATCTAGCCATCAGAACATCTCCAACTCTAACCTACTCATGCAATACATATGACTAATCATTAACAAAGATAATAATAATTTAATTCATAAAATTAAGGACATATCTATTTTTTTGCTATAATCGACCTTAAGCTCACAACAAATTAACTATTTATTTCGGTTTAACTTCCTCCACTAGTCATTCATTCCACTCTATTCAGGACACTCACTTAAACTACTATATTGAGTTAGTACCTTGACTTTGCTAATAATACTCAAACTACTCTTACAAGTCACTTCTTTATAAGATAACTAACACTAGTACACTTAACATTTACAACTAACATTGGGTTCGAACTCGGAATTTGTATTCCAAGCTTCCTACGTATCCCAAAATCGAGAATCAGAACCACATAGTTTTGAATGTATATTAATACTCTGCATTAACTAATAAGTAACACATCAACCATACATTTCATGACTCATTCATTACTCGAACATATCTCATTACCATCATCGTACACTTAATCTTGCATATGTATTAACTACCATATATATATATATATATATATATATATATATATATATATATATATATGCAAAACGTATAAATCATTAGTTTTAACAATAATAACCATGAATAGATCAATAATTTTCTATATCATAGCCGTCACTGGCACTACTTCCATTCTCTCATAATCACTTTTACAGGTTATACTCGGTATAGGCATGGACATTTGGAAACACTAGATACCGTATAGGTATCGTATCACTATACACCTTTAGGGGGCCAATCACTAAATACCACAAGGTATCAATTCACTAGACACCAAAAGGTGCCAATCACTAGATACCAAAAGATATCAATTCACTAGACACCAAAAGGTGCCAATCACTAGATACCAAAAGGTATCAATTAACTAGACATCAAAAGGTGCCAATCACTAGATACCAAAAGGTATCAATTCACTAGATACCAAAAGGTGCCAACACTAATAGTTACAATCACTATCTCCTTATAGGAATGCCTATCCATCACTACTATCCGAATTTCAGGATCAATAAGTTTCTAATCACTTAAGGTCATCATATTCGATACATTCAAGGTCATAAAGTTTATACATAGTGGAATATACAAATAATATCCCCATATGATGCATAATTAACTTCACTTAAAAATGCACTTCAAATATAGTTACCACTTCATAAAACATATAATACTAGGCATATCATTGATCATAGTCATCACACTGCATCATTATACATTTAAAGATCATATATGCATCCATTCTTTTAAATTCTACGGTTAATGTGGCCTCATTAGGCTCAAAAATGTCTAAGAGGGTTGTGGTAATGTTTGGAACCCTTAAATGTCACATGAGCTTCAATTAGGGCATTTCTTGGTAGGAGTGGGTGTAATGGCCTCAACACCGGATTAGCCGTGAATAGTACTTTTCGGCAGTGAATAGTATTTTTTGGGCCCGAAATTTGAAAATATTTTATTTGACCATTTGAAAGGAATAATCATGGTGAGCCTATGGTTGAAATTTGAAGTGAATTTGAGGTCAATTGGGCCTCCAAAAATTAAAAATACGAAAAAGGTAGTAAGTCAATTTTCCTGGTAAGGAAAGGGACTTAATTTTGCATAAATAATTAAAAATAGTAAACGACCTCTGAATATTACCAGATTTTATGTGCTTACATAAATTTTTATGTATAATATTTTGGTGATGAGAATAGAATTTTTCGGTGACACCGGCAGTTGTCAAATCAAATCGATAAGTTTGAATCGAATCGATAATGGACTCCAATTGAGCCAAAAATTTATGTAATAACTATTTTTGATGTTCTAAGAATGATGAAATCAAAATTGAAGTTATTTGAAGTGAGGAAGAGAGAGATTTTGGTTTGGGCCTAAAATGGGCTTAAATTCATATTTGGACTAAACCCATTAATGAAGCCCATAATTAAGCCCACATGAGAGGTATAAATAGAGAAAAAATCTGTGGAGATCTCCAGAATTAGCAAGTCTTCTCTTCCTCTCCTTAGGTGGCCGAAATTCCCTCTTCTTCTTCTCTTATTGAATTCTTCTTTCCCCACTTCAAATTACTCATAATTTCCAACATAACAATTAAAGTTTCATCCCTTTAGATGATTAATCAAGCCTCAAGCCTTTGATTTGAAGGAAGGAAGCAAGAGAAATCAAGAGGGAAAGGTTTAGGGGTCAAATGAGGTAAGGGATTTTCAAGGTTTTTAATTTATTTAAAGGTATCTCTAAGTAGTTTTAAGTGCCTAGAATTCAATTTTATGGTTAAAATGAGCTAAAAAGGTTGATATTATAGTGTTTTCTTTGATGAAGTTTTCGACTCCCATGGTTTTTTCATGGTGATTGAGGGATTTTTTTTTAGATTAAAGCATGGAAAATAAAGCCTTAGGAAGCTAAAGCATGGAGAGAGGTAAGTGACTACAAAATCCTTTAGTTTTTCTATTAATATGAATTTTTCTTAATTATGTACTTAAGATAAAAATATGTAAAATTGTTAATTAATGAAATTATGTTAGGGATAATAAAACTAAGCATGAGAGAAAATGAAATGAAGGCCTTAAATGGAAGAAAGAAAATTTTTAAGGTGGGAAATGTTGGTGGTCGAATTCCTTAAGTAAAGAAAATGATGAGAAAAATGCATGAAATTGATTTATGTTAGCTTAAAATAATATAGACATGATAATTGATGTCTATAAATTTTTAGAGAATATTTGGAATTAATTTGAAAATTTTTAAGATTTTGTATAGTGTATGTATTGAATGAAAATTCTAATTTAGAGTGAATTAAGTGATTATTTTGATGAAAAATGGCAATAAATAATAAAGAATGCCTAAATAAATATTATTGGAATTTATTGAATTTATTAGGATTTTATTTGAAATTTTTATGTGTATATGTACAATGATAATAATTGATATAGCAATGCATAATTGTATAAAAATGACTAAAGTGATGAATAAATATGAAAAAAATAAATTAATGTCAATGATAAGAAATAAAAGTCAACCGATAAATTCTTTGAAATAATTATTATAAGGTCGTGAAAATAATAAGAATAATGAATTATTGGTAAATAATCCATGAAATGAATGAAAATGATAAAAATAAATTAATACATAAATAAAAGAAAGATAAAATGAGTTTTAAATAGAAAAAGAACTTAAATAAAAGAAAATAAAAGTTTTGGGACAAAATGGTAATTTTGCCAAAGTGAATAATTAATGAGAAAAATAAGTAAGAAATAGTAATAAGGGCAAAATGGTAATTTCACAGCCTAATTGTGTTAAAAAGATAAAGTTTTCATGGTATGGGGGCAAAAATATAATTTTATCCGGAAATGATAAAATAAAGGATAAAAGATGAATAATGGAAGAAATTAGATGATAAAAATGAAAATAAATGATTATAATGGCAAAATCGTAATTATGTATTTAAAATGAATAATCCAATAGAAAAAGTCAAATTATGTATTTTTGAGATATAAAATAATAAATTATATTAATAGAGTTTCTAATTGCATAAAAAGTAAAAAAATAAAGATGTGATTAATTTATCAAAATAAATTAGTCAACAAAAAGTATTAAAGGAGTTAATGATTATAAAAATAATTCGCCGACGAAACAAAAGCCGGCATATCGAATAATTGAAAAATTGGACCGAAAAAGGAAAAATTATAAAAATGTCAAGTTTAAAAGTATTGAAAATAATTCGTAAAGAATTATTCAAAAAGAATAAAAGAAATTGTGAATTATATTGTCATAATTCCTAATTCAGAATCTATATAAGGAACTGAAAAGCTTAAGCACCTGAGTGAATTATCGAAAAATGATTCACAAAAGTGACTGAAAAAGAGAAAGTGAATAAGAGGATAAAAAGTTATTGAATAGTCAAAGGCACAAAAGAGTGCATTTGATCAGAATAAAGTATAGTAATAAATAAAAGAAAGAAATTAAACATTTTTAAATGTTCAAAAATGTTTTGCAATGTGAATGATTATGTTTGCCCTTAGCGATAGACAGATATTATTATTCTTGTTCAAGATATAAATGGCTAGCAATAGGGACACCTTTTACCGCGGTGCAAGTCATGGCGACTTGCTATACTATGGACTGGATCTCTGATCACCATGGCATTCTCTGCTCTGTTATCTGCTCTGTGAGAAATGATTTCCTTGTAGGAATCACTTCTCTCTCTGTTGTGGCCCTGTGGAGTCCACGTCCCGCGTATCCTATCTGAGAATCTTGTTGTAAGACACCAGGGGCAAATTGAAATGAATAAATAAGTACTGTTTAATTGAATGAAATATAAAAGTCATATCGAAAGATAATTCGTTTGAAAGAAAATGCAAAGTTGTTATAAATCTGTAAAGATTTCTGAAAAGTATAATTAAATAAGAAAAGAAAAAGAAAGGTTTTATAAGAATAAAACATTAAAGCAATGTGTAATTAAACTTTTATAAGAATTTAAAATATATCATGTTTTATGTGAAAAAGATAATTTTTAATTGATTGGTATTTTTTGTACCAATTACTACTGTAAAAATAATGACAAGTTTGAAAAATAGTATTAATGTTTCTGTTTAAAGTTAAAAAGTAATGGTATTAAAATGAAGTGAAATTTAACGTTTAGGTAATGCTTGTCTGAAGATAAGTTAAATGAAAAGTAAAACGATATTAAGGTATAGAATTATGCAATGAGGGAAAAGTAGAAGATATAAGTCCTAAACAGATAATTGAACGTAAGTAAATGTATAAAGAAGGAAAGAAAATTCTGACTACAAAGTATTCCAAAATAGCTATATCGCTTTGCGATTAAGCTTATAAGCCTTTTTAACAGTAATGTATTTATTTGACTAAAGTTAAAGTAAAGTAATAGAATAAATAGTAAAAAGTGAAATTAGAATACAGATTGAATAATTGACTAGTAAAACAAGTATTAAAACTAGTTTATTTTGGTACTAGTAAAGACACGAGTACCAATACCTATTGCTGAATGAAATGATCGTTAAATCGTTGTGGCTAAAGGATAAAATGAAAGTAATGATAAGAGTAAAAGTTATAGTAAACATTAACGTAAAAGTAAAAGTAAATCCGATACTGATCCACCTAAAGAAAATACTGCAAAGTAAAGTTAAAAGTTTAGAATTAAAGATCAATGGTTATCAGAATACGAATTAATAACATGATTAGTAATAACTAAAATAAAAGAAAATGTTTAATGAAATAAGAATAGTATAAGCATAAATTACGAAATTATGCTTATTCGTGGAAAATTCTTGGATTAGTAGTCACCACTGGGTATATTTAATGCTCAGCACGTAGCGTTTACTGCGTGCAGGTTTCGAAGTGTTGCGGGAGCACAGTACATTGAAGGTCCAGATTGGAAGAGAACATTTTTGTGCTAGTTGATGTAAACCTTTGGCATGTATATACTTAGACTATTAAGGTAAAAGCTTGAATAGTATTTTGATTTTATGTTATTTGTCTTGGATGTATGGATAGAATAAGTTTTGATATGATGTTTAGTGTTTGTTTTAAATTGTCTTTAAGACTATTGTTTATTTCTGGAATTATTATAAAAGTATTTTCAAGTGGTTTGAATTGTTCGGTGGAAAAAAAATAAAAAACTTACTGATTTCGGATAAGTTCGCATCGGAAAAGACTGTTCCGAGTAGGGTGTGACATTTTGTGGTATCAGAGCAAAGGTTTAAGCGGTTCTAAGATCGGAGTGGGATAAGGTTAAGTGATAAGTTTGTCTGTATATACATGCCAATTGTAAGTGGATAAGTGTTAAATAATCTAAATGGTACTTGCTCCCCTATCTGTATTAAAGTGAAAGAGTTGATATTTGACTGAGATTGTCAAGTATGAAAGAATTAATTCCGCACGGTAAAAATGGTAGTAAATGAGAACGGAAGTATTGCTGCTTGAGATCTCATGAGAGTCAAAGCAGGGAAAAGAAAAGTTGACTGATATTAAGTAAAAATGTGAGAGTTTAAGTAATTATTTGGATGAGAAACAGTTAAAAGAAGCACAAGATGAAAAGTGTGATAGAAATGAAAAGGAATTGTATTTTGAATACAGATAAATTGTACAGGATAATGAGATATCTTGATCGGATTACCTTGGTTTAAGAATGCTAGTGAGCAAATTGTTATAAGTTAAGGTTGTTTAAAATGCTCTACATATCTGTCAGTGATTTCCTTATAGGAGTGGGGATTTGATTATATTTCTCATAGCTCTAGGATGGGCTATGATCTCTGCATTATATGAGGATACTTAATAGTATTCTATCTGCATACATGACATTATACATTCATTGCATGGCATTTCATATTGTTTGATAGCATCTGATATGCATTATACTGTATGTTTAGGCTCCACTTGATAGGATGCAACTGACAGTAGATATGATGAGCATGGGGACAACCTAAGAATAAGAAAAGAAATAGTGTGCTTAAGATTGTTTTCCAATCTTGGTGTGGCCATTATGAGATATTGGTCATGTCAATAAATTGTTAGCATACCGACCTAATTGATGAATTAATAGAAAGGATAAGTATAAATGGGTAATGATAATGTTCTTGGTTTTCAAGTTGTGAGAGCGAGTTTAAGTTTGACTCTAGAAGGGGGCGTGTTTAACTAGAAAATAAATGAAACTGATTTTGTACAGCAGGTAAGGACAATAATTCTGAAAGAGAATGTTTCTGTTGTAGTCATTGTGAGTAAATTAAGGATTCGTACTGAAGTCCACCGAGATGGTAATACCTGATAACATCAGGTATGTCCGGATTAAATGTTTAATTCTGGAAGCCAAACTGGAAGTGTAATGTGACAGATGTAAGTAAATGTTAAATGTGTTGATATATGGAAGCAGAGCATTAGACTCATTTGAGAATTGCTCTGACTTATAATGGTATTTGTTTAGAAATGGAATAATGTGATTAAAGAATCTGTCATCGGATTTGTTAAGTATCAAAGAGGAAGACTAGTAATAATCTCAGCGTTGTCTTAGAGATTCACCCTTGACTAATGATGAGTTCAAGGGGCTAATTCCGATATTGAAAGAAGGAATATGATTTTGTATATATAATTGTGAAAAATGGTTATCTCTTGTAAGATCTGATTCGTGTAGAGACGATATCAGAAAGAAAATGTTGGATCTTTTATACTGAACTTAATGGAGTGTAAATGGGTCAGCAAGCCTTGATTTGATTCAAGATATGAAAGGAGTCTACATTCAGAATGATATGTTTAGAAAAAGGAAACTGATAAAAATTGGTTAGCTTTAAAAATAAATGGATTCACTTGGTAGAGATCTTTTGGAATTATTGAATGTGAAAGAAGTTTGGTAAAACAACTGTATGATATCCTCTACTCTGTGTTATAAGTAAATTTCGAGGACAAAATTTCTTTTAGTAGAGGAGAATTGTAATGGCCTCAACACCGAGTTAGCCGTAAATAGTACTTTTCGGCAGTGAATAGTATTTTTCGAGCCCGAAAAGACACCCGAAAGTCGAAAATATTTTATTGGACCATTTGAAAGGAATAGTCATAGTGAGCTTATGGTTGAAATTTGAAGTGAAATTGATGTCAATTGGGCCTCCAAAAGTCAAAAATACGAAAAAGATAGCGAGTCAATTTCCCTGATAAGTAAAAGGACTTAATTTTGCATAAATAATTAAAAATAGTAAACGACCTCCGAATATTGCCAGATTTTACGTGCCTACATGAATTTTTATGTAGAATATTTTGGTGATGAGAATGAAATTTTTCGGTGACATCGATAGTTGTCGAATCAAATCAATAAGTTTGAATCGGATCGATAACGGACTCCGATTAAGCTAAGAATTTATCTCCTACGTATCTTTGATATTTTAAAAATGATGAAATTAAAATTGGAGTTATTTGAAGTGAGAAAGAGAGAGATTTTGGTTTGGGCCTAAAATGGGCTCAAATTCATATTTGGACTAAACCCATTAATGAAGCCCATAATTAAGTCCTCATGAGAGGTATAAATAGAGGAAAAATCTGTGGGGATCTCCAAAATTAGCTAGTCTTCTCTTCCTCTCCTTAGGTGGCCGAAATTCCCTCTTCTTCTTCTCTCCTTGAATTCTTCTTTTCTTACTTCAAATTACTCATAATTCCCAACATAACAATTAAAATTTCATCCCTCTAGATGATTAATCAAGCCTCAAGCCTTTGATTTGAAGGAAAGAAGCAAAAGAAATCAAGAGGAAAAGGTTTAGGTGTCAAATGAGGTAAGGGATTTTCAAGGTTTTTAATTTATTTAAAGGTACCTCTAAGTAGTTTTAGGTGTCTAAAATTCATTTTTATGGTTAAATTGAGCTAAAAAGGTTGATATTATAGTGTTTTCTTTGATGAAGTTTTCGACTCCCATGGTTTTTTCATGGTGATGGAGGAATTTCTTTGGATTAAAGCATAAAAAAGGAAGCCTTAGGAAGCTAAATCATGGAGAGAGGTAAGTGACTACAAAATCCTTTAGTTTTCCTATTAATATGAATTTTTCTTAATTATGTACTTAAGATAAAAATATGTAAAATTGTTAATTAATGAAATTATGTTAGGGATAATGAAACTAAGCATGAGAGGAAATGAAATGAAGGCCTTAAATGGAAGAAAGAAAATTTTTAAGGTGGGAAATGTTGGTGGCCGAATTCCTTAAGTAAAGAAAATGATGAGAAAAATGCATGAAATTGATGTATGTTAGCTTAAAATAATATAGACACGATAATTAATGTCTATAAATTTTTAGAGAATATTTGGAATTAATTTGAAAATTTTTAAGATTTTGTATAGTGTATGTATTGAATGAAAATTATAATTTAGAGTGAATTAAGTGATTATTTTGATGAAAAATGGCAATGAATAATAAAGAATGCCTAAATAAATATTATTGGAATTTATTGAATTTATTAGGATTTTATTTGAAATTTTTATGTGTATATGTATAATGATAATAATTGATATAGCAATGCATAATTGTATAAAAATAACTAAAGTGATGAATAAATATGAAAAAAATAAATGAATGTTAATGATAAGAAATAAAAGTCAACCGATAAATTCTTCGAAATAATTATTATTCGATCGTGAAAATAATAAGAATAATGAATTATTGGTAAATAATCCATGAAATGAATGAAAATGATGAAAATAAATTAATACATAAATAAAAGAAAGATAAAATGAGTTTTAAATAGAAAAATGACTTAAATGAAAGAAAATAAAAGTTTTGGGGTAAAATGGTAATTTTGCCAAAGTGAATAATTAATGAGAAAAATAAGTAAGAAATAGTAATAAGGGCAAAATGGTAATTTCACAGCCCTAACTGTGTTAAAAAGATAAAGTTTCCATGGTATGGGGGCAAAAATGTAATTTTATCCAAAAATGATAAAATAAAGGATAAAAGATAAATAATGGAAGAAATTAGATGATAAAAATGAAAATAAATGATTATAATGGCAAAATCGTAATTATGTATTTGAAATGAATAATCCAATAAAAAAAGTCAAATTATGTATTTTTGAGATATAAAATAATAAATTATATTAATAGAGTTTCTAATTGCATAAAAAGTAGAAAAATAAAGATGTGACTAATTTATCAAAATAAATTAGTCAACAAAAAGTATTAAAGGAGTTAATGATTATAAAAATAATTCGCCAACGAAACAAAAGCCGACATATCGAATAATTGAAAAATTGGACCAAAAAAGGAAAAATTGTAAAAATGCCAAGTTTAAAAGTATTGAAAATAATTCGTAAAGAATTATTCAAAAAGAATAAAAGAAATTGTGAATTATACTGTCATAATTCCTAATTCAGAATCTGTATAAAGAACTGAAAAGCTTAAGCATCTGAGTGAATTATCGAAGAATAATTCACAAAAGTGACTGGAAAAGAGAAAGTGAATAAAAGGATAAAAAGTTATTGAATCTGTATAAATGGCTAGCCATAGGGATACCTTTTACCGCGGTGCAAGTCATGACGACTTGTTATGCTATGGACTGGATCTCTGATCACCATGGCATTCTCTGCTCTGTGAGAAATGATTTCCTTGGGGGAATCACTTCTCTCTCTGTTGTAGCCCTGTGGGGTCCACGTCCCGCGTATCCTATCTGAGAATCCTATTGTATGACACCAGGGGTAAATTGAAATGAATAAATAAGTACTGTTTAATTGAATGAAATATAAAAGTCATATCGAAAGACAATTCGTTTGAAAGAAAATGCAAAGTTGTTATAAATCTTTAAAGATTTCTGAAAAGTGTAATTAAATAAGAAAATAAAAAGAAAGGTTTTATAAGAATAAAACATTAAAGTAATGTGTAATTAAACTTTTCTAAGAATTTAAAATATATCATGTTTTACGTGAAAAAGATAATTTTTAATTGATTGGTATTTTTTGTACCAATTACTACTGTAAAAATAATGACAAGTTTGGAAAATAGTATTAATGTTCCTTTTTGGTATTAAAATGAAGTAAAATTTAACGTTTAGGTAACGCTTGTCTGAAGATAAGTTAAATGAAAAGTAAAACGATATAAAGGTATAGAATTATGCAATGAGGGAAAAGTACAAGATATAAGTCCTAAACAGATAATTGAACGTAAGTAAATGTATAAAGAAGTAAAGAAAATTCTGACTACAAAGTATTCCAAAATAGCTATATCGCTTTGCTATTAAGCTTATAAGCCTTTTTAACAGTAATATATTTATTTGACTAAAGTTAAAGTAAAGTAATAGAATAAATAGTAAAAAGTGAAATTAGAATACATATTGAATAATTGACTAGTAAAATAAGTATTAAAACTAGTTTATTTTGGTACTAGTAAAGACACGAGTACCAATACCTATTGCTAAATGAAATGATCGTTAAATCGTTGTGGCTAAAGGATAAAACGAAAGTAATAATAAGAGTAAAAATTATAGTAAACATTAACGTAAAAGTAAAAGTAAATCCGAAATTGATCCACCTAAAGAAAATACTGCAAAGTAAAGTTAAAAGTTTAGAATTAAAGATCAATGGTTATCAGAATACGAATTAATAACATGATTAGTAATAACTAAAATAAAAGGAAATGTTTAATGAAATAAGAATAGTAGAAGCATAAATTACGAAATTATGCTTATTCGTGGGAAATTCTTGGATTAGTAGTCACTACTGGGCATATTTAATGCTCATCACGTAGCGTTTACTGTGTGCAAATTTTGGAGTATTGCAGGAGCACAGTACATTGAAGGTCCAGATTGGAAGAGAACATTTTTGTGTTAGTTGATGTAAACTTTTGGCATGTATATACTTAGACTATTAAGGTAAAAGCTTGAATGGTATTTTGAATTTATGTTATTTTTCTTGGATGTATGGATAGAATAAGTTTTGATATGATGTTTAGTGTTTGTTTTAAATTGTCTTTAAGACTATTGTTTGCTTCTGAAATTATTATAAAAGTATTTTCAAGTGGTTTGAATTGTTCGGTGGAAGAAAAAAAAGCTTACTGATTTTGGATAAGTTCGCATAGGAAAAGACTGTTCCGAATAGGGTGTGAAGTGGGTGTGTTTTCTCATGAGCACAACAAGGGTCGCAACTGCGATATAAGGCTTATCTCCCTACTCACAAAATCCTACCAACTGTTTTCAGTATCTAACTTGCACGTCCATTTAGACACACTAAACAACATTTTTGGAAAACATGTTCTTCTACATAGTTGTTCCTATATGTCTCTAGTTTCTAAAACAATAAAATCACTCAATTTTGATGTCTAAATCTCAAGATATTACTAAAATAGTATGGACTACTCTAGATGACAGGGTAGCAGGCATCACTCCAATTCAAGCTAAATTTTGAGGACCTTAGGGACATATTCAAGTTCTCATGTCTTCTACAAAGTTGTAGATATATGTCTTATATTTCATTTCCAACTAGACACACTTAATTGGGGCATGTATAGAAAGCGTTATGCTCTTTACACTAAAACTGGTTCAAGTGAACCTTAAGCAGATTTTTATTATGTCATCTTTTAAGGCATAAATCACTCTTTCCATACATCTATTCAACATCTACGAACTCTAACATCAATTAAAATTCTATTAAAATACATTTATAGCTCTAGAACAACTTAAATTCATGCAAGTGAGTAGAAACTCTCATACCTTCAAAATTAAGCCAAGTTTACTCTTCTAGAATCCCTCATTCTCTTTTCCTTTGCTCTTGCTAGATTCACCAATTAAATCACATCATGAATACATATAAATGTCAAATTCCATCTATAATTCTAGCTTCTCATGTTCTAAAGCAAAAAAATGAGCAACTTTAAGCAAAAGTCCCATAAAACTCACCTTAAATTAGCCAATTCACATAAGCCCCTTATTAAGAAGAACCATGAACACAAGAGTAGCATGGAGAACAAGAAGAATTGCTGGAATTCTATTTTGGCCATTAGTTGGCTGACCAACTCACCAAAAGGCAGATTACCCCCCCCCCCTATTTTTTTCTTTTCCTCTCTTTCTCTTGCTTTTCTTTACCTTTCTAGAAAGAGACATATGCTTGCCTCTAATTGGGTCACTTGTTTGGCCATTAAGAACTTGCACTTTACTCCCTTTAATTGATCTTAATTACCACTCACACACTATACTAACTCATTATAATAAATTATCCCCACTTTAATAGTAATAATACACATTTACACCTAGGGTGACAATTTACAAAATTGCCCTTCACTTTTACATTAATACCGATTACGTCCCTATTACATGATTAATAATTCTTATACATTGAACCCTTTTCAATCTCTCTCTTCACTATATACTAATCCTATTAAGATATGTTTTGGGCCCTCACATTTCTCTTCCCTGTAAAAGAATTTCATCCTCGAAATTTCACAGACATCCTACTTCTAGACATGATACATTATACTCTAAGATTGCGAAGTGCACTTTCACTTGCAATACACTTCTATAGGCTATACCTTCACTATTCATTCCGTATATGTTCACTTACTCAAGAATCACTTCCATTCAATATACACTTTAACTCTCTGTCTCTAATATCACTATCCAGAATCAATTAAACCTTTGCTCTCATACAACTAAATGTAACACCCAGAACACCCCTCATGAGTATTCAAGGAATGCTATACTCGCTATAGCCGTATCAAAATATCAATATAGCTAATATAAGCTTCATTACAATACTTTGTTCAGACTTAATACCAAACACATAATGTAAAATTCAAATCTTTATAACAATTACAAAATTTTAATTACATACATATATTTCATTTAGTCTTAGTTAGCTATAACATAAAAGATGTACAAAATGTACTACTTTCTAGAGCCTACATTATGTCTTCAAGAAATTCTTCGTGAGTGCCAATGATCTAGCCACCAGAACATCTTCAACTCAAACCTACTCATGCAATACATACAACTAATCATTTACAAAGATAATAATAATTTAATTCATAAAATTAAGGACATATCTAGTTCTTTGCTATAATCGACCTTAAGCTCAAAACAAATTAACTATTTATTTTGGTTTAACTTCCTCCACTAGTCATTCATTCCACTCTATTCAGGACACACTCACTTAAACTACTATATTGAGTTAGTACCTTGACTTTGCTAATAACACTCAAACTACTCTTACAAGTCACTTATTTATAAGACCACTAACACTAGTACACTTAACATTTACATCGAACATTTGGTTCGAACTCGGACACATATCCCAAAATTAGGAATCAGAACCACATAGTTTTAAACGTATATTTATACTCTGTATTAACTAATAGGTAACACATCAACCATACATTTCACGACTCATTCATTACTCGAACATATCTCATTACCGTTATTGTACACTTAATCTTGCATATGCATTAACTACCATATATATATATGCAAAACAGATAAATCATTAGTTTGAACAATAATAACCAGGAATAGATCAATAATCTTCTATATCATACCCGTCGCTAGCATTACTTTCATTCTCTCATAATCACTTTTACAGTTTATACTCGGTATAGGCATGGATATTTGGAAACAATAGATACCGTATAGGTATTGTATTACTAGACACCTTTAGGGTGCCAATCACTGGATACCACAAGGTATTAATTCACTAGACACCAAAAGGTGCCTATCACTAAATACCAAAAGGTATCAATTCACTAGACACCAAAAGGTGCCAATCGCTATATACCAAAAGGTATCAATTCACTAGATACCAAAAGGTGCCAACACTAACAGCTGTAATCACTATCTCCTTATAGGCATACCTATCCATCACTACTATCTGAATTTTAGGCTTAATAAGTTTCTAATCACTCAAGGTCATCATATTTGATACATTCAAGGTTATAGAGTTTATACATGGTGGAACATACAAATAATATCCCCATATGATGCATAATTAACTTCACTTAAAAATGCGCTTCAAATATAGTTACCACTTCATAAAACATATAATACTAGGCATCTCATTGATCATAGTCATCACACTACATCATTATGCACTTAAAGATCATATATGCATCCATTCTTTTAAATTCCATGCTTAATATGCCCTTATTAGGCTCAAAAGTGTCTAAGAGGGTTATGGTAATGTTTGGAACCCTTAAATGTCACATTACCTTCAATTAGGGCATTTTTTGGTGGAAATGGGCATGTTTTTTTGTGAGTGCGACATGGGTCACATCCGCAACAGAAGGCTTATCTCCCTGCTCACGAAATCCTGCCAACTGCTTTCAATATCTAATTTACACATCCATTTAGACACACTAAACAACATTTTTGGGAAAAGTGTTCTTCTACAAAGTTGTTCCTATATGTCTCTAGTTTCTAGAACATAAAACATCACTCAATTCTGAGGTCTATATCTCAAGATATTACTAAAATAGTGTAGACTGCTCTAGATGATAGGGCAAGAAGCATCACTCTAATTCAAGCTAAATTTCAAGGACTTTAGGGACATATTCAAGTTTTCATGTCTTCCACAAAGTTTTAGATATAGTCTTATGTTTCATTTCCAATTGAACTCACTTAATTTGGGCATCTACAGAAAGAGTTATGCTCTTTACACTAAAACTGGTTCAAGTGAACTTTAAGCAGATTTTCACTATGCCATCTTTTAAGGTATAAATCACTCTTTCCATAAATCTATTCAACATTTATGAACTCTAACATCAATTAACATTCTATTAAAATACATTTATAGCCTTAGAAAAACTTAAATTCATGCGAGTAGAAACTCTCATACCTTCAAAATTGATCCAAGTTTACTCTTCTAGAATCCCTCCTTCTCTTTTCCTTTGCTCTTGCTAGATTTACCAATTAAATCACATCATGAATACACATAAATGCCAAATCCCATCTATAATTCCATCTTCTCATATTTTAAAGCAAAAGAATGAGCAACTTTAATAAAAAAATTCCATAAAACTCACCTTAAATTAGCCAATTCACATGAGCCCCTTATTAAGAAGAACCATGAACACAAGAGTAGCATGGAGAGGAAGAAGAATTGCTAGAATTCTATTTTGGCCATTAGGTGGCCGACCAGCCCACCAAAAGGCATATTTTCCCTTTTTTTCTTTTCCTCTCTTTCTCTTGCTTTTCTTCACCTTTCTAGAAAGAGACATATGCTTGCCTCTAATTGGGTCACTTGTCTGGCCATTAAGAACTTGCACTTTACTCCCTCTAATTGATCTTAATTACCACTCACACACTATACTAACTCATTATAATACATTATCCCCTCTTTAATAGTAATAATACACATTTACCCCTAGGGTGATAATTTATAAAATTGCCCTTCACTTTTACATTAATACCGATTACGTCCCTATTACATGATTAATAATTCTTTTACATTGAACCATTTTAAATCTCTCTCTTCACTATATAGTAATCCTATTAGGATATGTTTTGGGGCCTCACAAAAATGATCGAGCTACCCCCAAAAATGGATTGGGAAATGATTGTTGATGGGGCCTCAAACACTGCCAGAGGAAGAGTTGGAATAGTCATAACAGGACCCTTCGACATCACAATTAGGTATGCAATTAGACTTAGCTTTAAAGCATCCAATAATGTTGTAGAGTATGAAGAGTTGTTGCAAGGCCTGAGACTGGCCAAGACGATACGACCAAAAACTCTTAAAATTAAAAGTGATTCTCAATTAGTGTCCAGCCAAGTGTCAGGTACCTTTGAAGCTAAGAAATATTCCCTAAAAAGATACTTGGCGAAAGTTAAGACTGCTCTGAGGCAGTTGAAAGAGACCGACTCGACCTGGATCCTAAAGAAAGTTTCTAGGGAAGAAACAATAATGGCTAATTGACTAGCTAAACGATCTACCATGGACAAACACACAATCAAGGAAGATATAACCACTGTAGAATAACTCTCTTATTCCCTTAATGTGCCAGAACTGATGGAAATTGAACAAAAGGTTGACACCTTGATGACGCCAATCGAGAGATTTCTCCGAATGGATGAATTACCCACAGATAAGGCTGAAGCCTGAAAGGTATCTCAAAAATCTCTCAGCTATTCCATAATTGATAATGAACTATATCGAAAGGAATTCAAACAGCCCTGGCTCAAATGTGTGATGGGAGAAGGAAGCAATTACATACTTAAACAGATTAATGAAGGCATCTGCAATGCGCATGAAGTTAGTAGGGCGATTGCAAGAAAGGTACTTCAAATTGATTATTACTGGCCAAACATCTTTAAAGATGACCAAAATAGGGTAAAGAAATGCCCACAATGCCAAATCCATGGCAAAATTATTAGACAAACTGTAGCAGACCTGCAGCCAATCAGAGTATCCTAGCATTCGACCAATGGGGACTGGACATCTTGGCTCCTTTCCCTCAAGTCAAATGACAAACAAAGTTTCTTGTTGTCACTATTGACCACTTTCCTAAATGGATCAAGGCAGAGCCCTTAGAGATAATAATTGCCGAAAGAATTAAAAACTTCACCTGAAAAGAGATAATCTATAGATATAACCTCCTCAAATTCTTCTTAACTGATAATGGCAGGCAATTTGACAATTCAACATTTAAAAACTTCTACTCTGGCCTAAACATCAGCCTGAGATTAACTTCGGTCACCC
The DNA here is from genome assembly GCA_037975025.1 of Excoecaria agallocha. Lineage (NCBI taxonomy): Eukaryota > Viridiplantae > Streptophyta > Magnoliopsida > Malpighiales > Euphorbiaceae > Excoecaria > Excoecaria agallocha. The sequence goes on from CM075809.1 coordinate 1,725,740, forward strand.
ACCCACAAAGCAATGGGATGACAGAGGTCTCCAATCGCACCATCTTAATGGGACTAAAAAAACAACTGGACAAAGCAAAGGCCAGCTGGATAAAATAGCTGCAAAGTGTCTTGTGGTCTTACTGAACTTCACCTAGAGGTGTCACTCACCAGATACCCTTTTTGCTGGTGCATAAATCGAAGACAGTCATACCAGTTGAGATTAGGTCCCCTCCTATCATTTGACTTTTTACTTTGATCAGAGTAACGTGCAAGAAAGACGCCAAGATTTAGATTTAGTGGAAGAAAGAAAAGAGGATGCTTACGTAAAAATTGCCACCTATAAATAGAGAATAGCCATATATCATAGCAGAAGGGTAAGGCTTAGAGCTTTTAATGTTGGCAATCTGGTTCTAAGGAAGGATGAGATTGGGACAAGTAACGCCAGAGTAGGGAAATTAATGCTCAATTAGGAAGGACCCTACGAAGTCTCCAAGGTTGTTGGCACAAGCACCTATAAGTTATGAACTCTAGATGGGTTAGACATCCCTAGTAGTTAGAACATTGAAGAACTCAAGAAGTACATGATGTAATGTTGTAACTTAAATTATCAAATATAAAGAATTTACTCTATGAATAAAAGGCTTACAAAAACCCATACGCTACACTCGATGTAGATCTCGAGCAGTAATCGTGAGGGTCAAAGCCTGCCACTCATGAAGATTTTATTTTCGCTTCTCCTGAGTTAAAAATGGCACAACAAAATTGATCAGAATGCCCACCCATTTAACTCGATGTATGAAGTACAACCAACATCCCAAGTAAGAAAGCAAGATCTAAAAGATCATTCATTCTGCTTAATGACTCAACCATAATTGAAAGGTCGACTGATCGTGCTAGCAAATCAGACCACGTGCTTACAAACAATGGAAAGAACTAGAATTTTTAACTTGTATCAATCAAATTGATATTAGGAAACAAGCAATTTAGAGACTTTGCAATCTCTCTAACTATTCATAAAGTATTTTTGTTCATTCATTCACTAGCTCAATTATGCTACTATGATGCAATAGAACAAAGCAACCAATAAAATGGAAGTCCGCAGCTTCATTAAAAAAAATCTTTTTCTATAAGATTACACACCATATGCTAATTACAAATTATCTATACATAGGGGATATTAAAAAGCTATTTTGGAGACCTACGCCTTAGTTGACTCACTGATGGGATCAGCGGTCAACACTGTGCCAGATGCCACGAGCGGCATAGAGTGATGATCCATGCTGGGCAAGAAGGAAGACTCCATAGCGAGAGACTCAGGTGGTAGATCGGGAGCCAGCACTACAAGCAGAAGAGGAACAATCTCAAGCCCCGCAAAAGACCTTTAAACGGCTTCAAGATCTGCTATGCCCTCACCCTGGACCTCAACTGCATCATTGGTATCTCCTTCTGTTTCCTCTTCCTTAACCAAATCCTCCTCATCATCACTAGACAATGGCTTGGGTAATGCCTTGGGATCCTCCATCCTATTAAGAGCGACATTGGGAAAATGCCTTACGGCTTTATGCTTAAGTCAAACGATAATGTCAACTTGAGCTTTGGCCAGTTCTTTGATGAGGCTATCTCTCTAAAAGGCCAGCTCCTTTGTGTGCTTCTCAACGAGAGTGCGCTCTTTATCCCTATAAGCACTCTTTAAGGCCTCTCGCTCCGCGATGGCCTTATCTCTATCCTCGATAGCCCTATCACGCTCGGAGGAGATGTGGTAGCAATCCATAATCAGTTTGACATTATCCCCTTTAAGCCTTTTCAAGTGAGCATTGTCTCCCTTTAGCCTTTCCTCCAGCTCAGGAACCTTCTCTCACAACGTGCCTAACACGCCAGTCACCTTAGAGGAACCCTTAGTCAAGCGGAGTTTCTTCACCTTCAGCTTTAAATTTTCCTATGCAGCCACTTCAAGCTTTTTCTTAAGTTCTCCCTCCTCCCGAACGTTGTCCTCCCACTTTGCCTTAAAATACATGGCCTGACCGTGAAGCCTCATACCCCGCTTAATCACTTAACCATGGACAAAACCCACAATAAGGAATGAAGCATAAAAAATAGAACCTGACTAATCAAAACTTAGAAGCAAGAATAGTGAAACAAACCTCTAAACCTATAGTTTTAAATCCTCTAAATTCTTGCTTTAGAGCATTATGGTTGCCTATCAACTGGAAATCTTTCTCATCAAGGAGCCCTTTGCCAATGAAGGATGCCATACAGGAATCTAAGATAGAATACTTCTCCCCAAAGGGCTCCTTTAATCCATCCTTTATAGAAATGAATCTCTTCCTAAGCCTTACTTTTGGCTTCTCCCTGACTGTACTGCTCGAGACTATCCCCTTGCCCTTAGCCCTCTCGGCCACCTTTATGGAGACCCCTTCAGCAGGTCCTACCTTTATAAGGATAGCACTAGGGTCAAACATAGGGATTGTATCCTTAATGATTTATCCCTAAGCCTCATCCTTCGCAAAAAGGGACGCACTGCAGGGCTAGATGCCGTAGGGGCAACGGCTGAATCCTTAACTCTTATTGTAATGGTTTAGTTGTGCTTTCATGTTGATACAAGTTGATTATTTCTTAGTTCTTGAGCAACTTCTTATCTTTAGGTTGTATTGAGTAATTAATTAACATATTGAATAAATGGTTGATGATTGATTCCAATTACAATCTTTGATATACATGTTCTTAGGTTAATTCATTAATGTTAATGTATGGTTATGTTCTGAATAAGAGATAATTATACGTTAGTAAAAGTGGATTAAGATTAAGAAGAGTTGAACTAAGAATAAACCGAAATTAGATTTACTTAAAAAAGGAATTTGATGGAAGTTTAGGAGTCTAAACTAGATCTGTATGCTAAATGTTAAATTGTTATGAATAAGGGAATTTAATATTTAGAACGATAGTCTAAATAAGCTATCTGGCTTTATTTTCTCTAGTTTTCCATAATCACTTGTATTCTTTTAGCTAAGTCATTGCAATATCAGTTAAGGTAGATGGTCCTTTAGTAGAAGTTGCCTTTAATATTGAATTTTACCAATTTTAATTGATCGCTTTGTTTAATTTGTTTAAAGTTTTATTTATTGAATCTTTCATCACCATCACAAACTTGGGATTTCTTCTATTCTTTGCACATATTTTTCATCTTAAAATCTGAAATAGGTTGCATTCATCATAGTTTTCCTTGGATACGATATTCAGGGTCTTAATCTTATTTTCTTATATTACTAGTCAATCTAGTACACTTGCTAGACACCGATCAAGTTTTTGACGTCATTGCTAGGGAACACATTGGCATTTCTTTTTAGATTTGAAAGTGAATTTTGTGTGTCTTTCTTCTTCTTCATTCTTTATTAATTTTATTCTTTTATTCTTTATAGGTGTCAATAGTTTATGATAAGAGGCAAGCTAATTTTGCCTGTTGACCTTGAGATTGAGAGGACATTCCATAGGATTTGGAGGTTAAGGAAAAGAGAGATGAATTTAGAGGAGCAAGAACAAAATAACCTTAATAACGATCCTCTTCGTAACCCACCAATGGATGATCCACACCCTAGGATAGAAGGACAGATTAACCAAGCTCAAGGGGATGGATTTAGGCCTAGAACCATTAAAGATTATGCCATACCATGGTGGAATGAGGATTATAAAACTATCAGGATACCTCACAACCAACATTTTGAGATAAAACCAGCCATCATAACCATGGTCTAAAAGAATCAATTCTCTGGATCAGAAATAGAGGACCCAGCTCAACACTTAGACATCTTCTTAGAAATCAGTGATATAGTTCAAATACCCAATGTGTCTATGGATGCCATTAGACTTAAGCTATTCCCGTTTACTCTTATTGGTAAGGCAAGGGACTGATTGCAAATGCTAACAAGCCAATCAATTCAGTTATGGCAACAAATGCAGGAAAAATTCTTGTGCCATTTCTTTCTTCCTACCAAAACTGCTAGTATTAGGAATAACATCCATAATTTTCACCAATTATATGAGGAACCATTCCATGAAGCTTGGAAAAGATTTAGGAGACTCCTAAAAAGTTGTCCACACCATGAAATTGTTAGTCATTAATTAATGTCTATTTTTTATGTAGGTGTGAATCAGTCTACAAGATATCTCCTAGATGCAGCGTCAAATGGAAGTTTCATGAACAAGATCCCTGAAGAAGCTTTTCTACTATTGGATGAGATGGCCACCAATGATGTTCAGTGGGCAAGTGTAAGGATCACACAGAAAAAGCAAGTTGTACATAGTGTGGATGAGGTAGCCACATTAAGGGCACAATTAGATGCATTAACGAAGCAGGTAGGTGGTTTACAAGTTAAAAATGTGTCATCTTTATCTTATGTTGGATCACATGTAGCATATGAGAATAAGGAGAATGTAGGAACATTAGTAGAGAAAGTAAATGCATTGAATCCTTATAGTACTACTTATAATCTTGGGTAGAGAAATCACCCTAATTTTTCATGGATAGAAGAAAATAATGCATCTTTATCTAGTAATCAGTCTAGGACTCCATTTAATCATAATATAATCTTCCATAGCAATAACCACCCATCTAACCAAGCATCTACATATCAACTCCTAGGTTTTCAAGCTAGACCTCAACCCACACAGGATAGAAAGCCCAATTTAGAGGAAATGTTTGCCAATTTTATGAATGTTCAAACTAATTTCATGGCTAATCAGGATGCTAAATGGAAATCACAAGAAATTTGGATGAGAAATCAAGATGCTTCTATTAGAAATCTAGAAAATCAAGTAAGGCAACTTGTTAACTCTATCTTAAATAGGACACATGGCACTTTTCCATCTAACATGGACAGGAATCAAAAAGAGGAAGCCAAGGCAATTACCTTAAGAAGTGGAAAAGAGGTGAAGGAAGCTAAAAATGGTAAACACTCTTCAGAATTGATGGAACCGACACCAGAGGTAAGCATTTCTAAACCAAATAATGAAAAATCACCTATTGTTGAGAAAAGCAAAGGTAAGGAAAAATTGGTTTCTACTGTGCTTGATGAGTCTAAATTACCCTACCCATCACTAGCTAGAAAGGAAAAGCATAATGAGCAGTTAACTAGATTTTCAGACATGTTTAAAAAGTTGCATGTGAATTTGCCATTTACTAAAGCTTTATTACACATGCCTAAATATGTTAAGTTTATGAAAGAATTATGTTCTAATAAGAAAAAGCTAGAGGGTATAGGAATGATTCAATTATTTTAAAATTGTAGTGCAATTTTAATGAACAAAATCCCTGAAAAATTAAAAGATCCTAGTAGTTTCACATTACCATGCGAATTAGGAGAAAATTTTATTGGATATGCATTATGTGATTTAGGTGCTAGTATTAACTTAATGCCCTATTCAATTTGCAGAAAATTGAATTTAGGTGACATCAAGGAAATTCAAATGACACTATAATTGACAGATATATCAGTGAAGAAACCTAAGGGTATTATTGAGAATTTATTGGTGAAAGTGGGAAACTTTATATTCCCAGTTGATTTTGTAGTCATGGATATGGAAGAAGATTGAAAGGTACCTTTGATAGTAGGAAGGACATTCTTGAATACTGCGAAGGCTTTAATAAATGTGCATGGACAGACAGTTACTTTAAGATTCAATGAGGAAGAAATGATTTTTAATGTGAATAAAGTAATGAAGCATCCTTCCTATGATTTTAAAGAGTCTATTTATTTCATAAATGATATTCAAGAATGTGTAGAAAAAAAGCAAGAGAAAATTTTACTAGATGATAAGCTTAAGAAATGTTTAATAAACCTAAGAGATGAAGAGGTGGCGAAAAAGACATAAAAAGAACTAATGAAGGAGCTAGAAAAAGAACACGAAGAGGAAGGATTAAAGGAGGATGAACCATCCCCTCCTAAGGGAGATTCTGAAATCAAAAATCTTCCCTCTTATTTAAAATATGTATTTTTGGAAAATAATGCAAAACCAGTAATCTTATCTTCACTTTTGACAGGTTTGAAAGAAGAAATGCTTATTGAAGTGTTAAGAAAACATAAAGGAGCCATAGGTTGGAAGACATCTGATTTGAAAGAAATTAGCCCTAGTTATTGTACACACCAAATCCCTATGGAAAATGATTTGAAACCGGTGGTACAACTACAAAGGAGACTAAATCCAGCTATGTAAGAAGTGAAAAATGAGGCATTTAACATGTTGAAGGAAAAGTTAATCACAACACCCGTTATAGCATCACCAGATTGGAGCTTACCATTTGAAATCATGTGTGATGCTAGTGATTATGTAGTGGGAGTGGTTTTAGGGCAGTGAAGGGAGAAAGTATTTTATACTATCTATTATGCCACCCATACTCTCACCGGGACTTAAGTTAATTATACAACCACGGAGAAGGAATTTTTAGCAATTGTATTTTCTTTTGAAAAATTCAGACTCTATCTCCTTAGATCTAAGGTCATTATATGGTCAGATCATGCGGCATTGAAGCACCTTTTCGCAAAGAAAGATTCCAAATCAAGACTCATTATATGGGTTTTGCTTTTACAAGAGTTTGATGTGGAAATTAAAGATAAGAAAGGAGCTGAAAATTTTATGGCAGACCATTTATCGAGATTAGATTACGATAATATTGAAAAGGGGGAAATTTCTGACTTATTTCCTGATGAACGTATTTGTGCTATTTATGCTTGTGAAAATTCGGTTCCTTGGTATGACAATATAACTAATTTTCTTACAGGAGGATACCTTCCAAAAGACTTTACTTGGCAACAAATGAAAAAACTTCAAGCAGATGCAAGACACTATCTTTGGGATGACTCATATTTAATCAAAATTTGCCTGGATCAAGTGCTTCGAAGATGTGTTCCCAAAAAAGAATAAGAAGATATAATAAAGCAATGTCATGGAGGAGAAGTGGGAGGTCACCATGGAGCGAACCGCACGGTACAAAAAATTCTTCAATCAGGTTTCTTTTGGCCTTCTCTTTTCTTTGATGTTAGGTCTTTCATAGAAGTTTGTGATAAGTTTCAACGTGTGGGGAATATATCTAAGAGGGATGATATGCATATGAATAATGTATTAGAAGTTGAGATTTTTGATGTATGGGGAATTAATTTCATGGGGCCATTTTCAAACTCTTTTGGATTTGAATATATCTTAGTAGCTGTGGATTATGTTAGTAAATGGGTAGAAATAATAACTTCTAGAACATGTGATGTCAAAGTGGTATTTGAATTCCTTAGGAGGAATATTTTCACTAGGTTTGGAACACCAAGGGTCATTATAAGTGATGGGGGTAAACATTTTGTAAATTATCAATTTAAAGCATTGCTTAAAAAATTTGGTGTAAGGCATAAGATAACTACCCATATCATCCCCAAGTAAATAGGCAAGTTGAAGTGTCTAATAGGGAGTTGAAATCAATTTTGGAGAAAACGGTGAATAATTCTAGAAAAAATGGTCTAAAAAATTAGATGAGACTCTTTGGGTCTATAAAACTGCATTTAAAACCCCTATAGGCATGTCTTCATATAGATTAGTTTTTGGGAAAGCATGTCATCTGCCGGTCGAATTAGAACATAAAGCTTATTGGGCTATTAAATTGCTAAATTTTGATTTGAGGTGTGTAGGAGATAAGAGAAAGTTATAACTCAATGAAATGGATGAATTTCAACAGTGGTCTTATAGCAACATAGTGTTGTACAAAGAAAAAACCAAGCAGTGGCATGACAAGAAACTCAATCATAAAGAATTTGCTCCTAGCATGATGGTTTTGGTTTATAACAGTCGATTATGGTTATTCCTAGGTAAACTGAAATCTAAATGGCTCGGGCCGTATCAAGTGCTATCAAGTAATGACTTTGGAGTGGTGACTATTAAGAGTCTGAAAGATGGGTGTGAATTCAAAGTCAATGGTCATAGGTTAAAACCATATCATGTTGGGCACATGGAGGTTGCTGAGGCAACCATGGTATTTCGAGACTGATATAAGGGATATAAGTCTAGATGAGGACTTTATAAACTCAAAACTAAGCTCTTTCTCTTATTTGTTTTTCATTATTTACATTTTGTGTTTTGTTGTTTTCTTTGTTTTGTTTTTGCATTTAAAGTGTCTTTGTTACATGGTTGTTGTGTTGTCTTACTTTAGTTTTTATTTCACATCTAATAAAAGAGTGTGTCTATTCTTTATAATGTGCATAAAAGCCTGAGATGTGAGTTGTTATGAGTTCATATGCAAATTAAGCAAATAGGCTTATGTTTGAAGAAATTGAAAGGTGGGTGTTTGATAATGTGTGATCATTAATATGTTGAGAGTGATTTTTTTTTAGGATGAACAACAAAAGTGAATGAAGATATTTTAGTGTTGTTAATTTAAAGTTGAAAAGATAAATTTTTGAAGGAGAGGTTTAGCATAATCTAAATTTTGATGGAGGGCTTAAATCGTGAAAGAATAGTTCTTCATGAAAGGAGTAGCCTCGGGTCACTCGGCCGAGTGACTCTGGTTACTCTCCTGAGTGCCTAGACCACTCCCCAGAGTACATTTACACTCTTTTGAGTGTTGTCTATTTTTTATATGCTTTTGAGGGCAGCCCCTAAGCACTCTCTCCGAGTGATGTTCCAATATGAATCACGTAAAAAATTTTTGAAGCAAAATTTTGGTCCCTTTGGAAGCCGAGAGGACCCACTCGGCCGAGTGAGATTTCACTCACCCGAGTGGTCCCTCTTTATAAGCACACTCTCCCTCTTTTCTTCTTCACTCTTACACATACCGTTTCACTTATTCTCTCACTCACCCATTGAGCAATTTCACTCGCCTGAGTACTTTTATTTTAAGTCAAAATTTTCATCTCTTTTGGTTCTATTTGTCTAAGTAAGTGCTCTTTAATTTGCAAGTTTGGGTTTTCATTTGGCAAATAGCTTAATTTTGCTTGAAATTAATATAACTTAGGGTTGTTTACACTTAGAATTTGAGCTTGAAAATGTGTTGCTATTTCATTTCTTTTCATATGAGCTTATAGAGAGTATGTTAGTCATGCATATATTTATTTTTGGTGTCAATTGAATTGCAATTTGATCTTGATTTAGCTTAAGCAACATGTGCCCACAAAGGTGTTTGTTAAATTGCTCCAAAGAATGCAATTTCATTTTTGGCTTAATTTTGTTTAGCAATTGCCATGTTCATTTGAATCCATCTTTAGACATATCATTTTCTCTATATCTTTGTTAATTTATCTCTTCATTTCAAATGCTTTAATGTTGATTTTAATCACACTTCTCTTTAGGATCTCATGTGTTGCATTATACTTTTTCTTGCTAATTTTTGACTTATGATTCTTGCTTATGTGGTTCTTTCTTATACAGTGGCTCCTAAGAAAGCTCGGCATGCTGAAGTTTCCAACTCTTTCGGGTCACACATCCCTGCACATATGGTCAAAGGAAAGCATTCACTGTATGAACACTTTAGTGCTTGTACCTATGTGAAGCTTGCCTATTTAAATGATCTCTTTCTCGATATAGCTGATGGCAACCTGTGGAATGAAATTTCACCATTAATTAACAACATAGGGTGGACAACATTTGTTGACAAGAAACCGTAGGTGTACCCCTCCATTGCATAAGATTTTGTCTATTCATTTGAGTGTTATTTCAAGGGAGAAAGAGATCTTGGCACGATAAACTTCAAATTGGGAAGAAAGGGCTATATAATGAATTTTTCTCAATTCACAGCATGTTTAGGTTTTCCAACAAGCGCCATTGGAGAATTGCCTAATGCTACATCGCAAGAAAACTAGGAAATTATACGAGATCCTATTGATCTAGTGCCATGGAGAGGAGGCCGAATTAAATGTCACTCTTTGAGGAGTCATGCTTTACATATCCTTCATAGATATTTATCCATTAACATTTTCAATTGTCTCGGTGGTCTTAGTGTAGTGAATTCCAAGGAGGTTATGCTGTTACGATGCATAATTGAAGGCAATCCCATTAATGGTGCATTGATTATTGCACAAAAGAAAAAGGATCTATAGAAGAAACCACCAACTGTTAAGGATATCTCCATTGGTTGGATAGCCACCATTATGGCCAATGCAGTTCATCATATAGATTTAGGCCATCCACTTATAGGAGAACTTAAGTATATTGATTATTCTATGTTGAAGCGCATGAAGATTATATCTCTTACACCTCGGTGACACTGGACTACTAGAGAAGAATACTTAAATGACCATGGGATTCAAGTTCCTGACCACTAAGAGGCAGAACATAAGGCAAAAGAGGAACACCGGGCGGCACCACAAGCTGAAGATGCTGCTAACCCCTAAGAAAGCATTGAAGAACAAAGGCAAGATTTTGAGCACTTTGTTGATAGCTTTTGGTGGAGATTTCCACCACCACCTTTACCACCGAAGTAATTTGCTGAGGACAACAAGATTTTGAAAGGGGGGGGTGTGGAGCTTACTCAAGCTCAATTTTGTCTAGGAAGTAGAAAAATTTTCACTCCTCTTTTATGCATGAAATTTCTTGTGTGTTTTTGTTTTTAGCTTTGTTGGTATGTTTTAAGTTTTTGTTATATTAGTTTATGTAAAGACCTTATAACTTAGTTTTTAGTTGTTAATGTCTAGTTGAACTAAGAATATAGTCAGTTCTAATTTGTCTTTTATCTTGCTCTAAGCTTAGTTTGCCCTAGTTTTTCCTTAAAAATTTAAACTTATTGAACTTGAACTTAGAATGTGCATTGTTCAAAATTTTGGTTTAGCATTAAGGCAAGCATGTTGTTTAATGAAATTTTAGCTATTTTAACATTCAACTTGACTTATGTTTGTTAGTTTCCACTTTTTGAGCACAAAAGACTAGTTTTTGAGCCTAAAGAAAAACTAATGCATTGAAGTAGTTAAGTGAGGAATTTTAGAATACTAGAACCTTCCTCATCACCATTTGAAGCATAAAAATAACTCAAAGCAACTTAGAAAGTGATCTAGGCATAATTATTTTTGTTGAGCTATAAAAAGACTGTTTGCCTACCTTTATTATATAATCGACCCTTGTTAGCCACTTTGAGCCTAATAAGGCATGCTTAATGTGTGCCATCTTATTTTTCTTGTTACACTTAATTATTAATCATATAGCCTAAAGAGCTTTTATCTTTGCTTTTATAATTGGCCACTCTAGGACTGGATGGATTAATTTTGTTAGGTATTTTGGAGGGAGTAGTAAGGCATTTGTGATATTGTTGTCAAGGGCTATTGATGAAATTAAGGAAATAGTAACAATTTACCTTGTAATTACCCTTTTTTATTAAATTGCTAGCATCAAAGCTAGTTCAAAAAAATGAAAAGAAAGAAAAAGCAATAAAACTATCATATATGGCAAAATATTAAGTGTGGGGTATTTACAAGGGAAAACATGTGTGACTTCAGAAAAGGGGTAAATTATAAAGAAAGTTTTCATTGATTTTTCTTCTCAAAGTATTTAAGATGTGCATGGATTTAAACAAATAAGTATGGAAAAAGGGGTTTGTGCTTAGAAATTTAAAATTATGAATCTTAGTCTATCTTATCATAGGATGGCTATTCTTTTGATCATCTTTTATCCATTCTTTGATAACCAATTACCTTAGCCCCATTACAACCCAATTAAGACTTAAGTGATTTTAAGTCTGCTTTTGAGTTGTTTTGCAGAGATGACCTTCGAGTTCTAGTGCTAAAAGAGAGGCTTATGGTTTTTATAAAGTTTCAATTGCAAACTCGCATGTACACTTAGTTGTATAGAATTTCTCAAGCTTAACTAAGAATTTGCAATGGTATTTTGAGTTTTGAATATACTTAAAAAGTTTTGGTCTTGCACACACACAGGAAACTAGTACATATTGTCTTATTTGAATTTATTATTAGTTGAAATTTGGTTGAGTGCTCTTGCTAATTATTAAGCTTATTTTTGAACTACATAATTCTTTGTTGAAGTTTGATAATTTTGAGGAATTGGTTTGTTCAAGTTTGCTCGAGGGCGAGCAAAGACTAATATGGGGTGTTTGATAAGTGTGAATTATACTATATTTTTAGTAAATTTTTAGGTGTTTATTTGAGTCAATTTAGTCTTAATTAGTTAATTTTGGTTTAATTATTTAGTTTATGTGTTTTTAGGGTTAATTATTAATTTTGGTGTGTTTCAGGGCCAAATTGAAGAAAAAAGGGCCAAAAGTGCATAAAGGAAAAAAGTTAGGGGCAAAATGGAATTAAAGGGAAATATGGCTTTCACTCAAGGGGAACAACCATGAATCACTCGGCTGAGTGATTCCCTCACTCAGTTGAGTGATTTGGCACTCTCTAGAGTGAGATTTTCACTCACCCAAGCAAGGTCCACGTAAAATGCAGTAGAATTCCACTCTCCTGAGTGCAAGGCTCACTCTCTCGAGCATCAACTTCATTCTCCCGAGTGCAAGGCTCACTCTCTCGAGCATCAACTTCATTCTCTCGAGTGCAAGGCTCACTCACCTGAGTAACTCTCCTATTTAGGTGATTAAAGTCTTCCTATTTTAATTAAATGCAAATTCTTCCAAGAAAGGAAGTTACAGGAGACGTAGACTATTATCGGGGAGGCTATATAAAGAGCTGAAGACATCAAGTTTGGGGAGACCTGGACTTTTACGAATTCTCTTTTCATAAACATGCATTAGTTTATGTTTAATTTTATCAACTTTATTTTTACGTTGTTTGTCTTTTAATATGAAGTGCAAGTAGTTTTCTTTAACTTTTTCTATAGGATACCTGAATCCTTAACTCTTATTGTAATGGTTTAGCTGTGCTTTCATGTTAATACAAGTTGATTATGTCTTAGTTCTTGAGCAACTTCTTATCTTTAGGTTGTATTGAGTCATTAATTAACATATTGAATAAATGGTTGATGATTGATTCCAATTACAATCTTTGATATGCATGTTCTTAGGTTAATTCATTGATGTTGATGTATGTTTATGTTCTAAATAAGAGATAATTGTACGTTAGTAAAAGTGGATTAAGATTAAGAAGAGTTGAACTAAGAATATACCGAAATTAGATTTACTTGAAAAAGGAGTTTCATGGAAGTTTAGGAGTCAAAAGTATATCTGTATGCTAAATGTTAAATTGTTATGAATAAGGGAATTTAATATTTAGAACGATAGTTTGAATAAGCAATCTGGCTTTATTTTCTCTAGTTTTCCATAGTCACTTGTATTCTTTTAGCTAAGTCATTGCAATATCAGTTAAGGTGGATGGTCCTTTAGCAAAAGTTGCCTTTAATATTGAATTTTACTAACTTTAATTGATTGCTTTGTTTAATTTGTATAAAGTTCTATTTATTAAAATTTTCATCACCATCACAAACTTGGGATTTCTTATATTCTTTGCACACGTTATTCACCTTAAAATCTGAAACAAGTTGCATTCATCACAGTTTCAATTGGATAAGATATTTAGGGTATTAATCTTATTTTCCTATATTACTAGCCGATCTAGTACACTTGCTAGACACCGGTCAATGGTCGCAGTCAACTTAGCAATATCGGTGGCATACAGAGACACACCACTAGCCTTGTCCTTTAGAGACATCGCCTTATCCAATCGAGCGATTGACATGCTAAATCCTCTTGCTCTTCCTATGAGGAAATACTTCTCCTTGTAGCCATTCATTGACAAAGGTGATATGCTTTTTCTAAAAGCTTAAATACCGCAAGTATACGGTGTACCGATTATAGTACTTTAAATATCGATCCCACGAGGAAATATTGATTGAAATTACCGCTATTACTGTTAGTGTAAGCCCTAGCCCCAATACATTGTAACGAAACACTTGAAATTAATAAAATGAGGCATTTGTTTTATCCTTTGTATTCCTGTGCATATCAATTGATAAAACTATCCAAGAGTGTTGTTTCGGTTTAAGTTATCATGTGTGAGGCACATGAATTGTAAGACCTTGAAACAAATGAGACATCATTCTAAATATCCCTAGTCAGTCATTGTTATGGGAATAACAAATGAATTAAGACTAGTATGCTCTCTCTGATCTTATGAGTTCTGTCTTACGGATCATTAGGACAAGAGTGTCAATCAGAGATCATAGATACATGTTAAAGAACATGGTATCTGGATTCGATCCGCTCATGAGAACACTACATGGTACAAGTCATAAGTGTTTCTCATATGCAAGTTTTGTATCGGAGTTCTTAGACCTGAAATCTCTATGAAACTCTTTATGAATTACTGTGTACTTTGACATACACCTAACGTGCTCGTAACAGAGTGACAAGTACGGGTATGATTGGGTATGCACTGATTCATGTTAGAGAGCATGAGAGAAGTGAAGGGATTACCCCTCTCGATAAGAGAGAAAAATATCACCGGCCACTTGATCAGTGAACTGAGAAGTGTATGGCCATACCGAGATGAAATAATGAGTAATCATTATTTATCTGAGAGTTCAGTGTCACTTGAATATCAAGAAATGAATTAATGTATATAAGGATGACTAGTTCCATGCCTTATATTAATTCTGATATTTATGGGTAAGGGACTATGCGAAATTGCATTAGGTCACCAAATGCCATATGCATTTTCATTTAATTTGGAATGCTATAATATCTTGCTAGAGAATATATATAGCCTTTGAATTAATTTATTAATTCATTGCCAACATTAAATGGACCTATAGGATCGCACACAAAGCATTGGGCTTAAAATATTTAAATTAAGTATTGGACATTAATTTGGGCTTTTAATTAAAGTCAAATTAATGTATGTAATGGGTTATAATATTGCTATTGGGCTTTGGTCCATGAGAGAGAGAAATTCAGCCCATAAGGTTTAATTTCAATTAATTAATTATCTTGTGTTAATTAAGTTAATTGAATATTAAAGCCTAAAGGAATTTAAATTAAATTAAATCACTTATATATTTAATTAAGTGATTTCATTTATTTAAATGTCTTATGTTTTATTTCAAATTTGAATTTAAATTCAAAAGAGTTTAATTCAAAATATATTACTTATCTTTAGGAAGTGATAGAGTTTGAATTAATTATCTTAGGATAGTTGAATTCAGATTAATGACTTGCCAAAGGATAAGCATATATATTAAAAGAAATAAAACCCTAAACCTAATTTTTTTGTGGCATGAATAGTTGACTCTCTCTCTCTTAATTCTTTTGTTCAATTTTTCACAAGGAGAAAGGATTGTTCCTCATTCTCTTGTGTTATTGAGCAGTAATAGCAATCTAAAGAAGTACAAAATCAAGTTTTGTAGCTTCAAACTATAACCCTTACACAATACCGAAAAAGAGATCTAGCAATCTCGTTTTTAAGCCGACGGTGTAATTGTGTGTGTGAGAATAGAGGGAGTGGCGCAAAAGGCTATTCCTTGGCATTGGTGATCGAGATCTAAGGTGGATAAAGGCATCTTGGTTGCTGGACATCACAAAATCAAAGAATAAAAGGCATCATCTATTGTAAGTTTCAAAACCCTAAAATTGCATGTTTTCGTTCATATCTTTGGATATGTATGGTATGTATGATCAAATTTTTGTTTTTCCGCTGTGCTATCATGATTATCATACCATGTCATATTCCATCAGTGGTATCAGAGACTAGACATGCTTATTTTAGTGCTTTAGATGCATGAAAAAATTAATTAAAAATCGTTATTTTGAAAACATGCAAATCTGAAATTTTCTGTTTTGAGTTTTTTGCATTGTTTTGGTGTAAAAACGATTTTAATTGATTAGATAGGTATTATAATTAATATGACATGTTAATATACTGTCCTAAGATGTTATTAGGGCTGGTAATGGTCGGATTTAATTATTTATACCTGATGGTACATGTTAATTTTGAAACTAGGTGCTAGTTGGCATGTAAATTGCTAGTTTAACAACTAGTTTTCAAATTTATATGTAAAAACGTTTTTGGCATGTTTGTAAGTGATATTTAAAGATTAATTATCAGGTCTGGACATTTTTTAAATTTGGTTTTATTTCTGGTCCATGATAATTTAATTGATTAATTTTAAAATCACTTAAAACAATGACTAGTTTGTGTTTGTTACATGTTTAATCAACATTGTTTGCTTTGTTTTGATTAAAATGGTAAAAACACATTTAGATTAAAATGGTACAGAATATTAAATCAATATTTATGGACTTATTTAGATTATTAAATGACTCATAAAATTGATTTAAATGTTTGTGCATTTCATGGCATTACATAAGCATTAAACAACTAGTTTTGTTGTTTGTTTGTTTTTGCATGAATGTCGTATTCTATTATATGTGTTCTTCATGATTTTATTTTTAATTCATGTTAGCACATATTATATGTATTTTTAATGTTTATGGGCTGTATGACATAAAATTAAAAATGGCAAAATTGGAAATTATACTAGAGTTGATTTATGGCACAAATCTAACTAGTTTGTGTTTTGGGCTTTTAAGATAACTTATTCAATAAGAGGATTTAGTCCATTGGGCTTCGGCCCAGGCCCATCACGGGGTCTTCTCTTAAAGGTTCAAGTACACAATTTCCATTAATGGGCTTGGCTAAATTGATTAAAATTGGACTTTGTCTGATCCATGAATGCTATGTATATTTATTTGCTTGTTTGGTGTGATGAATGGATATGCATGGTGCATTCATGGGCCCTGGGTTTTTGTAATTAAATATGGCCTGCGTGCCATTATATTTTATTGTAAAAGTTTCATTTATTTCTTAGAATAGAATTTATTTGAAGACTTTGTAAATCAAGACGAAGCCCACCGGAGTGGAGAAGCCCAACTCGAAGATTCTTATGTAATAGTATAGAATCTTAGTTGTAAGTTTTTGGGCCCATGTTTGTCACGCTTTACTTTATGCAATTATATATATATGCATGCTATGTATGGATGACAAAGCGTATGCCATGTAAGCCGTAATAAAATGAATCCCTAAAATAGTAAGTCACAAAGTTGCCTTCCTAATTCGAAACATGTCAAGGCATCGATCATCGGTCACGTAGACTAGGAGTCCTAGATGCGCCCGATTATCTTTGTGAGGCATGGGTTGTGAATGTAGGTTGGACTTATCATGGAAAGGGATGCCCGGACCTAGGCAACTAATAAATGGGTTGTGCTATAACATCTTAAGATGTTAGCCCATTTGATCCAAGAGTCATGTACGAGACATGATTGGAGTTTTCCTACCTAAGTAACTTAACTTGTTAGGTGTACAAGCTCAGCTTGACTAATAAGTTGTTGTGAAAAGTAGATCTTGGCCCACATTAAATCACTAACGCGAATTATTTAAAGGGATATTAATTCGGTTTGTGGGATCATAAATAAGACCTCATTTAATCTTGCTAAATTTTATTGTAGATTGAAAATGGTATCTTCAAATAACAATTTCTCATTGCGATCGATCCTTGAAAAGGACAAATTAAATGGCACCAATTTCATAGACTGGTCTCGAAACTTAAGAATAGTTCTTAAGCAAGAGAAAAAGTCGTATGTTTTGGATGCACCTTTGCCTGAAGAACTAGGAAGGAACGCCTCTGCGGTTCAAAAGGAAACTTTTGAGACCAAGAAGAGCGACTCCAACGATGTGACCTGTCTGATGCTGGCCACTATGGTGCCTGAATTGCAAAAGCAATTTATGGACCAAGAGGCTTATGCGATCATGGTGCACCTCAAGGAGATGTTCCAAGAGCAAGCTCGTCACGAGAGGTTCGTGACAACAAAGGCATTAATTTCTTGCAAGATGGCTGAGGGTACACCTGTTAGTACCCATGTACTCAAGATGAAAGGGTATCTTGATACTCTTGAGAAGCTTGAGGTACTAGTGCCAAAGGAATTGGCCACTGACTTGATCTTAGGATCATTGCCTGCTGCTTATGATCCATTTGTGATGAATTATAACATGCATGCAATGAACAAGTCAGTCACTGAGCTTCATGGGATGCTTAAGAATGCTGAAGAAAACATTCGAAAGACCAATCCCGTTCTAATGGTTCAAAAGGGAATTAAGAAGGGACCCGCTAAGGGAAAGGGAAAGGGAAAGGGAAAGGCAAAACCCAAGTCAAGTGGGAGTGCACCTCAGGCCCAATCCAAGCCCAAGGCGCCAAAACTCAAAGAGAGTGAGAGCACTTGCTTCCATTGCAACAAGATAGGGCATTGGAGGAAGAATTGCGCTCTCTTCAAGGAAGAACAAAAGAAGAATGGAGCCAAGGCGTCCAGTTCTGGTATTTTTGTTGTTGAAATTAACCTTTCTATTTCTACCACTTGGGTATTGGATACCGGTTGTGGTTCTCACATTTGTTCAAATGTGCAGGGGCTAAGAAATAGGCGGTTACTTGGGAAGAATGAAGTGGACCTCCGTGTGGGGAATGGAGCACGAGTTGCTGCCATGGAGATAGGTGACTATCACCTCACTTTACCTTCCGGACTTTGTATTGTTTTGAATAATTGTTATTATGTGCCTGCTATGAGCAGAAACATTATTTCAGTTTCATGTTTGGATAATGATGAATTTGATTTTGTTATTAAAAATGGCAATGCTCATATTCGTCGCCAAGGCATTTCTTATGGCAATGCCATGTTGCAAAATGGCCTTTATATCCTTGATTTACAAAACAAAGAGTCGATATACAACATTAATACAAAGAGGGTTAAATCAAATGAATTGAACCCTACTTACTTTTGGCATTGTCGTTTAGGACATGCAAACGAAAACGCATTTCAAGACTCCACAAAACTGGAGTGCTTGGGTCATTTGACTTAGAGTCTTATGACACATGCGAGCCATGTTTGCATGGAAAAATGACAAAGAGTCCTTTTAACAAGAAAGGTGAAAGGACTAATAGCTTATTGGAACTAATACATACCGATGTATGTGGACCATTAAGTACACAAGCTAGAAGTGGTTTTAGCTACTTCGTGACTTTCACAGATGACTTCAGTAGATATGGCTATGTCTATCTAATGAAGTACAAGTCTGAAACTTTTGAGAAATTCAAGGAGTTTAAGAACGAAGTAGAAAACCAACTTGGCAAAAGTATAAAAGCCATTCGATCAGATCGAGGTGGCGAATACTTAAGCCAAGAGTTTGATGATCATCTAAAAGAGTGTGGTATTATTTCACAGCTCACTCCTCCTGGAACACCGCAATGGAATGGTGTGTCCGAAAGGAGAAATCGAACTCTATTGGACATGGTTCGATCTATGATGAGTCAAGCTAATCTTCTTATCTCTTTTTGGGGTTATGCATTAGAAACTGCTGCGTTTCTATTGAACCGTACTCCAACTAAAGCAGTTGAGAAGACACCATACGAGGTATGGACTGGGAAAGAACCTAATATGTCTTTTCTCAAGATTTGGGGCTGTGAAGCACATGTTAAGAAATTAACATCTGACAAACTAGAGTCCAAATCGACTGTCTGCTTGTTTGTGGGCTATCCCAAAGAAACAAAGGGATACTACTTTTACTCACAAGCCGAGAACAAAGTATTTGTTGCTCGCAAGGCTGTTTTCTTGGAAAAGGAATTCCTTCTCAAGAAAAACAGTGGGAGTAAAGTAGAACTTGGAGAAATTCAAGTGCCACAAGCTCCTATAGAGGATGGTTTGGAAATGGGATCAAGTTCACAACCAGTTGTGGAATAAGAACCCATTACACAAGTACCTAGAAGGTCTGGTAGGGTACGTCAGGAGATTGAGAGATATGGATTTCTAATCACTGACAGTGACACTATTGAGTTAGTAGATCGTGAGGATCCTACTACCTACCGAGAAGCTATTGAAAGCCCAGACTCGGATAATTAGCTTGAAGCCATGAAATCCGAGATGCAATCAATGTACGATAACCAGGTTTGGACCTTGGTTGATCCACCAGAAGGTGCTAAGGTAATTGAATGCAAGTGGTTATTCAAACTAAAAGCTGATAAGACCTACAAAGGTAGACTAGTAGCAAAAGGTTTTCGACAAACTCATGGTATAGACTATGACGAGACCTTTTCGCCTGTAGTCATGCTCAAGTCCATTAGGATCTTGCTTGCCATAGCTGCATATCATGATTATGAGATATGGCAAATGGATGTCAAAACTGCTTTCCTTAACGGAAATTTACTTGAGGATGTGTATATGACACAGCCTGAAGGTTTTGTCAATCCCAAGCATCCTAAGAAGGTATGCAAGCTTCAAAAATCCATTTATGGATTAAAGCAAGCATCCCAAAGTTGGAATCTTCGCTTTGATGAGGCAGTCAAAGAATTTGACTTCATCAAGAACGAAGATGAGCTTTGTGTGTACAAGAAGGTTAGTGGGAGCATAGTAGTGTTTCTGGTCCTATATGTGGACGACATCCTTCTCATTGGGAATGATATTCCAACATTGCAAAAGGTTAAGCAATGGTTGAGAAAATGTTTCTCAATGAAAGACTTAGGTGAAGCCGAGACAATACTTGGTATTCGAATCTATAGAGATAGATCGAATCGGCTTTTGGGACTAAGTCAAGAAAAGTACATAGACAAAGTACTAAAGCGTTTTAGTATGGGAGACTCAAAGAAAGGGTACATACCTTTGGCTTTGGGAGTTCCTTTGACTAAAGAACAGTGCCCTAAAACCAAAGAGGAAAGGGACAACATGAGTAGAATCCCATATGCATCTGCTATTGGATCTATCATGTACGCTATGTTATGTACTAGATTGGATGTTGCTCATGCACTGAGTATAACCAGTAGGTTTCAGCAAGACCCTGGTGAGAAGCACTGGTCTGCTGTAAAAGGGATCCTTAAGTACCTGCGAAGGACTAAGGATCACTTCTTGGTGTATGGTGGTCAAGAAGAGCTCGTCATACAAGGTTATGCCGATGCTGCTTTTCAGACCAGCACTCAGGATTCTAGATCGCAATCTGGGTTTGTTTTTGTTTTGAACGGTGGTGCTGTCAGCTGGAGAAGCTTAAAGCAAGAAACCGTTGCCGACTCAACTACAGAATCTGAGTATATTGCAGCAAGTGAGGCTGCAAAAGAGGCTGTTTGGATTAAAAATTTCATTAATGGATTAGGAGTGGTCCCAAGCATCCTAGATCCATTAGAAATTTTCTGTGACAATAACGGGGCCATCGCACAGGCTAAGGAGCCCCGGTCACACCAGAAATCCAAACACATACTCAGAAGGTACCACCTGATCAGAGAAATCATTGATCGTGGGGACGTCAAGGTTAGCAAGATATCAAGTGAAGACAATGTAGCAGATCCTTTGACGAAACAGTTACGTCCAAATCTGCACGAAGCTCATTTGAGAGCGTTCGGTCTTAGGGCTATGCCCAATTGGGACTAGTGCTAGTGGGAGATTGTTAGTGTAAGCCCTAGCCCCAATACATTGTAACGAAACACTTGAAATTAATAAAATGAGGCATTTGTTTTATCCTTTGTATTCCTGTGCATATCAATTGATAAAACTATCCAAGAGTGTTGTTTCGGTTTAAGTTATCATGTGTGAGGCACATGGATTGTAAGACCTTGAAACAAATGAGACATCATTCTAAATATCCCTAGTCAGTCATTGTTATGGGAATAACAAATGAATTAAGACTAGTATGCTCTCTCTGATCTTATGAGTTCTGTCTTACGGATCATTAGGACAAGAGTGTCAATCAGAGATCATAGATACATGTTAAAGAACATGGTATCTGGATTCGATCCGCTCATGAGAACACTACATGGTACAAGTCATAAGTGTTTCTCATATGCAAGTTTTGTATCGGAGTTCTTAGACCTGAAATCTCTATGAAACTCTTTATGAATTACTGTGTACTTTGACATACACCTAACATGCTCGTAACAGAGTGACAAGTACGGGTATGATTGGGTATGCACTGATTCATGTTAGAGAGCATGAGAGAAGTGAAGGGATTACCCCTCTCGATAAGAGAGAAAAATATCACCGGCCACTTGATCAGTGAACTGAGAAGTGTATGGCCATACCGAGATGAAATAATGAGTAATCATTATTTATCTGAGAGTTCAGTGTCACTTGAATATCAAGAAATGAATTAATGTATATAAGGATGACTAGTTCCATGCCTTATATTAATTCTGATATTTATGGGTAAGAGACTATGCGAAATTGCATTAGGTCACCAAGTGCCATATGCATTTTCATTTAATTTGGAATGCTATAATATCTTGCTAGAGAATATATATAGCCTTTGAATTAATTTATTAATTCATTGCCAACATTAAATGGACCTATAGGATCGCACACAAAGCATTGGGCTTAAAATATTTAAATTAAGTATTGGACATTAATTTGGGCTTTTAATTAAAGTCAAATTAATGTATGTAATGGGTTATAATATTGCTATTGGGCTTTGGTCCATGAGAGAGAGAAATTCAGCCCATAAGGTTTAATTTCAATTAATTAATTATCTTGTGTTAATTAAGTTAATTGAATATTAAAGCCTAAAGGAATTTAAATTAAATTAAATCACTTATATATTTAATTAAGTGATTTCATTTATTTAAATGTCTTATGTTTTATTTCAAATTTGAATTTAAATTCAAAGGAGTTTAATTCAAAATATATTACTTATCTTTAGGAAGTGATAGAGTTTGAATTAATTATCTTAGGATAGTTGAATTCAGATTAATGACTTGCCAAAGGATAAGCATATATATTAAAAGAAATAAAACCCTAAACCTAATTTTTTTGTGGCATGAATAGTAACTCGTGAATAGTGACTCTCTCTCTTAATTCTTTTGTTCAATTTTTCACAAGGAGAAATGATTGTTCCTCATTCTCTTGTGTTATTGAGCAGTAATAGCAATCTAAAGAAGTACAAAATCAAGTTTTGTAGCTTCAAACTATAACCCTTACACAATACCGAAAAAGAGATCTAGCAATCTCGTTTTTAAGCCGACGGTGTAATTGTGTGTGTGAGAATAGAGGGAGTGGCGCAAAAGGCTATTCCTTGGCATTGGTGATCGAGATCTAAGGTGGATAAAGGCATCTTGGTTGCTGGACATCACAAAATTAAAGAATAAAAGGCATCATCTATTGTAAGTTTCAAAACCCTAAAATTGCATGTTTTCGTTCCTATCTTTGGATATGTATGGTATGTATGATCAAATTTTTGTTTTTCCGCTGTGCTATCATGATTATCATACCATGTCATATTCCATCAATTACTACTCAATTTTAATCTTGTTTACGATGCTCATAAATGGGAATTAACTATAAACTACTCTATTACATAAATTAATTAAATCTTAGTTAAATATAATCAAAGAAGACAGTAAATATAATGAAATTCAATGATCATGCACTTGATACTATCATTTTAATTAATATGTTTTAATCTTATTAGTAAGCCAAGTTGGAATATATTTCTAATCCACTCTCTCGACATGAATTAAAATGCCTAAGACATGCAATTAAAGTGCTAATTCTCAACTCTCGTTAATGAACTAGTTGATTTTAAATATACATTTTAAGATTAATCACCAACCTATAGCAATTATCTCCACATGTGATCTCTCAAACTATGCTTTGATAATGAATTTCCTATTAACTTTCAATAAGACATTGCTCTCGCTAACTCTCTTATTTATGACCATTATGTTGATTTTCAGAAAAGGAATTGCCATCTAAGGTCGTTTTCCTTAACCTATAATGATACTAATAAAATTTCAATAGCAAATTCTACAATCAAAGATCAATTATATAAATGGAAAATAGTAAATTATTTATATAAAATCAAATGCCAAAACAACATCCATTTTAAAGATTACAAGGAAGAAATAAAAAGTAAGAAATAGAAGAAGGGGATCTCTCAACCCTTTTCCCTTCACAAAAAGTATCTTCTCCCTTGCTTGCCTTTTTCTTCTTCAAATCATTAAAGTTAAACTAAGTACTAAAGAAAAAACTATTATTCTTAGAATCACACCATCAAAATCCAAAAAATTCCCCCTTTTAATTTTATTCATCTTGATATATATATGTATCGCTAAAGAGATGTCTCTTCAAAAATGACTCTTCACCAAAGTTGCAATTGTTGATGAAAAAAATGCACCTCTTCAAAATTCAACTTCCTCATCTGCCCTTCGTCGCGCTAGTGAAACCTGTCGCACTCGCGACAAGACACGCCCAAGCTTTGGCTTGCTCCGCTAGCTATCGCGACCTCGCAACAATGCCCTTGTAGCCTCACCCCTTCTCCTTCTTCTCCAAATGATCTCCTTTAAGCCCCAAATCATTTCCTTTCTCCTAAAAAACAAGCAAAACATCCACAAGCACACAAAACACATAAAAACAACAAAGTACAAATAAAACAACAAAATAATAAACACTATTCTCAATAAAACTACACGTAAAGACACAATATTTATGAGCTTTTCAAGCTCATATCAAAAGGAAACATAAGCAATTTTTTTCCCAACCTGTTGGTGAAATAATAGTCTATCCCTTTAGTCCGGCTGGACAGGTAGAAAAAATGTGTAAAAAGGCCAAGGATCGAGGCCACCCCCTTACTTTTATAGAGTATTTTAAAGTAGGCTATCACCCTTCACCCTTTAGGATTCAATTGGTTCGACACAAGCCTATAACCTTTGAGGAAGCTGATCTCAAAAGCGTAGAGTGGAAACCTAAGCCCCCCATCCAAACTCCACAGATGACAGATATACCACTCATTCTTATTTGCACCAAAAGGACCCTTTATTATTGCCATGGAATCAGGGCACTTCATCACATACATGTCATCCAATAAACCATACTTCTCTTTTATTCTCGACACCTCACTATTCGTCACGGAGGAATGTGTCTCCATAACAAGTTTGTTCTCATATTTCTTAACAAAACTCCTATCAAAAGACTGATCACTACTAGATGCCATTTCCTAAGGAGGGGGATAAGTGAAATGGTCCCTAGTCTTGACTAATAATCAGAGGCCCAAATCAAAAAATCCCTTAGAGGATTCCGAGGCAAAATAAACACAAGTGAAATGTGAAAAAGTGAGGGGAAAATATAGGATATGTAAGTGAAATATTACTTACTTGAGCAAGTAAAAATTGAGATTTGAAAAAACTCTAGAAGTTTGAAAATCTGGAAAATGTAAGAAGAAATTTCGACAGAGCTTCTCCAAAAAAATCAATAAAAAGCGGAAAGCAGCCCTTAAAGGTTGCATATTTATATAGAGAGACTTTTTAGGTACGCCAACCAGACCTTGCCATGTGTTGAAAAGAAACATCAAGTTGGTCTAGACATCGAAGCATCAGTCTTGACACACGTGCTTGTCTTTAAGCAAAGGTAGCTGTCTAATTAATGATCATTCGATCAGGTGAATGATTTTACAATCTTTGCTAATCTGAATTTTGGATGATCAAATACCTTCTAAAAGGGGGACAAGTGATAACATGGTATCATCTTCTAGGCTTAAATAAATCCTGGGCCTAAAGCCCAGAGACTTTGGCCTAAAAAATACTCGATGCATGACAAGCAAGTGCTGGAGCACTGGCTGGATCAAACTGATTGGATTGATGGGATCAACAGTCTTGTCAATCCACTGTTACACAGTAAAGCCCACATCTCCAACCTACTCCTTATCACGTCGCCGTTCTCCTACTTTGACATCCCTATAGCCCTGTTTGAGTACTTGAAGGTACCCCCATCGTCTATAAATAGCCTAATGTATAGTGGGCTTAGGTACGCAAAAAAAGGTTTGGTAGCCAACTCTCCTTAGATTCACATATCTCCAAGTCACTGACTTGAGTTTCGGAGTACTTTCGCTTGGTCCGACCGGACTTAGCTTCTTACAAGTCTTTTCCCTATGATCGAATCTTATAGCCATTGGCTCACCTTAGAGTTTTAACAAATCAAACGTTATCAGAAACTAAAATGCTAATTATCAAAACATGAAAAACGCCTTTATTGATTATTATAGGAACATTCAATACAATTTAAAAACAAAAAATTATCACCAATTGAGTCCTAATTTAACGGATTTAGCAAAATAAAATGTATGCATGCCATATAAAGCTACAACTTAAAGAAAAAAAAGGCAATCAAAGCATATATTGAAAAAACATTAGGTTAACATTAATCTCTTCCTTTACACAATAATTGACATGATTATGACATATCAAGCATTTTATGTGTAGTAATGGACACAAAATATACCATATTATCTAAGAGAGCATAATCCAAAAGGAAAATATTATTAAGCTAGCATTTTGATTACAATGGCACAATAGTGGAAACTAACAATTGCAACCCACATTTTATTACATATCATGCAAATCAAAAAATCCAAAATAATTAGCAAATAAAAAATGCACCTTTTGATTAGGGGAACAAACCTATCTGCTATCACGATGGAAGGCGTCAATAACATAAAGTGGTTCAAAAATGTCACTTTTAAGAGGCAGAAGGGGAGGCTTAATAAATAAAACATTTACAAAGCTCCTTCAGTGGCTCATTTGGGTCATCATATGAAAATAAAGTATGGTATTGCACCAACTTTTTCGTTTTGCATAGGGTGTTTTTAGAGATGACAATGACAAACTGAAGGAGATTTTTTTTTTTCATTGAAGTGAGAGAAAGCATTAGGTGAAGAATTAAAGGAGATTGAACCTTTGTTTGGATGGAAGTTATTGGAAGTAACTGAAAGAGAGTAAATTAAATTTAGTCTGTTTGTTTTGTCAAGATGCTGAGTAATTTAAAGTAAATTAGAGTAATTTGTTTTTTTCAATTCACTTTCTATACCCTAAAATATTTATCTCCAATTTGGGAGTCATTACAAGTTACTCTATAATTCAACACACACACACACACACACGTGTGTGTATATATATATATGAAAAAATAACTACAACTTACTTTATATTTATTTTAAATTAACTAAACATTGAAAAGTAAATGAAAATAAATTAAATTTACATTACTGTCATTTAACGAACATTTACTTCGTTAAAATAAATTGAATTCCCTATCAAGTTACTCCTATCCAAACAAAGGCTGAAGAAATGAGGGAGTAGAGTGTGGATATATTAAAATATCACTCATTGGCATCGCTCTTTTAAATAATAAATTAATTAATAATATAAAACTTATTAAATATTGTACTCTCTCCTCTACTAGCAATTTAGGTTGCAAGTAAACAACATTATGAAAATGAATGGTTGGTTTTTATTTCTACTGAATCCTAGAGTGTGCAAGGTATTTTTGCGGATTGTGTAAATGTCTCAAATAAGAACTCGTAAAAGAATGGTTCAATATTGGAAGAAAATAAATAAATAAAAGATGAAGGGTTCAATAGTATAAAGTAGAAGGCCAAGGGTTTGCTAAATAAAAAGAACTAGTTCAGGTTCTTAAAAATGATTTTTGACTCTGAAGCTGAAGCGCAGCTTTCCCCTCTTCTTCGTTCTTCCTCTGTTTCTTTCTACCCCCTCAGGCCCCTTTTCTCCCCTCTCGATTTTGTAATTGATAGTTTGGGGACATTGCATTTGCAAACGAAAGAAGGCTACACAAAGATATCCAACATCGCCTACAGTTGATTTTGATCTTGCATTTTTTTGAGTTTGGACACCAACGGAGTTGATTATGGCAACCAGGCAAGTGACTAAACGGGTCAAGTACAAGACCACTGTCAAGGATCCTGGTTCTGTGGGTCGTCTTTTTTTGGTATGCCCTTTTTGTTTTTCTGCAATTTGAAGCCTAAATGAATGAATGATTACTGAAGATTGAGATTAATGGGTGTTTGTTTTTTTGACAGTTTGTGATTTTGATGGATTAGTAAATATTTGGGAAAATGATGATCCTGTGTCTTTATGAGTAATTTCGAATTATTCTAGTTTATGTGTTCAATCGAAATTGTTGTATTTTGCTGAGAATTTATTTAAAACTTCCGTGCAGACTATGGAGAAATTGGCATTTAGGCCTAATAATCCTAACTCAGCTTCAAAGCTTGATATGGAGTTTCAATACATTAAAAGTACTTTCTTTTTCCTTTATCTATGTTTATTTCATTCATTTATTTATTTTTTCTTTTCTTTTCTTTTATTTTTTTGCTTTTATGAGTTTTTAATCTACATTCAATTTGTAGATCATAAATACACAAAACCGGAATCAAAAAAAGCACCAATGCTTAATCTTACTTCGAATCAGGTTACGATACTCAAGTTATTTTAATTTATGTATTATGGTCGAATTTTAAATTTGGACTCAATGCCTTTTTCCCCATCTTTCTATTTTTGTGCTGTCCAGGGTGTAAGTTACATATTTGAGTTTGAAAATTATAATGATCTTCAAGTTTGCAGAGAATTTGTTGGTAAGTCTCATGTCATAAGCACAACCATCATACTGATTGATCTGTACAACTTCTGCAATGCATTTGATATTTATTTGATTGGTAAACCTTTTCAAAATTATGTTACAATATATTGCTTCCAACGGTAATAGTTCACAGCCCAAATACACCCAAACATATAGTTAACTACAAACTAGGAATCTCCTTAACCTTTTTTGTGTGCTCTGCTTATTTCATCATCGTACATATTCTAGCTAGATATCAGAGTGTACATACCGTCTCAATTCTATTCCTTTGACTATTTGATTTGTGTTGATCCAATTAATCTAAAATTTTTGAAAGGCAATTCTTACTCTTAATTTGAAGTTACCAAAATTGGATGGTTCTATCAATATTTGACTAATTATTCCACAGATAGTCCTACTAACCTTATTTTCTAAATGAATCATGTAAGCAGGCTAATTTGTTAATTCCTTTTATTATATGAGGTTCTGCAAATAGATAGACCACTGTTGTTCTCTTGGCGTTTCACTTCTGACATATATATGTAAAAGAAAAAATTTGCATGTCTTTGTTCCTTCTTGGTGGTTGCTAAGGTCGGAAGGTACTTAACAGATGTTAACAGATACATTTGAAAAGTTTTCTTCTATAACCACCGACTCTAGGACATGGAGATTAGTATTTAAATGCCTTTGCCTTCCTTTGCTGTCATTTCAGAAGACCTCATCTTACTTATTTTTCCCTTCAAATTTTTATTTTTTTATTTTCTTATTTTAATTTTTGTTGCCTTAAAATTTGCTGCTGAATACTTGTCCTGTTCATTTTCAGTCATACCAAGAGAAGTGTTTGGTTTCTTTGATAATTTGATTTTTACTGTGGTATTTGTAAGCAGGGAAGGCCCTTACAAAGCCTGGAGAAACTCCAAAACCTTTAGATACTAAAGATACTCCTTTGGAGCAACCTAGTACAGAAGAACTGCTTCTTCGCATGAATCTCCTGCGAGAAAATAGGTAACTCTTTCTTTTTTTTTTTTTTTTGGTCATCAATTGTGAGACTGTAGTTGTGGTAATTGGCTTGTTCTTGGCAAGCTTCTTTTGTACGATCAATTACATCTATTTTGGTTCCTCTTGGACCCAGTTGTGTTATCTAAAACAGTGCTTTCTTTTATTTGAGATGTTATTTACCTCAATCTCCATCCCTGGGGCTGTCTATCAGAAAATAATAGAAAATGACATTGCAGCTGCTGCAATAATTCTGCTCCTAAATTTATCACTTAAGACTAAAAAGTTGCGTCTCCAAAGAGAAAGGGAGAAGAAATTGAATGACCAAAAGCTGTGGTCAATCAGACAGGTTTCTGTTTAAGAGGGGAAGAGGAAAAGAACGTGGGCGATATGAAGATAGAAGAGAATGATAAATATAAGAATCCAATTAAGAGATCATAAGGGAGATGATATCTCAGCCATTTTCTCATAAAATCCATGAATTTTGTGAACAATATTAGAGAAGAATGCTCAAAGTTAAGAATGCAACATTGGCACATTCTCTCAAGAGGAAGTAGAAAATCAGCACCCCGAATTTCACAAAACCCAGCCTTATTATATATAATGATGATAGTGATTGGCTTCTAAGATATAATGGAGGTTATATGTGGTGTTACTGTTTGCAGAAAGAAACTAAGAGGTGTTATGGTCGTAATTACTGATTAAGCAATGATTTCCAATCACATCACATTAGTTACTTGTATCATGATGAGGAAAAGCTTGTTGAAAGTTAGAGGATGAGCCACGAGCAGGAAAGTAAGTGATAAATTAAACTACTATAAATTTGAAGATTTGGTGCTAATCAAGCACATTGTTGACTGCCTGTATCTGCATAAGAAGCCATTCACTTCCTGTAAGCCCTGGCTGATGGAATTTGTGGATCTTTTTGTACTTTGGAAAATGGTGCATTTTTCTTAACATGAAATGAGTTTGGGGAGAAAAAAAACTTTTGGCCAATTTGTAATGATGCATGATAAATCAGGAGAAATGAGTAATGGAAATAGGACAATTTGGGTTTGAAAAGATGGAAGCAGACCTAAACTAGGATTCACAATCCTTTCCTAAGAAACAATTATTGCTAAAACTGCTAAATTCTTGAATGTCCAAATTAAGCATTAGAATATTGTTTTCACTTGATCTTATTATATAATTCATGTCATGATGATTGTATGCTGTCAAAATTTATATTGCAACATCGGGCAGTGTTAAGTGGGTACTTCCTTTTGAACCTGATACTTTCTCATATTCCCTTCACATTACTAAAACTTTTCCTCAGTGAGCTGCAGAGACTCCATAAGCAGTTTGTTAGCGATGGATTGTTGACAGATACTGAATTTTGGGCAGCAAGGAAGGTTTGTTTTTTTGTTTTCTTGAAAGCATATGAATAATTACATTGGTTTTACAACAATTTCATTGTTGTCTTACCACTTGCAGTTTCTCCTACTGACCCCCACATTTCTTTTTATGCAATGAGAAGCTATCCACATTGTAGAAGTTTCTATGGTTGCAGAAGATAAATAAGTTTTTAAAAAGCATGTGATCACAATTTTTCCTACTTTATTGGGATCGCAGAAGTTGCTCAATGGGGAGTTTAGCAAAAAGTCAAAGCAACGGGTGGGTCTTAAAAGTGTTATGCTTTCAGACTCCAAGCCACTCATTGATGGGCGGGTACAGTGTAGTTTCATTGATTGTCTTTGCTATTTCTTCATGCTTTAATGAGCAAATTGTGTGTGTTTGTGTGTAAAAACCATGCAACTTGACTTTTGGAAACATGTCAATATGAACACACACACACACACACACACACACACACACACACACACACGCACGCACAGAGACAGCAATCATGTGACTTGACTTTTGGAATCACTATAATTAGAATGTGATTACCGGGTAATCTTTGAGGAAGATGTCATTGTGTTTTGCAAACAGCCTAATACTGTATAATTTCTAGGAAACTAACTTTACTGTGGATGTGGTCGTAGAAGCTCGTAATAGATTTCAATAGTGTAACTCGTAGCAGCTATGGTATTATGATAAGCACATGGTATACCACATCATTTTTGATGAATATAGGATTCCAATATGGGTGAAAGTACAGGTAATTCAGAATTCCTGTACAAACAAAATGGAAGAATTTGATATTCCTACTAATCGTATATCTTTACTTGCAATTAACTCAAAGTTTCCCAAGTTTTTATATTAAACTCATATATGTAGACTTGGTCAAAAGTGATTAACTGGTTTTGACTTTATTCTTATTAGTTAGCATTAGTTTACCTTACTTTCTTACTTAATATTTTGATATGTTTTCAATTCATCAATTTATTTCTCTCATATTAATGCTATTATGTAAGAACAATATCCTTGTTGCATAAAATATGTAGATATTTAATGGATGTCTATTGAAATAAATACACATGTTAATAGTCCCCATGGCTGTTAGATACAAAAATGCTTGGGCATAAAATTGAAATTCAAAGATATTTTTCGTGCACTTTTCTTGTAGATCTTTCACTTCTTGCTTTATAATTGCTATTTCATTGTACTTCCAGACTAACAAGGTTACGTTTAACTTGACACCGGAGATTGTGCGCGAGGTGTGTTTCGTCTCAGCTCTACTCTATTGCCTCTTTAGACTTAAAACTTTTCAGTTTCTGGATAATAGTTATGTGAAACAAAAGGTGATTTGTTTTAAATATTGGTAACCAGTGCATACTATTGATTAAGTTTCTGAAATTTTCATGTATTTTGCACCATTTTTCATTTGCAAGTATTGGCTCTTTGTTATAATGGTGTTGCTATCTTGGCTTGGTGTTAGTTTTCTGGATGCTTTGATTCAATTGCTTATTTTTTATCTGGTCTATTTTGTTTCTATTTTTTTCCGTTCTTTTGGTGTAAACTACCCGTTTTAAGTATTGGTAACCAGTATATACTATTGGTTAAGTTTCTGAATTTTACATGTGTTTTGTACCATTTTTCATTCACAAGTATTGGCTCTTTGTTATATATTGGCATTGCTATCTTTGCTTGGTGTTAGTTTTCTGGATGCTTTGATTCAATTGCTTTATTTTTATCTGGTCTATTTTGTTTCTATTTTTTCCCTTCTTTTGGTGTAAACTACCTGTTTTCATGTTTCTCTGTACTTGAGTCACAGTGGGTTCACCTTTATTAAGGCAGCAGTTTATATTTGTTTTAACTGTTTGGGACAAGACTAGTGGATATTTAGACACCTATATTCCTTATGACACTGTTTATGTCTGCTGTTGTTGTGTTTTGAGTATTTTACTTTCTTCCCATACGATATAACATGATAATATAGTGCACCAAATTGCTGCATGCATTTACTTTTTCACCTATGATTATATTTTCTTCTTAGATTTTTGCAGAGAAACCAGGGGTTCACCGAGCATACTTAAAGTTAGTTCCTAATAAGGTAATGAGAACAAAGAACTTCTCAATTCTTTTGTTCAGTTTGCATGTGAATGACATCTGTTGTGCTTGGGTATTTTCAAATTATTATCAGCTGAAGTGTTGATTCACATTTTATTCTTTGTGAACCCCTTGAGTATATTTTGTTTTCTTTTTTGAACTCCAGATGACTGACAGGGACTTCTGGACCAAATACTTTAGAGCTGAATACCTCCAGCATTCAAAAAATATTAATGCTGCAGCAGCGGAAGCTGCGGAAGATGAGGAACTTGCTCTTTTTCTGAAACCTGATGATATTTTGGCTGGTGAAACTCGGCGGAAGGTATTCTTATGGATAGTTGTCTGAGATATCTTATTGCTGAATTCTGCTCTGTGTTCTTGAGTTGCATTGATTTTAGTTGGAGAATTTTTGAGTGAGTTCATATAGTAATTTTCCTTGTTTCAGATCAGATGTGTTGATCCAACTCTAGACATGGAAGCTGACTGGGGAGATGATTATACACATCTGCCTGTGAGTTGAATTATGTCAATGCTTTGTTTTGAGTTGTAAATAATATACTTAATTATTTATGATTTTCTTATACCAAATTCAGAAGTTATGGCTGTATGTCTTGTGTGTGTGCAACTTATAGCATATCTATTGAAGATCTTTGAGAATAAAAATTTTATTAATTCTCTCATCTTAACAAATTTAAAAAATACAAGCTATTTATAAAAAAAACAAAAAGAGTTCTAAATCTATTCTAATATGTAAAGATAAAAGCTAACTAGAAAATAAACGATAATTAGGAATAAAATTTTAATCTAAGGAATATAAATTTTAACTAAGAAAATCAAACTAGGAAATCCAACGCTCCCCCTTAATTTGATATATAGATATCACATGTCTAACTTGCAAATTGCAGCTTATTAGATGATCTTGCACCTCGCACTCTACCATTGCCAATCGTCTTCACTGTTTGTAAGTTTTGATCACATAAAGTTGCTAGTGGCATTGGAGGAAGAGGCAAGTTTAGAAAGTAAACATTTGAGATGTTGGATTTCATCTGAAGAAAAAGATTCAGTAGATGTTGTCTCCTTTGATATCTCCACTATCTCTGGCACATTTATTTGAACCTTTGAGGAGTTGTCTCGTTTTCCTCCATTACCTTTAGAACAACCATGCATTTTCCAACAACTCTCCTTCGTGTGGCGTGGCTTTCCACAATAATCACAATGTAGGTGATTTTTATCAGAATTAGTAACCTTCAACTGTTTTTGAGAAATTTTTGCTGTTAATCCCAATTTCTCAATTGGTGTTGTATAGAGTATAGCACTTATTTTGACTTCCTCTTGTTGAACATAAGAATGTGTTTTTTTAAGTGAGGGAAAAGGAGTTATACCAAGTATTTGAACTCATATTTTATCAAATTCATTGTTCAATTCAGCCAAAAAATCATATTCTCATTTCAACCAATTTTTTGAACTGAACTGCATCTTCAGTACAGCCTATTTTGAAATCTTTATAATAATTCAAATTTTTTCCATAAGTCACTTAATTCTGCAAAATAATTTGAAACTGACATTTCACCTTGCTGAGTGCCATGAATTTTATTTCGAATTTCAAAGACTCGAGCATAATTTTCCATGCATGAATAGGTGATTTTGGTTGTGTCCCATATTTGTTCTGCAGTATCAAGCAATAAATATTGTCTAGAAATCTGAGATTGCATAGAGTTGGTAAGCCATGTCATAACTAATGAGTTTTCTAAATTCTACATGTTATATGTGGAGTCAGAAGCAACTTCGTGTTTTTTTTTTTATTTTTTTTTATCTCCATTAATATAACCTTGCAACCTTCTGACTTTAATAAATAATAAACTGGCTATAGATCATGCTAGATATGTACTACTACCATCAAGTTTCACAAAACTTATTTGCAAATAGGGGCTATCACTAATTGGATTATTTTTTTCTACTGCATTAGTGTCTTCCATAATAGCAAAAGAAAATGTTAGGACAATAAAACAGAAGAAAATCAGAACCTGGAAAGGAAATTGATAGAGAACAAAATCAAGAAAAACCAACAAATCAAACAAACAAAGGATTAAGAAGAGAAAAGATAAAAAAAGAGACTAATTGCATGGATTAATGACTGTAACAAGATTACAATCCCCAGGAAGAACAGACTTCCCTCTCCCAAAAAGGAGCCCTGCTCAACAGCAGCTAAAAACAGATGACATTCAAAAGATCCCCTCTCCCCCTTTCTTCCTAGCTTATATAACCAAAACAAAAGAAATGCTGAAATCGTTTCTTCTCCCTGGGTGCCAAGCTGGACACTAGGTGCACGCACTCTGCCCTAACCGAATTATTCCAACCAAATTCCCCCACTGTCCTTGCTGTATTTCTACCTTCTTGACTCCCAACTGCACTCTCTTCTTCTTATGAGCACAAATCTGCAGCTTCCTAGGCCCAAGTGAGTCCGGCCCAACTTGAATAGCAGCTTCTCCATCAATGCCACCCTCTTCAAATAAAGTCTTGTCCTCAAGACTTAGGACAGAGACTGGAGAAGGAAAGGAAAATGCAATGGCCTCACCACTCTAGAAGTGAAACCCCAACTTGATTGTGCAAGTTTTAGTAGGTTCATTCAACAAGATTACCTGTAACAAGTTGTTAGACGCAAAGTTAGATGCACCCACAACATAGAGCCGACTTGCCTTGTCATCAGCATGAAGCCACTTTAGTGATGCCATAGGGATTTTGTCCAACTTATATCCCAAATTGAGTTTATTTGTAGGAACATTTTGAATGCCATTGTCTGCCCTTTCAGTTCTTGTCATTGGAGTAGCAGGAATGTTCCAAAGGAAAATCTCTCCATTGCTATAACCCTCAGCAACTTTACTTCCAAACGACTGGTAGTCAAGAATACTGACTTCAGGCTGATTGGGAGGGCCAATCTGCTGGCGCAGCAAAGATGATCGGATGGCAATTGTTCCAGCAACCTTGAGTACAGCAACTGAAGCATATGCAAGCCCAACTCTTCCACCAACAAGTTCCCCTAGCGTGGCAGCAAATCGTTTATTTATGGTCAGCAGGCTGTTAGTGTACTTCTCATCCCGAGAAACATCTCCAAATCGGTGGGTCTTCATATCTCTTATTGGAACAATGAGGGCTTGGACACCATGCAACGCAGAATTGCCCATCCACCACTTAATGGCTCCATCATGAGGGGTGTCGATTACAAATTCATCTGTAATTGGGTCAAATTTTGCAATGGTTTGGAGGCTTTGAACATTTGAACCATGGTGTAGCTCTGTCATAGCAAAACATCCTGGATAGTCCAATTTGTCAATACCATCAAAGGATTGATCCCTATGTTTTTTAGTTCCTAAGTTGAACACAAAACCTTCCCAAAGACTATATTGAACTCCAATCTTGATCCCAAACGACATATCAACACCCCCAACAGCCTCTGCAATGGCCAAATACTTTTGATGCTTCTGCATAACAATTGTTAGAAGATCTTCTGGAAGCTCTAAGGACTCTTTAAACTTCTCAAGGATAGGAACAGGTGCCTCAACTAGTTGTACAACCGCATTAAGTAAGCCTTCCTGAGTATGGATGTGTCCATGATCGCTTTTTGCTAATGCTTTAGATTGCTCCAATATGCTTGCCTCTCGATCCTCAATTTCAACACAATTCCAGCAGTCCTCATTGTACTTGCATAAGAGTCTGCGGTTTTCAACTCAACAGTAGCTGAAGGAGTATTAAGAAGGCCATAAGATATGTTACCTCTTAAAACTCCAGCAAATGTATATGGAACAACTAAATCCCCCTGCAAGAACATAATCCGACCAATTGGCCTACTGGACATGACCTGAGAGTTCCAACGCATGGTAGCTGGCATCTCTTCCGTCCCCATTTCGAGAACAAATGAGCTCAAATTGTGATGAATCTTCTTGATTGCTACCTCCAAAATCCCCTCAGCACATGGAAGATGAATGATTTTAGAAACAGCACCGAGTGAATGGCAAAGAGACCCCCTTGTCTGTTGCCCTGTATCCACGAAAAGCTGGTTCTCTGAGATGCGATCTGATGGTTGTTGCGATTTGCTGGGAGGAAACATTGCGGTGGGCAAGAACAAGCTGCCAAGCTTGTGTGGGCCTTCAACTTGGGTCATTGGGCCAGAGCCCACAACTCTAAATTGCGGTTTGGGTTGACCCGTATCCCTGAGAATAAACGTTCGATCTGGTCGGGAAGCCTGAGATAGCTCAGATCTGCTCCAAACGCCACCTCCTCTCTCTCGACTATTCAGCCGATGCTTGAACTGCTCCCAAGCCATATGAGGGTTGTCTTGGAGTGTCTGCGAAATCCATGAAAGAGCAGCTCCCGTTACACGCATCGGAGCAATGGCGTGTTTCATCTTTTCCGGCGTCGGATGCACGCTGAAGTATAGCGCCACCTTTGCATCCCAACTTTGAGGCTTTTCTTCTATGATTTTCGGCACCCGA
The DNA here is from genome assembly GCA_037975025.1 of Excoecaria agallocha. Taxonomy (NCBI): domain Eukaryota; kingdom Viridiplantae; phylum Streptophyta; class Magnoliopsida; order Malpighiales; family Euphorbiaceae; genus Excoecaria; species Excoecaria agallocha. The sequence goes on from CM075809.1 coordinate 1,763,011, forward strand.
AACGTAGGTAAGGACATCGAGCCCACCCCAAAAAGGTTAGTTCGAACACAAGGATCTAGTTGGGTGAAACTTGGTTGGCTGGATCTGGTATTGGATTGGATGAAAACTCTTCGAGGTGTCTCATGGTCAGAGTCGAGTTCAAAGTTGCAGTATTGATCTTCTGTTTCTTTTGCTTTGGCTTGTTTTTCGATTTTTTCCTGGAACCTGGCATTGGAATAGTAAAACGTTCTGACCGGAGATTCATTGTTTGAGACGAGTTCTTCACGAGAACGTGGTGTTTCTGAATCAACGGCAACCTGGAAATCCATAGTCTGAGTCGTCAACAACATCTCTTCCTCCCTATCTTCTTCCTCTGGTTCTTCCACCATCGTGCCTTCATCGGTCTGTTTTTCGGTTTGTGTTTGGGAATTGTTTGTTTCGTCGCTCAGCTCGGTTTTGTTGTTAGATTGCTGATCTTCTTCTTCCACAAATTTCTTGGGCTGGGCATTCATGTGCCTAAAGTAATCTGCAGCAGATTTATGAAGTGCATCAATGATCCTCTGACGGGCTGCTACTGAATCTCGAAGTTCAATTAAGCTTGTTTGGATTGGATGATTCATCTTCGATTAATTTTGTATGTGAGGGATAGAACGGTTTCCCACAGACGGTGCCAATTGATAGAGAACAAAATCAAGAAAAACCAACAAATCAAACAAACAAAGGATTAAGAAGAGAAAAGATAAAAAAAGAGACTAATTGCATGGATTAATGACTGTAACAAGATTACAATCCCCAGGAAGAACATACTTCCCTCTCCCAAAAAGGAGCCCTGCTCAACAGCAGCTAAAAACAGATGACATTCAAAAGATCCCCTCTCCCCCTCTCTTCCTAGCTTATATAACCAAAACAAAAGAAATGCTGAAATCGTTTCTTCTCCCTGGGTGCCAAGCTGGACACTAGGTGCACGCACTCTGCCCGAACCGAATTATTCCAACCAAATTCCCCCACTGTCCTTGCTGTATTTCTGCCTTCTTGACTCCCAACTGCACTCTCTTCTTCTTATGAGCACAAATCTGCAGCTTCCTAGGCCCAAGTGAGTCCGGCCCAACTTGAATAGCAGCTTCTCCATCAGAAATCTAGAATCAAGATGACAAGATTAGGGCAAAAAAGACCTTTGACAAGGTTGGAAAATGTCAGCAAGAAGATCTGAAAAAGAATCGAGATCAGATGGTGGCTGGAAAGATCTGTACGCGCGTCACTCGTTGGCACGTGAATAATACCTCACCGTCTTCAACCTGCACATGTGCTTCACTAGCGACTCCTCCAGTGACTGGATCTGGTGGGTTGGATGATCTGAATGTGGGACACCTTTTGGCAATGGTGGTGTAAGTCACTTCCTACTCAAAATAGTAAAGCCCAATTTTGGTGTTCTAGGATTTTTATACCACACCAGAAAAACTTAGGGATTTTTAACTAAATTTTGATGTTATTGGATTTTCAAACCACACCAAAAATTAGGAATTTTTCTGATGTAACAAGAAGGAAAACTCAACTTCTTAATACTTTTCTAAAAATGGATATTTTACCTATTGTTTAGAAGGAGAAAAATCAACTTCTGTAAAGAGCAAGTCTTTGATACCATAAAATTTTTTTAGAATAAAAATTTTATTACTTTTATCTTAACAAACCTAAAAAATGCAAATTATTTGTAAAAAAAACAAAAACAATCCTAAATCTATTCTAATAAGAAAAGATAAAATCTAATTAGAAAATAAATTCTAATTAGAAATAGAATTCTAATCTAATTAGAAAACGTAAATTTTAATTAAGAAAATCAAATTAGGAAATCCAACGTCTATGTATTCATGTCTTAATATAAAAAAGGTTCAGGTGCAGTTGATTTTGTCACTGGGGACAGCCATTGGAGTTGTATGGTGAACTGATAGACTTGCAAAGAAGTTTTTGACATAAAGGAAATTGATGTAGGATATTTCTATAAGAGGTTTAGTAAGATCATCTGTGCGATACTGTGCCCCTAAAAATTTTTGAACTTGTGAATTGAATGTATATGGCAATTTTCGATTAGCAGAATCCTCAACTTGAGTCCAGGGTAAAGTTGGCATGAGAACTTTATTTTCTTTTCTTCTTCCCGTTTTTTAATTTTCTTTTCTTTTTCCTTAAAATAATGATAGAAAATAAATTTAATAAAATTTGAGAACCACTTATTTGCATTGAGGGTAGGCCTAACATAAAGCATTACCCCATTAGTATAACATTATGCATTTTAGACCTCAAGGGCTGCTACCGGTGGTTGTTTCATAATTAAGGTACAGTGCTGTGAAATTCTCATTTTATTTTACCATAACTTCAGTCTCGACATTTAAATTATGACTATACATTAGTTTCTGAAATTTCAAAATCTCATTGCATCTAGTATTGGAGTTATTATATTGTAGGTCCCTTTATGTCTTTGAATTTATTGTGTGTTTTTTGTATTTTTTTGATTGTTGATTGTTTGTTTGTTTGTTTGTCTTTTATTTATTTTGTAACTAGGGTAGCCAAAGTGCTTGAATTTGAAATAATAGGGATTTTCATCATATTTTTAATGGGCAGGTAAAATGGGTATACGTAGGGTTGGTTATACGTAATTCCTACTTGAATAACCTGATAATGTTCCATTTGAATTGAATTTTGAAGAACTTGATTTCAGAATATATAAGGGAAAGCAGCTAATGCGCGGTGTTATATATGTGAAAATCTTTTTTATCCAGTTACAGATCTATAGTTAATGAGGATAAGAGTTAACATTACTATTATCTTTTTAATAACTAGTTTGATTATTTACCTGCTCGTTGTTTTCCTTCATATAATTATGAGCATAATTTAAATTTGTGGAGGTAAATGTTAAGATTTGGATTAATTTTGCTGAATATTATCAGCTTGAGCGGAGAGTCTCTTCTACTATCTTGATGCTATGTTGAGATTTCTCAAGTTTGTAAATTCCACCTTTATAAATTTCATAGAAATACTAAAGCCTTTTATTTAATATTTATTTGATGGTTTGTGTCAGCATTCTTTTTGTTTTATCTATAGTTTGATTTTCTAAATCTGTCAGGTTCATCAAATTTTTGCATTTTAATTTTTATTTTATGTTGAAAATTCAGGATCATGGGATTGTTCGTGATGGCAGCAAGGAGATAACTGTATCACAGAATGAGCCATATAGAAGGACTTTGTTGCAGGAACTTAACCGACATGCTGCTGTTGTTCTTGAAGGAACAACTATAGGCAAGGCTTTTGTGAATTTTTTTTTTCTAATTCATTTATATAATTAAGGAAACAAGTTGTCAATTTCTTGTTGAAATATGCTTTGACCTTTTTCCTATATATATATATATATATATATATATATATATATATATATATATATAAAATAAATTTTACAGATGAAGAGCAGTTGAAAGACACACAAACTGTAGCAGAGGCGCTTGCTCGTTCGAAACAAGGTTAGCTTGCTGTATGCCCTTTTTGTTTTCAGTTCAACTTGTTGCACAAAAAGACCTGATGTTTTACCTGTTATTAGGACACAAAGTGGTTAACCAAGAAGCTGCTGGGGATGCGAATCAGGAGAAACTGAAAAGAATTTCAGAAATGATGGAAATTGAGGATCTTCGAGGATCAAATAGTCTTCCTTTAGCACCACTTTCCATAAAGGTTTAACTTTGTCATCATCATGTAATTTTGATAGAATGAATTTCTTAAAACAATAATGCTGTGCTTCTGAACCTAGGATCCACGTGAGTATTTTGATTCTCAACAAGCTAGTGCACTAAGAACTTCAAGAGATACATCGGTTGGAACAGAAACTATGAAATGCAGCTTAAGCACCCAGGAAGCTTATGGTTCTTTGAGAGACTCAATTTCTAACATTAAAGCTTCAGGGTTAAGCGATCCAGTAGTTAAGCCTGAAATTGCTATGAAGGTAATGCAATATTAGCTATCTACAATCTGTTTCCCAAAGTAAACAGGAAAATGCCAATTTATTGTTCTTAATGCCAATTTACTTTGGGCTACTTTTTGATATAGGTTCTTTCTGTCTTGACACACAATATCTCAAGTACGAAATATCATATTGGAAAGAATCCTAGAGAGAGTGTTTTGGACAGCTTGCCGAACGCAATAAAGGAGGAATTGCTACATGTGAGTGGCATTAATTTCTTACATTGTTTCCCCCTTAATTCTGCTCAGAAAATAAAGAACTTTTTAAAGGGTCCTGTCCTATTATGTACCTCACATCAAAAAAATAGTCTGTAGGTTCTATAAGAAATGTTTTCTATTGCTAGATATTGGCTTTAGTTACTTCTGAAACTTATGTTGATGAGGAAAACTTGTCTCCAGCATTGGATGTCTATTGAGGAGTTGTTGAGACATTACTGGTCTTCATATCCAATCACAACAGCATATCTTTATGCCAAGGTAAAACATCTCTATTTTTTTTTTCCTCCTTTACTCTCATTTACCGGACATCGAAACTTAGCTGTCAAAATTCTGGAAATGTAACTGTGAGTCAACATACCTTGAAATTGCAATTTATTGAAATTGCAATTTATAGAATATACAAAGTAAAATCTTGATTGTGGCTTGCTCATTGATGTGGCTTTTGAGTATCCTTTATTTTTGTGCACTTAGTAACTCTTGATTTTTGATTGAAACCCTAACTTAAAGGAAATGGAAGAAGCTTTCATGTGTCCGAAAATTATTAGAGCTTACATTCATAAAAGGGTCAAAATTACATAGCATTGAAAGCAAATCTTAACACTGAGGACTGTGAACTGCTGTGTTATAGAAATTATTTTACTTTACCTTAGGTGGAGGGATTTGGAATTTGGCCAATTTGAGTTTAATACTGAATTCGTTTACTGTGATTAATTGGCTTAATCAATCTTGGCATGGTTCACTTATGAAAGAAAAACATTATCTGAGTATGGATATAAAATGCCGGTGTAATTTCAAAGAGCTATTATCCACATTCATGAATCTAATCTTTGTGCATATAAATATTTGAACAGTGGGCCAACTTTAATCGAAATAGTTTAAACTGAAGACCCTGCTCAAATTCCTTGAAAACTGATAATCTAAACATGCCATTTACATGCTCTACCTTTTTTCAGTGCTATTTTAGCATTCCATTTTACTCACTCTCAGTTGGCATTTGCAGGTTAGTAGACTAAAGGATGCAATGTCAAAAATTGATTCACAGTTGCAGGTATTTTGACTGTGGTTTGCCTGCCTTCAACTCTTTAGATCTATTGTTCCTAGCAACTTATTTCTGCTGTGGCCATCCATTGGATTGCTTTTCTGAACGAAGCAATGTTTATACTTTCTGTAGAAAATTGAATACAGTTCTTGAATTCTAATTTAATTTCTCAATATGATTAAGATTGCAAATAATTTGAGATGGTTTCAAGTGTTCTTTACATTGACCCAAAATTTGACAGTAGCAAGTCTGTGTTGGCATTGTGCACATGCCAGCAGCTGCTGGGGTTGTTGATGTTGAATTTTTTCTGTGCTCGATTTGATGGCACAATAACATCTGTTGAATAGAATGTTTATCATTATTTTTTCCTTTTTTCTGTTCCTTTTTTTTATATGCCAGGAAATGAAGGAATCCGTGCAGTCAGATATCCGAAATCAGCTTTCACTCCTTATTCGTCCAATGCAACAGGTAATCAGTTATGCTTTGATAGTATTACTGTTGTTGGGTCACTGCCCAAATAGGCTGCTGGTTCATGTAATCAGGACAAAAATAATTTGTGTTTCTGAATTAATCTCATAAAGCAATAATTGTATAACGGTTCTGGCACTCTTGTGAAGATTGGACCTGGCAGTACACAGGAGCGGCTTAGCTTTTCTCAGAGCTCTATTCATAACATATATTCTGTTGTGATGATAAGCGAGTTTAATTTTTGGCCAAATAGATAAAAGGACATTCCAAATTGATAGCGATTTTCGTTTAGACACTTTAAGGAACAATCTATCAAACACTTGTATTCTTCAATTTTAAGATGAATGAGCCCTTTTTACAGCAATCTCAAAAATATAAGAGCGCGTGCAACACACTTGATATTAGTTCCAATAGAGTTTAGACATCTGTCCATTTTCTTCTCTCTGTATCTCTGTCTCTCTAAAATCAGAACCTCTTCGCTATCAAGAAAAACCTCTTCTTCCTCTTTCTTTTCTCTGTAATTCTCCATCATCAGTATTTCTATTTAGCTCCCACAAATCCATTGATTTCATGAATCATTGAATGATATCGATTGGGTTTGATTCAAATTGGCGGAAAAAAAAAATTGCTTGCAAATGATATCAGCATAAACAATTGAAAAATAAGGTAAAAGTACGGTTCTAGCAAGCAAGCAAGCCCATCAGTGCTGCTCTTCTAGTAAAACGGCAACGTTTGTTCTAGACTCTGACTTTCAGATCGCAAATTATGTGCTTTGGATAGTTACCAGTTTGTGGGTTGTGAGGTTTGAGTGCTGGTTATGGATGTGGTGAAGGTGAATTACCCTGTGGACGTGGCAGCGCTGAAACTCATGGGATCAGAGGTGTTTGGTAGAGATAGGGTTACGGCCATGGATGTGGAGGGGAAGTCATTTGGGTCCAATTGTGAGCTGGGTGACTCCTTGCTCAGGCCAAAAACACCGGAAGCTGTGATAAGGAGCAAGAAAACAGGGGAAACAGAGAAACCCATTTGAGGGAAGAGGTTGGAATAATTGGCATGAAGACATAAGGAACGGACCAGATCTTGGTGTGTGTTTTGGTTGCCTGCAGCGGTGTAGTAGAGAAAGAGAGGAAAAGAAGGGCGAGGTTGGATGATGGAGGTGATGGGCAACAGCAAGTCAGGCGAGGGGTTAGGGATTTGGCTACTGAAATCCAGCAAAGAGACGAGATAGAAGGAGAGGGAGAGTGGTTTTGTGTATAAATTGGCCTTTCATGCGCTAATTTTAGGGTGAATTATACTCTCTGTGCCATGTCAGCAATAATGGTTTAAATATACGTCTGTTTGTTAGTTAAAATGTTTATTTGGTTATTTACTGAATTGGGGTGCCTAAATAAAAATCGCTGTCAAGTTGGAGTATCATTTTATATATTTGGCCTTAATTTTTTTGTAGCAGATCGCAATACCATAATGACTTGAAAGCCATTTTAGTGTGTATTACACTCTAAGCGTGCTGCATTTTCATTGTTCATTTCAAGCCAATTATTTGTAAATGTGTTTCCCATTGGTGTGAAACCAAAGAAATATAAGTTCCAAAGTGAATCCTTTTTAATGTTTTGGTGAAAAATGTGAATGTGTGGGTGGTGCAGGCTTTAGAAGCAGCCATGCAACATTATGATGCAGACTTGCAGAAGAGATCAGCAAGGAGTGGAGAAAGACCAAATGGATATGTGTAGAGAAAATTTATATTTGATTATGGTGCCACATTCTTCTATCTTTGTGGCAAATATCAATTTACTTGTAAATCAAATCAATTTTGTCATCATCTTAAGGAATTTCACATTTAGATTTGCAAAATGTTAATGCTGATGCATGTTATAATAAAGGAAACGGTGTTATAGCTAACCATAATGGAGACTCCCAAGTGTAATTTTGTTTTCCAAGTATCAGGAGTGTGAGGATTAATCTGTAAAAGTATTGTAATGTTTTTCTTTTTTTTTTTCTTTTTTTCTTTTCTTTTTTATTATTATTTTTATCATGAAAATGCCTTTATGCCTTTAGGACATAAGGCACCCTTTTGATGTTCACTTCCAATAGTTTTAATTAAATTAATATTAAAATATTAGATCTTACAACTTGACGCCATAGCGGATGTTGCGGTTTCAGAAAATATTTTACTATTTTTTATTTATTTTCTTCTTTATTTTTTTAATTATTTTTCTCAAGTAGAATTTTCATATTTCATTTAATTTTTTTTACTATTTTTCTTTATTTTTTTTAAAAAAAAGAACTTAAGTAGATTTTTAATATTTAATTTAATACTTCTTTTTTACTTTTTTTTTCTTTATATTCTTAACTTGAAAATGTCCATATGCCACTACGAAAAAAAGGCACTATTTGATGTTCATTTTCAATAAGTTTAACTAAATTAATATTAAAATATTAAATCTTAGGCCTGACACCGCAATAGATTGCTGTGGTTTCAAAAAGTATTTTACTATTTTTTTTAATTTTCTTCTTTATTTTTAAGTACTTTTCTTAAGTAAATTTTTCATATTTCATTTAAAATTTTTTTTAACTATTTTTTTAAGGAAATATGAGAACTTAAGTAGATTTTTCATATTTAATTTAATACTTTTTTACTATTTTTTATTTTTTCTTTATTTTTTTAATATGAAAATGCCTTTACGCCACCAGGATAGGAGGCACCATTTGATGTTCACTTTCAATAATTTTTATTAAATTAATATTAGAACATTAAATTTTACAATCTGACACTACAACAAACTAATGTAGTTTTAAAGTTTGAAACTGCAGTAATTTACTGTGATTTTAGACGTGGCAAACTGAAATTAGTCTATGTTCATCACATGTCTGATTTCACGGAAATTTATTGCTGTATTGACCAAAACACATTAGAACTCTAAATATTTGTCTATAGACACTAGAATCCTAGGTTTTTTTTTTAAAAAAACATTATTTAAAAAATTTGTCCCCTTCACTTTATCTTTAGTTTCAGTTTTCTTTTCTTTTTTTTTTCTTTTTTCTTTTTCATTGAATTAAGAATTTATAACACCCAATACTTTTAAAAAGAATAATTTGATCTTAAGTGAACATAACTTAGTCACTCATGCATATATTCATATAACATCAATTGCTTGTTTTTATTAATGAGAATTTTAATAAATTCAATCAAAATTTAATTTTTTTACATAAAAAAAATCAATAACTAACTACTCGAAAACATTGTCGGCATTGCATCCTTGTTAAGACTTTTTTTTTGAAAAATCCCATGGTATAAATTGCAACATATCCTTTTCTTTCAATTGATTTCTATTGAATATTTGATGTTTTCAGTCATTATTATGCTTTAACTATGTAGTGTTGGAGCTTTACAGGTTTCTTTTCTTCATTGGAAGCTAATTGCCTACCATTTATTTGATACAATGTTTGTGTGAAAAATTAATATTTGTCCATTTTGTACCTAGATTTGACACTTATAAGGTATGTATTGGGATATAATATAATTAATATTATACACCTACATACACCTTATCAATTTAAATTGAAATCATTTTCTGTTATTAATATAATTAATATAATTGTTTGGAAATATAACGTTTGCCTTGATCTAACACATATTGAGGGTATCCAATGTATACTAGGTATACCTTACAAATGTTAACTTCAAATCACTTTTTCTTATTAATATAATTATTTAGAAATTTAGTCTTTATCTTAATCTTGCAGTTTTTGAGGGTATACAATGTATACCCCTATGTGTATTATATGAATTTTACTTCAATTTATGTTTTCTTATTAAATATTATTTTGTTAACCATATACCGATTCATTACTCATTTACAAGCAAAAGTTGATGTCCTTTGTTTGGAAACAACAATGAATATCATAGCAATATTAATTTAACATAAAAGTGGGTGAAATGGATGAAAAAATAGGCTGAAATATATTAATAATGATTTAACAAAAAAGAAAAATGAATGAAAAAATAGATCAAAATAAAAGTGGGTTAAAAATAGATTCGAAATTGGAAAGAAAAGGTTCAAAAAGAAAATCATGTAAAAAAAAATAGTGACTTTTCTCTCCCCTAACCAAGACAAACACCAACCCAACCAAGCCCTTCAAGTCTTGCACTAGGTTTTCATCAATTCTAAACTTTAATTCATCAAGTAAGTTCAAAATTTCTTATCCAATATCTCATGTTACATGTTTAAATTGCTTTAGTTGAAATAAATTAGGGTTTGTTTTTCTTGTACATGGGATTTCTAAGAGATTATCTTAAGTTGAAACAATGTTTCACTTGCATCAAATTGCACTTAGTTTAATTGATGATTGGGATTTAGGCTTGAGCTCAATTTTTGCCTAGATAATGATTGAGATTGCTTTAGTATTGTCTTAGTTATTTTGTGCCCACTATGTGTTTGATGAAATACCTCAATGACTAAGTTTAATTCTTTTGCTTTTATTTTCTAATTTAAACCATCTTTATGTTAGTGATTTAATGTGGGCCAAGATCCACTTTTTACAATAACTTATTAGTCAAGCTGAGCTTGTACACCTAATAAGTTAAGTTACTTAGGTAGGAGAACTCCAATCATGTCTCGTACATGACTCTTGGATCAAATGGGCTAACATATTAAGATATTATAGCACAAATCTATTTATTAGTTGCCTAGGTCCGGGCATCTCTTTCCATGTTAAGTCCAACCTACATCCACAACCTATGCCTCACAAAGATAATCGGGCGCATCTAGGACTCCTAGTCTACGTGACCGATGATCGATGCCTTGACATGTTTCAAATTAGGAAGGCAACTTTGTGACTTACTATTTTAGGGATTCATTTTATTACAGCTTACATGGCATACGCTTTGTCATCCATACATAGCATGCATATATAAATAATTGCATAAAGTAAAGCGTGACAAACATGGGCCCAAAAACCTACAACTAAGATTCTATACTATTACATAAGAATCTTCGAGTTGGGCTTCTCCACTCCGGTGGACTTCGTCTTGATTTACAAAGTCTTCAAGTATATTCTATTCTAAGAAATAAATGAAACTTTTATAATAAAATATAATGGCTCGCAGGCCATATTTAATTACAAAACTCAGGGCCCATGAATGCACCATGCATATCCATTCATCACACCAAACTAGCAAATAAATATACATAACATTCATGGATAAAATAAAGTCCAATTTTATTTAATTTAGCCAAGCCCATTAATGGAAATTGTGTACTTGAACTTTTAAGAGAAGACCCCGTGATGGGCCTGGGCCAAAGCCCAATGGACTAAATCCTCTTATTGAATAAGTTCTCTTAAAAGCCCAAAACACAAACTAGTTAGATTTGTGCTATAAATCAACTCTAGTATAATTTTCAATTTTGCCATTTTTAATTTTATGTCATCAAGCTCATAAACATTAAAAATACATATAATATGTACCAACATGAATTAAAACACAAAATCATGAAGAACATATATATATGGTACACGGCATACAAATACAAACAAACAAACAACAAAACTAGTTGTTTAATGCTTATGTGATGCCATAAAATGCACAAATACTTAAATCAATTTTATGAGTCATTTAATAATTAAAATAAGTCCATAAATATTGATTTAATATTCTGTACCAATATGATCTAAATGTGTTTTTACCATTTTAATAAAAAAAAACAAACAATGCTGATTAAACATGTAACAAACACAAACTAGTCATAGTTTTAAGTGATTTTAAAATTAATCAATTAAATTGTCATGGACCAGAATTAAAACCAAATTTAAAACATGTCCAGAACTAATATTTAATCTTTAAAAATCACTTACAAATATTCCAAAAACTTTTTTACATTTAATATTTAAAACTAGTTGTTAAACTTACAATTAACATGCCAAAATGCACCTAGTTTTAATATTAACATGTACCATCAGGTATTAGCAATTAAATTTGACCATTAATAGCTCCTAGAACATCTTAGGACAGTATATTAACATGTCATATTAATTATAATACCTATCTAATCAATTAAAATCATTTTTACACCAAAACAATGCAAAAAACTCAAAACAGAAAATTTCAGATTTGCATGTTTTCATAATTACGATTTTTAATTAATTTTTTCATGCATCTAAAGCACTAAAATAAGCATGTTTAGGCTCTGATACCACTGATGGAATATGAAATGGTATGAATGTGATGATAACGCAGCGGAAAAATAAAAATTTTTCATCATACATACCATACAAATCCGAAGCAAGAAACGAAACATGCAATTTTACGGTTTTTGAAACTTACAACTTTTGATGCCTTTTAAATCTTGAATTTGGTGATGACCAGCAACTAAGATGACTTTGTCCGCCTTAGATCTCTATCACCAATGCCAAGGAACAGCCTTTTACGCCACTCCCTCTATTCTCATACACACAATTGCACCGTCGGCTTAAAATCGAGATTGCTAGCTCTCTTTTAAGGTATTGTGTAATGGCTATAGTTTGAAGCTACAAAATTTGATTTTTTACTTCTCTTAGGTTGCTTTTACTACCTAAGAACACAAGAGAATGAGGAACAATCATTTCTCCTTGTGAAAATTGGACCAAAAGAATTAAGAGAGAGAGAGATGAAGTTCACGCCACACTTAGAATGACTAGGGTTTCACGCCACAATCTTATGTCACTTAGGGTTTTATTTCATTTCATATATATATCCTTATCTTTTGGCAAGTGTTTGATCTGAATTTTACTATCTCAAGATAATTAATTCAACCTCAATCACTTCCTAAAAATAAGTAATATATTTTGAATTAAACTCCTTTGAATTTAAAATTCAAATTTGAAATAAAACATAAGACATTTAATTAAATGAAATCATTTAATATAAATAAATAGCATGTGCCGAAATTCCTTGATTTCCATCTTGGAATTTCGGCCACTTCATCTATTATTAAATGATTTAATTTAATTTAAATTCTTTAGGCTTTAATACTCAATTAACTTAATTAATACAAGATAATTAATTAATTGAAATTAAACCTTGTGGGCTGAATTTTTCTCTCTCATGGACCAAGGTCCAATAGCAATTTTAAAACCCATTACACACATTAATTTGACTTTAATTAAAAGCCCAAATTAATGCTCAATACTTTATTTAAATATTTTAAGCCCAATGCTTTGTGTGCGATCCTATAGGTCCATTTAATGTTGGCAATGAATTAATAAATTAATTCAAAGGCTATATATATTCTCTAGCAAGATATTATAGCATTCCAAATTAAATGAAAATGCATATGGCATTTAGTGACCTAATGCAATTTTGCATAGTCCCTTACCTATAAATATCAGAATTAATATAAGGCATGGAACTAGTCATCCTTATATATATTAATTCCTTTCTTGATATTCCAGTGACACTGAACTCTCAGATAAATAATGATTACTCATTATTTCATCTCGGTATGGCCATACACTTCTCAGTTCACTAATCAAGTGGACGATGATATTTTCTCTCTTATTGAGAGGGGTAATCCCTTCACTTCTCTCATGCTCTCTAACATGAATCAATGCATACCCAATCATACCCGTACTTGTTACTCTGTTACGAGCACATTAGGTGTATGTCAAAGTACACAGTAATTCATAAAGAGTTTCATAGAGATTTCAGGTCTAAGAACTCCGATACAAAACTTGTATATGAGAAACACTTATGACTTGTACCATGTAGTGTTCTCATGAGCGGATCGTATCCAGATACCATGTTCTTTAACATGTATCTATGATCTCTGATTGACACTCTTGTCCTAATGATCCGTAAGACAGAACTCATAATATCAGAGAGAGCATACTAGTCTTAATTCATTATTATTCCCATAACAATGACTGACTAGGGATGTTTAGAATGAAGTCTCATTTATTTCAAGGTCTTACAACCATGTGCCTCACACATGATAACTTAAACCGAAATGACATTCTTGGATAGTTTTATCAATTGACATGCACAGGAATACAAAAGATAAAACAAATGCCTCATTTTATTAATTTCAAGTGTTTTGTCACAATGCATTGGGGCTAGGGCTTACACTAACAATTAATTCGCGTTAGTGGGATCATAAATAAGACCTTATTTAATCTTGCTAAATTTTATTATAGATTGAAAATGGCATCTTCAAACAACAATTTCTCATTGCGATCGGTCCTTGAAAAGGACAAATTGAATGGCTCCAATTTCATAAACTGGTCTCGAAACTTAAGAATAGTTCTTAAGCAAGAGAAAAAGTCGTATGTTTTGGATGCACCCTTGCCTGAAGAACCTGCTAGGAATGCCTCTGCGGTTCAAAAGGAAACTTTTGAGACCAAGAAGAGTGACTCCAATGATGTGACCTGTCTGATGTTGGCCACTATGGTGCCTGACTTGCAAAAGCAATTTATGGACCAAGAGGCTTATGCGATCATGGTGCACCTCAAGGAGATGTTCCAAGAGCAAGCTCGTCACGAGAGGTTCGTGACAACAAAGGCCTTAATTTCTTATAAGATGGCTGCGGGTACTCCTGTTAGTACCCATGTACTCAAGATGAAAGGGTATCTTGATACTCTTGAGAAGCTTGAGGTACTAGTGCCAAAGGAATTAGCCACTGACTTGATCTTAGGATCATTGACTGATAATTATGATCCATTCGTGATGAATTATAACATGCATGCAATGAACAAGTCAGTCACTGAGCTTCATGGGATGCTTAAGAATGCTGAAGAGAACATTCGAAAGACCAATTCCGTATTGATGGTTCAAGGGGGGTATTAAGAAGGGACTCGCTAAGGGAAAGGGAAAGGGAAAGGCAAAACCCAAGAATAACCTGGCTCGGTTCAAGTCAAATGGGAGTGCACCTCAGGCCCAATCCAAGCCCAAGGCTCAAAAACTCAAAAAGAGTGAGAGCACTTGCTTCCATTGCAACAAGATAGGGCATTGGAGGAAGAATTGCGGTCTTTTTCAAGGAAGAACAAAAGAAGAATGGAGCCAAGGCGTCCAGTTCTGGTATTTTTTGTTGTTGAGATTAACCTTTTTATTTCTACCACTTAGGTATTGGATACCGGTTGTGGTTCTTACATTTGTTCAAATGTGCCGGGGCTAAGAAATAGGCGGTTACTTGGGAAGAATGAAGTGGACCTCTGTGTGGGGAATGGAGCACGAGTTGCTGCCATGGAGATAAGCGACTATCACCTCACTTTACCTTCCGGACTTTGTATTGTTTTGAATAATTGTTATTATGTGCCTGCTATGAGCAGAAACATTATTTCAGTTTCATGTTTGGATAATGATGAATTTGATTTTTGTTATTAAAAATGACAATGCTCATATTCGTCGCCAAGACATTTCTTATGGCAATGTCATGTTGCAAAATGGCCTTTATATCCTTGATTTATAAAACAGAGAGTCCATATACAATATTAATACAAAGAGGGTTAAATCAAATGAATTGAACCCTACTTACTTCTGGCATTGTCGTTTAGGACATGCAAACAAAAAATGCATTTCAAGACTCCACAAAACTGGAGTGCTTGGGTCATTTGACTTAGAGTCTTATGATACATGCGAGCCATGTTTGCATGGAAAAATGACAAATAGTCCTTTTAATAAGAAAGGTGAAAGGACTAATGGCTTATTGGAACTAATACATACCGATGTATGTGGACCTTTAAGTACACAAGCTAGAGGTGGTTTTAGCTACTTCGTGACATTCACAGATGACTTCAGTAGATATGGCTAT
Source organism: Excoecaria agallocha (assembly GCA_037975025.1). Lineage (NCBI taxonomy): Eukaryota > Viridiplantae > Streptophyta > Magnoliopsida > Malpighiales > Euphorbiaceae > Excoecaria > Excoecaria agallocha. Next base: position 1,778,497 of record CM075809.1, read on the forward strand.
GTCTATCTAATGAAGTACAAGTCTGAAACTTTTGAGAAATTCAAAGAATTTAAGAACGAAGTAGAAAACCAACTTGGCAAAAGTATAAAAGCCATTCGATCAGATCGAGGTGGCGAATACTTAAGCCAAGAGTTTGATAGTCATCTAAAGGAGTGTGGTATTATTTCACATCTCACTTCTCCTGGAACACCTCAATGGAATGGTGTGTCCGAAAGGAGAAATCGAACTCTGTTGGACATGGTTCGATCTATGATGAGTCAAGCTAATCTTCCTATCTCTTTTTGGGGTTATGCATTAGAAACTGCTATGTTTCTATTAAACTGTACTCCAACTAAAGCAGTTGAGAAGACACCATATGAGGTATGGACTGGGAAAGAACCCAATATGTCTTTTCTCAGGATTTGGGGCTATGAAGCACATGTTAAGAAATTAACATCCGACAAACTAGAGTCCAAATCCAGTGTCTGCTTGTTTGTGGGTTATCCTAAAGAAACAAAGGGATACTACTTTTACTCACAAGCCAAGAACAAAGTATTTATTGCTCGTAAGGCTGTTTTCTTGGAAAAGGAGTTCCTTCTCAAGAAAGACAGTGGGAGTAAAGTAGAACTTGGAGAAATTCAAGTGCCACAAACTCCTATAGAGGATGAGTTGGAAATGGGATCAAGTTCACAACCAGTTGTGGAACAAGAACCCATTACACAAGAACCTAGAAGGTCCGGTAGAGTACGTCAGGAGATTGAGAGATATGAATTTCTAATCACTGACAGTGACACTATTGAGTTAGTAGATCGTGAGGATCCTACTACCTACCGAGAAGCTATTGAGAGCCCAGACTCAAAAAATTGGCTTGAAGCCATGAAATCCGAGATGCAATCAATGTACGATAACCAGGTTTGGACCTTGGTTGATCCACTGGAAGGTGCTAAGGTAATTGAATGCAAGTGGCTATTCAAACTCAAAGCTAATAAGACCTACAAAGGTAGACTAGTAGAAAAAGATTTTCGATAAACTCATGGTGTAGACTATGATGAGACCTTTTTGCCGTAGTCATGCTCAAATCCATTAGGATCTTGCTTGCCATAGCTGCATATCATGATTATGAGATATGGCAAATGGATGTCAAAACTGCTTTTCTCAATGGAAATTTACTTGAGGATGTGTATATGACACAGTCTGAGGGTTTTGTCAATCCCAAGCATCCTAAGAAGGTTTGCAAGCTTCAAAAATCTATTTATGGATTAAAGCAAGCATCCCGAAGTTGGAATCTTCATTTTGATGAGGCAGTCAAAGAATTTGACTTCATCAAGAACGAAGATGAGCCTTGTGTGTACAAGAAGGTTAGTGGGGAGCATAGTAATATTTCTGGTCCTATATGTGGACGACATCCTTCTCATTGGGAATGACATTCCAACATTGCAAAAGGTTAAGCAATGGTTGGAAAAATGTTCCTCAATGAAAGACTTAGGTGAAGCCGAGACAATACTTGGTATTCGAATCTATAGAGATAGATCGAATCGGCTTTTGGGACTAAGTCAAGAAAAGTACATAGACAAAGTACTAAAGCGTTTTAGTATGGGAGACTCAAAGAAAGGGTACATACTTTTGGCTTTGGGAGTTCCTTTGACTAAAGAACAGTGCCCTAAAACCAAAGAGGAAAGGGACAACATGAGTAAAATCCCATATGCATCTGCTATTGGATCTATCATGTACGCTATGTTATGTACTAGGTTGGATGTTGCTCATGCACTGAGTATAACCAGTAGGTTTCAGCAAGACCCTGGTGAGAAGCATTGGTTTGTTGTAAAAGGGATTCTGAAGTACCTGCGAAGGACTAAGGATCACTTCTTGGTGTATGGTGGTCAAGAAGAGCTCGTCATACAAGGTTATGCCGATGCTGCTTTTCAGACCAGCACTCAGGATTCTAGATCGCAATCTGGATTCATTTTTGTTTTGAACGGTGGTGCTGTCAGTTGGAGAAGCTCAAAGCAAGAGACCGTTGCCGACTCAACTACAGAATCCGAGTATATTGCAGCAAGTGAGGCTGCAAAAGAGGCTGTTTGGATTAAAAATTTTATTTCTGGATTAGGAGTGGTCCCAAGCATCCTAGATCCATTAGAAATTTTCTATGACAACAACGGGGCCATCGCACAGGCAAAGGAGCTCCGGTCACACCAGAAATCCAAACACATACTCAGGAGGTACCACCTGATCAGAGAAATCATTGATCGTGGGGACGTCAAGGTTAGCAAGATAGCAAGTGAAGACAATGTAGCAGATCCTTTGACGAAACAGTTGCGTCCAAATCTGCACGAAGCTCATTTGAGAGCGTTCGGTCTTAGGGCTATACCCAATTGGGACTAGTGCTAGTGGGAGATTGTTAGTGTAAGCCCTAGCCCTAATGCATTGTAACAAAACACTTGAAATTAATAAAATGAGGCATTTGTTTTATCTTTTGTATTCCTGTGCATGTTAATTGATAAAGCTATCCAATAATGTCGTTTCAGTTTAAGTTATCATGTGTGAGGCACATGGTTGTAAGACCTTGAAATAAATGAGACTTTATTCTAAACATCCCTAGTCAGTCATTATTATGGGAATAACAATGAATTAAGACTAGTATGCTCTCTCTGATATTATGAGTTCTGTCTTACGGATCATTAGGACAAGAGTGTCAATCAGAGATCATAGATACATGTTAAAGAACATGGTATCTGGATACGATCCGCTCATGAGAACACTACATGGTACAAGTCATAAGTGTTTCTCATATGCAAGTTTTGTATCGGAGTTCTTAGACCTGAAATCTCTATGAAACTCTTTATGAATTACTGTGTACTTTGACATACACCTAACGTGCTCGTAACAGAGTGACAAGTACGGGTATGATTGGGTATGCATTGATTCATGTTAGAGAGCATGAGAGAAGTGAAGGGATTACCCCTCTCAATAAGAGAGAAAATATCATCGGCCACTTGATCAGTGAACTGAGAAGTGTATGGCCATACCGAGATGAAATAATGAGTAATCATTATTTATCTGAGAGTTCAGTGTCACTGGAATATTAAAAAAGGAATTAATATATATAAGGATGACTAGTTCCATGCCTTATATTAATTCTGATATTTATGGGTAAGGGACTATGCAAAATTGCATTAGGTCACTAAATGCCATATGTATTTTCATTTAATTTGGAATGCTATAATATCTTGCTAGAGAATATATATAGCCTTTGAATTAATTTATTAATTCATTGCCAACATTAAATGGACCTATAGGATCGCACACAAAGCATTGGGCTTAAAATATTTAAATAAAGTATTGGGCATTAATTTGGGCTTTTAATTAAAGTCAAATTAATGTGTGTAATGGGTTTTAAAATTGCTATTGGACCTTGGTCCATGAGAGAGAAAAATTCAGCCCACAAGGTTTAATTTCAATTAATTAATTATCTTGTATTAATTAAGTTAATTGAGTATTAAAGCCTAAAAGAATTTAAATTAAATTAAATCATTTAATAATAGATGAAGTGGCCGAAATTCCAAGATGGAAATCAAGGAATTTCGGCACATGCTATTTATTTATATTAAGTGATTTCATTTAATTAAATGTCTAATGTTTTATTTTAAATTTGAATTTTAAATTCAAAGGAGTTTAATTCAAAATATATTACTTATTTTTAGGAAGTGATTGAGGTTGAATTAATTATCTTGAGATAGTAAAATTCAGATCAAACACTTGCCAAAAGATAAGGATATATATATGAAATGAAATAAAACCCTAAGTGACATAAGATTGTGGCGTGAAACCCTAGTAATTCTAAGTGTGGCCTGAACTTCATCTCTCTCTCTCTTAATTCTTTTGGTCCAATTTTCACAAGGAGAAAGGATTGTTCCTCATTCTCTTGCGTTCTTGGGTAGTAAAAGCAACCTAAGAGAAGTAAAAAATCAAATTTTGTAGCTTCAAACTATAGCCATTACACAATACCTTAAAAGAGAGCTAGCAATCTCGATTTTAAGCCGACGGTGCAATTGTGTGTGTGAGAATAGAGGGAGTGGCATAAAAGGCTATTCCTTGGCATTGGTGATCGAGATCTAAGGCGGAAAAAGTCATCTTAGTTGCTGGTCATCACCAAATTCAAGATTTAAAAGGCATTAAAAGTTGTAAGTTTCAAAAACCCTAAAATTGCATGTTTCGTTTCTTGCTTCGGATTTGTATGGTATGTAGGATGAAAAATTTTTGTTTTTCCGCTGCATTATCATCACATTCATACCATGTCATATTCCATCACTTTAACCAATCCCAAATGTCAATGCCTATTTTCCTCACTTAATATCTACTCTTTAACCAATTGATCTAGTGTATTGGAAATTGATGTATTTGGGCTATACTTGACTTGTTTTCTTGGGATGATTTTTGAAATTTAAATTCTAAACACTTACTTTTGCTATTTTCAATTATGTAGTGGCTCCAAAGGGAATAAGGAATGAAGGTTCTTCTAGCTCTTTAGGACTACACATTCCACCTTACATCGATGAGGAATATATTTCTTAGTATGAGTACTTCAAGATAGCCTAATATGTGAACTTGGTGTATTTGGATAAATTTTATCTTAACATATTTGCTGGAAATATTTAGGTAGAGTTTTCCCAATTAATTGACAACATAGGTTGGATGGCATTTATAAAAAAGAAACCAGAAGTGCATCCTTCCCTTGTAAAAGACTTACTCACCACTTTTAAGTGCCAATTTAAGGATGATGATGATTGTGGTACTGTTTGCTTCAAATTGGGTTGGAAACCCTATAGTAAGTCTTTTATAGAGTTCACACAGCATTTGGGGTTTTCGATTGATGGTATAATCGATTTACTTGATTGCACCCTGAGTGAGAATTGGGAAGTGATCAAAGATCCCATATACCCAATTGTGTATAATCCTTATAGGACTAAGGCTTAATCTTTGAAAAATAATGCTTTGTGGGTGCTTCATTAATTCTTAGCGATCACATTTTATAGTCACATCGATGTGGCATGAATGTAGGTGAGATAGTTATTTTGAGGTGTATGGTCAAGGGGATTTAATTGAACGGTGCATATCTATTATGGTGAAAGATCGAGGATTTGCAAAGAAAACCAAATTTGGTCAAAATAATATCTTTGGGATGGATTGTCGTGATTATAGCAAAAATGGTGAAGCACTTGGATATAGGGTGCTCTCTTGGCAAACCACAATACGTGGATTATAAAATATTAAAGAACATGAAAGTGTTATGGGATATGCCACACTTCCATTGGATAGATAAGGAAGAATATTTGCATTTGATTATTGTTGGCCATACCGGTCCATAGGAAGATGAGGAACAAGGGGCGACAATGGCTGAGGAAGGCCCTTCCCCATAAATTGTAGCTTTCATGAATCAGGTGAATGCTTGACTGGATGTTCAAGCAGAGCAAATTGATTAATTGTAGAAAATCTTTGAGCACTTCACCATACACTTTTAGGAGCAGTTCCCACCAGAACCACCATCGCCATTATCTCCACCACCACCATAGTGATCTTTGGTTCCTGCTACCTTGCTGAGGACAGCAAGGATTTTTGGAGGGGGAGGGGGTAGAGCTTATTTAAGCTCAATTTTTCTTTTGAGATTTAGGAAGTAGAAAATCTCAAACTCTCCTTATGTTTATAAAATTATTTTATTTTATTTTGTGTTTTCTATTTTTGTTTTTGTTTATTTAGTTATCTTTTCTAGTGTTTTAGTTGTGTTTGTCTTAATTGTAACTCTTAATAGTAGTAACTTTGAATTATGTTTTAAGTAGTAATATGAATGTTTTTAGAGGTATTTTTACGATAGGGTTAGTTTGTGAGTGGTTTTTGTGGTGTTAATGATATAATTAGTTCAATCATCTTTTAGTTTGCATTTAATTTATTTCGCCCTAGTTTATTCTCGAAATTGAAATTGTTGCACTTTAACTTAAAATGTGTGATGGTTAAAATCTATATTTGGAATTAAGGCAGACATGTTGCTTGATTGAATTTTTGCTAGGTTAGCATTCAACTTGAATAATATTTGTTAGTTTCCACATTTTAAACACTAGGACTAGTTTTGAAATGAGAAGAAAAACTAGTGCATTCAGGTAGTCAAGCAAGGAATTTTAGGACAGTAGAACCTTCCTCATCACCCTTCAAAGTATAGAAATAACTCGAATAATCTAGAAAGTGATCTAGGCACATTTTTCTTGTTTAACCATAACTAAGCTTGTTTACCTACCCTATTTGTATGTTTTTCCCTTGTTAGCCATTTTGAGCCTAATGAGGCATGCTTCCATATTTATTTTTCTTGTTATACTCATCCATTTACCATATAACTTAAAAAGCTTTTATCTCCCCTTCTAAGAATTGGCCACTCTAGGATTGTGATGGATGAATATTTGTTGGGTAATTAAAGAGAGTAGTAGAGAATGTCTTTGGGATATTATTGTCAAAGGTTAATTATTGAAGTCAAGTAAATAAAAAGATGAGCATGTGAATACCCATGTATCATTTGTTGCTAATAAACCTAGCAAGCTCTTTTTTTTTTAAAAAGAGAGAAAACAAAGAAAAAGAAAAGACAGAAAGTTTGAATTAAAAGCTAGCAATATTTGGCAATATTTTAAGTGTGTGGTATTTACAAGGAAAATGAAAAGAGTTGTGATTTCTGAATATGGTAGAATTGTGAAAATTGAGAGGAGCTCTAGTGATTTTTTTCTCTCAAATTACTTTGTGTATAAAGGGTTAACTGAGCAAGTATAGTTAAGTGGTATGCTTTTGATTTAGTAGAGTGAAGTTTAAAAATGTTGGTCTATTCAATCAAAGATGGCTATTATTCTTGTTACTATTGTCCATTCTTTGTTAACCATTGCCATTACCACATTGCAACTAATGAAGTCCTAATGATTCTATGTTTGATTTTGAGTTATTTAGCGGAGATAACCTTTGGGTTCTGGTGTTGAAGAAGAGGCTTATGGTGTTTCTAGAGTTTTGAGCATTAATTGTTTGTACATTTAGGTTTACATCAATTGTAAAGTTTGACTAAGAGATTGCATTGGTGTTTTGATTTTAAAAAGATTTAAAATGTTTTGATCTTGCACACACATATGGAAACTATCTTATATTTTCTTGATTGAATTTGATCTAGTTGGAATTTTGTTAATGCTCCTGTTAAATGTTAAGCATGATTTTGAAATGCATGATTCTTGGTTGAAATTTGATTATTTTAAGGAGTTGGTTTGTTTAATTTTGCTCGAGAGTGAGCAAATATTAAGTGTGGGGTATTTTATGCCTTTAAATTATGACTATATTTATAAGTGCATTTAGGAGTTATTTTAGTGTTAATTTAGTTAGTTTTGTGTTTAATTTTATAAGTCTTTAATTTATACGTGCTTAATTGTATTCTAGTGTTTTAAAGGTGAATATTTGAAGAAAGAAGATCATCACCTCAGTAGGGTTGGAAATCAACCCAACCAAGGTCCTTGGAGGAGGATCTTGTGTTTGTTTTGGTATAGAGGCAAACAACTTAGTTAGGTTGAAATTTAACCCTACTGAGGTGTCATTAAAGAGGGAGTAGAGAAGGACACTTGTGTAGGGGGTGAAAATCAAACCTACCGAGGCACAAAGCAATCTCATAAAGACAAGATCACCTCAGTGGGGGAAAATCAACCTTACTGAGGCATGTGTTCCCAGATTGCAATAAAAGTTCAGTTTTCCTAATTTAGAAAGTTGGGTGGCAACTGGTTTCTTCCATGCTAGGGTATTTAAGCAAGTTTAATGCTACAATTAAAAAAAAGAATGAATTTTCCTTATAGTTTTAAACCTAGTTTGAAGATTATGATTGCCTTAAGGTTTAGAGCTATAACTTGGTTATTTTATGAAGACATCAAGAGGAGATTAAGACTTTATGCATATTGTAACTTTTATTTTCATTTTTCAGTTGTTTCTAAGATGAACAGTGAGTAGTTTTTGTTACTTTTGCTGAAGGAAACTTGAACCCTCATTCTTTTATTGTAATGACTTTGATTTGATCTTAATTTCAATACAAGTGTATTATTTCTTAATTCTTGAGCTGATACTTATCTTTGATTATGTTGAATTGATGATTGGTTTATTAAATAAATGATTGATTATCAATTTAATGTTTGATTAATTATTTGTATATTCTTAGTTTAATTTACTTATATTAATGCATGATTATGTTATGTGAATTGAGGCAATAATGTGTTATTCAAGAATTGAATTAAAACTAAGAATTTTGGATTAAGAATAGGCTTGAATTAGGTTTCTCGAAAGAGGATCTAATGAAAGTTTAGGAGTTTATAAGCTGGATTGATATGCTAAGTATTAAATTGTTCATAATCTGAGGGTTTAGTGCTTAGAACGATATTCTGAGTAAGATATATGATCTTGAATTGGTTTCCATAACCACTCATTTTACTTTTAATTTAGTCATTATAATAGACGTTGAGGTGGATAGTCCCTTAGCAAAAATATTTTTAATATTGAATTTTATCATCTTTGGCATCTTGTTCTATTTTAATTTTGTGATTACCTTATTTAGTTTCATTACTTGAATTGTTTAGTTATTGCTTTTAACTTAGTTAATTAGTAATCACTTTAAAACTTGAGAATTCTTTCACACATTAGTAACTATAAAATTTGGAATACACAATCTCTAGGGTATGATATTTAATGGTTTTAATCTTATTTTCTTATATTACTTAACTGATCCAGTACACTTGCTAGACAATGGTCAATAGTGTTAAATTTAAATTTTAATTTATATTCATAAAAATATTTTAGTTATATATTTTTAGTTTACAAATTTTTATAAAGATGTTTTATAGGATGATAAAGCATTTTTTTAATTAATTTGAGGTTTTATTTTTATAAGTTGATTAATATATATTTAGTTAAGTTAAAGTGTAGAATTGTTTTTAGATTTTAGTTATATATGTTGATAATATTATCATTTTATTCGAATCCTTTTTTAATAAAACAAATTATTCAAAATACTAGATTGTTTTGTATAGTAAGTATCAAAAAAATCGAAGAACCAAATTGAATTGTTCCAAAATTTTGAAACAACTAGACAAATATTCAAACTTTTAAGACAATGCTGGAGATTTACAAATATTCGAATTGTATTGGATTGTGTACACTTTTATATATGACTATACTGTTATGTTTTATAAATTCTTGTAAAGACATAATACATCATGCAGTTTTACAAAAAAAAAGTGTTATTTCTTATTTTTTAGTTCATACATAATATATCCAAAAGATATATGGCTAGCATATCCAAAAAATATGTGATTAATATATCTAAAAGATATGTGGCTCGTTTTTGGAAAAAGAATATTAGAGTATTGTGTATGAGAATTCTATATGCACAAGTTTAAAGTTGTATACTGATATCATTATAAGGGAAAGAAAAATATACGTTGTACTCTTTTTTCCTTAACTAAGATTTTTTCTCACTATGCTTTCCTATTAAGATTTTTAATTAGGCAAGTTATAATGTGTATTAAAGAGATTGTGTATTCTTTTTCTATTCACTAGATTTTTATCTCATAGGATTTTTGCTTGTAAGATTTTAATGAGCCATGCTATTTGTTGATGGATATTTAAGGAGAAGTACATATTGTAAATCCCATGAATTATGAATGTCTATAATCCTTCATAATGGATATAACTTATCCAAAATAAAAGGTAAAGAGTCATATTAATTGAATGTCCTTATAAGATATTTTGTAATATTGTCAAGGAATCTAAAATTCACCATAAGCATGATAGATTTATTAGTGTAAAATATATCATTCTTTACAAAGAAAAAAAATTAAAGCTTTCAAAGTGATATTCTAAAGGAGGTAAAAATCAACATAAATCAATAACTATATTATTCTAGAAAAACATAGATCAATAACTAATTTATTTTAGAAAAACAATCTTATAAGTTGTTATAATAATGATAAATTATACTAATTATGTGAAAATGAATGATAATTGTTGTTGATAATGTATTTGCATATAAATTGCTTATGAAAATATCATTATAATGAATATGAGTCTCAATCTATCAAAGAATATTGATATGAAAGTGATTAGCCAATATAAAAAAAAGAAATACATACTAAATTAGATTCACCAGATATAAAGTATTTAGACTAGTAATTTAGACACCAAAAAGATGTCCAATATGTTGGCTAAGGAACTAGCAACATCTCTAGTCCCATTAAACCATCAAGAAATATTAGTTGTTTATGAAGTAAGACATTTATGTATGTGGTTGAGAACTATGACTCAGCATATTCTAAGGGGCATGTAGATTTTTTAATTGACAAGAAGCAACAACATTAATGCAACATGTATTATAAAGATCAAAAGTGGCTATTGTGATGCATGCCAAACCCCTTTTAGGCATTCGATGTGTTCTCAAATGCCCGTTTTTAGGGCTTGAGGTCGGACGAAGGTTCATTTAACTTATAAAAGCTAGTCGTTTCATAATGGACAATGATTCTACCCAATTCACCATGTCTTGGGCCTTAAAAAGTATGAGACAGAGTCTTGGGGTATCTTTATTTCATTATTAGCAATCAACCTATGAGGCTATTAATTGAGCAACACAAGGTAGGTATCATAGAATCCCCACCCAATAAAACATGGGCATGTGTATATATATATATGTATCATAAAATCGCCACCCAATAAAACATGGACGTGTGTGCATGTATGTATGTGTGTGTGTATATATATGTATATATACATACATACATACATACATACATATCCTTAACTTGGTCAGACACTAAAATTGGGACCGAACTATTAAAGGTCAGAGGTTTTCTTAATCGAGCTCACTGATCCCTTAGTTTTAGGGGTAAAATCAGGTGTCGGTAACTCGAAAGAGGAAGGACACGCGTCACAACAACCCTTGACTATTCGCAAGTCTTAATGGCAACAGCTAAAGCTTCCCTTCTTTACTCAACCTGTCCAACACCTAAGATAGTGACTTACCGAGGTTTGAATAATGTATTTGTTTATCTTCTATAGTAGACACTTTAGCTATCTTCCTAGTTTTATTCACCCCACTACTATTCCCGATTGCCTTATTATTGCCAAAATTCCTCTTAGCACCTTTATTGTTAGCCCTTCTAGCCAAATACTCACCTTCAGCCTTTATTGCTATGTCATTCAAAGACTCCTAATCCTTTAAACATTTCATCTTCAGGCTATCCCTTTCAAATGAAAAGCCTAATTTGGTCAGTTATATTAGGCTTCCTCTTTATCTCTATTACTTAGTTCCTCCATCTAGCGAGGTACTCATAAAAGGACTTATCATGCTTTTATTGGAGCAGCTCAAGGTCCTTCAAAGTAACCTCCATTCAGGGTACTATAATTATAGTGCTTAAAGAACTCCTTAGTTAGCAAATTCCAGTCCTCATAGGTATACCTATCTAGTTTATAATACCAATCAATTGCGGGCCCTATCAAGCTTAGATAAAAAATACTCTACTTTTTACTTCTTAGTCATGGTGGTTCCTTTCATGATTAGTGTGTACTGCTTATCATGGGGAGAAGGATTTGAAGTGCCACCAAACCTTGGCAAATCAGGCATTTTGAACCTCTTAGGAAGTGGTTCACCTCTATCCAAATCTCTATCTTCAGGGTTCATTCCCTACTAACAGATAATAACCTAGACATTGCTTTGACTTTTTCTTCCATCTTTTAAAAAGCTACATCCTTGGCACTAGGATCTTTACTCCTCATATTCATCACTAGGGGAGCATAATGCTCATCTTCCTCCTTAATATAGTAATTTTCAGGGTCATGCCTTCTCTTCCTTTTTTGTGGGTCTCGAGGTATAATAGCATCTATTACAATAGTGTTCCTAACATGAGTTGGCTCCACTATCTCACGAGCAGGTGTACAGGCCAAGGTTTAGTGTTTGGTGCTATGGAAGCCACCATCCCACTAATTATAGACAACAAACTTTCTTCAAAATCCTAAAGACATCTATCCAATCTTAAATCCAATTCATCCCTCATCATCAAAGGCTTTGACACAAAATCAGCCAACCTTTCTCTCAAAGACGAAAACCTTATTGTCTTATAGTAACTCTTCCAATCCCATTCAACTATTCATCTTTCATTTTTTATCCTGTTTCCCAACTAATTAAACTCAACTCTGAACTGACCTCTATATCTAACCCTAAACTTGAGTTTTGACACAAAATCATCCAACCTTTCTCTCAAAGACGAAAACCTTGTTGTCTTATAGTAACTCTTCCAATCCCATTCAACTATTCCTCTTTCATTTTTTTATCCTGTTTCCCGATTAATTAAACCCAACTCTGAACTGCCTCTATACCTAACCCTAAACTTGAGTTTGACCTTAGTAACTCAAATGTTGGTCTCTGAATCAAGCAATCATTTAACCCTCTAGACCATCTAGATGAAACTGTAATGGCTGCAAGAATCAAATGTTAGGAGTGATGCATGATGAATGATGTATGAGCATGGTATGTATATGATGCTTAAATGCAATGAATGCTTTCGTTAGACATCAATCACAATCACATGCAAGCATAAACAAAGCTTTCTAACCTTGTTACTCCCACACGGGAGGTCGTGTAGTCTCTTTCCTAGGTGGGCTTAACCTATGGGTCAATAGGGTACTCGATAGATGTGTATGATGCATGACAGAAAATCATTAGCATAACATCTTCAATTGAAAGTGCAAGTATATGGGTTTTGACCATTATGTATTTTAACTCATGCAAATTGGATAGGGCCCATCAGGTATGGCAGCCTTTGATTGGTACCCTCCTAATTTGTTTAAATTTGGTCAATACAAAAAGGTCCACATAGCAAGCAAACATTATTATGGCTATACAACCTAGGGGAAGTAGCTATTGTCATTACATGGGCTTTAGTCAGGGACGATAAAACTTTAAGGCTACCCAAACATAGTCCCTACCAATGGGTCGAGCTCATCATGAGCATAACGATCGATGGGTCATCATTTTATATACCAATTTATACTAGACTTGGGTTGGTGGGTCTCCTTGACACCTCCCTACATTGAGTGAACATAGGGCGTGCTTCAGGATAACACCGGGGCTAAAAAGGGATGTCTAACTTAACTATAAGGCTCTAGGATGTATGCAATTTCAAAAAGATATAAGATTAATAAGAAAAACCCAATTATAAATAACTTAACCAATATACTTTTAGGAGCAAGGTCGTTTGGTCCCCAATGGAGTCACCACTGTGATGCATGTCGGAGCCTGCTTGGTATCTAATTGGGTTCTCAGAGGCCCACTTTTAAGGTCTAAGATCGAAAGAGGCTCACTAGAACTCATAAATTGGCTAGTTCAAAATACAAAAGGGTCAAGCCTAAATTATTATTGGTAGTCAACCTATGAAGACATCTACTAATAGGCTCAAAAAGGCGGGCGTCATAAAGTCACCTAACCGGTGTCTAACAAGTGTACTAGATCGGCTAGTAATATAGGGAAATAAGATTATGACCCAAAATATCGAACCCAAGAGAAACTTGTGCTTGTATGTGCTATTTCAATTTCAAAACCAATTTTGTGTGTAAAGAGAGAAGAGAAATCCCAAGGTTGTGATGATTTGAAAACAATAATTTTAAAACTAAATTAAAATAATTGAAAAAGCTAAAGTAAAGAAGAGATTTATTGAAAGTAATTAAATTGAATGAGTCAAAAATCAATGATAAAGACAACTTTCACTAAAGGACTATCCACCTTAACAAATATTGCTATGACTTAATTAAAAGAAAACATACAAGTGATTATGAGGAATTCAGTTTAATAAAACCAGATAACTTTATTCAAGATTATCATTCCAAGCATCAAATTTTCTTATTCAGATAAACTTAACACTTAGCATAAAGAACTGAATTAAGTCCCCTAGATGTCTATTAAAGCCTTTCTCAAGAGATTTGACTTTCACCTATTCTTGGTTACTCTTTTCTTAATCTTAACTTACTCAAATCAACACACAATTATAGCTTATTCAGATTATAACCATGCATTAATTCAACTAAATTAACCTAAGAGCATGCAAATCATTAATCAACTTAAACCAATTAATTAACCAATTCTTAATCGAGTTAATAATCAACTTAAAATTGAGAAAAGACAAGACTTATGTTTAAGAACCAAGAAATAATCAACTTGTATTAAAATTTAAAAACAAACTCAAGTCATAACAATACAAGTCAAGGATTCAAGTATCCTTTAGCAAAAGTTAAAGAAAACTACTCACAAACCATTCTTAAAACTAAATACAACGTTTGAAGAAAAAATGTAAAAACAAAGAACTAAGAAAAGAAAGCTTAATTCTAAGGAATAATTCTAAGGATTGATGATCATTCTTCTATGTTTTGGACTGCTATTTATAGGCAAGAATTGTAGTAGACTCCTTGTTAAACTTTGGTCATAAAATAGGAATCAAATTCTACTAAACAGGAAGCTCGTAAATCCTTCGCGACATGGGAAAGTTCATCACGTGGCCACAGGCCAAAAACTTCTTCTTCCACACGTGGGCACGTCCCATGTAGTTCTTCTTCCACACGTGGCCACGTGTGGTCCTTCACTAGGAATCCACGTGGTCACGTGGTCTTCACAATTGCCTTCTTTTGCTTTCACATGGCCACGGATTCTCCTATTTTCTTCTTCACGTGGCCACGTGTGAAACTCTTCAGTGCTTTCACGTGGTCACGTCTCAAGGCTCTGGACTGGATACTGGTTTTCTCGCCTAATTTCTTCATATTCGCACTTTTAGCCCTAAACTTTATCCTTTTAACACTTCAAGTCCTTTTATATCAAATTAAACCTGAAAATCAAACAAAACACAGAATTAACTTCAAAAACATAAATATTAACAAATTAACTCTACATTAACCTAAATTAAACCAAAACAACTAAATAACTTAACTAAAAACATATCAAAAACTATATATATTTCACACTTATCAAATACCCCACACTTAAACCTTGCTTGCCCTCAAGCAAATTAGAACAAACCCTCCTTCAAAACCATCAAACTTGTGTAAGACATGCAATTTTAAAACCAAACTTAGCATTTTAACAAGAGCACTTAACATAAACTCTAAATAGATTAACTTCAATAAGAGAATATAAGCTAGTTTCCTTAAATGTGTGCAAGACCAAATCATTTTAAACAATTTTTGAAAATCAAAATGTCAACACAACTAAGTTATGAAGTATAGAATATATGAATGCATAAGCATATAATCGGTTTCGTGCTTGAAACTCTAGAAACACAATAGGCCTCTCCTTTAGCACAGAAACCCGTAGGTCATCTCCGCTAAACAACTCAAAACAAACTTAAAATCACATAGGTCTTTTCAAGGTTGTAATGGGGCTAAGGGTATATTTATCAAAGAATGGATAAAAGATAATCAAAATGAATATAGCCACTCTAAGACCAAATAGATTACAAAACTCCATAACTTAATATATATATATTTTGCTCATCCTTGCCTTGATTCCAAACTTTCTTTATGTTCTTTCACCAAGAAGTCAATATTTTTCCATTTTTCCTTGTACTACCCCACACTTATATTTTTTCTTATATTTTCTAGTTCTCTTTTTCTTTTCTTTTTTCTCAAACTTCAAAACGTTTTTTTTAAAGAACTAGCCTTTTCAAGCTAACCTCAAGGTAATACAAGGTATATTTTCAATTGACTTCATAAATAACTTTGTTAAAACTTTCTTACTACACCCAATAAAACTTTACTCTTTTCACTCATTTCTTTAATCCTAAAGTGGCCAATTCCATAAGGTGAGATAAAAGCTTTTTAGGTTATATGGTTAAAACATTAGGTGTAACAAGAAAATATTAATGATACGCATTAAGCATACCTTTATAAGCTCAAAATGGTTAATCAAAGGATAATTTCATCAAGGTAGGACACAATTTTTTTTAAGAGAGCTTATCAAGAAAATTGTTGCCTAGATCATTTTCTAAGTTGCTTGAGTTATTCATATGCTTTAAAGGGTTATGAGGAAGGTTCTAGTGCTTTAAATTTTCTTACTTCACTACTTTATTGTATTGATTTTTTTCCAAGTTAAAAACTGGTCTAAGTGCTTTTTAGAGTTTGGAAACTAACAAATATTTATCAAGTTGAAGATTAATCCATCCAAAGGCATATTAAACAACATAAATGTTCTCTTGCTAAGCAAAGGTCCAAAATATGCATATTCCATATCCAAATTCAAAGTGTTCAAGTTTTGAAGTCAACTAGGGCAAACTAAGTTTTCATGTAAATTAAATGAAAAGGTGAACTACATAAGTCTTTAATACATTTTACAAACTCACACTAAACATAAAAACAATAAAAGAAAACAACACAAAACACAAAAATAACAAAGTTTGATTCATGAAAAAGAAAAGTAAAGTTGAAAATAAACTCCCTAAAAGGAGGCTACCCCCTCCTCAAAACATTGCTGTCCACAGCAAATGAAGTCAAAACCAAACATGCATAAGTGATAAAGCATAAAACAATGAAATGAATGATATGGAAATGACAAATAAGAAGTAAGGATAGTAGATACTTACTTAAAGATGAGAATTGAATCAAAATACAGCACAAAATTGAAGTAGAGTATGTGAGTTGTGAAACCCTGGTTTAATTGAGAAAATGGGGAAAAGGAAAAATCGTGAAAGTGTGTATATAGGCAGTGGAATGGGGCGTGGCCACGTGAAGTTCATGGGAAGAACCACACGTGGTCACATGTGCCTTTGTTCCTTGTGCATGCATGGCCACGTGTTGGTTACCCATTGAATTTCACGTGGTCACATGAATTATATGATCTTGGGCAATGTCTTAAGCCGTGGCCACCTGATGGCCAAAGGAAAGCCATACGTGGTCACGTGTACATGCATTTTTCAACCTCTATTGCATTTTTGAGACAAATACGCACACTTAAACTTCCTTAAATGTAATTTTTCCATTTCAAGTTTTGAAAAACACCAAATCTTTTCCAGGAAAACATGTCTTCATTTTAAAAACCTTGATTTACTTACTCCTTTTCATGAATCAAAACACACAAAAATGCGAAAACTAAATTAAAATTCAACTATAAAATGAAAAGAGGGGAAGAATAGAAGTTCTGAGTTTTTAAAGTCTCCAGCTAGACTTTCCAAACAGTTTTTAAGTATCTTGAAAAACCTTGGTTGCTTCAGCAACCTCTTGCTGTCCGATTTGGTATGGATTGAGCTTCTTTGATTTCAGCTTTCATTGGATTTTTTCTTTATAAACTGCTGAATTATCATATAACCATCCTTGAGTTTTATCATGTTCATTGAACCTTCGTTGAGGTTGCACCATCAGTTTAAAATTATCTTCTTTGGGTGTATGATGTGTGCAATAATTGGAGCTAACCCCTTTTACTTCGAACGTTGCCCAATCAATTTTTCCTTTGTGCTTCTTGAGGATTTCAATGAGCATTTCTTCATCCAACCCTGTCAATGAAGATGGATTAATTACTGGCTTAGCATTATCATTCAAAAATAAATATTGCAAATGAGATGAAACTGTTTTAAGTTCAGAATCTCCCTTAGGAGGGGATGGTTCATCCTCCCTTTCATCATATTCACTGTGCTCTTGTTCTAAATTTTGTATTAACTTTATCTCCTTTGCTTTCAACTCTTCCACTTTCTTGGGATGCATTAAACAACTTTGAAGTTCATCATTAAGAATGATTTCCTCTAGTTTTGCATTAACACATTCTTGAATTTCATCGATAAAACAAATGGATTCTTCAAAATCATACGAGGGGTATTTTAAAATTTTATTGATATTAAAACTCATTTTCTCCTTGTTAAATCTTAAAGTAACCGTTTTTCCATGAACATCAATTAAGGCTCTTGCTGTATTCAAGAATGGCCTCCCCACAATTAACGATACCTTTCTATCTTCGTCCATGTCCATCACCACAAAATCAACCGAAAATATGAAATTTCCTACTTTTACCAATATGTCCTCAATTATTCCTCTTGGCCTCTTTACCGATCTATCCGCCAATTGAAGCGTCATTTAGGTTTCCTTTAAATCACCTAAATTCAATTTCCTGCAAATTGAATAAGGCATCAAATTAATACTTGCACCCAAATCACATAAAGCATTTCCAACAAAATTTTCACCTAATTCACAAGGTAATGTAAAACTACCTGGATCTTCTAATTTTTCAGGAATTTTATTGGTTAATATAGCACTACAATTACCGGACAATTAAACCGTTCCTATGCCTTCTAGCTTTTTCTTATTAGAGCACAATTCTTTCATAAATTTAGCATATTTAGGCATGTGTAATAAAGCTTCAGCAAATGGTAAATTTATATGTAGCTTTTTAAACATGTCCAAAAATCTACTCAATTGTTCATTTTGTTTCTCTTTTCTAGCTAGAACAGGAAAAGGTAATTGAGATTCATCAAGAACAGTAGAAACAAGCTTTTCTTTACCTTTACCCTTCTCAACTGTAGGAGGCACTTTTTCATTATTTTCAGAATTAGAAACACTTACCTTCGTTGTTGGTTCCACCTTTTGAAAAGAATTCTTACCAAGTTCAGTCTTCTCTAACTCCTTCCCACTCCTTAATGTGATTGCTTTGCCTTCCTCCTTCGAATTTCGATCTACATTGGATGGAAATGTCCCTTGAGCACGGTTTGATAAAGAACTAACAAGTTGCCCCATTTGGTTTTCTAGGTTCCTAATGGATGCCTCTTGATTTCTCATCCAAATGTCTTGCGCTTTCCATCTAACATCTTGACTAGCTAAAATTGAGTTTTGGGAAGCCATAAAATTTGCAATCATTTCTTCAATATTAGATTTCTTTTCTTGAGGAGGGGGAGGTTGAGTTTTTTGAAAATCGGGTGATTGGTGGTAAGCTTGTGATGGGTATTGATTTGGGTAATGATGTGGAGCTTGGTTTTGGTATGGAAGTTGATTATTGGAAATTTAATTGTAGTTGAATTGGGGTCTAGGATTGGGATTAGAAGAAGAACCTTGATTACCTTCCCTCCATAAAAAATTTGGATGGCTTCTCCATCCTGCATTGTAAGTGTTGCTATACGGATTTAAGGCATTGACTTCTTCTACCATATTTTCAGCATTCTTCATTCCCATAGGTCCTGGATTTCCTACATAAGAATAAACTTCATTAGATAGCATAGAGACATTTTTAGCTTTAAGCTCATTTATTTCTTTTGAATATCTCTTTTCCATTAATTCTAATTGAGTTTTTAACATAGCTACTTCATCAATATTATGAACTCCCTGTTTCTTTTGAGTTGCTCTAGAGCTTGCCCATTGAGCATCATTGGTGGCCATCTCATCAAGGAGTAAAAATGCATCTTCGGGAATTTGATTCATGAAACTTCCATTTGAAGCTGCATCTAACAAAGATCTTGTTGATGGATGAGCACCTGCATAGAAAATATGCATTAATTAAAAAATAAGAACTTCATGATGAGGACAACTTTTTAATAGTCTCCTAAATCTTTCCCATGCTTCATGGAATGACTCCTCATAAAATTGCTGGAATTCACTAATTTGTTTCCTAATGAGGGCAGTCTTGGTGGGTGGGAAGAATTTGCACAGAAATTTCTCTTGCATTTGTTGCCAAGAATGGATGGATTGATTTGGTAACATTTGTAGCCAATCTTTCCTATGAGGGTGAATGGAAAGAGTTTCAACCTAATTGCATCAGTCGATACATTAGGAATTTGTACAGTGTTACTTCTAAGAACATATCTAAATGTTGTGCAGGATCCTCTATATCCGAACCCGAAAATTGGTTTCTTTGTACCATAGTGATGGTAGCGGGTTTAATCTCAAAGGGTTGGTGGTGAGAAATCTTAATAGTCCTATGTTCTTCATTCCACTTAGGGATAGCATAATCCCTTATGGTTCTAGGTCTATACCCATTCCCGGGGAGCTTGGTGGGGGATGTGTTGCTCTTCGATCCTAGGTGGTGGATCATTCATAGGTTGTTCAATTTCTGGATCGTTCATATTGCCTCTTCTATTCCTATGGAATGTCCTCTCAATTTCAGGGTCTATGGGAAGGATGGGGTTATCTCTCACCATAAACCACTAGTCACCTAAAAAGAAAATAAGAAATAGAGGAAGAAGAGAAGAAAACACACAAAAATTACTTTAAAATCAAAATAAATAAACAAATGCCAATGTATCCCAGGCAATGGCGCCAAAAACTTGACCGGTGTCTAGCAAGTGTACTAGATTAGCTAGTAATATAAGAAAATAAGATTATGACCCAAAATATCGAACCCAAGGGAAACTTGTGCTTGTATGTGCTATTTCAATTTCAAAACAAATTTTGTGTGTAAAGAGAGAAGAGAAATCCCAAGGTTGTGATGAGTTGAAAACAATAATTTTAAAACTAAATTAAAATAATTGAAAAAGCTAAAGTAAAGAAGAGATTTATTGAAAGTAAGCAAATTGAATGAGTCAAAAATCAATGATAAAGACAACTTTCACTAAAGGACTATCCACCTTAACAAATATTGCTATGACTTAATTAAAAGAAAACATACAAGTGATTATGAGGAATTCAGTTTAATAAAACCAGATAACTTTATTCAAGATTATCATTCCAAACATCAAATTTTCTTATTCAGATAAACTTAACACTTAGCATAAAGAACTGAATTAAGTCCCCTAGATGTCTATTAAAGCCTTTCTCAAGAGATTTGACTTTCACCTATTCTTGGTTACTCTTTTCTTAATCTTAACTTACTCAAATCAACACACAATTATAGCTTATTCAGATTATAACCATGCATTAATTCAACTAAATTAACCTAAGAGCATGCAAATCATTAATCAACTTAAACCAATTAATTAACCAATTCTTAATCGAGTTAATAATCAACTTAAAATTGAGAAAAGACAAGACTTATGTTTAAGAACCAAGAAATAATCAACTTGTATTAAAATTTAAAAACAAACTCAAGTCATAACAATACAAGTCAAGGATTCAAGTATCCTTTAGCAAAAGTTAAAGAAAACTACTCACAAACCATTCTTAAAACTAAAAACAACGTTTGAAGAAAAATTGTAAAAACAAAGAACTAAGAAAAGAAAGCTTAATTCTAAGGAATAATTCTAAGGATTGATGATCATTCTTCTATGTTTTGGACTGCTATTTATAGGCAAGAATTGTAGTAGACTCCTTGTTAAACTTTGGTAATAAAATAGGAATCAAATTCTACTAAACAAGAAGCTCGTAAATCCTTCGCGACATGGGAAAGTTCATCACGTGGCCACGGGCCAAAAACTTCTTCTTCTACACGTGGGCACGTCCCATGTAGTTCTTCTTCCACACGTGGCCACGTGTGGTCCTTCACTAGGAATCCACGTGGTCATTTGGTCTTCACAATTGCCTTCTTTTGCTTTCACATGGCCACGGATTCTCCTATTTTCTTCTTCGCGTGGCCACATGTGAAACTCTTCAGTGCTTTCACGTGGTCACGTCTCAAGGCTCTGGACTGGATACTGGTTTTCTCGCCTAATTTCTTCATATTCGTACTTTTAGCCCTAAACTTTATCCTTTTAACACTTCAAGTCCTTTTATATCAAATTAAACCTGAAAATCAAACAAAACACAGAATTAACTTCAAAAACATAAATATTAACAAATTAACTCTACATTAACCTAAATTAAACCAAAACAACTAAATAACTTAACTAAAAACATATCAAAAACTATATATATTTCACACTTATCATCACCACCCAACAGAATGTTAGGAAATGAACTTCAACCTTTTTTATGCCAAACAAAATTTGGCATTCAGGATATCACTCTTATTTTGCATGCTAGTTATGTGTTATTTTGTAATTAGGTTTTAAACATTAATCTATTCTCCTCTCTTACACAATGCATTTGCAATAAAATTAAGTAGACATCCTAATCAAATAAAAAGAATGGTAAATAAAGCAATAAACAAGATAAATTCTACTTAAATTATTACAAAGGCAAATCGTCCGACAAAGAAATAAACTATATACATAAATCGAGGCATTTATTTAGATTGGGAACATTGGTTCCTTCAATGCATAATTTATAGAAAACTCTTTTATTCTTTATGTGATTTTTGGCTAGAAAATCGGACATTGATCCCTTTTATTTAGGAAAATCCCAATTTAATTACTAAAATGATTTTAAATGACTCTTCCATTTAAAGCATAGGGGAAAACCATTTTTTACTATCTATTACATCCCAAAGTGAAATACATCCAAAATAAATAAAACTAAACAAAGTGAAATAACGTAGAAAAAAAATGCAAAATAAAATGAACAAAGAGAGGATTAAACCAACTGGGGGCATGACTCCAAACATGTGATAATCTCACAGATAACTCCATATGCGATCGAATCAATCACTCACACAAACCACATGAAATCAATAAATTAGCATGGTAAAAAGAATAAACAACAAAGAAACAAAAATTAAAACAAAATAAAAAATGATAATAGAAAATTAAACATGTATACAGAAACACAACGTTTACAGAAAGATATAGAAAATGAATTAATCATTAAATATCTATAGAATAGCACGAAAAATAGTAAAAAGTATAAAAAATATATCAAAATAAGCCTATATTTTTGCCACGGATGCCCTTGACTAAGGAGGGATGAGACGAGAAGAAAACATCGTGATGTCCTATCTATCGTGTTAACAGACAACCATCTATGGTGGCTTCTTCCTGTCTATCACTCGAGGGACATATACAAAAAATTTAAACTTAATACAGAATCACTAAAAACCATAAATAAACCCTAGATCACATGAATCTAAAACATGCAAAAACTAAGATTCTAACCCTAAATCATGCTTCAACTAAATGATAAAAAAATTAAAACCTAAAACAACATCTAAAAATAAAGTTCAAATCATACTTTTATAGAGAAAACATGCCAAAAATATTATTCTATCACACATACAGGTTCTGATCTACATGGCATTCGAGTGAGCATATAGATCTAGATAAATAATGCATAAGAATGCATTTATTTTTATATTTAAATAGCATGTACAAATGTGATGAATCTATCTAAAGAGAGAAAGGTGGAGGAAAGCCTAGAATATTAACCTCAGGAGATATCATAACTTTGTAAACCTTGAAGTCCAAATCTTTGCTTCGATTCTTGGTTTTTATGTTCAAGAAAAATGAACAATTTTCTTGTGTGTTTTTGGATGGACCAGAAGAGTATGTTGAACCTCTGGTCTTAAAGAGAAAATTTGATTTCGTTCTTCTCCAAAAACCTGCTTTTCATTTTTTTTTTCTAAATCCTCTCCCTTAGAAAAACCCTAATTTTGTATTTTATACCTAAGAACTCTAACTTTCCAAGTATGGAGGGGTTAATCCCCTAAAATCTAGGCCAAATCCCCTAAAACTATTATCTTTCCCTTTTTAAAAAATAGAAAAACTTGGGAAATCTAGAAATATAACCACAGATGGGTGTCCCCCATGATGGATGGTCCTTCCTCACACAAAAGCTTTGAATTTACAAAAAAATCCCCCGATTTAACTTGGACAGGAGGAAAGTGGCCACAGACCACTATCTCCCACATGATAGACGATCGTCTATCATGGCTAAAGGCCGAAATCAAGGTTTTTAATGCTCTTTTGTTAAAACCTCCAAAAACACTTGAAAAATCATTAAATTTTTATGAAAAATATGAAAAATCCATATTAGAGCTTTGATATTCGTATTCTCTATCAGAAGTATACTATTTCCTCATCATCAGGTAACTTTAATCTAGGCTGCCTCAGGTCATGGTGTCTACAATTACCACTATTACTTCTATGCAAAAAGAAATAAAACAAAAAAATAGAAACTATTGCTACTACAATTTTAATACTAATAAAGAAATACAAAAAGAAGGCCTAAAACAACCTTTCTTTACCTTAAATTTATTACTTAATATCTAGGACTTAGATAGAGTGAGTAGGGTGTCGAACACAGGAAATTATGGAGTTGTTTTATATTAATCAAGTAAACACTTAGATGGATAGGCAATTATAAAATGATAAAGTTGGTTACACTAAAATTCTAAAGTTAACAAACTATAGAAAAAGATACTTAAACTCTAATAAAAAAATACAATTCAATTATGTTATTAGAATTACAATAATGAATTGATCAAGTAAGAGATTAATCAATTAACACATATGCATGCAAATAATTGAAGAATATGGCCTACTCTCTCTAAGTGCAATTCTCATTATCAAATAAGGGTATTCCCATCTAGAGTCCACAAGCACTCTCATTATCTTATAGATATAGATGAAAACCATGAAGTTCTATGCCTATTCTTCTACCCCTCAAAATGAAACCCTTGTCTCTAAGTGATTCCTATCCTTTAAGTAAATTCAATTGCTTTTCCACCAATATGCCCAAATTCCTATTATGAACAAATTGATTAACAAGTTATATATGGTAATCAAGTATGCTTAACACGTTTAACACCCAATTGTACTTAAATCATCAATGCATTAAATTAAATATTGTTATAAGAGATCAATTCATACATGTAATTCTAATCAACAAACTTAGCCTAAACACATTATGTTAAAAGCAAACAAAATACAAAGAAGAGCAATAACATCAAGCAAAATAATCTAAAGAGAAAGAAAAGAAAATGGTTGATGACCGTTCAATGCTTTTTCAAAAAAATAATTGAATATTAAATAACCTATTTAAATATTTTCTCTTCCTTGGTGTATGCTTCTTCCTCATAATCTTTTTGAATTGAATTCGTAGTTAGCTAGTAGTTTTTCCATCCTTAAAATATGGTTAACTTCATGTATTTATAGGCCTCAAGGTGTCCTAATTAGTGCCTTTTCAAAAAGGGGTGTAAATATGAAGGGGTGCTTGAAGAGTTGTGTTGCATGGCATTAGTGACAATTAGGCACACTAGTGCTGCATTAGGTGAGTCATCACAAGCTGGCTGTATAATGAGTCAGCATAAGGGAGAACAAGTTTGCACATCTTCTACTTTGTCACGACTTAGCATAATAAGGCACGAGTCAGTACATTAGGGTATGAGTCGACACAAGCTCTTGTCCTCCCTTTATGTTCTTTTTCCTTCAATTCTTTAATCCTAAGCCCCCAATTGCACTTGAAATCACTCAATTGAAAAATAAAGCCTACAAAAATAAAGAAAACATAAAAGTAAAACATAACATTATAAAATTAACAAAACATATGCACAAAACTGATCAGTGTCTAGCAAGTATACTAGATCAGCTAGTAATATAGTAAAATAAAATTAAAACCATTTAATATTATACCCAAGAGATTGTGTATTTTAGATTTTATAATAAATGATGTGTGAAAAAATTTTCCAAGTTTTATAAACTGATTATAAACTGGACTAAGCTAAACTAACAATTAAGCAAATCAAAAACTTAAACTAGACTAAAATAAATTAAATGCAAACAAAATTTCAATGATGATAAAAAAATCAATAACTAAAATACTTTTGTTAAGGGACTATAAATCTCACCTTTTACTAGGAATGACTTAATTCTAAGATAACACAAGTTGTTATGGAACACTAGTTAAAAAATAGATATTTTGTTCAGAATATCATTCTAGAGTATTAAATCCTTTACTTAAGAACAATCTAATACCTAACATGCAAATCTGGTTTTTAAACTCCTAAACCTTAGTTAAATCCTCTTTTAAGAAACCTAACTTCAGCTTATTCTTAATTCAAATTCTTAAATCTGATCAACTCATGGCCAACAAATTCCTATTTCAATTTTTTAAAACACAACAATAAATTGACATGAGGAGAATAGATCAAGAACATGCATATCATCGATTAAAAACTAAACTAACATTCAATCATCTATTCGAAAAATTAAATATCAATCTAATCATAAACAAAGATAGAATTAGCACAGGAATTAAGAAATAGATAAATTGTATTGAAATTAAGCTCAATTAAGAGTCATTATAATAAAAGAATGAGGGTTCAAGTTTCCCTAAGCAAAAGTAGAAAATTGCTTATTATTCATGATCGAAACAAAAGAAAAAATAATATAATTAAACACTATACTCATAAAGCTTAAAACTTAATCTTGATGTCTTCAAGAAAAGTAGAGGAAAAAGCTTGAAAACCCTAAGAGGATATAGTTTTTTAAGTTCAAAAGAAAATTAAACTAGATCTAATCTATGATGAAAAATTGACTAACTCTCTAATTTTAACTTTAAGATGTTTAAATACCCTAATCCCCAAAAATCTAGCTGCCACCCCACAACTTAAAAGAGTAAAAAGCTTCGTTTATCGTAACTCTGCATAAAGAACTTGGTGAAGATGGATAAGTATCTCTACCGAGTTGATTGGAAACAAGCTAGGAATAAAGGTGACTCGGTAGGGATGAATGGATGTCCCTATCGAGTTGATTTTTTCCTACCTGGAAAGATGAATGACTCGGTGGGGATGCTTTTGTGTCCTTGCCTAGTTATTTGTCTCTAGATGAAAAACAACAGGCACTTAATGTACTAACGTGAAATTGTTTCGTGTAACCCAGTAGGGAACTCCTTCATCCCTGCCGAGTTAATTTGGATCTTTTTCAATAGAAACGTTGCAAAATCACACAAAAACAACTCAAACACTAACACTTTAAACATAAAATCAAGCAATTTAACATTAAAAACTACTAAACAAACCTAAAAACAAACTGAAAAACATAGTTGCAATTCAATGTTATCAAAAACTAACAAAACGGGACATAAATAGTCAAAATAGCTATGTTATATTGCATGACATCAATATATAAATGCAAAAATATAAATAAATAAATACATAACATAACATAACATAACATAACATAACATAACATAACATAACATAACATAACATAACATAACATAACATAACATAACATAACATAACATAACATAACATAACATAACATAACATAACATAACATAACATAACATATAGTATAAATATAAATAAACGTAAATAACTAAATAAATAATAAAAAAGGTGCAAATAAATAAATATATGCACAGATATACACACACACCCGTGTATATATATGCGACTACTATATTTATTTATTATGAAATTAAATACCAAAAATGAAAATAAATAAATAAATAAATAAATACACACACAATATGTATATAATGAATAAAATGACATAATAATAATAATAACAACAACAACAACAATAACAACAACAACAACAACAATAACAACAACAACAACAACAACAACAACAACAAGAATAATAATAATAATAATAATAATAATAATAATAATAATAATAATAATAATAATAATAATAATAATAATGACAATTATAATAAAAAAAGTAAAGAAAACACCCTTAATAATATTAGTAACAATGTTAGTTATACTAACAACAACAACAACAACAATAACAACAACAAGGTGACCATTTGTATGCAAATGCATGAAAATGGTATGCCTCCCACACCTTGCACCAATTGTGGGTACAAGTCACCCAAGTGCCAACCATAAGTAACACTAACAAGGGCACAACATCACTTTTTTCACTGAAAAGAATTGGACTTTGAACCAACAAGACTAGAAACTTTATATATCTATTTTAAACACTTCTTTAAACATATTTACACACAAATTTCAATGATTTATCCATATAAACCTTAGGAAATCATTGGAAAACTACATTTAAAACTAACAAAACCTGC
This sequence comes from Excoecaria agallocha, assembly GCA_037975025.1. Taxonomy (NCBI): domain Eukaryota; kingdom Viridiplantae; phylum Streptophyta; class Magnoliopsida; order Malpighiales; family Euphorbiaceae; genus Excoecaria; species Excoecaria agallocha. Next base: position 1,806,307 of record CM075809.1, read on the forward strand.
TCACAGAGGCAAAAAAAATGGAAAAAATAAAATATTCAAAACTTCATTCTAACACTACAAACTCCCTTGAATTCCTCTTATATCCATTTGGATGATCAAAATCAATCATAAAATCAACAAATATTAAGATTTATGTGATAAAACCTTGAAATGAAAAAAAAAAGGTTTTAAGGTTACTTAAAGAAGATAATAAACAGTAAATAGCAACTTTTTTTATTTTAATTTCATTTAAGCTCTAAAACATGATCAAACAAATATAAAATGAACATTTATATATATATAACACCACTTATAAACTTAAAAGCTAAGGAAAAATAAGTTATAAGAATTTGATATAAACAGAGAATGGAAAAATTGAGAAATTAATAAGCAATTAATTTCTTTTAATTTATTTAGTAGTCAAGCATGGGTTTAAATGGGATTGAGCTCTAAATAAAATCCTCAATTTGTTGTCTCAAAATACTAAGAAATCTCAAGTGCTCTTCTTGCTCTCTCTTATTATTGGTTAAAGAAATAAAGAAAATTTTGGTCCTTGTGTTTTCATCGAGGAATGAATGAAAGAGTCCCCTTATTGGCTTAAGGTTATCATATTTATCCTCTCAAATTCAAGGTAATGCTTTATATAAAAAAATCTAATATTTTTTCAAAGCTCCCCCCACTACCGTTTTGAGGGAAAAATAATTTGTATATTCATGAAATAATACCCTTACCACCCGTAACTCAGCAAGTCACGGGTGGTAGTGGGTTTCAAAATCTATTTTGGCCAAAACTTCATGTTAGTTATGACTTGAATGAGTTACATTTATGACCCAGTGAGTCACGAGCATAACTCATTCAAGTTATACCCGAATCAAGAAATGAGTTAAAGAGGGAATGACTAAATGCCAGAGGTGAGTTGTGGGTGAGTTCCACCCAAAACTCGATGAGTCACGGGTGGCACTCGCCACTAACTCACCTATTTCCCCTTTTTAAAGCCTATCGACACCTTAATTCAAAATTTTCCTCCATTATAGTTTTCTCTCTCCTCCTAATTTATATGAAATCCACCATAAATTCTCACTTAGATTTAAACATAATCATCCTCTTAGACTTAGTTAAGTAATTTGTAGGAAGAAAAGTGAAGAAATTTATGAAGAAGAAATACCCAAATAAATTGAAATTAGAAATTTTGTTAGATTTTAATGTGAATTATATATTTAATTGTTTTCATGTGAAATCAATTGGAAAATTGAAAAGAATTTAAGTAAATGCACTTTTGATGATTCGGCCTAGGTGAGGATAAAGAAGAAGAAAATAAAGGAAGGAAAAAGGGAAATGAAAGGAGAATTAGTAAGCAGTAAAGTAGATGGTAGATTATGTAAATTATAAAGTTAAAATATTAATTTAAAGCCTAGAAGATGATAACCCTAATTGAAACATATTATGTAAGTAGAGGAAATCATGCATACAAGTATAATTATGTTTAATAAATGATGAAAATGTGTTGTTTATACCTTAAAATGATGATGGAATCAAGTTCTAGTAAGAAAAAGAAGTTGTAGGATTGTGAATTAATGATGGTCAAATTATGTATGTAGGAGTTTATGTGTATAATATGACGAAAAGTGATATTATACGATAAATAAATGATGTTTGATGATTATTGCATAAAGTACATAGACTATGTACCATTTGCATGATGTGAAAATATGAAAAAGAATGGAAACTATGGGATAATACAATGAACTAGAAGAATAAAATTATTTTTGCCCTTAGTATTTAGTAGTGAAATAAAAAATATAGGATGTAATTAGCAAGCCAAAAGAACATACACTATTGTATCGAGTCATGATGACTTGCAATCATAGGCCAATGGAGGTCTATATAGTCAGACAATCAAAATTATATTGTGGATGGAGAGCATGACCGTAAGTGGTCACTCTGGTACTATTAGAGCACATGACCCTTAAATGGTCATCTTCAATAGATTTTGGATCTTTGGGATTCTAGTCCCGCATATCTAGTTCATTAGTTTCCACTGGAAACTTCGAGGGGTAAAGATGTAATTAATGGATTAAATTGATATTCTAATAGCAAAATCGTAATTATTGGATAAAAATGGATAGAAAAGGGTAAATTTGTAATTTGGTGATAAATTGGTATTATAAGAACAAAATTGTAATTCTTTAAAAAAAATTCCTTAAATGGAAAAATTGTAATTAAATGATAAAAATTGATAAAATAAGGGTAAACATGTAATTATGTAGCTAAATTGAAAAAATAGCAATAAAATAATGAATAAATGGTAAAATAAAGGAACTAGGGGTAAAATGTAATTTTAATGGGTATAATCATAATTATGAGGTAAAAAATGTTGACATGTGGGCAAAATGGTAATTATATAATAATATGAAGGACATAGTTGCATAATCATAACTATGAGGTAAAATTAACATTTTAAGGACTAAATTGTAATTTTGACTACATAATGAAAATCTAAGGGTAAAACGATATTTTTTGTAATAATTTGAGATTCTAGGGGTAAAAGGGTAATTTTGAGAGAAAAGGAAAATTTTAAAGGCAAAATTGTAATGAAAAGGTAAAATATAATGGAAAATGAAAACATTAATAATAATAATAATAATAATAATAATAATAATAATAATAATAATAATAATGATGATGATGATGATGATGATGATGATGATGATGATGAAAATGTAGTAAGGGATAATGAAAATAAAAAAGAATAAATAATAGAAATAATTATAATAGTAATAAATGTTGCATGCTTGTATGTGTTAGACTGAAAAATTTTAATTAAGTATAGATTATTAGGCATTGTGTGCTTAGTGCGTAGTTTGTATTACATGCAGATTTTAGGTATGCAGATAGAAGTAAGGGATATAAACAAAGGAGATCTTTAAGCCTTGGTGTGTAGGAAAAATAAATTTGGTAGTAATAGTATGTATATGAATATAATGATGTATATGTAATAAATTAAGGGTTGTATGTAAATGATAATATGTTTTATGAATGTACTAATGTCGACTATATTGTGCATAATAATTATTGTGATTATAGATGTTTAATCGTGATGGATTGGTAGTTGGTTGTTTGTATATATTATTAAAAGTGTAAATGTTTAAATTTGTAGAAGGGTTAGGATTGATGATAGTCATCATGCTGTCAAAAAATTTACTAAATGAATAGTAACTTTTCCACTGATTTAAGAATATTACATGTAAAAAAAAGAAAATTAAGGAAATTAAAAAGAAAAAAAAATTATAAATTAAGTTATAAAGAGATTAATGGATAATATATGTAGGTAGTGCCATAGTGGCAACATTTCGGTACTCGATCCAACATCGGGTATAGGGTGTTATACCCATCCTTCAAATCCAGTCTTTCTTTTACATCTCTATAGCATGTTGGGTGCAAAGGTTATCTAAGCCAAACTCTACACCTCTTATGTCAACTCTTTGCCTTGGGCTTATGCTTGACACTAACAACCACCCTTTCAATTTCCACATTCTTGCATCAATTCCTCATTATACTCCATTTAAACCTGTATCTCTCATCATATAACAAGAATTTCACCAATTTAATTTAAATACTTTAATCAAATCATTAAGTTAAATCAATGCCCAATCTTAGATCAAATCTTCTTATGAATCCACTATAATAGTTGGAGAAGAAAAAATCAATTAAAACTTCAAAAATATAAATAGGACATAATTACATGATTTTCCTTAATAATTCTCCAATCCAATCTTTAGTTTTGACTTGATTTCTTCCTTCTCGATCCTCTACTGCAATTTATCATCTTCTTTAACTTAGTTTTAAATGGGTTTCTAAGGAAAGAAAGGTTAAAACGTAGATCCTAAAGAAAAAAAGAGGAAAGAAGGGAGAATTGTATATACATGCTTTTCTCTATCTTTACCATCCTATTTACATACGTGTAAGGTCTTATGGTGGCTTACTTTTAGTGTGACGCATCAAATTCCACTAACATTTAGTTTACTTTATGTAATCTTAATTTAACTTAATTAATCTCATTGATAACTAATCTTTTAAGATTAACTAATCTCACACTTATAACTAATCTTGTATTTTTCACTCCAATCACTTAACTTTTTTATTTCATTCAATTAGGTTCTTCTTGAGTTTTTAATTTCTATGAATTTAGTCATTTTACTACAAAGCAATACTCCAATTCTCATCCTATTTATATGTAGGTAACATCTTATACTAGCTTATTTTTAGTTTGAAACATCAAAGAGGAACAATATTCCATTCATCACAGTCCGATGACAAATGACCTTCAAGAACTTATCTTAAGAGAACTTGATTCACTTTGCTCAAATTTTATCTTTCTATAAAAAGAATCCATAGCTTAAATGGTATGACTATGCATTTTTTATTTGAAATATGGCCTAAGTATGATTCATGTCCTTGAGGGTGATGGCACAAATGAAACCATTTTATTTAGACCGTTCCTACTTTTAGGGATGGCTAGAAAAAAGGTCTCTCACCCTTTACGGTTGGTCGCTTCTCAAACTCCCTAAGTCTCGAGCCTTTAAAAGGTATGAGATAGCATTTTAGGATACTCTTATCCCATTGTTGGCAATTGACCTTGAGATGAGTCTTTAGGCATCACAAGATAGGTATTGTGGAGTTAAAACCTAATAAAACATTAGGAAAGTTGGTCCAACCTTATGAGCCTAAAATCAAGATATGCATTTGGCAATTCACTTTTATTCATAACCTTAGTTATGAGTGCATTTGTTTGGAACTTGAAATTAATGATTGTATCCCCATTCTCACGCATGTGCCATGGCACATAACATAAAGAATGTTATTTCACATTTGGAGAACAATAAAGCATGGCATATACACTTGTATTTAAATCTACTCTAGCATGGCATATACATACCTTAAATCAAGTTCATTTATTGCATCTAATATGATGAGGACATTGGTCTTCTCATGTAATTGTAAAAAATCCTTTATTGTGAGTTTTATTGGATGAAAATTAGGACATTGGCTCTATTTTATTAACTCCCAATTTATTAATTACTACAAATTCTTTTTCATTATTAAAAATATTAATTTTAATATGGATTTTAGGTGGAAAATTCAGTTTTATCCATAAAAAAACCCAATTAATTATTATAAATATTTTTGTGAAAGTTTTTCAATTAATTAGATGAAAATCCATTTTATTATACTATGAAGCAATAAACGAAGCATTAAATAAATAAATATGTAAAATAAATCTATTATACTCCAAAAGTAATAAAATAAATTAAATAAATGCAAAAGGATAAATAAATAAATAAATAAATAAATGCAATAAATATAAATTAAAACATAAAATAAAAGAGAAAAATCTGGAAAATGCAGTTCGCACACAAGAATAGAAATTCATAGGCATGAATTGCTTGGCTCCTATGGTAAAACTGAAAAACAACATTGCACGACTATAATCGTTATTAGATAATAGATTTTTTCAAATTCATGCTTGGTTTGATCGTGGCAAAATTAGTGTTAAACCCAAATTTTTATGCTTTAAAAACACATTAAAAGTATATAAATAAATTAAATTTATTTTATTAGTTTTACTATAATCTTACCAATTTGCATTTAAAATCAAAACCTTATTTTTAATTTCAAAACACAAAGATCTAAAAATGTCAACACTAATGTGAATCTCTAACAATCATGTATCAATAACCATTAAATAGATTTCACAATATAAATCAAATTATATTATTAAAGCAATAAAACATGCATTAAAAGTAAAAAAAAAAAATACATAATGGATTGATTCACTACATTCCACTGGTGAATGGGTGAATCAACCCACAAAATACAAGATTAAAGGAAAATGGATCCTTATATAATTTGTCTTCAATCTTCTATCCTCAAAGATTTATGGAGCAATAAAGAATCCTAGCTTAGACGGATTTGAGAGATCAAAATAGGGTTTTTAGATGCTTTTTTGAGGGATTTTAAAAAGTAAAAATGCAACAAACATGGTTGTTTGGGTAAACAATCATCCGCCTCAAACCTCAAACTTTATGGTAATTATATATTTTCAAATTTGGAAGATGACCATGATGTGACTTGTCTATCAAATGTAAAACTAGCACACATGCATTTCCATGTGTGAAAACCAATTCATAGGTGTTAAAGGCTGTTTATGGCCACAAATTGGATTTGCACGACTATTAAATGTCTTCAGCCAAGATTTTACAAACTTTTAAAATTGTTTTTTTTTCAAAGAAAATTCCTTATGTGATATCGTAAACAAAACAATCACTTAGATCATCTAAGTCTATCACCTTTTTAAAGGATTGTTTCATCATCATATTCATATGACAAAAGAAACCTAAAACCTAATGTATATAGTTTCCCCCAACTTTTAAGAAGCATACATATTAAGTGTCTGGTGAGCCAAAGTTCAGAATAGAAGATAAAGACATGTACCTTAAGGGCTATCCTCTGTAAATGCTTCTTAAGAAGACTTGGTGGTTAGGTTATGGTTGAACCTTATAGGCCAACATGCAAATTGTGATTAAACCCTTAAGACTGATGGATGCTCCTTAAGGATACTTTTAGACAGAATGTGGTAGAACCTTATAGATTGACTGGCAAATTGTGATTAAACCCTTCAGACCTTATATGCTCCTTAAAAAGACTTTTGAATAGACTGTAGCAAAACCTTGCAAGCTGACATACATACTATGATTAAACGTTTCAAACATTAGATGCTTCCTAGAGAGATGTCTGAATTTTTGTGGTAGAACCTTGTAGGCTGATAAGCAAATTGTGATTAAACTTTTTAACATGTTGTAGTAGAACCTTATAGATTGATAAAGGCAACCTATGATAAAACTTGCAGACTAACATTCTCCTTAAAGATAATTTTGAATTACTATGGCCAAACCTTGCATATTGATAAGTAGAATGTGATTAAACCTTTTAGCATGTCATGGTAAAACCTTGCTAATTGATGAAGGCAAATTATGATAAAACCATGCAAACTTACATACTCCTTAAGGAGACTTCTAAACCGCTATGGTTAAACCTTGCAAATTGAAAAGCAAACTATAATTGAACCTTTCAACATACCATGACAAAATCTTGTAGATTGACAAAGGTAAATTGTGATAAAACTTTACAATCTCACATGCTTCTTAAGAAGACTTCTAAACTGTTGTGGTTGAACCTTACAAACTAACAAGCAGATGTGACTGAACCTTTCAACATGTCATGGTGGAACTATGCAAATTGATACATACAAACTGTGCTAAAACCTTACAAATTTACATGCTTCTTAAGGAATTTTTAATCGCTACGATAGAACCTTGCAGGTTGACAAGCAAACTATGATTGAACCTTTTAGAATGGATGCTCTTTGAGGAGACTTTTTTGAATGGACTATGGTTAAAACCTTTTTAAACCTAAAGGATTCTTAAGAAAACTTACAAATGGACTGTGTTTGGACTTTATAGACAAAAGCACTGTGGTTGAACATTACAAACCTTCTTGGAATTCACTCAGTTTGAGATTTTATGATTTATAAAGGTAATGTTATTTGATTGCCCATAAGCATAGATAAGCAAAGATTTTTGCATATTTGGGGTGTCTTATAATTAGAAGCCTATTAGCTTGCCCTTTTATAGCGGAGGGAGCATCCTAGTGATAGGTGGTCTGAGGCTACATTGACTCTTAAGTTTGCTATTTTGAGTGCATTAAGCTTGACCCTATGATAGGTGAAGCATGCAATTTTTCATATTGCAATAGTTTGGCAATCTACGATGCACGTCGAACCCCAAAGGCATCTGGTTTATCCTTAAAAGCCCACTTTTACGGCTTGAGACCAAATAGAGGTTCATTTAACTCATGAAGGCTGGCCACTTTGCAATAGATAGGATTTTTTCCCATCTATTATTGATGATCAACCTACAAGGGCATCTGATGGGCACCACAAGGTAGGTGTCACAGAGTTTCCACCCAATAAAATATTGAAAAAGTGAGTTCTAAGCTCATGAAGCCGAAACCATAAATAGTTCAGACTCGCTCCTATTTGTGACTTGGTTAATGTTTATATAAATGAATGTTTATGATTAATTATTCCCACTTCTTCTCAAGCATTTATCATGGCAAAGAATTAAAAAGCATGTTTCAAGCATATTAAAAAGCTGTAAAAAATTGAAATAATAGAACAAAAAAATTAATTACACTTATAGTAAAATAATCATACATGAAACTGGGGAATTTATTGAGTCCTTTTCAATGACGATGTTGGTCCTCACATGCATATTTATAAAAAAAGGGCCAGATTTTAGGTATATTTCAGATGAAAATGAAGGCATTAAGTCCATGTGGCTTTGAAATGAAAGAATTACATTAATTAATTTTAAGGTAAAAAATCATTTTGCATGTATAAGAAAAATTCTTAACTTTGCATGTTATTTTGTGGGCAAAAGGTTGGGGACATTGGTACCCTTTGTTGGAAAAATCCCACTCAAACTTGTATAAAATTATTTAATGACTTTGTAATTAAGCGTTCAAAGAAACCATCATAAAGAAAAGTATGAAAGAATAATACAAAAAATTGGCATACATAATGCAAGTTATTTATTGAAATTGGGAACCTCATGCATATTTATAAGAACTCCTTATGTGATTTTTAGAATTAAAAGTGGATATTGGTCTTTTTTATGTGAAAAAACCAATTAATTAAGTAAAAAAGATTTGTTGTCAATTTTCCTCATTATTGTGCGAAAACTTCTTTTTACTAATTATTACAATCAATTTGCAATAAAAATAAAGGAATGAATAATACAGACCCTTTACAAAAATAAAGAGACTGGAAATTAAAATGGAAGACAAGAAATTGATCTCAAGATAACTTGGACCCTTAAACTCTAATTATCCCAAAAAAGCATCACATAATACATTAAAAAAGGAAGAACATGTGAGTTAACAAAAAAATCCCAAAATGATTCAAGGTATCAAATAATACTCAAATGAAATATAAAATATATCAATAATAAATAATGATGCTGAGATAAGTTAAAAGTAAAATTATAATACAAAAGATATTATACATTTAATTATCGCAAATAATAAATAAATAAATATGCAAAAGAAAGGAAATTAGAAGATTAAATCTAAAAATGGCACCAAGTGAGACTTGCAGCAAAAAAATAAAAAGCAAAAGTAAGTCACGGACACACTAAAGAGAAGAAAGGAGCAAGTCATGCTCCAAAGATAGCGAGTCACGGCCTTAACTAGGGCGAGTCACACCCCCTTAAACGAGTCCCTGACTCGCTCCTGGATCATCCAGTAGCTATTGAAACAATGCCATGGTTATTCTAAAACCACCTAAATTCCAATTTAATCCTTATTCAAGCATGGAAATGAGTCTAACCTTCCTAAAATCAATTTTAATACATGAAATGACAACTAAAACAGTTAAAAACCATTAAACAAAGAAAATACCATGTGAGACTCACAATCTTAAGAGAAAGAAACACACATGATACAACCATAAATTTACACACAAACTCATGTATAAGGAAAAATTCATGCATAAAACTTAATTAGACACATATATCATCCCTCAAAACACTCATTTAGACAAAGAGAACAAAACGAGCATATATCATGAAATAAAAACTAGAAATAGAGCATAGAGGAAACTGTACAAAACATAAAAAATATATATGTACAAGAACAAAACTTATAGATCTGCATATGAGCAATACTTTTGCCTTTTATATTACCTTCAGTAGAGCTATTCTAAAAACTAGTGTCACTGCACCTTTAAGCCTTTTTCCTCCTTCTTCCTTCATTTTTCCGTTAAAAGCCAGTAAAGCTAGAGTTTATTTTTTGTCTTATTCTCCTCCCTTAAAAAATATTAAGTCTTCCCTCACTTCAATGAACATCATTAGCATTAAATGTTAAGGATTAGGCCAAATAAAGTAAAAAAGGTTTTTTATTAAAAAACTAATCCTATGTTTCGCAAGAAAAACTACAATTTTGGATAAAAATGCCGAGTCATGACCTTGAGTAGTGAGTCAAAGTGTGACTAGAAGTTAGGCCTCCAATAAAAGCCTAAAAACTCAGTTGAAGGTAGAAATAGGGTGAGTCACAGGCGTGGGCCGTGACTCATTCATGACTCATGCCTAATGAGTTAAGTGACAGGCCAAAAGGAAAGGGAGTGAGTCACCCTTAAATAATGTGACTTAAGAGCGAGTCACGATCTTGACCCGTGAGTTAAGGCCGTGACTCACTTATGAGTCAATTTTAAGCCTTAAAATGTGCTCATTCCAGCAATCCAAAAGAGAAACATTACTTATTGACTCTAAAAAACCATAAGAGCTTGTAGAAAAATATTTTTCAAAAATGAACATCGGAGAAGGCCATAGTTCTTCTGTTTCCTGGCTACTTCAGAACGGCATTATCCACATTAGGTAACTCCGACATAGGCTAACTCAAGAACCATTGTCTACATAATCGTATATAGTTTGTGTTGAAGTTACCCTCTGTATAAGGTCAACATGATGTTAGCATTGTATTAAATATGCTTTTCCTTTTTTTAAAGAATGGCTTCTGACAAAAGGTACTCCTCGAATGTGGCCTATGGTGCCCAACTATAAGCTTTTGCCTTTGTACTTTGCTTTCGTGATTTATCCACTCTTTGAATGCATTAAGAGATAAAAGCTTGAAAAAACTTGTAAGCATGCCCCCTGTGGTAAATGAAGCTCATAACCTATGTAGAGTGATGGTTGATTGAGTGCATTAAATGTAAAGCTTGCATTGATTAAAGGAGCTGCCCCCTATATTTGTAGGTATACCTTTGATGCCTTTATGTCCAACATAGTGTTAAAAAAAGAACATGAATATATTGATGATATGCTAATGCATGCAAAAATGAGAGCATTTTCTTATGTAACGATGCAAGGATGTATAATGTATGTTGGAAATCATATTATATGCCTTTTCTATGAAATCCATGTCTACTAGTCCCTAGCTTAGAATTTTGACTTCTTCATCTCCTTGTGAAAGTTCTTAGTCATATTTTTAGTGTTATGTCCTAAAGCCCATGAGATTATGGATGTTTTTCATGTGCATTATAACTATCATTATTAATAAAAGGTTTCATTCATCATTTAGTGATATGTTATTACATATGTTTGATCACCATCTTAAATTTTATAATAAAGTCCCAGATATACAAACATAGGTATATGATATCATCAAAGAGTTCATGATATAAGATTCCTACTACATGCAAATATGTTAATGCCTAAAACATCCCTAGTCATAGTATTAATAAGAATGGATATTGTTAATACAAATAGGCTACTAAAAGTTATACTCATTAACTAGGTCAAGAAATAGTTCTCATAAGTTGCAACTCTAGTGATGCTTTAAAGTTAACATGTTGATGCTTGTTTGAGAACCAAGTACATTGATGTCCTCATAAAGAGAATCTTAACATAGATACTCATTGTATGTTATTTAAGAATCTCTACATATTAGTGATGCAATCCTAAGACTTGAGGTCATTATGGTAATCTCAAGTAGAAATTCTTATACTTTGATACTTATGCTTTTACTCCTTTTAAGGGGTATACATAGCTTAGACATTGGGTATAGCGTGAACTAATTGGAGGTAGTTGAATAACCAAAATATGATTCACCACCCATATAAGGTTGGGAATTAATTTATCGCACCATTTTGATATAATCCATATTCAAGTAGAATGCAAAGTGAATGAGATTCACAAAGACATTTTGGAAATAAAGATAAATGAATTAGAATGAACATATTTAGGTTTAAGGAGTTTGACATTAATCCATAATCTAACCTAAATGCAATATAAGAATAACAAAAAGGGTTATTGCATGGTAACTGCATATGGAAGGGAATAATCATAACCACTGACTATTTGTCACTTGGGTAGTCATAATGTTTAACTAGAAGCTTCCCATTACTTATACATATTAAATGTATGATAATATCAATTTAGAATTGATAGAATGATTTGAATGAGTTTAAATCGTGCAATCCAATAAAAATAGGATTGTTAGTTACATTATGTATATTCAAACTACATTGAAATCCCATAGGGTCACACTCATAACAAGATCTATTTTTGAGATTAAATGAGTGTATTTATGAAATATGATTCCATAAGGAGTTTATGCACATTAAGAATATCTAATTATGACATTAAGATTCATAATGCAATAATTCAATCAAATATGTCCCCGGCATCGGCACCAAAACTTGTTGTGCCTATTTCTAAGCATCAATTTTGCAAGTATATGGTGTACCAGTTATAGTACTTCAGATATCGATCCCACGAGGAATATTGATTGAAATTACCCACTATTACTACTCAATTTTAATCTTGTTTACGATGTTTATAAGTGAAAATTAATTCTATACTACTCTATTGTGTAAGCTACTTAAATCATATATAAATATAATCAAAGAAGTCAGTAAATATAATGAAATTCAATGATCATGAACTTGATACCATTATTTTAATTAATATGTTTTAATCTTATTAGTAAGCCAAGTTGGAATATATTTTTAATCCACTCTCTCGTCATGAATTAGAATGCCTAAAACATGAAATCAAAGTTTTAATTCTCAACTGTCGTTAATGAACTAGAGATTTTAATTACACATTTTAAGATTAATCCCCAACCTATAGCAACTATCTCCACGTGTGATCTCTCAAACTATGCTTTGATAATTAATTTCCTATTAACTTTCAATAAGATGCTGCTCTCGCTAACTCTCTTATTTATGACCATTATGAGAATTTTTAGAAAAGGAATTGCCATCTAAAGTCGTTTTCCTTAACCTAAAATGATGCTAATATAATATTAATAGCAAATTCTACATTCAAACATCAATTATGTAAATGGAAAATAGTAGTTGTTCATATATAATCAAATGACAAAAATAACATTCATTTAAAGTTTACAAGGAAGAAATAAAATTAAGAAAAAGAAGAAGGGGATCTCTTAACCCTTTTCCCTTCACCAAAGAATTCTTCTCCCTTGCTTGTCTTTTTCTTCAAATCATGAAAATTAAAACAAAAGTACTAAAGAAAACTATTGTTCTTAAGATCACAAAATCAAAATCCAAAATTCATCCTCTCCAAATTTTGTTCAACTTGATATATATACGCATCTCTAAAAGAGATGTCCCTTCAAAAATGACTCTTCACTAAAGTTGCAATTGTTGATGAAAAAGTGCACCTTTTCAATTTCAACTTCCTCATCTGCCTTCCGTCGCGCTCGCAACAAGACACACCCAGATTTAGCTTGCTCCACTAGCTGTCGCGACCTCCCTTGTATTGTCGCCCTCGCGATAATGCCCTTGTAGCCCCACTCCTTCACCTTCTTCTCCAATTGATCTCCTTTAAGCCCCAAACCATTTCCTTTCTCCTACAAAACAAGTAAAACAACCACAAACACACAAAACACATAAAAGCAACAAAATACAAATAAAATAATAAACACTGTTCTCAACAAAATTACATATCAAAACACTATATTTATGGGCTTTTCGAGCTTATATCAGTGGGGAACAAATTCATTATAAAGAATCCCTCACAATGGTCGTCAACAAACACACTCAGCTAATATCAAATTATAATATAACATTCTCATTGTTAATAATAATAATAATAATAATAATAATAATAATAATAATAATAATAATAATAATAATAATAATAAAGTAGCAAATCACATAAGTAGAAATTAAAACTCAATATTTATATCAACTTGAAGTACACATATGAATTACTGATAGAATCTGTGTAATTTTACCTTTGAGATCTTTGTTGTAATTTATCTGCCTGCCTAAGTTCTAAAGAGTGGATAACGGGAATAATGGATATCAATAGGTATCGAACATATGAATACCGTAGGTATTAATCACTATAGATATCTAAAGATATTGAACTATAGATCCAAACGAGGTTGAGCTATGGTCCCTAAACGGAGACAAACTATAGATCCAAACGGGATCGACTATAGTAGCTGTAACTATATACACATAGACATGCCTATCTATTCACAATTGAACTCTATTTGCAGGCATTAACTAGGTTCATATACAAGGTATTTATCATATACAAGCTATTTATCATACTTGTGCTATTACTGAATAGTCTTGCACATAGATAACATATACAAGGATTTACAATTCCTAGAGTGTGCGTGTGTGTATATATATATACACACGCATACATTAAAGCTTAGATAACAATTCAAATAACTGTGAATGTATGTATACACATATATAACACTGTAACATAATATTCTAACATAATAACTTAAAGCATAAACATGTAATCACTTTTATGTTATGTCACACAAACATTAATCAATACACATATTTATAAGTTTGTTATTTAGTCATATTCTGATAATTTCATGATTAGTTTTACATTACAGTACTGCCAATCCTCTGCATATTTATATCATATTTTAAGTTAATTGTTCATTGTTAAATTGATAAAAAAATCCTTAATTTCTCCATCATTGACATTTTAAAATTACCAAGATGTGCATTAATAAGCCTATTCCATGAATTTGTTAATTGAAATTCTTAGGTGGTTCAATGGTGTAATATCAACTACTCTTTCATATAGTTACATAATATGACATCTTTTTTTTAGTGTTTAAGCTTAGTTTGTGTGTATTTGAATGTTTTTTGTAGGCATTTCTAAGTAAGGATGCATTTTATGGATTTATTGGATTGAAAAAAATCAAAGAAAGAAAAGGAAAGAAGAGAAGAGGGACGAGCCATGCCACATAGGACGACTTGTGACAGGGACTGCAGTGGGATAAGTCGTGCCACATGGGATGACTCATGATAGAAACTGAAGTGGGATGAGTCATGCCACATGGGATTACTCATGACAATGACTAAAGTGGGATAAGTCGTGCCACATGGGATAACTCGTGACAAACTGAAATGGGATGATTCGTGCCACATGAGATGACTCATGACAGACTAAAGTGGGATGAGTCGTGACACATGGGATGACTCATGACATAATAGCTTCCCTGGTTTGTTTTGTTTTGCATTTTTGACATATTTTCAGCTAGATTCAAACAAAATGATCTTCTACAAAGTTGGTTCCATGTGTTTCTAGTTGTCAAATCATTAAAAATTATCTCATTTGCATTTCAAAATCTCAAGATATTCATAAATTACTGAAGACTACTCCTAATTACAGGGCAGCAAACAACCTCACAATTCAAGTCCAATTTAGACAACGTTAGACGGAGAATCAATCTTCGACTTCTTCTCATGAATTTAAGGTCTATGAGTCTAGTTTCTAACCCAACTAAAATTACTCAATTTTCATTCCTATAGCTCAAGTTATAATCAAAACAATCCAAATTGGTCAGATGAACCTTAAGACAGATTTTAGCTATTCAAGGAACAACTTCCCTATTTCGGTTCTCAAGCATTATTAAGCTTAACTTCCATAATAATACCTCATTACAGCATCTAAATTTTCATTCAACATGCCACATACACAAGCATGCACATTCAAAGTCATGAGAAGTTCCCATACCTTTTCTTGAAGCTTAACTTCTTCACTCCTTCAAGACTCCCTTTCCATTGCTCTTACTTATCTCAGCTTCTACAAACAAGATTCACAAGCTTAAACTTCCAATCATGACTTCTCATAGAAATTATTCCACCAATTGAGAAGAGAAAATGGTGAGGATGGAGAAAAAAAAACCTTACCTTAGCAACTTACAATAACTTCAACTACAAAAATCTTAGTACAAAACTTAAAGAACTAAAGAGAGAGGTTTAATCTTAGAGAGAAGGAAGAAGAAGAAAGTGAGTTATGTTCTCTTAGATCACGTGAGGTTTGATTCCAAAAAGTTAAAGTGGAGGGTAAATTACTCTTAACATCTTGCATGCCATAAGTTATAAAATTTTGTCCCACCATTCTCCATCTTTATAAATTAACCCTCACATTAACCTTCAATTGCAATTTCAACCTAAAACCTATTTTAAGCCTTTAATTTACCACATGCAAAATATATACAATAAAATTACCAAGTTACCTCTCTTTAGACTTTAACTTTAATTCATCATTTAATTTAATTAGACATTACTTTAATTAAAATATACATTAGTTACATAATTCTACTAGGGTCAAAGTTAGGGCATCACACTCAATCTTCTTAAATTGTAGATTAATGAGTTTTCTTAAACAAATGTATAGTAATGAAGCTTGAATTAGTTAAACCAATTTTTGTTTATAAAAGTATAGTATTGATGGGGGATTTTCTTGAAAAAACAAAGTATCTTTTTGCTAGGAATATTTGATTAAAGAATTTGTTGAATTCCACTTTCTTAATTTATTTTCCTAGTTTCTTTTTGTTTTCCCAAACTCAATGATTTGGGTTTAGATCATATTAATTGATTTTGATAAGCAAGAAAGAAAAGGGAGAGTTAAAGGCTAAGCTTCCATTTTCTTTAGTGACAAACATAATTTCAATGGGTTATCCATACAATGACATTTCATTAGGTGTTCAACTTCCTTCTTCTTTTCAATTTTCTTTACTGGGTTGTCAATTTTTCTTTGTTAAGCTTTCATTTACTATGCTGGGTTGTCAATTTTTGTCAATGGTGTGTCATCCTCAACAAAGACGAGCTTATGGTTAGCATGCCCTAAGCGATGCCATTTTTAGCATAGGGATGAGAGGAGCCAAGCATCATAGCCCAAAGTTGGTCATAGGTGAGGCTGAAGGGGCACCGATGTGAGTTTGGTTAACCGAAGCCATAATTAGAGGTAGCTCGGTCTCATCAACTTTTAGGCAACGAAGATGAGTCTGATGAGGAACTAGGGTTCAAATTTTTTTAATCCATTTATTGACACATGACATAATTCTATTGGATTTATTGCCACATCAACGTGTATGGAATACACGTTGTTCTTTGTCTGTATGAATTCATAAAAAATATCATAAATATATCATATTTTCTAAGATAAGGTGTTTATTTGTTTACTTAGTTAGTATAGGTGTCTATGAAAAATGTTGACAAGTTGGATAGTCAATTTATGTATTTGGTCATTATTTTTAGAAACTTTTCATTTTAAATTAAAAAATAATCCATAACCATAAAATGGGGACATGTCTCAATCTTCCTCTACTTTTCTTTATAAGCCAACACTTTTTATTCTTCAGCTTTATTCAAAACTAAAATCGATGAGCTTTTGCAATATATATAGATGTCTAAATGTAAATGCTTCTCATATTATTAGAAACCCTTTCATGCCAATGACAGGCCACTTGTTGATCATTTGCCAAATTTTAAATTATTTCTATTTTCTTAGAAAAAGAATTTAGCTTGATGACAGATTTTAGACACTGCCATACATGTATCTTAAATTAATTTTTAGATGTAGGATCAGAGGAGAGAGAACTTTCAGTTACCATTTTTTGCCAGGTAACCTAAAGTCAATTTTTCATGTAACGGACCATTATTTCAGCATATTTTATAGGTAAGATATTTCAGCACACTAAATGTCGACCTAATAAAATAACCTTTGCATAAACTATTTAATCGAACTGATAAATTTACTCGTTACATAGTCGCTCTTTAACATAAATAGATTAACAAAATATACATTATTTATCACGTTACATAGTCGCTCTTTAACATAAATAGATTAACAAAATAGACATTATTTATCACTGTATACTTCACTAATATAGAATTTTTGATAAAGAAACATATTGAATATCGTTTCACCATATTGATGATTTACTCTTAATAGACCATTAATGGAAATTAATTTCTTCACATTTCACCATATTCCTGACCCAACAAAATGGATACCATATGATTCTCTCATAAAAAATCTCTCAGGGTATGTTTGGTATGATATAATTAGTCATAATATAATGGATAATATAATAGATCAAAAAATGTAATAGAATGAAATGAAAATATAATGAGATTACTATATTGGGTTGCATTAGTAATATAATATAAATACTAATATATTTCTATATTTAGTTATATATATATATATATATATATATATATATATATATATATATATATATATATATATATATATATATATAGTGATACAATTGTATTTATAATTATAAACTAATTTTTATATGATTATGAAAGAAAATAAGCCATAAAAATATCACTAGATGTAATCATAAATACCTCTTGTAATGTTGAATCGCAATCATCGAGATCGTCCTTCTTTTGTGTCACTGGTATTGTTTTCACCCACGCCTCGCTACACCTTGAGATGAGAACTTGAATTCATAAACTAAAATTCCCAATGAATAAAGAGAAAAGGTGCGAAAGAATTTTGACAAAGTTTTGGTATGGAATTCTTTTCTTGCTTACCAATAATAGAATTCGTAGCCTTATTTATAGGGCTCTCATTAAGGTAATTAAATTTTTCTTAATAAGAAAGAATTAAATTTGGCAGTTACTAAAATTAAATATAGGAAATAATATCAATAATTAATATGTCAATTACCTAATTTAAATTAGGTAACTGTCCATATTAATATCCTCTTAATTATGATGAATTCCTAATTAAGAGGAATTCAAATAAAGAACTAATTTCATATTAATATTATTTCTTGTTCTGATATTATCACGTATATATCAGGGCTAATTTCTCATCTCGTGAGTCATGGGTGTATCATTAACTCCTTCATCTCCCACTTGCACATAAAGAAATGATTTTTAGTCATTCTCTCATATCATATAGGTAGATAGTTCGTGTGACTGGCATACATCAAGAACACCAGTGCTATACACTTATTAGGGATATATAGCATCTTGAGAAATAAAATCTTCTCATAATAGTATGCCAAACCCTAGATATCTTTCTCACATTCATTATTTTATCTCATGATCTCATAAAAACAATTTTCGTATTCACTATTGTGTCTCTACTTATAAAGACTACAACAGGTTAACCAGTAAACCACGAAACCACCAAATGTGATCGAAAAATATCTTCTCCATTTACTCTATGCCATCCATCATAGCCCAACTCACTTTTCTAGTCAGATTCGCTAGGCCAAAGTTTTTTCATGATCCTTTGGAGACTAACTAAGCTAGCCACATTAAACTATACTTCTGGTATAAGTTAAAGGTTCTGAGGGTTGGAAAAACAAGGTCGCACACTAGGAAAAACTTGAGAACATTCACATAAGATTCCCTTCCCTTGGTCAACTTAAGCACACATGGTATGATGCATGTGCTATGGTGTTCTCTCCTTTCCTTTAAAGGAGCACACGTCTTATTATTTAACATCATACAGAAACATAAAGTTGTAATACACCAAAGCATCCAACTTTAGTCCACTTCCTTAAGGACTACTTTTGGTTTTTTGGACAGAATATGATAGTTACATTTAACATATCATCGGATCATTCGTAATCCTATTTTGAATCTTAATCCAAAGTACACAACCTCATGTGTGCCTTTATCTCGCACGTCAACAAGACTCATCATGTAATTTCTGCAAGATGGCACTTTTATTTTGAACAGGTTCTCAAAACTCACTTTATGTTCAAAAATTGCCTCTTATTAAACTTTGTTAACTTATTAACAAAACTAATGTAAACACCCGTGTGAGTGGGTTACTTCTCTGTCCGTCATGCTTTATCTTATAACAGTAAATGTTCACATATAAATATTCACACTCATGTATTGCCAACAATAAACTCAATTATTATTATTCATAAAGAATAATGTCAAGATATTACAATATAAATCAAATCCTATGCAAATTCTGAGACCTAACATGTTTCTAAAACACATCTTTTGATATAGGTTTATTTAAAGGATCTGCTATCATATCATGCGTAGAAATATACTGAAAGTTTACTTCTCCTCGTGCAATAATGTATTTAGTGTATTGATACTTAATATTGATATGTTTTGTCCTACTATGAAATTTTAGATCTTTAATGTAAGCTATCAATGACTGACTGTCATAGGTTCCTCTGAGGCAATTACATTCAAATGGTTCATAAATCATTTTAACCAAACTGTCTCTTGTACTGTAGCTGAGGAAGCGACAAATTCTAATTTCATTGTCGAAAGGGCTATACAAGTCTGCTTCTTGCTACTCATGAAATGGCACCCTTTCCGAGTAAGAAAATATAACCTGATGTGAATTTCCTCTCATCCACATCTCTTCCCCAATCAGCATCCGTATATCCTTTCAAATGTAGACCCTTTCCTTAAAAACAAAGAGAATAATATGTGGTACCTTTAAGGTATCTAAGTATCCTTTTACCGCCTTTCAATGTGGTTCGTCTAGGTTAGATTGATATCTACTCATCATACCCATAGCATAACATATATCAGATCTAGTACACAACATTGCATACATCAGACTTCCCACAGCACTAGTATATAGAACATTCTTCATACCTTCTATCAACTTTTCTGTCTTAGACACATGTTTTTGCTAAGAGACTGATTCTTAGCAATTGGGTTGTTTATGGGCTTATAGTTTTGCATATTAAAACATTCAAGAACTTTGTTGATGTATGTCTTTTAAGACAGTGACAATAATCTTCTCAACCGATCCCTTGAAATCTTAACTCTAATGATATAATCTGCTTGACCCATGTCTTTCATTTGAAAGTTGGATGGCAACCAATCTTTGATAAGATTTACGTATTCTTTGCCATTTTCTGCTATGAGTATGTTGTCTTCATACAATGTTAAAATAACAAACTTATTTTTCGAGCTTTTGGAATGAACTCAATGATCTTCATCAATCATGTTGAACTCATTTAACATGACTGCTTCATGAAATCTTAAATACCATTGTCTCGAAGACTACTTTAGGCCATAGATTGATCTCATCAATCGGCAAACCTTATGTTCGTTGCCTTCTTCGATGAAACCTATAAGTTGTTCCATATAAATTTCTTCTTTTAATCCTCTATTGAGGACAACAGTCTTTACATCCATTTGATGTAGCTCTAGGTCCAAACTAGCCACCAAGGTTAGAATTAACCTTGTCGACGTAAATCTAACAATAGGTGAAAAAGTCTCCTCATAGTCAATTCTTTCGATACTACCATCAACTTTTCGCTTTATTTTGAGAATCCACTTATTCCCAATTGGTTTGCTTCCTTCAAGTAGATCAACCAATTCCCAAACATGGTTTGACCTCATAGAAGCCATTTTTTCTTCCATTGTCTTAATCCATTTATCTTTAGTTGGGCACAAAAAAGCTTCTTTTAGATTTTTAGGCTCATCATTTTCTTTTGGTGTAATTAAAAAAGCCTCATTCGCACCTTTGATATCAAATTGTCAGCATGGAACACTTTCCCTTTTAGATTTTTATAGTTTCAAATCTTGATTATCATATCTCATATATTTATCATAGTTCAAAAAGCTCCCACTAGGATTGAGCTCTACGCTTCCACTCAAATGAGGATCCTGAATATCTATACTCCCACTAGAGTAAGACATGTTCATCCCTCCACTAGAGAATGGATCCCGAACATCCAAACCATTGAGAAGAGAGTCTTGACCTTTTTCATTGATTTCCTCCCACTTGGATGAAGAGATATGGATAGTTCATCTTCTTGAGTTTCGTAAAAAGTAAAGTCTTGACTTACTTCGCCTAACTTTGGAAGTTTATTTTCTAAAAATACGACATCTTGTGATTCAAATTTTGTTACTGAGCCATTTGCTTACTCACCCACGAACATGTATCCTTTTGATACATCAGAATATCGCATAAAAATACTCTTTTTATCTCTTGGTCCTAATTTACCAAATTTATTCGAGGTATCATGGACATAAACAGCACAACCCTAAGGGTGTAAAAAACTCAGGTCGGGTTTCCGACTAGTCTATAACTCATAAGGAATGGAAGCAACAGATTTGGAGGGCACATGGTTTAGAACATATGTGGTCATTAACAAAGCATCTTCCTAATAGGAGATAAGCAAATTTGCTTGAGCCATCATCGAACGTACCATGTCTAAAAAGGTTTTATTTTGCCTTTTTGCAATACCTTTTTGTTGTGGAGTTCAAGGAATAGACAACTGATGCTCTATCCCTTTTTCATCACATAAAGCTTTAAATTCATCAGAAATATATTCTCGACCACGATCGGTTCTTAAAGCTTTAATTTTCTTGTCCAATTGATTCTCAACAAAATTCATAAAAGTTTTAAAGCAACTTAATGTTTCAGACTTGTGAGAAATCAAATAGACATGACCATACCTAATATAGTCATCTATAAAAGTGATGAAATAATAGGCCCCATGTCTTGCCCTAACATTCATTAGACCACAGACATCTGAATAAATTAATTGCAAAGGAATTGAGGCTTGGGTTCCTTTTTCGAACGGTTTCCTAACTAGTTTTCCTTGCAAGCAATTCTCATATGCAGACAATTCAATCTCATTTAAATCACCTAACAAACCTACCTTAGCTTATCAACGTATTCGGTCTTGCCCGATATGGTTCAATTTAGCGTGCCATAATTTTATATTATCCTCATACGTATTTGAAGAAGAATATATTAAAGAAAAACTAGCTTTATTAGAATAATCATGATCATAATGCATAATTATAAAATTGTCCAAAACAAAACCAGAACCATAAAAAATGTCATCCAAAAACAAGTCAACCTTATCATCCTTAAAATGCAGAACAAACCCAAGTTTCATTAAAGTTAAAATAGAAAATAAGTTTCTACAAATGTTAGGATCATAAAGCATATTGTGTAGGAGTAAGGTTCGGCCTTCATGTAAGACTAGTCTGTATGTGCCAATTCCTAAGACCGGCACTCTGGCATTGTTGCCTACATAAATCCACTTTGCTCTAGCAGTTACTCGTCGAAACTCGACAAAGGCATCTCGATCCGTTTTCATATGGTCCATTACTCCTGAATTAACCACCCACAAAAGATGAAGTTCAGTTAAAAATACAAAACTTAATACACAAATTTCACTCACTCTTGAGTTAGAACAGTATACCTACTTGGGCATAGTGCAATCTTTTTCATAGTGTTCCTTCTACTGACAGTTGAAACACTTCACCCTAGAAATGTTCACTTTCTTTTTGCCTTTGGACCCCTTTTTGTTCTACTTAACTTTCTGCTTTTTAGACTCTTGAGCCCTTTTTTTGCCTTTTCCATGAAAGCTCCTCTTTTTGTTCTAGTTTGACCTTTTCTTACCAGAACTGGAGTGTGCCATATGCACCTCAACTTTGACCTTGATCAATGTTAAATGGTCTTCTTCCAACTCCAAATATCTAGCAACATCATTAAATGTCTCAATGCTATCCATGCGAGTTAGTTGCATTTTCATGTGCTCCCAACTCCTTGGCAAATATCGGATGACAGCCTGAACCTGTTGCTCGTTAGTCAACTTATGACCTGCATCACCAAGCTCGAAAATCATATTCTCTATCTCTCGAAGATGTTTTCACATTGAATAATCAAGCCTCTTTTGATATGTATCAAATTTGATTGTTAAAGATCGAAGTCTAGATAGAGACATTCCTCCAAACTTCTCCCACAATACGAGCAATAGAGTTCTTCTTTTTTCGTGCTGCATAAGCTGCTTGATCCTACTTATGTTGAGCAGAAATGCTATCCTCAGGTTCATTCATTACTGAACTTAAGATTTCTAGAGCCACTTACTCCTCAAGCACATACTGAAATTTCATACTCCAAATTTCATAATTGTCGCCATTCAATTTCATATCTTTGTTCAATTAAGTGACTATCGATTTAGAGGCCACTTATATCCTCTGATCAAAAATAGAACATATGTTGCACTTATTAAGAAGAATATGACAATGCATGCTATTTACTATGCATCTGAAATTAAAATCTAATAAAGTTATCTATTAGGCTTAAAATCAAAAAAGTTACTATCAGTATCTAATTACCCTCTAAGTCCTAATGTCTAACATTATAGATTAAAATTTCATGTATAGTAAATTTGATTTATTGAAAATTAAGTTCTCTAACTTAATCGAGGATATTATGTGTATAAGACAATTAAGCCTTAACTTATTAATAAAGCAACTATTCTACTCATAAAACATTGCACGATAAATAATATTAAAATAAACACATTCATCATAAAAAAAAATTATAGGCCACTATAATATCCAAAATCGAAATAAACACATTTACTATAAAGTCTAATAAATCAAAAAGAAGACACAAATGTCTCATCTCAAAACAAAATTAGGAAACAAAATTCCTAACATAAAAGTTCGCAAAAAATAAAATAGTATTATAACACTTATGTTAAAAAAATAATCAGGATCCCGATGGACCTAGCACCATCCTAGTCATTGGATCTGTCATCCTGACCATATGCATTAACTATAAGGGTACTCCGTGTGTGTAATCAGTTAACCATAGGCAATTCACTATACGCCCGTTTCTGAGCACCATCTCAGATGGAGTGTTGGTCTTGTACACTCCTCGTTTTGCTACCCTATATAAAAACTTAATTATGAAATCCTTATAATTTTCTTGCCAGCACTCAACAAATAAGTTCTAGAGTTCCATATGGTAGCTAAAAGATTCACACATCACATCATAAAGTAACTTATGATTCTACCCCCTGTCCAGGCCACCAACCTTAATACAGTCTTGCATCTTTCTATGCATTTTGACTATATGATACACAATAGCATAAATATCATAACTCCTTGCTTTCTGGTTAAACCTCATGCTATGGACCTTACGCACTCATGCATTGGCCTAAGCAATACCTTGAAAAATACAAAAAAATTAAAAAAAATTAAGAAAATTAAATTTTAAAAAATGGGTCAAATATGGTGGCCGGAATGGCCCTCACGCATGACAGAGGAACCACGCGCTGGCAGAGCGTCTTTGCCACGTAGCTTGATCCCACTAGGCCATGTGGCGGGACTATGTTACATGTGGAAACCGTTCATTTGTCCACATGGACACACTGGACTGACAAACACAGGACGCATGGCATGACCGCAGACTGCCACGTGGTATTCGATTACTGGTCCATGTGTCGAAACGTGGCATGACTCATCAAGCTACATGTCTAGACCCACAAGCCACGTGGGTCTTGACATGTGGCTTGATGAGTCATGCCACATGGCTGCATCATAGGCTACCACGTGGACGCCAGGTGGCATGACACGTCAAGCCACGTGGTTGCCCCTTGCCATGTGTAGGCCCCACAAGCTGCCATGTTGCAGCACGTGTCAACTTTTGGTTGGTCCACGTGGTGCTAAATGGACCCTCATTGCCACGTCAACTAACACGTGGCACTTCACCACAATGCTGCGTGTTGCCCCTACTCAACTGGGCCATGTGCCTAAGTGATGTCTCATTTAGCGCGCGTGATGGAGACGTGCCCTTTGGCACTCACCCAACACATAGGTGGCGCATTCAAGCCATGCGCTGCCTTCCTGATGGTTTTAGGCCGCCAAATTTTTTTTAGAGGGAGTTTCTGGGATCTCTGAGTCCAATAATATGGTCAAAAATATAAAAAGTTTCATTAAAAATATTTATTACAGACTTTTAAATAATTATTTAATTTCAGCATCCAAAAAATCACAAAAAAATTTCTAGACCAAAATAAAAAATAAACACATATAGAACATATCTAGTATGCATATTAATTAGCATATCAACATGTCTGAATTTTCACAAAAATACAGATCTACATATAAATCATGTCAGAACGCAAAAATATAGCTCTGATACCAATGAAAGAAAATAAACCATAAAAACATCACAAGATGTAATCATAAATACCTCTCGTAGCGCTGAATCACAATCGCTGAGATTGTCCTTCTTTTGCGTCACCGATATCGTTTTCACCCACGCATCACTACGCCTTGGAATGAGAACTTGAATTCACAAACTAAAATCTCCAACGAATAGAGAGAAAATATTCGGAAGAATTTTGACAGAGTTTTGGTATAAAATTTTTTTCTTGCTTACCAAAAATAGAATCCGTAGCCCTATTTATATAGCTCTCATTAAGGTAATTAAATTTTCCTTAATAAGAGAGAATTAAATTTGGCAGTTGCTAAAATTAAATATAGAAAATAATATCAGTAATTAATATGTTAGTTACTTAATTTAAGTTAGGTAACTGTCCATATTAATATCCTCCTAATCAATAGGAATCCAAATAAGTAACTAATTCCATATTAATATTATTTCTTATTCCGATATTATCACGTATATATCGGAGTTAATTTTTCATCTCATGATTCATTAGTATATCCCTAACTCTTTCAGATTATTTATTTTTTATAATTATTTTATATATTTATTGTATTATAAAAATACAAAAATTCAAACTTGATAAAGTATAATATTTAAAAAAAATCTTATATTAAAAATGCAATTTTATATAAAATGATAATTCTACTAAATTTAAAAGAATGACTTTTAATTTGAAAAAAAAATGTGATGAAAAATACCATAAAATATTCTGAATTAATAAATACATACATTGATATACTGAGGATTATATATGTATTTATGATTATAATACATTGTAAAAAATTTGAGTTAACAAATAAAATAATCGTTACATTACCCATTATATTACATTATAATTATTTATACCAAACATGTCCTTAGTATATACCCTCAATGCACCTATACTCATCGGGGATATACACATGTAGCCATGTTTCAATCAATTCGAATTTTTACTGATTTGGTCCATTTGTGGCGAAAGAGGGAGAAGGAAATAAGCTTAAATTATATTGTTTTAAGTGGATATTAAGATGAAAGAGAAATAAGCAATAATTTTTGTTAGCTAATAACATGCTATCTGATGGGGTGTACCACATCATCCGTTATGTTTAGCGTACCAAAATATCACCAAAAACAAGTAGGTGCAATCCTATTATTCTTCAAAATATAAAATATTCATGATAACAGGTGCAAATGGGCAATCGCCATCGAAAATGAATTAAATGATACTATAAATTAATGCCAGTCAGCAACTCACGCTCCCAAAGTTAACTCAAGTCAACTTGCTCTAATGACACTTTAACAAACATCCATTTAGCAAATTTCCACACTTACTTTCCTTTTTTTTTAATTTATAACTTTTTTTATTTGTAAAATTTTCCATAATCAATTGTATGGCTAACAACAATTTTTTGTAAAATTTTCTGTGATTATTATTATTATTTATTGTGATAATTATCAATTATTTGGATGACCATCAAACTCATCCTTCTTTTAATTCTAATATAAATTTACTTTTTTTCTATTTTATACCTATAAATGTCTTACTTTAATTATTCAGTAGGAATGATTAATAAGAAAAAATTCTTCATTCGTACTATATTTATCTTTATTTTAATTAATTTTATAATACGTTATCAGCATAATAATTTATATTGATTATTAAAAGTTAGTACTTTACGACAATTCGGCTCGAAAGAATAAAAAATTTTAATTTATAAAATTTAACGATAAATTATCTCAAAATTATTTTTTTAAATTTATAATGTCGATCATTATATTTTAAGTAGAAGTGAAAGAATTGTGTGTTGTGTTGACGTTTAGATGTATAAGACTATAAGAGGGGTTAAATGGTTTCCTTGTTGATTTGTTATAACAAACCATATTAGATTGGATTATATGGTATATTGCTTTTTGCAATTGAATTTGACCATTTTTTTTATTTAACAAAAAATACGCTATTTTATGTGCAATTCTACACTCCAACAAGAACACACTATTTTATGTGCAAACTTACATTTCTCACATTTTCAAAAAAGTTTAATGGTTACAAATACCTATTTTAATTGTCTTTATTATTTTAATACAAAATTTTTATTAACTATAAATGTTAATAATGTTAATATTATTATGGGCATTATTTTTTTTATTTTTTGCGTTATGAACATTATGTTGAAAAAGTTATATATTACATTTAATTAAACCTTAATTCTTTCATTCACCAGCTTTTCTCCGGCCAAGTTTGAAAGCATTGGCTTGCATAACCCATATATTGAAGAAATTATTAGACATATTTATTGATAAAAATAAAATTTCTCTTTTGTAATGAGAATTCTAAAGGAAATGAAAACTAGAAATACTATTAGCCCAATGGAGAGGTGAATTGATGAGTAAAATTTTTTAATATTTTACACAATTTGCAGAATATTTCTTACAAGCATTTGATATGAAAAAAAAAGGGTATAAATAAAAATCACAGAAAAAAAAAATATATCCAAACAGTAGTTGAACGAATTGAAACAAAGCATTTGATATGAAAAAAAAAGGGTATAAATAAAAATCACAGAAAAAAAAAAGTATCCAAACAGTAGTTGAACGAATTGAAACATTCTTCTGAGGAAAAATCACTTTTTGTTTGGTGCTCTATTATACTTCATGTGACTTTTAACAAGTTGACCAGCAGCAATTGCCGACATGAGAGAGAGCTCTCCAGCAAGAACTGAACCAGCTACTATGGATGCCAATAGCCTTGAGTTTTCTCCTGGACTTTCTTTGCTTGCTCCTTTTACTCCTAGCAGGTTTAAGCATGCTGCCTGTGATCCTAGTTGGGTCCCACCTCCAACAGTACCAACCTTCAACAATTCAAAAATTCACACTTTTATTACAAATTTCACACCTTTTTTTCAAGATTCATTCTCTGTAAAGATCCAACCTTTATAGTTCACGTTAGTACTTTGTGGATAATAAAGTTGATAGGGTGTAATCAAATACCTCAATAGAAGGCATGGTGACAGAAACATGAAGATCTTGTCCATCATTAACAGCTTCCATCATAGTAATACAGTGAGAGCTCTCAACATTTTGTGCAGGATCTTGACCTGTGGCTATATACACAGCAGTGACTATGTTACTAGCATGAGCATTAAAGCCACCTAAAGCTCCAGCCATGGCAGAACCAGTAAGATTCTTTAGCATGTTAAGCTCTACCAGGGCCTCAACGTTAGTCTTCAACACTTTCTTCACAACATCGCCCGGTATAATTGCCTCACATACCACTGATTTGCCCCTTCCTTCAATCCAATTCACAGCTGCAGGTTTCTTATCAGAACAGAAGTTACCTGTACATGAACAATATATAAGATAACAGTCAAAATCAAGCGGACGC
This sequence comes from Excoecaria agallocha, assembly GCA_037975025.1. Classification (NCBI taxonomy): domain Eukaryota; kingdom Viridiplantae; phylum Streptophyta; class Magnoliopsida; order Malpighiales; family Euphorbiaceae; genus Excoecaria; species Excoecaria agallocha. The sequence continues at coordinate 1,835,503 of CM075809.1, forward strand.
CAAAATCATGAAATCGAGTCTTTTCTTTGAAAGGGATATTAGTTACCAGATATGCCAAGAACATCCATGTCTGGGAAATCAGTCTGGAGGAAGTTTAACACATTTTGTACACCTTTAGATACCATGTTCATGCCCATAGCATCACCAGTGCTGCAAGAAAATCTCAAGTAAAGATTCTTGCCAGCAATAGCACACTTGATATTCTGTAGCCTACCAAATCTGCTTGATTTGTTAAAAGCAGAAGAAACAGCCTCAAAATTAGCAGGATCCTCTAAGTAAAACTTCAACTGGGCCGCTCTTTTAGCTGTACCAAACCTGACAACAGGCGCCCTTGTCATCCCATCTCTTAAAAGCACACTTGTGGCTCCACCAGATAAGTAAACTGCCTTGCAACCTCTATTTGTACTAGCAACCAAACATCCTTCGGTTGTAGCCATAGGAACACTGTATTCCTTCCCATTAAGCAACAAAGGACCCGCAATTCCAACTGGAATCTGAACATATCCTACTGGCATCTCACAGCACTGCCCCAAAATTGACTCATAATCGAACCCCTCCAATGGTAATCCTGAGAGAGATTTGCCAGTTATTCTCTGTAAAGCCTCACGTCTGACTGCAGCAGCACGCTTGCAATCCCCCAATTTTGACTCGAGAGAGTAAGATGGAATTTTTCCATCCACAACAGACTTTATGATCTCCTCATCTTCTTCGGTCAAAGCAACGGTTTTTGGAAGCGTACTTTCATCGAACACCTTTGGCTTAGGAGAAGAAACCACAACTGCTGGCTGTATCGCCTTACCAATTGATCTGGGTGAAGAAAGAGAGCAATCAAAAGCTTGCCCACATGGCAACTTTCGTGAATCTTCCTTGAGAAGTTCTTCCGACGGTTTGGCCGCCGTGAACTCCTCCTCTTCATCATCCGCAGCCCAAACATCAGTAGGAGGGCGCAAGATTAAGGACTGGACAAAGTCAATACCGAAGAAACCAAGAAGGTAAATGAAGGAAGCAAGAAAACCGAGAATAGCACAAATTTCAGAGAAAGTAACGACGTGGAGAGGAGTAGAAGTTCGAATCTTTTCACGCCAACGGCTGAGCAGAAAATAAACAACCCAGAAAAACACAGTGAAGCAAAGAGCATTGGTTAGGTAGAGAAAAAAGGGTAATGCATCAGAGGGCTTATGGGCACTCTCATCCTCCACCAATTTTACCTTTAAGGAGTTTAAAGGTTTAGCGGTGGTGGGTCGCCGGCCGGCCTCCATTTTGAGCTTCAGGCGGTGGAGGAGAGAGAAAGAGAGAGGAAGAGGGAAATATGAGTTCCGTTTGGGTGTTTTGTCTGTTAAATAAAACGTTTCAAGTGATTATTGAAGAAGGAAATGGTGGGGTATTTAAAGGAAGAAGTTGTTGACGCGGACAAAGGAGGGTGTCTGTCACGTGACTCATTTTATTTTTATTTTATAATTAACCAGTTAATGGGTCAAAAATTCAATATGCACCTATCATTTATTTTCTCTCAATGCTGTCTATTTCGAAGCTCTTTCTTTGTCTTCAATCTTTATATTGGAGCTTAATACATATTGTTGCTTTGTTAGCTAGTAGCCACTATTATTTATTTGCATCTTTCGTTTAGACTCCGCTATTTTTTATCCAATTCAAAAATTCTATTCAAATGCGTTCAAAAAATAATAATTTAAATTAAAATTTGAAAAAAAATTGAAATATCCAAAAAAATTTAAAGTTAATCTCGCTCCAAAACAAAAATTCAAAAAATTTACTCGAAAATACCTGAAATATGATCAGATCTAATTCGAAATCGTAATCCAAAATTTTTCAATTAAATTTTATTTTATTATATATAAATAAATCACATTTTAATATTATATATAGATATATATATGCATAAAATTTGTTTAAGAAAAAAATATATATATTATATTAAAACTATATCATTTTATTAATGTTTTTATCCCAATTTTTATATAAAAATCAAATCTAATTGAAAATAAAAATAAATTTCTAATTGTTTAAATTTTAAACCATAAGTAAAAGATAAAAGAAAAATGAACAAAAAATTCAAATGGAAATATATTACCATTATACCAAATTTTTAATCTCTCTACTTTTTTTTTCTTTTTTCTAATGTTCATTTTATTCATTTCACTGCCATTTTTTGTCTTACTTTATCTTTGTCGTTGTCGGCCTCCAAAGTTCAGCATCAAAATGATATAATTTTCCTAATAGTTCAGTTAATTCAATATTAGTAGTTTTTGGATATTAAAAAATGAATCTATATAACCAAATTTTTATTTCAAAATCAAACCAAATACATCAAATTATTTTCAATTCGGTTAGATTTTCGGTCTCATTTGATACAATATGACCTGATTTGATTTTTGGTCCAATTATTCAGTCCTAATTGTAAAACAAGACCTGATCCAAACTCTTTCGAAAAAGAAATGACCGAGATGACCTAAAAAATCTAAATCCAAAAAGAACTGACCTTCACCTGAATGCATCCGACTCAACCCTGTTGCCAGGTTTAGTTTTGTTATTGTACTCATTACTATTGAATAAAAAAATTGAAAAACCTTTAAAACCAATTAAAAAACTGAAACAAAATCGATTTTAACAGTTAACCAGTCTTATTGGATATGGTAGTGGACTTTAATTTTTTAAAATTATGATTAATGAATTTGGATTTAAATTTAAGTGTCCAATTAATTGGTTGGTTAACAATTAACCAGTTTATATGTAATTTTATACATATATATATGAACATAAGGATAATTTTCATGTGTGTCCATATTTTGTCCTAATATTAAAAAGTAATTCCTCATAAATTAATTTTTTATATAATTTTATTTGAGTGTATTGATATTAAATTTGAATAACTTATATTTTATATTTTAACTTGAATAATTTATATTTTAATTTGATGGATGAATGTAAGTTTTTTACATGAAATTTAGAATAAGTAAAATTGTATATGTTAATGGCTAACCGACTGAATTTAGTGATTAATTGATTAGTAGTTAGCTGATTGTTAATAAACCGAATTTAAATTTTTAGGCTACATTATATATATATATATATATATATATACATCTAAATTTAAATTTGTAGTTCATTCTAACACCTAATTTTTAATCATAATCTATTATACACTTATCAATTTTACAAATAATAAATATAAATTCATGCGCCTTTAAAAAATTAAAACACATGATACTCAATCGTGATGATGCAACATCATACAATATCAAAATAAAAAATATTATTAAAAATAATAAAAAAAATTAACTTATTATATTTTTAATTTCAGCCAATCTCACTACTATTCATGTGAGATATGTAATCATAACATATTTTAAAATATCATAGCAGCGCAGGTAAATGTCATCTACTTAAATTTGTTTAAAAATAGAATAAATTTTTATTTATTATCTAATAAATTAACAAATATAAATACTTTATAAATTATTATTAAAATTTAACTACGTTAATAAAATATGAAATAAGTTTAGATGATGCAAATACATTGAGCCTAATTTTTACAATAACTATTTAACTTATCTAAAAAAAAAGATATATTATGGAATCTGGAATGATGGTTCATCCCACAATTTGGATTAGGCTTATTGCAATTATAAAAAATTCTTCTCGATATAATCAATAAATACAATATACCAATTCATTCCATGTTTTGTCTTTAAAAAAGTCAAAAAAATAAAAAATAAAAAATTGGGGACTTAGAGAAAACTGTCAAAGCCTTTTTTTTATTAAAAAAAATGGAATAACAGGACTACCAAAATTTTTTGTTCGGTGGACTATAAAACCTTCTACAATAACATGAATATTAAAATGAGGATATATTTTTTTACAGTGTATATGGGTTTCGATTTTCCAAAATAGAAATAAAATAATGTATAAAAAAATTATATTATACCATTAATTAACTTTTTTACTAAAATGGAACTGAATTTTACCATTATTTTTATTTGAAAATTTTATTTAGAATTGAACCAAAAATTATATTGAATTGTGATAAAAATGAATTGAACCGAAAAGCGCAATATTTATTACTTATTGTATATAATACTAGTACTTTATTGATAAATATTATTTATAGTTTCTATTCTACATTTATCATATAAATTTAAGCTCATAAGTATTTGTCTTTTAATATGTGAAATTAAAATAATAATTATTTAATAAATTAAAATGATATTTTGATTAATAAAAAATTAATTATTATAAAAATTTTTATTTTTTATATCTTATAAATTGTATAACAGATATTTAACTAAGCATTTGTTAGTGATGATTCATGATTAAATAAAATATTATATTTAATTATATATAAAAACATATTATAGTAAATCCACTAATCATCTAACTAAGTTTTTTTTCACCTAATTTTCTTATCAATTTAGTTTTATTTACTTTTAATGTTATTTAACTACTACTCTATTTTTTTTGGCACCAATACCTATACATGGATATGTAACCAATCAATTTATCATATAATTAACTTATCAATATCATTTATTTATTTTTAATGTCATTCAACTACTATTTTTCTATTTTTGGCACCTATAGGTATGTAACTAAGCAATTTATCACCTTATTAGTTTATTAATTTAATTTCATTTATTTTTAATGTTACTCATCTCAATGCCTTTATGTGTATGTAACGAAGCATTCGATCATCTAATTACCTTATTAATTTCATTTTATTTACTTTTAACGTCACTCAACTACTACCCCTCTATTTTTGGCAACAATGTCCATATAGATATGTAACTAAATAATTTATCACTTAATTTGATTTAGAAAAAAAAAACCCATGCTCATGATAAATTAGTTTTACTAAATATGTAGTAAGCCAAGGTTTAATATTTTCTTTTTAAATTTTTTTCCAAGTAATCATGGCTATTGTTTCTCATTCCTCTACTATTAAGGGTGAGATTGCAAGTCATGTGATATGAGCTCAATATGTGATATTAGATACAAATGACAGTTTATTATCAAATTGTACAACATATGGCATCCGACACATGTTTTTTAATTGTACAACATATGGTGTTCTGTCTTTTAAATAGTATTAAGAGAATTATATGATATCAGATAGCAAATAATAGTATTGCTTAATTTATATCTGCTTACCATGTGGTTCTATGTCTTGTTTTACAAATTTTTAAGAATATGCTTTATTATGTAAGGTATATTTTATAGGTTGATTTTAAAATACTTTTATAATATGATAAGATATTTTTTTTAATTAAGTTGAAATTTTATTTGTATAAATTAATTAATTTAATACATATTTGGTTAAGTTGAAGTGCATAATTTTTTTAGATGTTAGTTATATTTGTTGATAATATTATATATTTTATTGAATTTTTTAAAAAAATAATTGGATTATTCGAAATACCGAATTATTTTTTTATTGTATTGTCAATATTGAGAGAATTGAACCGAATTATATGACTTTTTGAAAGAACTGTACCAAATTGTCTTGAACTTCCAAGATAGTTACAAGACAATACTGAAAATTTATAATTATTTGTATTGTACAAAATCATGTACACCCTTATATTTTTTTGAGGCCATCCAATGATTGAATTAAAATAACTTTTTCTTTTTCTAAATGAAAAATATTTGATAGTAGGATATTGATGAAGCATTATTTTAAAAGACAATTTTTTTTTCTCTCCACCTTAAATATAGTATAAGAGTTGATTTCAAAATGTTTAAGGGCTCGTTTGGTTTAGCATTTCGTGCTGATAATAGTCTATAGAGAAAATATTATAAATATTTGGTAAAAATATTATGTGTATATACATACATTAAAGTGGTTACTATTTTTTTTTAGGGTAAACTCATGAAACAATATTAAAGAGAATAATTTCAAATGGAATTTCAAAAGGAAAATCTTCAAACCAAACTAATTAAGCAGGAGAATTAGGAGCTAGCTTAGCTAAGAGATGGGGCAACTTGGTTACACTCTCTATGCATTCATTGTCACAAGAGAGAGTGGAACAAGTTACTTAAGCTAGGACATTAATCCAAATGCAGCCAAGAGAATTCCGTAGCTTTGTTTCAGCCTTTAAAAAACCCATAATGGTTTTGCAATCTGTTTCACCAAGAAGGTTGGAAAAACAAAGATCTTTAGTTAACTTCAAAAATAAAAGAGCATGAACTTTAAAGATGGAAGGAGATCAAGAACCCACCATAGAATTGCAAGCACAAGCTAAAACAAAACTTGAAGTGCTAAATTATTATTATTGTTGTTGTTATTATTATTATTACTATTATTATTATTATTAAAAATTTATTAAAGTAAATAATTGATAAATTTATATTTAATAAAAAGGCAGTTGATTGAAAAAAAATTACCAAACACCAAGTTATCTTTGAGATAATGGAATTTTATCTTAAGTGACTTATCCGTCTATACCACATCATAATGGTGTATCAAAAAAGAATAATTGTATTTTGTTTGACATGGTTTGATCCATGGTCAGTCTTGCAGATTTGCCCAAATCATTGTGTGGTTATGCATTGGAAATTGTTGTTTGTGCACTAAAGAAAGTTCCATCAAAGTTGGTTGATTTTACACTATATGAGATGTGGTATAATAAGAAACTGGTTCTCTCTCATATGAAAGTGTAGGGCTGCTCTGTTTATGTGATAAGAACAATATTATATAAGCTAGATGCTAAATTTGATAAATGCTTATTTGTTGGATATCTAAGAGAGTTTTTGGGATACTATTTCTATCATGTATTAGAACAAAAAAGTGATTGTTTTAGAGTATACTATCTTCTTAGAGAAAGAGTTTTTTCTGAGAGAAGATATTGGGAGTAAAATTGAGCTTGATGAAGTTTATGATCCATAAATAGAAGTTGATCAATCAGCAGATCCTGAACTTGTTAGTCATAGTAATGAGATAAGAGAACAATTTATTGTTTCACAAATTCTTAGACGTTCCATTAGAGTACCCCTTATTTTAGATATGGATTTCTTATTCATTAGAATAGGAAATAATGTTATTGGAAGATGATGAGCCTTCAAGTTATAAGGTGGTTCTAAAGAATTCATAATTAAAATTATGGCTTTAGGCCATGAAATTCAAAATTGATTCCATGTATGACAACCAAGTTTAGAATTTGGTTGATCCACTTGAAGGGATAAAACCCATTGAGTGGTAAATGGATCTTTATGAAGAAGACCCGTAAAATAATTAAATCTTTTCATAAATATATTATTAACATAACATGTATTTATATATAGCTCTAGATAGTTATAATAAGAAAGAGTTACAATAATGGACGAAGTCCTTATTGGGGAGGAATCCTAACATGGGAGGAAGTCTTAAATAGGATAATTACAAATAATAGGATAATACTAATCTAGATATGATATTATATTCTATCATCCCCTCACAAGTTGTACCAAGAGAATTCACTAGATAACTTGTCACTTAACTTGAATAAATCATGCCCACAAAGCAAGGTTTGGTAAGAAAAGAAAACTACAATTGTTGATTCACCATTTCACTATCCTTTAGCAACTATCGATTCACTGCTAGTTATGCTTAGTTCACCATCACCTACTTTAATTAATACATCAAATATGGAAAATGACACCAACTACACTTGAAAAAAAAAGAAAATTTTTTATTTTCCTTTCTTTCTTTTTTTTTTCCCTTATACAACAAAGAAAAAAATGAACAAGAAAGATCATAATTATAATATGATTTATGAACATAGCATAATAGGGAAAAATCTAAATAAAACACCACAAATCAAGCCACAAGGAAAAGCAAATACCACTCAAATAAAAGATTGCCTTGGTTGATTTAACCTCTTATAGCTTCAAAGGGAAGACAAAAGGATGATAGAGGATTACTTTGATTGATTTAACCTTTAATAGCTTCAAAGATAAGAGGAAGAATGATATTACTATCAAAAGTTTGTAACAAGAATAAGAAAATAAGAAAAAAAAATGAAATAGATATACCATGGATCTGAGGGATAAGAGGAGGAACATGATCTATGGATTGAGTAGAACACTTATAACACTAATACCATGCAATATAGTTGAATCCTCTCATAAATACATTAGTCACGTAACATGTATTTATATACAACTCTAGATAGTTACAATAAGGAAGTTTTATAATAATAAAAGAAGTCTTAATTGGGAATGAATCCTAGTATTAGAGGAAGTCCTAAACAGATAAGCGGGTATATGAATGCCAAATTCCAATTAGATAAGGATGATTGCAAGTCATAATTAGGATTTGTGCTGATATTAGAAGGAGGTGTAATTAGTTAAAAGACTTCCAAACAAAATACAATTGCAAAATGGATAATATTGGCTAAGTGCATTGCTATTTCTAAAGCAACTAAGGAAGCAATTTGAATCAAAAAGTACATAATTGATATAGAAGTGTTTACTAACATTGTTGATCCAATAACTTTGTATTGTAACAAAAATAAAGCCAGTGTACAAGCAAAGAAACCATGGACTCATCAATGATCCAAGCATAATCTCAAACGGTATCACTTTACCTAAGAGATAATTTGTAGAAAAGGTGTGAAGATTTAAAGAGTCCCTACTGATCAAAATATGTTTGATCTCGCACTAAGGAATTAATGCAGAGCAATTTAATTATAATGTAAATGCTATAGGCATTAAGTGTAACACCTTTGTTCTATAATTAAACATTAACCATATAATAAATCTGTACTTAACAACATAATTTTTAAGTTACTTTTAAAGCAACTACTATAACCATAACTCTTTACTTTCAGTACAAGATTAAGTAAATTGTGGCATTAAATGCATTAAATACTCTATCAAAACAAACTCATAACCACATCTCTTTACATATACAAACTTCCATTCTATATAAGAATATCTATATTGTACAAGACTTTTAGTACAAATAAGAACTTATAAACTATAAATCCTCAAAATAAAGACTTCAAAAATAAATTCTTCTATGACTTGTATTGGTCGTCCTATTACATATATCATCTTTGAGAAGAAGTCCTATCTTAACAACCTACACGGATAAAAACCTATGCTAAGCTATAAAGCTTAAGGGGGAATAAGCAACATATAGATGACCTCTTCAAAAGTCATCGAAACAATCATATGCATTAAAAGGAAGAAAACTTTAAACATACATATTTACTATAATAAACAATAGGTGATAAGTTCGGGGCCTTTCAGAAAATTTAGTAATCACATTTAACGTTATATTTCATCTCATATTATTAATTAATTCCTTACTCATCAATTTCATAACTATTTTGCACATATTAATATAACACTTAAAATCATATACAATTAGTTGATTTCCTTATTTCATATAATTCAGTAACTAATTAAGGTGTGAATTACTCAACTTTAGCATATGATTTAATCAAATTATACTCATAAGAGATTCATACCAATAATTATAATAGTCTAAGTTAATTAACTAGATTCATATACATATAGACATATTCTTATGTATCAAGTTTTGTACAAACAAATATAAGTATACATTACTATTCTAAGTATCCACTGCATCTACTCATAGACTTAATGTTATTATAATCATTATGCCACCCCTTACATCCCGTAAGTGCAGTTAGAGATCATTATTATATAAAGATAAACACTAGATTATTTCCAGCCTATATACTAAATCAATCATGTACACTAGTTATAAATTCATAACTCGGTTGTTCTCTCATATAAAGAATCATGAGAATATCAAGTAATAATAGAGAACCATGGAAAAATACACATTAATCAAAACGATTATTGAAAGACATCATCAGTATACATATAACTTATAATCCTGAATATAGGATATACTATGATATTATAACAATTTTTACAACATGCAATACAAAAATATTGTCTCTGCTCAAGCTATAAGTTTTACTCCTATGTGTAAAGTTTGACAATGCTACACATCTCACATATCATCTATCATCATTAGTATGCGATATATGATTATTGAGAAAGCACATTTGTAGATTGAACTAATGTCAGATATCAATAACTATACGTGTTCGTATGCATATAACTTATAGTCATAATTGTGGAAAACATTATACAATACTACAATAATATATATACATGTGATATCAAATATAATAATTGCATATAATCATGCTATATCATCCAAACTCATAATTTTCTCATACACTATACATTAAGTCATATAAAGATAATATGCAAATCAAATCATGAATAATCATAATTCTTTTTCCTTTAGTTTAACATGATACTTTACTGTATTTTATATTAAGCTTGCACTTTTCTATTAAAGTAGATAACGGGTGGTACATATGGTACCCGAAGGTAACAATCATATAGACCCAAAAAAGGTTGAACTATACTATTGACTGGTTGAGCAAGCGAACCCAAACGGGGTCAGCTAACAACCCAAATGGGTTTGAGACCATTTCTATACTTTTAACCTAAACGAGGTCAAAACTATACTGTCACAACTACAAGGTACCCTTATAGGTATGCCTATCTATCCATAACCTAGACATAGATGCAGGAAAAATAAGCTCTTTCCATTATCTTTCTGTATTTTATTTTACTTTCCAATCATATATACACTAATGTATAACTATAAGCAGAGTATCATATAATACTTGTTCATGTAAGAACTTTCGATGAGCATGATATCATATTTATATATAAAAATATAAGTGCTTAAGTATAACCATACTGTACTTGTATCCCATATATATATGTGTGTGTGTGTGTGTGTTCTTAAGTATAAACAATATGTACTTATAGCCTATATATAAGCATATATATAAATATAAATATGTGTTCTTAAGTATAAACAATCTGTACTTATATCCCATATATAAGCATATATATAAATATAAATATATGTTCTCTTAAGTATAAATAATATGTATTGGTATCCCATATATAAGCATATATTTTATCATATACTTATACAATTATACATATCAATATGCTGTACTGAATTCCTTTATTAAGATGATACATGCATAACAATCTAGTTCCATTTTACTTCAAGACATACAACTTGATTTCAGAATCTTTTATTAAACATGCTTGTACTATTCATGCTTGCTCAAGCGCTATACTAATATACTTATGAAATCATATGCAATATGAGTGCTTGGAACATCACTTAAACATGTTATCATTTTATAAAAATGTACCTTTACGATTCTCTATGTCCTTCTCCTATGCATCTTTATACTTAATTATATCATCACACATTCATATTCGATTAACATATTTGATACATATGACCAACATATTACAATCAATAAAGTTATTCCCAATTTGATATTAACAAGTATTCATACTATCCCATATTATTTTAATATATATATATATATATATATATATATATATACATACATACATACATACATACATACATATACATATACATATATATACATATACATATACATATACATATACATATACATATACATATACATATACATATACATATACATATACATATACATATACATATATATATGTGTGTGTGTGTGTGTGTGTGTGTGTGTGTATAATACCGAAATTACATATATATAAATACACATGTGCATATGCAAATACGTGTAAGTACATAACACTATAACTATAGGTTCTCTCATGATAACATAAAAGTATAAACATACAATCATAACTATACTATTTCCAATAAGTAATATTCATTATGATTATTCAAGTACTAAATATATATCTACAAGTTCCTTTAAATTCATAATTAGTTTTACATTAAAGTGTTTCCATTTTTCTATGTACTTGTACCATATTGTAAACCAATTCTTAATTGTTAAATTAGCCTATATATCTTTAGTTTCTCTTTTAAAGCCTATTAGAATCATAAATATATCTAATTATATGCCTTTTTAAATAAAAATGTTAATTAAGTTCTTAAATAATTTAGCAAAGTGATTTAAATACTCTTTCAAGTAATTATATGAGATGGCACTTCAAAATTTCATGGATAGATTCCAGTGACTAGGTAGCACACTAAATTAGATGTATTAAGCAGCAATTTTAGGTGAAATGATCTTGTATAAACTTATTCCTCTATGTTTCTAGTTTCTTGAACATTAAAAATCAACTCATTATCACTACTAAATCTCAAGATAATCAAGAAACACTATAAGCTATTCCCACTACCAAGGTAGCAGGTATAACCGATTTCAATCGAACATATAACAACTTAGAGATAGATTTAAAATCCAATTTCTGCATATGAAATTTAGATATAACACTCTATATTGTAACCCAACTAGAATTAATTAATTTGTTGTTCTGCAACTCAAATTATAAGTAAAACACTCTTATTAGGTCAAACTAACATAAAGATAGATTTTAATATCACTTTGAAAATTCATAGAATAAAAATGGCTGCATAATTATACTAACATTCCTATATAATAATTGTGATCCTATATGTCTAGTTTATTTAGAATTTTGTCTCATAGCATTTTGATCCCTCTACCATGAATTATGTCAAAACTATTGCCATATGCTCATTGTAACTGGACAGTAGCTCACATCTAACTTCAACTTTAAATTAAACATACTTAGAGACAAAATCAAACTTAGGTTTCCTCTACAATATTATAAGTCCATATCTTAGGGGTAATTAATAACTAGAAACACCCAATTTAGAGTTGTATAACTCAAAATATGCTCCAAATACAAAATCTGGTTCCTAGTGAACCAAGATAATTTTTTACTTCTTCAGTCTTCATCAAACAAATACATGCAAGGTATAAATCTTGTAGATCTCATATTTATCACTATATTAATAACTTAGTAAACATCCATTACAAATTTTAATTCACATTTCCATCAATAATAATCACATGCAAAATTGAGAGGATTCCCTAACCTTTCATACAACACCAAATCTTCCATCAAATCTCCTTTTTCCTTGTCATCTTCTTCTTCTTCTTTACTTGCTATGGCATTCCTTAAAGATCCCTCATCAAAATCCTCACATGCTAACTTCTATCAGCTTAAAATTGAATCAAGAAGTGAAGAGGCTGAATTATTTAAGAGATAGGAAAGAAAGATTGATAGACTTTTAAGAGAGAGAAGAGAGAGGAGTGAAGGATTGAAGATCTTTGAGAGATAATGCTTTTCTTCCATTTTCCCTCTTCCATTGCCATCCACCTCACCTCTAGAACTAAGAAATAATTCTTCTATCTCTTTCATGCAAATTCTTAAAATAAAATAAAACGGTAAAAATTCCTTACACTCCCTATTCTTTTTACATGTCAAAAAGCTATCACTCCTTGTTTCTCTCTTTCAATTTTTACTCCATTCTTACTTTCTTTCCACCAAACATCCTTTTCTTATTGTAATTGACCCATAAAATCACACTTATATCTCAATTGACTGCTTAACTATATTTTTATTCCAAGTATACACATGGTAAAATAACCATTTTACCCACTATCACTTAAAACAATATTTATCAATGTCATAGCCTATAATATTTCAATTAATTAAACTTAATTAGACCTTAATATCATATTAATTCCATAAATCCTTCTAGGGCCAATGTTGGGTCCTTAAAATTCTCTCTCCATTAAAGAATTTTATCCTCGAAATTCATACGTGTAACAATTACTAATACTTCTCACTATTATTTTTGTAATTTTGCATCTGTCATAATCAACTTTCATCTAACACTATCTTTACTAGCTTCTCTAGTTCTATTTTTATGTCTTGATTAAATTCTTATTTAAATTTATTTCCTTATAAGGGCAAACTTTCCATGCTATTATATCATTACTATGCTCAACGTATATCCTATCAGTTTCCTTTTTAGCTGGGGCGTTTACAAATGATATGATGTTGTTCATATCGTATCAAAAAGGATGTTTTTTTGTTATGTTATGAGTGAATGATGATTTCATGTATGCAATAGAATGCAACTACATATTCTCATATAATGCATATGTTTTGCCCCATCCTATATTATAAAATATTTAATCAACTGCCCACACTTGTTAATGTATCACTGACATATATACCGAACATCATAATTAACCTTAATTTATCACCATAATAGCTTCAATTATGGAAAACCTTATCAAACCTTTATATACTCTTTCTCATGTATCATCTTGAAATAATTTCTATATATTCTAGTAACGCACTTATATCATAACTTAAACACTAGCCATATATACATATCATTTATTGTTCAATCCGAAATTAAATTCCATTATGTATACTATCATAAATATAGGTCATCTTTAAAACTTCCATCTTATTTAGTATTCCAAAAGTGCATATATGCATTACCATTATCAAAATCTATTAATACACATAAATAAATATCATAAGAGGAGAGGATAAATACCATAAACTTCTTCGATGATATCTCACTTCATTAGAACTTCAGTCCTACCTATTCATACTAATATAATTAATTCCATCGATATGTCCTTTTCACTATGATCTGCCTCTTCCTTCCAAGGTACAACTGTAGCATTATACTTCCTTTTGCTCATAAGTGATATACAACTTTCTTTTACTTGTTTTCACTTTTCTCTGTACTCTTATTTCTATATATTTCCATTCATTATCTCTTAATGTCCTATACTCAATTAACTGTAGTAACATCTGAGTCAAATTTTAGTTTTTATCCAATAATCCTACTACTTTTGAAATGGCATCTCATCACGAGATACAATAATAGAATTAAGGTCACATAAATTCAAAATATTGAAGTTTCTAATTTCTTTAATCTCCTTCAAATTTCTATCAAATTGTCCACCTTACAATCTATATCGAAACCAAATAGGGATATCTGCATTAAACCAACACTCTATAACTTCCTATAATAATTGTTTCTAGACCCTTATTGACTAGATATGACTAAACCTTTGCTCTGATACCACTAATTGTGATACCCTTATTCTATAATCAAACATTAACCATATAATAAATCTATACTTAACCACATAATCTTTAAGTTACTTTTAAAGCAACTAATATAACCATAACTCTTTACTTTCAGTACAAGCTCAAGTAAACTATGGCATTAAATGCATTAAATACTATATCAAAAATGAACTCATAACCACATCTCTTTATATATACAAACTTCCATTCTATATAAGAACATCTATATTGCACAAGACTCTTAGTAAAAATAAGAACTTATAAACCATAAATCCTCAAAATAAAGACTTCAAAAATAAACTCTTCCGTGACTTGTTTTGGCTGTCTTGCTATAGATATCATCTCTGAGAAAAAGTCCTATCTTGACAACTTACATGAAAAAACCTTTGCTAAGCTATAAAGCTTAGTGGGGAATAAGAAACATATAGATGACCTTGTTTGAAAGTCGTCGAAGCAATCACATGCACTAAAAGCAAGAAAACTTTAAACATACATATTTACTATAATAAACAATAGGTGATAAGTTTAGGGCATTTCAGAACATTTAGCAATCACATTTAACGTTATATTCCATCTCCTATTATTAATTAATTCCTTACTCGTCAATTTCATAACTATCTTGCACATATTCATATAACACTTAAAATCATATACAATAAATTGATTTCCTTATTTCATATAATTCACTGACTAATTAAGGTGTGAATTACTCAAATTTAACATATGATTTAATTAAATTATACTCATAGGAGATTCATACCGATAATCATAATAGTCTAAGATAATTAACTAGATTCACATACATATAAACATATTCTTATGTATCAAATTCTGTACAAATAAATATAAGTATACATTAATATTCTAAGTATCCACCTCATCTACTTATAGACTTAATGTTATTATAATCATTATGGCATCCCTTACATCCCTTAAGTGCAGTTGAAGATCATTATTATATAAAGATAAACACTATATCATTTCCAACCTATATACTAAATTAATCATGTACACTAGTTATAAATTCATAACTTAGTTGTTCTCTAATGCAAAGAATCATAAGAATATCAAGTAAGAATAGACAACCATGGGAAATATGCATTAATCAAAATGATTATTGAAAGACATCATCAATACTAAAATACTGTCTTTGCTCAAGTTGTAATTTTTATTCCTAAGTGTAAAGTTTGACAATGCTGCACATCTCACATATCATCTATCATCATCAGTATGCAATATATGATCATTAAGAAAGCACATTTGTAGATTGAACTAATGTAAAATATCAATAACTATATGTGTTCGTATGCATATAACTTATAGTTATAATTATGGAAAACATTATACAATACTATAATAATATATATACATGTGATATCAAATATACTACCTACATATAATCATGCAATATCATCCAATCTCATAATATTCTCATACATTATACATTGAGTCATATAAAGATAATATACAATTCAAATCATGAATTATCATACTTCTTTTTCCTTTAGTTTAACATGATACTTTACTATATTTTATATTAAGCTTGAACTTTTCTTTAAAAGTGGATAACGTGTGGTACATATGGTACCCGAAGGTATGGGTCATATAGATACCCAAAGGTAACAATCATATAGACCCAAACAGGGCCGAACTATATTATTGACCAGTTGAGCAGACCCAAATGAGGTCAGCTAACAACCCAAATGAGATTATTTATGATCCAAACGGGACCATCTCTATACTTTTGATCCAAACAGGGTCAAAACTATACTGTCGCAGCTACAAGGTACCCTTATAGGCATGCCTATCTATTAACAACCTGAACATAGATGCAGGTAAAATAATCTCTTTCCATTATCTTTCTATACTTTATTTTACTTTCCAATCATATATATACTAATGTATAACTATAAGTAGAGTATCATTTAATACTTGTTTATGTAAGAACTTTCTATGAGCATGATATCATATTTATATATAAATATATAAGTGCTTAAGTGTAACCGAACTGTACTTGTATCCCATATATGTGTGTGTGTGTGTCCTTAAGTATAAACAATCTGTACTTGTATTCCATATATAAGCATATATATATAAATATAAATATATGTGTTCTTAAGTATAAACAATTTGTACTTGTATCCCATATATAAGCATATATCTTATCATATACTTATAAAATTGTACATATCAATATGCTGTCTTGAATTCCTTTATTCAGATGATACATACATAACAATTTACTTCCACTTTACTTCAAGACATACAACTTGATTTTAGAATCTTTTATTAAACATGCTTGTACTATTCATGCTTGGTCAAGTGCTATACTAATATACTTATGATATGAAATCATATGAAATATGAGTGCATGGAACATCATTTAAAAATGTTATCATTTTATAAGAAAGTACCTTTATGATTCTCTATGTCATTCTCCCATGAATCATTATACTTAATTATATCATCACACATTCATATTTGATACATATGACCAATATATTACAATCAATAAAGTTATTTCCAATTTGAGATTAACACTCATTCATACAATCCTATATTGTTTTAACACACACACACACACACACACACACACACACACACACACACACACATATATATATATATATATTCAACATTGAAATTACATATATATAAATACACAATTTTAAATACACGGGTGCATATGCAAATATGTGTAAGTACATAGCAGTATAACTATAGGTTCTCTCATGATAACATAAGAGTATAAACATACAATCATAACTATATTATTTCCAATAAGTAATATTCATTATGAATGTTCAAGTACTAAATATATATCTACAACTTCCTTTAAATTCATAATTAGTTCTGCATTAAAGTGTTTCCATTTCTCTATGTACTTGCACCATATTGTAAACCAATTCTTTATTGTTAAATTAGTCTATGTATCTTTACTTTCTCTTTTAAAGCCTATTAGAGTCATAAATATATCCAATTATAAGCATTTTTAAATTGACATGTCAATTGAGTTCATAAAAAATTTAGCAAAATGATTTAAATGCTCTTTCAAGTAATTATATGAGATGGCATCTAAAAATTTCATGGATAAATTCCAATGACTAGCTAGCACACTAAATTAGATGTATTAAACAACAATTTTAGGAGAAATGATCTTCTATAAACTTATTCCTCTATGTTTCTAGTTTTTAGAACCTTAAAAATCAACTCATTATCACTTCTAAATCTCAATATAATCAAGAAACACTATAAGTTGTTCTCACTACCAAGGTGGTAGGTATAACCGATTTTAATTGAACATATGAACAACTTAGAGATAGATTTAAAATTCAATTTCTTCATATGAAATTTAGATATAACACTCCATATTGTAACCTAGTTAGAATTATTCAATTTTCTATTCTACAACTCAAATTATAAGCAAAACACTCTTATTAGGTCAAACTAACCATATGTTCACTATAACTGGATAACAGCTCACATCTAACTTTAACTTTAAATTAAACATACTTAGAGGCAGAAACAAACTTAGGTTTCTTCTACGATATTATAGATCCATATCTTATAGGTAATTAATAACTAGAAACACCCAATTTAGAGTTGTATAACTTGAGACATGCTCAAAATACATAAATCGATTCTTAGTGAACCAAGACAGATTTGTACTTCTTCACGCTTCATCAAACAAACATATACAAGGTATAAATCTTGTAGATCTCATCTTTTTAACTATATTACTAACTTAATAAACATCCATTATGGATTTTAATTCACATTTTCATCAATAATAATTACATGAAAAATTGAGAGAATTCCCTAACCTTTCATGCAACACCAAATCTTCTATCAAATCTCCTTTTTCCTTGTCTTCATCTTCTTCTTCTTTACTTGCTATGGCATTCCTTAAAGATCCCTCATCACAATCCTCACATGCTAACTTCTAGTAACTTAAAATTGAACCAAGGAGTGAGGAGGCCAAATTATTTAAGAGAGAGAAAAGAAAGATTGATAGACTTTCAAGAGTGAGAAGTGAGAGGAGTGAAGATCTTTGAAAGAGAAAGGTTTTCTTCCATTGCCATCCCCCTCACCTTTAGAACCAAGAAATAAGTCTTCTTTCTCATTCATGCAAATTCTTAAAATAAAATAAGAAAGTAAAAATTCCTTACACTCCCTCTTTTTTTTTGCATTGAAAAAGCTATCCACTATCACTCAAAACAATATTTATCAATGTCATAGCTTATAATACTACAATTAATTAAGCTTAATTAACTTTAATATCATATTACTTCCCATAAATCCTCCTAGGGCTAATGTTGGGTCCATACATTAAGTATATGGATGATTGGTTTAAGTGTATATGGGAGATTATGAGAAGTAACACATAACTATTCGTTAGACATCATCGTGGTTGTTTAAACCATATTTTGTATTAGATATACAATTGTGCTGATAGCTTGCATGCCTTAGAGACCTAATGTAATAGAAACTCTTTTATTCATGTACGATACTTTAATTTAATAATAGCATTCTTCATTTCATAGTGCTTATGTTTTATATATGTATGAATGTTTCTTAAAATATGTCATCAAGTCTATGGTATAATAAAACAATGCCGAGAAAATTATAAAGAGTTCACAATATGGAATTCCTATTATATACAAATGTGTTTACACCTAAATTATCCTTAGTCGTAGTATTGATAATAAAAGACGTTATCAAAACAGATAAACTAGCACATGTTATGCTCCTTGATTTGGTCAGCTAGTACTATTCACAAGCTATAAGTATGGTGACACTTGGTATTACTCAATTATTCATTAATGCTTAGCCTATTTTCGGTATGTTTTAGTTGTTTTTAATATAGTTTTAATCTAATTTCCTTATATTTCTATTTTTTTCTTTGTTTTTATCTTGTTTTAGCAATTATTAATGTTTTTTTTTATTTTGGAGGTTTTTGGATACTTTTTGTTTAATTTGAAGTCTTATAGATAAACTTAGAGCTTTTGGTAAAAAAAAAATAATACCACAGTCATGGGAGGTGTATAAGCCACGGGTTTGGGAAAACAACAAAATTTCACTTTACTTATAGAGTTATACCACATACGTGGGACACATTTAGCCATGGGCGTGGGAAATAAAAGCTAAATTCCTTGAAGTTCTAACTTAATGCTAGGGGTGTGGGTAATCCATAGCCACAGTTGGGGGGGGGGGGGTGCACAAACTTCATATTTAAGTAAAAAAACAACCATATGTGTGGATAGCAACAACCAAGGTTGTGGAACATGTTGAATCTTCAAGATTTGATCTAGAACGATACCATGGGCATGGGCATTGAATAGCCACGGCTGTGACTTAGCTTTTATCAAACTTTTCTAAAGGAGAAAATCCACTTTGTTAGTACTGTCATTTGCTATGAGCCTGGCTCCTTCATTAGCCACTATAATGAGGGAATCTTAGACTTGTTTTTTTAGAGTTTTTTTCTCATAAAACACACACACACTTAATTTTATTTCAGTTTTCCTGTGTATTCTCTTTCTAAAAATTTAAGGTGGGTTTTTGTAGAAAGTTTAGATTTTTATTTTAAGCAAGCTCTTCTATAGCTTCTAGTGATTATATTGTTAGATATCTTACATCAGAACAAGTGAATTCTCAAGAGAAAAAAGTTGAAGAAGGATAACCTATGACATTCCAAAATTACTATTTAGTCTTCCACTTAACAATTTCTTCATACAGTTATAGTTTGTACCATGTTATTTCCATTTAAATTTCAATATATCAATATTATTATCATTCATTTATTAACAGAGTTGCCCTTTGTAATTCTTAGTGAAAACCCTCGAACTAGATACACCAAACTATCGGAGTGACCACTTGGGGTAGTAAACACTACAACCAACCACTCAAATCTTGTCGAAGAGACCACTTGGAGTGGCTAACGCTTTGACTAACCATCCAAATCTTATCGAATTGATCATTTGGGGTGGCTAATACTTCGACCTACCAATATCTTCTAATCAAATAGTACCATATCAAGTCCCTATGGCTAGCCAACTATATCCCATACTTCTAGTTTAACCATTGGTTACTAAGGGCAAATAGACTTCCAATTTTATTTTATTAGTTATGCCATACTTTCATTCTTTTTATACTTTTTTACATTATGTATTAATAACCATTTCAAACATCACATGCAACATTCATCAATTAATAACTTTACATCACATATTACCACTATTTAATTAAGTATACATCAAATCTCACAATATATACCATTCGGCCATCATGGTGGAATTTCATACTAAATCATTTCATCATCACATTTCATTTCAATCATGCTTTTCAAGTGTCATTTACATATTCATGCATTTAATTCTCATAGTTCAACAATCTTCTTATTAGTCCTTATAATATACCATTTGACCATGTAACATTCTCACTCATGCATATTTCTTTTCTTTATATTTTAAGCTCTATACACATTACTAAACTCATTTAAGTATGTTTCCATCATTAAATCATTAAAATTTCTCATGTACTTATTTTAAGGTTTACTTACATATTGTATGTAATTTAAAGTTTTACTAACTCCAACTTTCATTCATTAATCTAATCTTCCATTTAATCTAATTGACATTTAGTTTAACATTTATTATATAAGTTGACATTTAACTCATTATTCTTAGCTTTTCTCCCTATTAATCCCATATTATGTAACTATTGATTTCTATATGGTATACATTTTTTTATCATTTTCTTCCAATTTCTATCATTTAACATTATTCCTAACCTTTTTTATACTTCAATTACAAACTTTCATAATTCGGCCTTCAAGGTATATTTGCATTCCCATTTTTCTTTTTCATCTAATGTAATTCTAACTATATTTATTAGGTATAAATTACACACTACTAACATTTAATCTCTATAATCACATATATAACCATAAATTCATATACTTTCATAATATGTTCAATTTGGGGTTTTAGTACCTAATTAGATTTTCATACATTTAATTATTTTGAAACATTTATTTCACATCCAATTTCATATATCTAACATCAGTTTAACTTAATTTTCATCAATTTAAGCTATACATACATTTATTTGCACAAACCTTAACTTACAAAATCAAAGATTAGTGAAATGCGAGTTTAGTTCAAGTTTCCTTCACATTTTCTTCAAATTCCCAAGCTCTTTCCTTCTCCAATGACTCACTTATGGTAGGGAGGATGATAAGCATGAAATTTTAGGTGGAACTTGGAGTAGAAAACAAGTATAATTTAAGGTGAGAGAAAGTAAAATGGCGAGGAATTTTCTATGATTAAATTCAGCCTAGGGTGAAGGATAAGAAGATGGGTGAATTTTGGTGATTTTCAATATACTTCTTTTTTCTTTATATACCAAAAATGGATTGGATCATGTACTATTTAATCTAAAGGCTTAAATTAAGCCACTTGTCACTATTTCTTTGGTTATAATATTTTCTTCATCAAATTTTTATTAAAATTAGTTCAAAAATATGTAAAAAAACTAATTATGGTGTATTTAAAATTTTGGGTCCAATCGAGTTCGTTTCGATATATTTTTTGGCCTAGAGGTGGAATTTTCGATTCAAAATTCTATTTTTTAAAGTTGTCCAAAAATTCATTTTTCACTTTCAAAAATTCATTGGAACTATTTCTAATGGATTTTTGAAATCAAAGTAATTTTCTGAGGTCCAAATAATTTTTTTTTAGTCTGTCAAAGTTAGTCAACTATTTTACGATCCAGGTATTTTTTTTCTCTTTGCCTTTTGGGGCCCTATTTGATCTCAATTCTCCCTTATTAATAAAAATTTTGCCCTCAAAATTTATCTAGATTGAACAATTGAGAATGTTGTTACTTCATTATACCTTCTTATTTTTATGTGACTTTTATTTATTCCTCAGCTGTCTGATCTCTCAGACAAGTTTAGTATCTTCATTGGTTTCTTATCATTGGTTAAATATGTTCTTAGTTCTATTTTCCTTTTCTTATCAAACCTCAGAACTTTACTTCTCGGAGTACTTTAAGAAATACTTTGTCTCCTATTTTAAATTTTTCATATTTTCTCCTTAGGTCCACAAGGTTTAATATAGCTTCCAATCTGCCTTTAGTCACATGGACCTTACTTTTTATTTTTGGGATCAAATTTGACCCAACTGGCTTTTTTCTACTTCTTTTACTATCAATTTTTTAAAACTAAACATCATTCCTTAATTTTGTAACAAATGGGACAAGTTTACATTACTTCTGGATAAAAAATGATTTTTTTTAAACTTGGACCATTTAAGGGCAAAAACTTAAAATAAAATCATACGAGAGAAGAAATAGTGACATAATAGAAATTGTGAAGTAAAATGGAGAATTAGGACTAAACATAAAATAAAAAATATAATTAAGGATGAAAGCGTATTTACGTAATAAAAGTGAAGTATAATGACAACATGAAGAATTATATATATGAAATATTGAAGTAGATGTAATTTCTAATAAAAGTAGGGGTTGAGGTCAAAATTATAATTACTAAAGGGGTAGAGTTGGAATTAAGTGAATAAATTATAAAAATAAGGACTAAGTTATAATTTTGCAATAAAAAAGAGATTTCAAGGACTGAATTGAATTAAGATAATATTTATAAGATTAAGTAGATACAATAAGGTAAAATGGCAAATTTGATATAATAAAACTTATTAAGTGTAAAAACGTAAATTGAGCAAAAATGATGTTGTAAAAGAATAATATTGAAATTTAAAATGAGAAAATGATAAAAAAAAATTAAAATAATAGACATAGAATAGATAAAGTAGTGAATTGAATTATAAATACATAAAGAATTAAATAATAAAAATTCATGTACACATGTGTGTGAAATATATTAGTTGGGTATCCACCACTAGGCATATATATATGCTTAGCACATAGTGTTATAGCGTGCAAGTTCATAGGAGCAGACTAGAGAAGGAAAAAGGGACAGGCCAACTATAGCTGTGGATAAAGACAATTAAATTTTGTACATGGCATGTATATGTAGAAGATAAGTGTGGTGTATTTTCCAAATAATACAGACTTTAATACTTGTTGTATAACAAGACGAGATATTTAATTAACATTAGAATTATTGTACATATATATGCATATACATAAATGGCTTTTTAATTTATATGCATGTAATCATAAGTAATTTCGATACGACAACTAAAGGATAATATATTCAATAATGTCATTTCAGTGACACGCTGATAATTGATTCCAAATCGGGTATAGGGTGTTACATATCCATTTCTTTTTGGCTTACTTTTCTTTTTTAAGTAGTTTTTATGAGCTCTTTTTCTCTTTGTGATGTTTTTAATGAAGATTAGTGAGTAATCACCTTTATGCTAGGGGATTCTTGAATCCCTGGTAGTTTTTTTTGTAAATGGATGATTTTAATCCAAACTTATTTTCTCCTTCTCTTTATATGATTATGCATGAACGATGTATGATATGGTTTTGCTAAATGAGTGTTGATATAGCTAATTTAGTTAAAAATATATATTTTAGTACATTTATGAATCTTGAATGCTTGAATAATGTTTAATCTTGTTTTTGCTTTTGGATGGTTGCTAAAATGATAATTTAAAGCCATAGATGTATTTATCATGTTTTTCTTGCTTGTTTGAAGAGATATGGCTTTACATAAGTTGGGTTTTGAATGGAATGGTGATTTACCTTATTTTCGGATGAGGGTTTACACCCATAACTCATTTTATACTAGCTAGCCTAGCTTAACCTAATGTAAGAATTAAAGTTCTCTAGAATAGGCCACCAGCAGAGGGTGCTTGGGTTTTGTTGATCCAATCTTGTGTCAAATTTGTTTGTCACCCTTTTGTATGAAATAGACTAGAGGAGGATATATTTCTTTAGCAAAGCCTTCCATTGAGTGTTTTTTGTATTATTGTTGTGTGTTGTTATTGTTAATCTTATTTTGCTATAGTAATTAGTTAGTAATCAATTCTCTTACAACCACAACTGCTTAGATAACATGAAACAACTTAGGATTTGTTAATGACACATAATCCATAGGGTATGATTATTGTGCGTTCATTGCTCGTTATATTACTTAAACTAGTACACTTACTAGGAACCTATCAAGTTGTTGGACATTCATGGTTAGCATATAGATGATTGTTTGAAATGAGTACAAAGGAGACTTGATTAAGAGATCTTCATATAGATATGTAATCTACATTAGTGAAAGTATCTCATTATATTAGTGGTGTAAGTATCTTTACACTTAAGATCACCAAAGTATCTTAAGTGCCAATTGTTATATTTTGTCTCCATTACTAGTGGTTTGCTAATCGGGTGTTAATAGCTTGGAGATTGGGTATAACACTAATCACTTGAAAAGAGTTGAGTGATCCATAAAGGATTCATCACCCTAAAATATTAAAAAAGGCTTTGTCTCACTTCTTTGTATTACTTCTTTATCAATAAATCTTTAATGATAGTAGAATGCATTAATTAATGAGATTCATATTTGCTTGGTTGCATAAAAAGTATGCCTGAGGGGGCTACTATGCTCACTGCACACTTGCATCACCATTTAAGCTTCTCTACTACTTGACCCAGCTCTTAAGCTTACCATGAACCTTAGCACGAGAAAGAATTAGAGCTTTACTAGTGAATCTGATCTTTGAAAGCTTGAATGTATCCCATCCCTCTTTCTCTTTGAATATGCCATATTATTCAAAATGATTGGATATTAGATGAAGGGGCTAGAAAATGCAAGGAAAGTAGCTAGAACCAAACGTGTATTTTTCCTCCCATCCCGTATCATACCATAGAGAAAGAGGAAAAACTTATATTGATGATGGATATTGATTGATTGCTAATAGATGTTATGAAAGAATTGTTCTAATATCCCTTTAACTCTCACTTAAGAGTGAAGGGGTCTTAATTATAACCTAATAAAGAAAAAACAATACCATAGACAATCACATCTCATTGCTAAGAGGTAGCTGGAGAAAGGTTTTAAACAATGCTCTTCAACTAGAAAGCTATGATTCAATTAGTAAACTAGCTGTAATTGCATTGAAAAAAAGTAAAGGAAAAATCTAGTTAAGATTTAATATAAAGTAAACACATTTAGGACTTCGTTAAATATACACAATTGAGATTGAGTTGACATAAAGTCCATACTCAAACTTCAATGAGATATATTTCTATAAATGAAGTCTATTACACAGTATATGCAAATGGAGGGTAAAATGGTCAAACCACTGACCTTATGACACTTGGATAATCATGATATATGACTAAAGGCCTTTCATGACTTGTATATAGGTGAAGTTATTCATTTAGAATGGATAATAATTTGAAGAGTTCAAACTATACAATACTATTTGTAAATAGAATAATAGTTTACTATGTACTACTAACATGAAATTAATGGCATATAGGAAAGGATCACAAACATATATGATAGGATCAGAGGTAAAAAAGACAATGAAATTAATGGCATGAAATGTAATTAGGCTAAAAGAAATAAAGGAAAAATGTATTGGGCCAAAGACCAAATAAGATATGGCATAAAAAGGCCTATGATAGGCTAATATGTAGATCACTTGAAATAGGCTTGAGACTCTTAGAGATGATCTCGTAATGATCACTGTGGCTTACAATAACCTAGTGAGGTGAACTCAACTATTCAATAGACCTTCATAATAAGCAACTCTAAATAAATTTTTATGTTAAATCAATTTCTTCAATGAGCCAATGCCCATTAGGATGTCAAGAATATTTACTTTTTGAAACTTTTAAAGGGTCTTTAAAAGCTTTAATCAATCTTTTAAATGTGGCCTAGAAAAGAGAGAAGATATTAAACATCTTTCTTACTTGGCCTTAGCATTGTGCATGAGTTTTTGGTAACAAATAAACCTCACCTATCTTAACACATTTGTTCTCATCCACTCTCATCTTACTCCCTATGGGGCATTCTATTAGATCTTGCAGGACATACCATTTAGGTAGACTTGAGCTCATTATATAAATGAGACACATGATGATTTTTTTCTACCTTTTCTCTTATCCTCTTTTGGGGATATGGGATTTGGTTTGTATCAATCAATCATGGATTAAATTTCCTAAAGTGTTATAATCATTGGTTATGTGATCAATGTGTTGTCAATTTTATACCCTATAAACCATGTATATTTTAGGATGATTTTATATACATGACAACTTTGGTTATTTATAAAAGTATTCTTTATTATATTGTGTTATGTTCATTGCACATGTTTGATTAAATCTTAAACTTTATAATAAAGTCCCAAGTATATAAACATAGTGTAAAGGAAATCATGATAATATTCATAATGTGAGATTCCTATTACATGCCATTATGTTAATACCTAACAAGATGGGAATTGTTGATACAGGTAGACTAGCATATATTGTACTTTTTTACTATGTCAAGTAGTAGTTCTCACAAGCTAGTATTATGATTCTTGAAGTAAACATATGGATGCTTGTTTTAAGAAAAAAAAATACATTGGAAACTTAATTACAAAATCTTAACATAGATACTCATTCTATTGCAAGTTAAAAATCTCTACATGTCATTAGTGCAAGTATACTTAGACTTGAGGTCATCATGGTAATCTCAAGTGGGAGTTGCTATGCTTTTACTCCTTTTTTATAGGTATACATAGCTCAGTGATAGGGTATAGCATGAACTACTTAAAGGTAGTTTAATGACCAACATAGGATTCACCACCCTAAAATTGAGTGGGGAACTTATCTCGCTATTCTTATACATAATTTTTTTTGGCCAAAG
Organism: Excoecaria agallocha; assembly: GCA_037975025.1. Taxonomy (NCBI): domain Eukaryota; kingdom Viridiplantae; phylum Streptophyta; class Magnoliopsida; order Malpighiales; family Euphorbiaceae; genus Excoecaria; species Excoecaria agallocha. Next base: position 1,863,299 of record CM075809.1, read on the forward strand.
TGAAAATGTTGGGTTATAGTGATCACAAGGGCATTTTAGGAATAAAGATTAAAAGAATTAGAATGAATATATTTAAATTATAGTTTGACATTCTTCTATACTTTGTACTTAAATAAGATATAAGAATGGTAAAAGGAGTAATTGCATAATAATTTTATATAGAAAAGGACTAAAGTCAAATCACTTAACTTTTCTGTCACTTAGGTAGCCATGATACTTGACTAGAAGCCTCTCATGATTTGTATATAAGTATATGATAAATATTGATTAAAGATTGGTATAATAATTTAAAAGAATTTAATTCATACAATCTTAGTTTAAATTGGAATTGCAGTTATACTATATACTTCTAAGTAGCATAGAAAACCCAATGGGTTGATAAGTGTGAATTATACTATATATTTAGTTTGTTTTTAATATATTTATTATGGTAATTTTGTGTTTATTTAGTTAATTTAGTAATTAATTTGTTAAACTTGTGATTTAAGGACCTAATTGAGTATCTTGGTGCTTTTAGGTGTTTATTTGAAGGAAAAATAAGAAATTGAAAGACTAAAAGGAGAATTCAACAAGTTTAGTATGAAACAAGAAAAAATTGTCGTGGTTTAGTCCAGAGGAGGACCATTCGGTGGAATCACTTTTTGATTCTACCGAATGGCCCTTTAAAGAAGGGAAATAAGGAGCATTCGTTAGAATCAGTTTTCTATTATACCAAATCATGAGAAAAGTCAAGAAAGAGCATTCAGTATAGTGTTTTCTGACTCTACCGAGTGAGGATCAAATTAAAGTTACAAATTTCTTGATTCGATAGATTCAAAATCTATTCTCCCAGTTCAAGCTTGTACGATTAAATTGGATGTTTTGTTCTAACTAAAATAGGAAGTTTTTTGTCAATTAAAATAGGAATTCTTCTACTATTCGGATTAGGAAGTTTCAAGGCATGGAATTTCTTCTTATAGCAGCTTAATTCAGCTATAAAAGGGCACCAAGACACCAAAGAGGGGAGGAAGGAGATGTCGAGAGAAAAAGAGATGTAAAAAGCAAGCCTCTTCACTACTATCGTTTCTTTGGGTTTAGTTTTAATTTTCTTTAATTAAATTTTGTACAATAGTTTAGCTTTTTTTTATTTTTCTTAGTTTGCAATTATCTTTATTTTAATTATTCTTTTATTTTCATCATGTTTGGTAAGTAATTTTCTTCTCTTTTACTGAGGAAAACTTGAACCCTCAGTCTTTTATTGTAATGACTTAGTTGTACTTTAATTCAATGCAAGTTTGATTATTTCTTAGTTTTGAGCAGATTCTTATCTTGGATTATGTTAAGATTGGTTATTAGTTTATTAGTTCAATAACTAAGAATTGATTTAAGCATAATGTATGATTTGCATGTTCTTAGATTAATTCTTTAGTGTCAATGCATGATTGTTTTCTGATTTTGAGGTAATTGTGTATTGGTAATATTGGTTAATACTGAGAGAGGAGGACCTAAGAATAAATTGAAGTTGAATTTACTTGAAAAAGAGTTTAATGAATGTTTAGGGAGTTAAAACTAGATTTTTATGCTAAGTGTTAAATTGTCCTTAAACATGAAATTTGATATTTAAGAAATATATTCTTGATTCAAGATATCAAGCTTTATTTATCTGGTTTTTTCATAATCACTTGTGTTACTTTTGTTAGAGTTATTGCAATGGAAGTTGAGATGGATAGTTCCTTTAGCAAGAGTATTTCAGTTATTGCTTTGTGTTTAATTCATGTTTGTCTAATTTTAGTTTTTATTTTAGTTAATTATTTACTTAGTTAGTTCTTAAATCGGAAAGATTGGGAAATAATCTCAGATTTATTCAATTCATACATAGATATTATCCTTAGCAATCCATGTTCCCTTGGGTACGATATTTGGGGTCTTAATCTATATTTTCCTATATTATTATCCGATCTAGTTCACTTGCTAGACACCGGTCACGGGTCACACGTCGTAAGAGTAAGGGAATAAGGTAAAATGAAATTTAAATGATATGATATATCATAATATCACATTAAAATAAGAGAAAGAGTATATTTGGCCTAAGCTGAAGAATTTGTGCATGGATAGTCTCCTATAAAGTGTCCTTGTGCAAACTGCTTAGATAAGGTCTTGAATGGCTTTTGTCTAGCCCAAATGATAATATAAGATGTCCTTAAGAGTTATATGGATTGAATCTTAAGTATTGCATTTAAATAATACAAATGGGCCTTATGTGATAAGAGAATGCACATGGAAGCCTAATATTGGGTCCATGTGTATGGTATATAGAGTGGTTTAATTTAAGTGTAACTTAAGTCCAAGTTTGGTGGAATTTCATTAAATCTCTATGGCCCATTACATAAACCTAATCTTAGTCTAAGTAGTATTATATAAAGACTACTAAAAGGGATTTAGGTTAATGTAATTAAGTTACACAAGTTAAAATTTCTTTACCTCCTTTTCTTTTGTGTGGCCAAATTCTTTCACTAGTCTTAAGGGAATTTCAACAATTGCTAAAGGCCATTACTTTAGTTTTTTCTTCCTACTCTTGTGTGGATTGCTTTTGGAGATATTCTACATTTGGATAGTGTGGTTTGTGACAACTTAGTACAATGTTCATTAACTATTCAGAAGCTTTTAAGCTAAAAGATAATTTCCATGAACTTATCTAGACTTTTATAATTTTAAATGGCAAGATCATTCATTTAGTACCATTTTTTTACCTTACATATGGTATATGAACTCATACTATAATCCAACATGTGTTGATGGTACCCACAGTACATATTATGCCTATAGTCTGGTAGTAGTGAAAGGCTTCTTTGGAAGAGGTTGGAGTTTACAATCTTTCATCAATATCTCAAGGCATTAAAGAAGCAATTTTCTCAGGTTAGAGTATTGATTTTATGACTCAGTTGAAACCTCAATTGTCTTCCTTGTATCAGAGCTACTACTCAAGCTCTTGCAGTTGAAGTTAATCCATCTATGGTTTTTGTTTAATTGGTTTGCATGTTCCAAGTCAACAATAATATTTTTCACAATTTCCTAATCTATAGGGACCTTGGTAGTTAAAACATCTCATTGGGTTTTTAGGTTTGTCTCTTATTTTTAAATTAGTGGAACTCCACCTTCTTAAATATTCCATAAAAAGGCTTATTGGGTTTCTAAAGTATTTATTCCATATACTTTAAGGTAACTTGAATTCGAGCACAGTCATGATAATTGCCACAAAAATTCATAGCCAAGTTATCCTAATCAGTTTTGGTGTTTTTGTCATGGCCATTACAGCAATCTACTACCCTTCCCAAAAAGACATGCTACCATGTAAGTGTATGACAACTCAATGTGTATCGTGAGAATGAAATATTGCTTAGGGTGTATATTTAGGTATAAGGTACCATCAAACTTCAACATATCGGGCATCCTAAATTTGTTTAAAAGAGCCTCATCATGAACTAGTGATATGTCATCCAAATTAAGGTCTTTTTTCCCTTGCCCTTAAGCTTATCTTACGTCTAGGCTTCTGGCTCATCAATTACAATGTTCTTTTTAGGAGTAAGAGTAAACTTTTTAGGGACAAATATCTCTTTTACAAACTTCGTCTTAACTATAATTGCTAAAAAGGCATGTGTTGGAGTAGAAGTAGAGGGTCCAAGTAAGGTTAGTGTATTGGTTATAACCATAATAAGTGTAGATTCTCTACTTAGCAAAGTACCTTCTTACTTAGCAAAGTTATAAAGCCTCAAATTTTATTATTAGAATTACATATTAAACTTAAATGCTCAATAATCTAAATTATTGAAGGGAAAAACTAAAGTTGGATCTAATTAACAGAGAGAATAGAAAAGTTGACATAATTGAAAAAAAATAAATACTTTGGTGACCAGTTAGAAGTATGCATGATTAGCTATTAATGAAGGTTGATAAAGATAATCAAAATTAATTATAGACTAATTAAAAATAGTGGAAGCTATATGGTAACATAATAATAAGCCACCTTGCTACCTATATATATATGAAACAAGATATATAACCAAGAGAGAGAAAGTGCAAAATGCAATTTTCACAAATCCCTTTCTTAGTTATGCTTCCTCAAGGTCTTATCTCCTTCAAGTTCATCAAGCTAGTAATTATGAAGAATGAATTATATGTTGGATTAAATTGAAAAAAAAAACATAAAAGGAAGAAAATCAAGTAGAGAAATGTGTGATTAAAGATCAAGTAAAGTAAGGTGAGTATAATTCATGAATTTTTGTTATGGTACCTTTCATCCATACTTTTTTTAGTCTTTTTAATTAAGTTTTATATAAGTTATGAATTATTGGAGATAAGTAAGAATTATAAGTAAGTTAATTTGCAACTTTAACTAATTAATGAATTATAGAGTAATTACCATGATTGACCATGGTTTAGGGTGACCTTTTCTTTTAATATGTGTTGGCTTATCCCTATTTATGAATTTATTATAAGAATAAGAAGTGAGTGAAGAAGGTTTCTAAAGACTAAAGCTTTTATGTGGTTTTAGTTTGGTTCAAAAGGCCTCACCAAAATTTGAGATTTTCTTAAATTTTATAAGTTGTTTGGCTTAAAATTTTATTCAGTAAATTGTGAAATTGATGTTTTTCTAAATGTTTTTTAATTAAAATTTATATGCTTGGACTTATCTTAACAAAAACTCTAGTGGAATTGTTGAGTAATTGCCTTGAAAAGTAAGTTGTGGTATTGTTGAATTTTTTTCTAGGCAATTATTACAACATTAGCTGTAACTCTACCTACATACCTTGGAATTAGGTGATTCAAATTGTAATTTAAAGTTAAGACACATTTCTATAATTCTTATGAAGAAATAGAACTCAATTTTACCTTTAAGGTATCTAAAATGTGACTTGAAAATATGGTATCAATTTTGTCCCTTTATAAATGCCAAGTAGCAGTTGTTAATGCATTATGGTTATTTTGAGTTCTTCATGTGATAATGACTTGATTCTAAATTTAGTAAAAATTACATATATAATAGAATAAATCCACAAAAGACCATTTTATTCTATTCAAACTCTAGTTTGGTTGAAAATGAAATGTAAAGTAAAATAGGGTAATTGTCTTGCAATCTAGAACGGTTGGTAGTTTAATATTTATAATTCACTTTTTAAAGCCCTAAATTGAATGATGCTTATGATATGCTATGTTTTTTTTAAAAGAAAAGAAATATAGGATTGAATAAACATATTTAAGTATTGACATGATATTCTTTTATATTACTTGTTATACTTGTTTAAGGTTGCAACTTCAATTAGAAGTCAATTATTTCTTTTGAAATCCCCACTGAGCCATTGATCAACAAGAGTTTGTTTTCCCATGTAGATTTGCAGGATGAATTCTTTTTAGATGCTATGTAGCATTTGCAAGCCACTTAAGAGGGAGTTAAAGCCATTTCTTAATATCATTTCGAATATGTATGACAAAAGGTTACTAGTTGTAAATCCTTTTGATTTTTATATAAATTGTAAATCATTTTGTAGTAAATATGATATATAGTTATTCTTTTGCTTATGAAATTAACATGTAAAGGTCATAGCATTGCATGTTGATGACTACTAGAACTAATATCTAGCAATTGAGATGGTTAACTAATGGATGGATTAATTTTATTTAATTCATGATTAAAATAAAGTAATAAAATTGGTTATAAGTAAGGGTATTATAAAGTAGCCATAGTTTCCATGATCTACATTTTGAACCTTCAAAAGACATCATCTAGTATCTGATCTAGAGTATCTATTAAGTTCCTCTTTGGTCACTGGTGTTTTTTCTTGTCTTGTTCATCAACCATCTCTTCCCATTCTAAGATTTAAGAAACTTCAACTTAATGTAGCTTATTTCTTTATGAGCCACCTAATGACACTTCTTTTACAACTCGATTTCCATATCTAATATTTGCCTTCAACCTTAAAGGTAAATTGTGATGCATGTCACTATCTATTATCCCTATGCATGAGATAAGTCTTCTCTTTTCTAGGTGGTATTACTCAGGCGTCAATCGAGGATGGAAGAATTTGCATAGTGCATGGTTTTAAAGCGAAAGCATAATACTCCTTGCATAAAAGAATAGTACTGTTGGGGAATTCTTAGGATCAAGAACATATAAATTTCATTTCCATAAAAAATTAACTACATATTCCTATTTATAGGCTTACAATTAAATCATAAATTTAGGCCACTAACCCACTAATTCTACTAAATGACTAACCTATAACTTCATTAATCCACTAACTACACTAATTAAATAACTATTAACAAAAATATTGTAAATATGTTAAAATAAAATTCATTAATTTAGTCACTACAAAAAAATTAATGATTTTGAATCAATTCTCCAACATGCTCCATTGATTCAAAATCGTACATGTTTAATATTTTGTTGAAGCATTTCTCTCCAAAGTAGATTTCATTTCAATTTGTATTTTGAAGCACTTATCTTCAAACTTCAATTCTTAATGCACTTTCTCATCAAACTTCAATTTGTGATGTACTTTCTCATCAAACTTCAATTTTTGATATGCCTTCTCATCAATTTTCTGCCATTAAATTTTCCTTTTGGAGCACTTGTCTCCAACTATCAAAAAAGAGATTCTTCCTCTTATGTTATATTTGCTTAATCATTTGCCAACCTGCAAAATTTTTTAATATGACCAAATTTCTTACAATTGAAACATTGTAGTTTACCTTTATACCATAGTTCTTTTAATCATGGTTGTTTTTCTTGCACACACTGCATGGTGGAAAGTTTCCTTTTTGGAATCTTGATGAAACCTTATGTGTTATTTTGGCAATGGAAGCTCCCTCCATTTGCTTTTCATCTCTAATAGTTATTCTTTGCTCCACAGCTTGCAATACATTAATTAATTCTGCAATTGTTACTTTTGAATCAAACCTCTTTTGGAGTCTCACATGCCATGATATTGGTGAAAATTACTTTAGAAATTGAAGAGTACAAACAAGTTTTTGCTTTGAACCACTTGACTTTTTCTTTATTGTGACTCTTAATTTGAGCTGAAGTTGGATGCGCTGGCAATGGGGGAACTTCATTGTCGTTCTTAACGACATCTTATAAATCAAATGACTGTAAATAAGTTTGAATTTCATAACCCATAATTGATAATTTTCTCCAGTGAAAATGGGAGGTAAAGTTAAAGAACGAGTGTTTGAAGCCATTTCAATATGGATACTTGCTTGTTTTCTCTCAATTTTTCTTACAAATCCATGGTCAATAATGGCTTTGATACCACAGTTGGGAAATTCTTAAGATCAAGAATATTCGTTTCATTTCCATCAAAAATTAATTACATATGCCTATTTATAGTCTTACAATTAAATCATAAATTTAGGCTATTAACCCACTAATTCCATTAAATAACTAACTAACTAACTTATAACTTCATTAATCCACTAACACCATTAACTACACTAATTAAATAACAATTAACAAAAATATTTCAAATATATTAAAATAAAATTCACTAATTTACTAACTACATAAAAAATAATGATTTTGAATCAAGGGATCAACAAATGCATCGTTGATCCCAAATTTTTGTGGGCATTTGAGCATAATAAAATACAAGAAATTTTGAATCATATTTTAATATGTTCAATTACTACTCACAATCGGAACACAAGTACCATTCAAAATGCCATTTTTTTTGTGGCTATACAATCGAATGAAAGTTTTTGTGGCTCACTACAAGGGTTGCGGTATAGCTGTAAAGGTCATTGTGGTTGGAATGCATCCTTCCCAAGGGGTCTTTTTAATCATGGATGACTTGTTAGTTCATCATTTTTTATACTTTTAGCTACGTGGGCAGTAGTAGTTATTATCATATTTCTAATAATTTTCCAAATTTTATGAAAATGGATTCATGCTTCGGAACACCACCAAAGGTAAAAAGTAAGGGTGAGGAAAAAATGAATTTTTAGTTAACTGAAAAATTAGGGGTGAGCAAAAAAAAACCGAAATTTTGATTAACTGAAAAATTGATTCGAAATCAAATTGATTTTTAGGTTAATCAAACTGAAAATTTAAATTTACAGTTTTTACTTTTAAAAACCGACGGTTAACCATTGACTAATGATTAACTGATTCATATATATTTTATAAATTATATTTTAAATTTTACACTTATTTTTTTATAATTTATAAATATTATGATATATAACTTTTTAAAATATTATTATAATACAAATTTTTAGTAAATAAATATTAAAATTATCTTACTATTATATTTGCTTAATTAGCACTCCGTTATTAGTTTCATATTGAATATATTTAATTCTTATAATTAATTATAAAAATTTTATTTTTATTTTGATTATTTTAATGGATATTGTATTTAATTTGTATTTTTCATTTCTAAAGTATTTTTAACTATTAAAAATAATATTCCAAATTGCATAATTTATTAAATTTATATGTTAAAATTTTTTAATGGTTAACTGATAAATCGATAAAAGCGAAACCGATATAGCAATTAATCAAAATTAATGGACTGGTTAATAGAATTATTAATGGACTAATTAACCGGTCAATGCTCACTCCTATGAAAAATCTATCATAAATCGAATTAACAATCAGATTAATCAAATCGATAATTTAGACTTATGGTTTCTATTTTTGAAGCGGATGGTTAAATCGTTAGTCAACAGTTAATCGATTTATATACATTTTATATTTTAAAATTTACACTTAAAATTTTTTATATTTTTGTATTTTATTAATATTATGATATTTGACTTTTTGAAATATTATTATAATATATATTTTTGTAAATAAACATTGTAATTACCCTTTTATTACAATAATTTATTCATTATGGGCTCTTTATTGTTAGTTTCATGTTGAATGTATTCAATTTTTACAATTAATTATGAAATTTTTTTTTCTTTTGATTTTTTATTGGATATTATGTTTGATTTGTATTTTTTTCAAACATATAAAATAACATTAAAATTTGTATAATTTATCAAACTTATATGTTAATTTTTGTGGTTAACCAAAAACTAACTGACTAAATAAAAGTGAAATTGATATAGTGGCTAAGCAAATGAAATAGTTAACAAAATTGTTAATAAACTGATTAATTGGTCTATACTCACTCCTAGTAAAAGAGACACAATGATAAGTCAGAAAATGATAAATACTAGGGACAACATCCAATAGAAAAAAAATAAATGATTTTAATGTCGGATTAAAATGCATATGTAATTATCATAACATAGCAACGAATTTTTAATTTATTGCTAAAAATATTTACAGAAAGAAAAATAGTAAATATAGAGACAGAAATATTTCCGTTGTTAACTTTAGGGTCAGAATTTGCAACAGAATCCTAAACTAATTATTCTCTATTTATAATTTAGTAATGGATTTAGTAATGTTGTAATATTTATATGATTAGTGCAGCAGTTGAATTAGTGGGATCAATATGTATATAATTCTAAGCTTATTAATGTGTATTATATATGATAAAAGAAATTGATCTACCTTGAGAAATAAAATACTAAAAAGAATTCAGCAATCAATAAAATGAATTGTAATACCACGATTAAACGCAATGTCTAATTATGCATACACATTTGACTAAATGATATAAACATGCGTACACTACAAGCATACTTGTACTCGCTGCTCATAACATAAGTGGAATCCAAAATATATATCAACTCAATATAAACAAAAAAAGAACAAAGGAAAACAAATTATAGAATCTCTCGGGTCTAGGGATGATCGCGGGGCGGGGAGGCACTGTCCCGAGCAAGGGCGGGGACCGATAGTATTTCGGAGAAAAAATTTCTCGCGAAAATTCCCATCTCCGCATAAAAAATATTTTTATTTTTAAAAAAAATTTAATTATAACTAAAATATAATATTTAATAATTAATTATAATTGAAATATAATATTTAATAATTAAAAATATAAATTCATTTACAAATCAAACTAATATAAATTTTAACAATTGATAAAACTAAAATTAAATATAATTTAAAACTTAATTATATAAATATAATTAAATTTAGTAATAAAATTTCGGGGGGAGGAAAATTTCGGAGCAAGGACCACAATTTCCATCTCCGTCCCAAATTCTAAGTCGGGGAATAATTTTTTCTCATCCCCTTTCGCACATGAGAATTTTTCGAAGATTTTCTGCCCCATTAAAAGCGGTTCCCCACCAGGGACGGGAATTTCCCGTCCCGTGATCATCCCTACTTTGGTCCCATGGAGATCTACCCATTTACTCTATTTATTTTTGCTGCAGGATTTCTCGTTTAGTCGCTTGTACAATAAAAGCACACGCACAATTGGAAAATAAATAAATAAATAAATTCACGCATACGCAAGCATGAACTTCACAGCAAACTCTATATATATGTGGATGCATGGTAACCGTTCTCATTTTAAATGGACTAAAAAATTTTACTATTTCTTCATGGAAAACGGTATTTTACTAAAAAAAGGTTTCCTTCTAGAGCCACATGTGAACAACAAATTTGTCAACTTGATACAGTGAAATAAATTTGAATTATTCATAATTTCAATACTTCTAAATCATTCAATTGTTGAATCAAGTTATTTTGGAAACCAGGTCAATTATTTTTTTAATCTAATTATATGATTGTAAATGTTAGTTAAAGTGAATCACTCATTTACTAATTAATAATAGATTTCTTACCAGACACTGCACAAGAACATTCGACATATATATAAATGTCTATCTTTTTACCAATCACTTAAATAAAGACAAATAAAATAATCAAGATCAATTACTTAAATAAAGACAAATAAAATAATCAAGATGGGCGTTGCTTATACTCAAATTTGTTTTGAACTTAGATTTTTTTTTTTATCAAATGTACTTGAATATAATTAAGCTAGTATATATCTTACGTTAAATTGGGATTAATATCACCCACATGACCATTGAATTTATGCCTAATAGGGCAAAAGTAACTAAATAATTTTTTTATGTCAAAATTATCACTAAACTTTATACTATTTTATACAAAAGTTATGATGACCGATTTTTAGTGAAAACCATCGTATGAATGTTGACGTGGCATGCCACACTATCTACTTGTGCACATGTGGTATGCCACATCATCAGCTGATGTCAGTTATTTGTGCACACATGGCATGTCGCATTAGCTACTCTTGCACATGTGGCATGCTACGTCAGCTTACTTGTGTACATGTGGTGTCCAGGTCAATACTCTGGCATTAGTCTTTACCAGAAACATGTTATGATAACTTTTGCGCAAAATAGTACTAAATTCAGTGACAATTTTGACACAAAAAATTATTTAGTTACTTTTACGCTATTAGGTGTAAGTTTAGTGACCGTGTGTAAAATTAACGCATTAAATTTTGCTACCTAATTCATGATTATGTTATAAATTTTGGTTTAAAATTATTCTGTAAGAGGATATATTATAGACCTATCAAATGGGTCGAATTGGACATGTTCAAGTCAGGTCAGTCTTGGTTCAATTTCGAGTTAGATTGGATTGGATGGATCCTAAAGTCAAATCCATAATCATTTACTCCATCATAAATAATTTTTAAATTGTTGATTTTAATTTTATTTTTATTTTTTATTTTTCTTGAATATCCATTATATATTTAAAAAAAAAACTAGATTCTGAAACTATAAAAATAATTATGAACAAAAAAATTTTATTTAGTCAAAAGCATATGAATGAAAAAGGAAAAATATTATTAGCATCAATACTAAAAATAATTCTTTATACATGCATATTAGGCATGTATGTATGCATAAATACATACATATATTTATCTATTTATGTATATATACATGTAACCGCACATACAAAGATGCATACATATATTTATATATGTATGTATACAGGTACATATACATGCATACATATCATTTCCTTATCGGGTTTAATAGCTGAGACCCAAAACCTAGTTAGGTTGTGAACCGCCTTTAAAGCCCATTGAATGTCCGATCTGCATTAATGACTTGATCAACAAATGGTGCCAAATTGATCCAGTTGGATAATACTTCCATGCTAAAATAACATCAAATGTCAAATCAATGGGCAATATTCCAGCTGAAGACCTTATCTTGTTGCTCATAGATCTAATCCTGTTGCAAGCGGACCTAACTTTGAGATTATTAGGAGAACCATGATTAGCACTCAATTACAACCATTTCAATATGAAACCAAGGACTTTATAAATACCTTTTCAACCTTACAAGTAAAGGACTTTTTGACAACCTTTTGTGTCTTTCTCTTTCTAACTTAAGTTTCGAAGTGTTGATACCTGTAAGCCAGGGATAATAGTCTTTTCTTGTGTTTACAGGTGTCGAATCGGCCCTCATCTCTATCTCATTTTGATATTTTCAAAATTATCATTTGGTACTTTCGTTGAGAGACCACAATGGGGATCCACTGAGACAATCTTAACCCTCTAAGCACTTCAAAGGAGGATGATGAATCAAATCCACTATCCACATAAAGAAAACCCTAGAGAACCTTCTATTAGTGTTTGATGAAGAAGGTGTTTTTGATGAAGTCGGCTAGCTGGACGATGAAACCCCAATAATGATCAAAGGTTTGAAAGTAATGATGAAAGGTTTTAGCCATAAGCTACATGATAAGATTATGCATTCACTCAAGAGAGATAAAAGGCCATAAGATCCTACCAGAGGGGAGAAAATATGTCAAGACCATGAGCCAAAGGAATTGAAATAAATAAAGGTGAAAATTATTCTGTTACTTGCTCGAACTTAAACTCCCATTCTTACAAGGGAAAGATTCAAAGAGATAAGGATGCCTCAATACACCAGAAAATCGAATTCAAAATGCCATATTTTGGAAAATGTCACTTAAATTCAAATCTACTCCTTTGATGATAGAATCATTTGTGGAGTTTTTCCCACAACACTAGCTAGAGATGTTTTACACTGGTTCGAAAGTCTCCCCCTTAAGATCGATGTCCTCTTTCAAACAAATCTAAGATTTGGTTACCACAAGATATGTAGTCCAAGTTAAGACATGTAAAACTACCATCTCTACAACCTAATGCAAAAGCCTAGTGAAAGTTTATGAGACTATGTTGACAGATTTTAGACATTGGCATTTGTAATTAAAAACCTATAACTTGAGTTCGCCATTATAGCCTTAGGTAGGAGTGTGAGGAACCCTCCGTTAATTCAATCATTGACCATAAAGCCTCCGATCAATTTCACTGATATGATGGATAGAGCAAATAAGTTCATTTAGTATGATGATGCATTGAGGGCATATCTAAAACAACTAGACCATTTCATCCAACATAAAGCCATCAAGTGGGGAAGCCAGCTTCCTAAAAGCTCATAAAGGGCTAGTGGACCTATGAATGTTGGAAAATGAAAGGAATTTAAACATGGAAGATTCAATTGCCATACAAAAATTCCTAGATTATTAATCCTGTTTAGTTTAGATTGTAAGTATAAAAGAATTTAAGAAAATAAATGTAGTTGCAATTTCTAGGTTTGCAATGAAGCAAACTTCCTAAGCTAGTCTCCTCCCAACTGGTGGAAAGAGGAGTTATCGATTTTAGATGTAGGATTTCTATAGAAAATCATTTCTACCATGAACTAAAGAGGTGTAAAAGCACTAACATTTAAAATATTATATATATATATATATATATATATATATATATATATATATATATATATATATATATATATATATATATATATTAAGAGGACAGTAGTAAAAAGATTTAAAAGACAACAAAATAGTATATCTAGATCTACTCTTCCACCATCAAACTTTGGTAACAGCAAAATTGCCACCTCCGTCTCATCCTCATCCTCATTAAAATTTCGACAAAGGCAAGTCAAAAAAGAGAGGCAGAAGTAAAGATCAAGAGAGAGAGATCGATAAAGAAAGAGAAATCTGAAAGCAAGAGAGAGATAGAAAAACCTAAGGAGAGATTGAAAGGGAGAGATATGAAAGCAAGAGAGAGAGAGAGGGGGAGGAGGGAGAATCAGAGGGAGAGATCGAGAAGCAAGAGAGAGAAATGTGAAAGTAAGAAAGAGAGGGTTCAAATGTAAAATGAAAAAAAAAACCCTTATATATGAAATTTCAGTCGAGTCAGGTTAAGGAAGGTTTTAAACTGACCCAACCCAAACAATATCAAATCTCATCACCCGAACCAACCCTAAAAACCCTACCCAAATGTCTTGGGTCGGATAAGGTCATTCGGGCTTGTCGAATCAAGTTTTGCACAATTCTAATTCTGGCAATATAATCAATTTCATGGGTTATGAAGATTCAGTCCTCAAAACCCATCAAAAGGAGCTTTTGCAATCCATAGTCTCTATCTTACCTACAGAAAGAGCTAGTTTTTCGATCAATTTTCTCTGTTGTCTTCTCCAATCAATGATCTTTCTCAAGGCTTCCAATTCCTGTAAGAGCTAGCTTGAGAAAATGATATCAACTATTTTGAAGCATGTGATAGTGGATGATCTTCTAATCATGTCGTTCACTTGTGATGAGAAGAGGGTTTTTTATGTGGTTCTAAAGTATGCTTTTCTATATCATGTCTAAAGCTTCCTATACTAGACTATTATTAGATGTTTCTTCTCGGGCTAAGGTTAGGAAACTAGAAGTCCTTGCTCTTCTAGATGGCCGGAATGGAATGATGATGCTAGGGCTGCTAGTAGATTTAAGGTACCGGCCATTAGTGCTTAATGTCCTTCCCAAAGGTCTTGTGCCTCCCTCTAGGACGTGGGCCATTTTTGAAAGGTGAAATTTCAAAAATTGCAGTTATGAATGAAATAATTTAAAAGTTGATATTTAAAAAAGGTAAAAAGCGCATGAGTGTATTAACGAAATTTTTTTATTTTTTTGTGGTATTTATATAAAAACCCCTTATTTATTTTGATTGCTTTTATGAGTTTTAGTAGATTGTTAGGCTTGTTACATATTATAGTGGCCTTAAGCCTTTCTAAATTCTAGTGTCCGTTATGATCTTAGGTGGGTTGTTACAATTAATTATTTGTATCCATATTATTTATGAATGGATTAAATAAATAAATTTAATAAATAATCAGATATTGTTTAAAAAATATACAAATACATAAATATTATAATATATATTGGAGGTTTCTTTGATAGGACTTTAGAACAAAATTTCATTTTGATAATTTTTTTTTCAAGTCATCCATGAAAATATTGACTATATTATAATTATTTATTTAAAGATAATTTTATCAATAATATAAAAAAAATGAAGAACATTTTTGTCCAAAATAATCTTTACCAACTTACTACTTTTATATATAATAGTTGATATTTAATTATTTAACTCTTTTGATAATTAATCTCTCGATATCCGATCCGATTTATTTGAAAACTATATATTATAATCAATCCCAAAATAGAAGAGTTCTAACATAAACCTAACTCATGGATTTCGAATTGTATCAACATAATTTAGTTCATTATATTTGTTAATGGTTTTCTTCTATTTCAAATTCTTAATTTGACTATTTTTATTTTTTTTTGGCACAAAATGGTAGGCAAGACCCACAAGAACAAACAATTATCTTAAATAAGAAACAGCTAACAAATTATGAACCAACCAAGAACCCATGGACGCAGAGATAATGGTACCGTGCCTAATGGAAGGGGAACGGTTTTAGGTCAACTTGATTTCTTTTTTTTATTTATTTTTTTTAAAGGAAAAAAAAAGTCCTTCAATGAATAATTAATTTATAAATGGCAGCTGATTAGACGAAGCAATTAATTAAGATCAAGTTGAAGACCGTCAGTAGTTAAATTGAAAGTGGAATTAAGATGTCATTTTGGTTTTCTTTTCATGTGGGACCATTTGCTTACAAATTAGGTTTTTGTTTTGTTTTTAACTACAAATTCAACTAATTAACATCGCAAATATCGCTTAAAGTCATTGCATTCATGTTCAACCTTTTCCTCAATATATATATATATAATGGAGTGAAATTAAATCAATGGAAAAACAAATATTAGCAATATGAAAATGATGTAATTTTATTAATAGTTCGGTCAATTCGATTGTAGTGGTTTATGGATATTGAAAACCGAATTTTTATTTCAAAACGAAACAAAATATATTAAATTACTTTTGGTTCAGTCTAATATGATCCAATTTTTTTAATGCTAATTGTGACCCTAAATCCAATTTATATCTGACCGGAAAAAAAAATTATCCAATCCAAAAATAAAGATTAAAAAATTCCAAAACTGAAAAAACCGATCCAAAATGACTTGAATCCGCCCGATACTATCTGATAGCCAGGCTACTAGCCATGTACATTGTGGATAATAATTTGCAATTTTTGCTTACGTTTATTTTGACTGTCTATCTACAATTAACAAATCTTGTATTCCCTTCATTCACAAATGAATATTCATTTTTGTTTTTGTACAAAAATTAACTCATTTATTACCCTATATTTTTTATTAATTTACTCTTCTTAAAAAGAGACAATTAACTATTAGTTGTATTTTGAAAATTAAACTAATATTTATTATATATATGGCATATTTGAAAAATCATATTTAAATATGCCACATATTTGGAAAATATAATTTATTTGTGAATAAAAAAATAGAAAAATAGACACTTATCTATGAATATATAGAGTAAGAATATATATATATATATATATATATAGACAAACAAAGAATGAATATTGAGCGAGTCCATAATAGGACATGCTTTAAATACTTTTGTTTTTGTTAAAGAAGGTGAACACAGTTCACAGAAACAACGAACTAGCAAACATTAAAAAATGCCAACAAAATCATGATGAAGCCAACTATGAATTCCATGAGGAGTAGAATGTAAGATGTGATACCCACGGATGAAACCCATAAGCTAGATGCAATAAAACATCCACTACAAAATTAGCTCTCCTGTAAATATGAATAAAAGAGATAGCTAAGAACTCCGTAAAATCCCGACTAATGAGATCTATAACTAAAAAACAGCAAGAGCTAGTAGAGCAATTTCCACAAATCATGTCCACTACCACCTTATTATCACACTCAATAATAATTTGGGAGCCAACATTCACATATATTTTTTTAAAATTATATAACTTGAATTTTATGAAAAATAATAGGCTTAATAAATATACTAGGAGCTATACTTGATTTCATAAGTCATTTAAACATGAAAACTTTAACAATGACCTATTCAACACATGTACTTGTCAATTTGATAAAGGGCAAAGGTGTAATTGACCCTGTAAAATTTGTTAAAAAAAAATGTAATTAACTGCATAATATTTTATTTTGGTGCGACGTCCTCTCTTGAAAGTTTCAAATTGGAGCAATGTCATCCTAAAAGTGACGGTCCATTATTTTGATTATTTTTCATCAGTTGACCGCTGATGTGGCGCTCTCAAATAATACGTGGCACTTCAGCAATAAACATATAGGACTTGACTTGGCAGAAATGGTACACGTCAGCTGACACACGTTTGTCATGTGCATTGCATGTGAAAAAATAAGGTAAAAAATTTTTTTTACCCATTTGATTTAACCTTCTTTCTCTATCTATCAAAGCCTTCAATTCTTTCTCCTTCCCCCATCATGATCTCACCTCGCCAAAGAAGCTAACCATTTCAAATGCTGATTATGGCCTCACCAGAGTACATAATCATTTGATTTTTGATTGGAGCTCACCGAGAACCTAACCCCTTGAAAGCCTAACACAAGGCAAATGAACTTTGAATTACAAATTAGTGTAGACTAAAAGTGGAAATGAAACTGAGACTGGATGTCGATTGATAATTCTAGCGATTGGGAGAACTTGTTCGAGTAAGTTAGCTTTCATAGGTTGAGTGATTTTATTTGTGGATTATTTTAGGGTTAATATTTTTAATAAATTGTAAATGTGTTATATTTGGGGTAATGGTGAAGGGTTTTATGCATTTTTTGAGTAATTGATGCAAAGCAAAAAAGGAGATAGTGAATGAGGTGGTGGATTTAGCTTGGATTCTTATAAAACACACTATTTAGGGTTTCACACAATTTTTATTTATTTAATTTTTTTGTGGTCCTTGTTTTGACACTGCATGTGACTTTATTCCCTTTCCATTATGTTGATATATGTACCTAAAGTGATGGATAATCTGTGTAAAATGAAAAAAGGCTACGTATTGTATTTCTTTATTACAATTTTGTATTGATTATGTTAATTTATTTTTCTTTTCCTTTTGAATTTCTTGTAGGGTAAGATAAAGAGGCACTATTAATTTATGTTTCAGTTGGGATGGTAGATGGAATTTTGGTAAACAATGTAGTACAAGGATGGGAAAAAACATATTTTTAATGGTTTTGGCCCATATCTTATTAGCTATAAGGATATTTATGATGAACTTACTGGTCAATTTGTTGTCAGGGATCTTATTTATTTGGTCTATGCTGAATCAGGAGAACTAGATGAAGGATTTTTTTTATTTTTGATGGAGATGCTAATGTCTATAGGTTATTAAGGTGTTTAGGCCCTTTAAACATGGATGTTTATTTCCCATAACACACTATAACCTAATTATATTCCCACAAAGTTTGCAAAATAAAATTGGGATAAAGAGAGATGTGTCTAATGGGGATGGACTAGAAAATGTAGATGGGTCAAAGCTATTAATGTGGTTGAATTTAGGGATCTAGGTGATAAGGATGAGGCAGTGTGAATATCTAGCCAGGTAGCCAGCAATTTCTTTACTGCATAGAGTTAGCCAACAAGTGGTAAGGAGGATAACTTAGGAGGAAATCAGGGTGAGAAGATGTTGGGTTTCAAAAAATAAATTTAAAAAAAATCGCAATGAAAAGAAACCCATAAGGATCCATGTGATCCAATTGACTCAATAGAAGAGAAGTGTAACAATTACCAACCTCTCGAAGCGCAGATAAATCAAATTTATAGGTGCAGCCTCACACGAAATGACACCCTCTATAGGTATCCACACACGAATGCGATGAACAGAATCACCCGGGATACTAACTCCCTTCCTTGGAGGCTAGGGTTTATTTTCTCTCTTTCTGAAATTTATAGAAGAAAAATGAAATTTTTTCTCACCCAAATTGACGGCTGGCACTTAATATATTATGCTTAATTAGGGTTGAACTATACATATCACTATATATATATATATATATATATATAACCTAAAACTAATTTAGAGAGAAAAAATTTCGAGCCTATATTTCCAAGTAAAATAAGAAATACTTTATTTTTTTATTTAAAATAAGAATTATAATATTAATCTTAATTAATATTTTTTTATTTCAAATTTTAATTTGTTATAAAATAAAATTCGAAATACCCGAATTAACATTTAGTTTATTCATCACATTCTATGTATGTGACCTAATAGGTTCATATTATATTGGCAGTGGGCCTCAATCCCATCATAGGCCCACAAGGCGTAAGTGGCCTCTAGCAAGATATTATGACTATCCAAATAATATGAATATCGATAATTTGATTTTAACATAATAGAACATGTTATAGTCCCTTTTTCACACGATATCTTGTTTGAACATAAGCCATAGTCTATGTGAAACTTATATAGTCTAAACATATAATTTTTCGATCACTAAGTAAATTGATAATATCAAATGATATTGATTGCTCCATCAATGCATTTGAGCACGACCATGCATTTCTCAGTCTTACTTATCAAGGGGCCCAACAGATATATCTCCATAAGAGAGGGACAAATTCCTTCTTGATTATTCACCATCCTCTACATGATTCTTATCATGTCCAATCATAACCTTTATGATTATCCTATTAGAGATAATGTTTGATTATATTAAAATATAACGTTTATCATGTAGGATACTATGATAATCTCAGATCTAAGGATCGATAACATAACTATTATGAGATCACTATGACATTAACCCATGTAATATCTCATATAGAGTCTATCCAGTACTCTGTTCTCTAACAAGTACTTATAAGTTTAGTTTATATCACCATAAATAATCATCCTATGATTATCAATCAAACTTATTCTAGTCTTTATTTATTATTATTCATTTAATGATAAATGACTAGGAATAGTCAAAATAACATTAGATTGTTAGTTACAAGTATTATTATAATGTAACATACCAACAATATAATAGTATGAAAAAAAACCCAATTTTATATAATGAAATGTGACATTACATAAAGGACCAAATATTTGGCCTATAACATATCCATTAATAAAAGAAGTATAGCAATGGTAGTGGTGATGAAAGTGAGAGTGGTGATGGAAGTGAAAGTTGTGTTAAAAGTGAGCATGAGATTGAAGAAACCGATAGTGACCATTAGGACATGAAAGTGAATCTATAAAAGATTTAGGTGATATAGTTATTGAGAGAGAAGCAACTTGCAAACCGCAAAGAAAAGAGTGAAGTATGGTCTTAAAAAGGGGAAAGCTTATTTTATGAAAAGGATGACATTTCAAAATGCAAAAGTCATCAGGAATGCTTTTGTTGGATATGTTGTGACTAGTACTAAGGATTTTAAGATGATAAAAAATGAACCTGATAAGGTTAAGGTTAAATATATAAATGAGAAATACCCCTTTCTTTTTATGCAACAAAAAAGAAAGGGAAACCTACTTTGAAGATAAAAACTATGTGCATGTAACATAGATGTTATAAGATATTTAAAAATTCTAAAGTTACTATAAGGTGAATTGTTGAACAGTGGAGAGAGAAAATTTAGGAGAATCTAGAAACAAGGGTCAAAAAGATGCAAACTGAAGTTAAGAAAGAGTTTATAGTGCATGTGTCAATTGACAAGTGCAAGAGAGGTAAAAGAATGATACTAAATGAAATGCAAGAGGGTTATAAGGATGATTTTGCCATCCTTAAAGCTTATGCAAATGAGTCAATGGTGACAAATTTGAGCAACAATATCAATATTAAGCTATTAAAGCATGCTTTAGAAGAAAGCAAGAGATTTTTAAGAGAATATTTGTCTATTTTAATGCATGCAAAAGGTTGGGTGAAAGGCTGGATGTAAGCCAATAATAAGCCTTGATGGTTGCTTTCTAAAAACTAAAGTGAAAGGCATGCTTATAACTGTAATAGATACGGATGCAATGAATCAAATGTACCCTATTGTTGCTATTGTTAGTAAAGAGAACAAGCATAATTAGATTTGGTTCTTACAAAAGTTGGAAAAAAAGCTAGATGTTTTAAAAGGATTTAGTTTCACTATAATGCATGACATGTAGAAGGTAATTCCTTATATTTCATTTAATTTTTATGAGTTTCAATACTAAGATAGCATGCTAAAAATATGAGTAATGCCTATTGTTTCTTATGTTTGTTTGCACCAATTGGTTAGTTTTTTCTTATTTTATATGCTAGGATACTGTATCCTAATATTTTTAGAAATCTTTAGTTTTTTTTTATAATAATGATAAAGTTCCAAAAGCAAAAAAAAAATTACCTACTTGCATTAGATATAAATTGCAACATAGAATCTTTCAATATGATAGAGATACATGTCCCATTCTATAAATAGATTCCTCTTAAAGGGAACCTTGACTGTTTGTGTTTTTTTTTATTAATAGTATACTTACATTATTTCATGTCAAATTTAGATAAGATTTAGACATTGCAAATCCCTTAGCTTATGTCAACCACAACAATTATAGTTAGAATCCACATATAGACAACAATTTCTTAAATTGTAAAAATATATCACAAACATGAATCAGGATTTCAATATTGAATTCAAAACAACACAAGCAGAAAACCCAATTAAAAGTATGGAATTAAAACTCACAACTAAACTTAATTGGTAAGCACTAATTTAACGGTTAATCAAGGAAACATGATGAATGTAACATACTAAATACTTGAGATGGAAAAGGCTAGAACTTAATAAGACTAAAACTCAATTGCCTATAAATATCCCCATAAGTATCCAATTAACAATTATACTACATTAAACTTAGTTCAAGTTATAAACAATTAAGAAGATAAAGTTGTTCAATAGCTACCAAACCTGTCTTAAAGATGAAGCTAAATAAGTGTTGCAAATTGACAAACTTCTACATATTGCCATCACCTGGACATTTAAGAAGAATTATTCATTTTACAAATTTAAGACTTTTTAAGTTTATTTCACATGTTTGTTTGCTAGAACTAGTAATACTTTTTTTTGGGAATTGGCAAGTTTTGTTTGTTGAATTTGATGAAAATATTATGTTTTTATAATGCTAAAATTATGTTTATTTGCTACAAAAATTATGATTGTTTGCTGAATTGGTTAACTTTTAATTGTTATGGTCTTACACCAACAATATTTTATGTCCTTCCTATGGTTAAGCATAGATTGTGTGCAAGCCACATATATGCCAATTGGAGTAAAAAGTGGAGGGGTGAAGAATTGTCAAAATGCTTCTAGATATGTGATTTAAGCACATTTGAGGAGGAATGTAATGATAAATTAAATGTTATGGGTGAAATCAGCAAAAAAGTAGCAAGTGATGTTTCTTATTCTCCGCAAACATGGTGCAAAGCTTATTTCAACAGTAGAAGTAAGTGTGCAATGGTTGACAACATCTCAAAGATATCCAATTTTTGGATTGTTTCAACCAAGTTTAAACTTATTATTCAAATCATTGATAAGATTAAGATTAAAATAATGAAATTGTTGAAGGAGAATGAGAAAGAGTTAAAAAAAGTGGATCAATGCATATAATCTAGAATGTATGGAACTTTATGAAGACTGGATAGATAGGTTAACTATAATGGATCAAGGGGTTATGAAGTCAATAAAGGTAATGATAGGTATTGTGTTATTTTGGAAATAAGCAATGTACCTGTAGGGCTCGGGATTTAACTAGTATTATATGCCCCCATGCCATAGCTATCTATTACCATAAGGGAGAATATCCAATTAATCACATCTCATACTCCTATCACAAGTACAATCATGCTGTAACACCTCACTCTCTAACCTATACAGGTCATACTATAATACATATTCTCTTAAAAGTCTAAAAAAATTATCTGTAATAGTGTTTTCTTTAGTTATGCCATTCACTTAAATGAAGCTATTTGATTAGCCTTTTTGGGTGTTACTCATATCGTGTACTATTTTAGTTCACGCATAAAGTTTCTTATACATTGTTACATTGAAATTCTAATGTGTATACAAGCCTAGTACATATTTACAATAGTTTATTTATATAACTTTAACATGGTTACATAATTATGTAGACATTACTAAAAAACATTATTATAAAGTTTAGACCTTCAAAACCAAAATTTCCTCGGATTCACTCCTTGCACCTGGACCTACCTGCATAAAAAAATTGTACTAAACTTACTAGTTTAGTGGGGAACCAGAGTATGAGGTCGACAGCTCACAGAAGCCGTTATTAACACACACACACACACATAAAGGAGCATGCAATTTGGTGTATATAAAATAATCTCATTTAAAAAAAATATGCTCATAGTGTTATAGAATATTGTGCAAGTAATACATTATCAAATTATACAATTGTCACAATTATATGTTTACACAATATATTTATTTCTAATCATCAACTTATGCTAATTAGCTTTTCTTATGAAACTATTATTGCCATTTTAAATCTAGACCATATATTGGTTCTACACATGTAATTAGTAAATTCAAAATAGCTATTAGAACGTGTTCCATAATTTAGTATACTTACTTATTTCATGTTTATTAATTTTAGGTAACACTAAGCACCTATGTGATTCCTATGTCTATATGCAAACTAAATTCATAGTTAAATCCTTGTAATTGTATACACGCGATTAAGCTAATAAAATAGGTCTATATGCACACATATAAAACTAACATATCTCATACCATGTGAATACCAATATTACAATCTCATGTATTTTATGCATTTTATTAATAGTTTTAATTTGTTATCATTATTATATTGTTCCTTGATTTCATTCATACAACTCTGGCTCATTAAACACTTTGGAATGATAACTTGCATTGAACTTATGAATTACACCAAATTTTACAAGTTGTAAGTTCATCTTGTAATGCAAGTCGGAGCCCACTCATTTTCGGATTAATTCTCGGAGGCTCGCTTTTAGGGTCCAAGATCGGATGAGGCTCACTACATCTCATAAACCGGTCATTTCACAATGAAAAGGGGTTAGGCCCAAATAATTGATGATGGTCAATTTATTAAGGCATCCAATGTGGGCTCAAAAAGGTAGATGTCATGAAGTTTCCATCCAACATAGCATTGGAAAATGATTCTCAACCTTTGATGCTCAAATAAAGATTGGTATTTGGGACATTACTTTTACTTGGCATCTTGGTTAGGTCTTTGTTTATAATTAGGTTTTTTATTTATTAATCCACTACCTCGCTTCTCACACGATGCATTAGGCAAAAGGTAAATAAATAAACATATCAAGCATATTGAAAAGCAGTAAAAGGCAATAAAATACAATAAAAGGAAAAAGGTACCAAAATGCCCACTATGTTATCTCAAAAGAGCTAAAAGGCCCCTGAACTTTTTTTTGAAGCAAAAATGCCCCTAAAGTTCTAAAATTGGTACTAAAATACCCTTTTGTCAACCTACAGTCAACTTTGAGTTAACGATGCTGACGTGGCATTGACACGTAGCAAAATATGCCATGTCAGCGTCATGTCTATTTTTAGTCAAAATATAATCTAAGGCATTTTAGCACCGCAAGAAAAACTTTAGGGGCATTTTAGCATATTGAACAAGACATTAAGGGCATTATAGTACCCTAATAAAAAAATTAAAAATCAATAGTTATTACATTAGATATTAATCAATATTTGTTAAATTAATTAATAAATACTCTTTACATAAATGTACGAATAAGAAAATAATTATAAATAAATTATATAGCTCAAAAATATTTATTAATTAATTTTATATTCAAATTATGGTGAACTGAAAATATTTAGATAATTAAATCATTTTAACCAAATATGATTTTTTTTATATTGTTCTGTTTATCATTGATTATTTTACAAATACAAAAATTAGTAGCAAGTATTAAATTTTCAATTGATATCAAATTATTGGCTCTTGTGACAATTTTTCTAAAGGGAAGGAGCAACACTTAAGAAAATTATCCTTCTTCTCTAAATTATATTAAACTAATGTTTTACCTATGCTAAAGTTTTTTCCCCGAAATATCCATGCTCAATTTCACTGTTTCTCAATTATTTCTTAATTTTACTACAAATTTCTCTATTATTTCTTAAATTTAGTGACTTTGATTCCAATTTTATTCACTAATTTAAATTTTACGAGGTGTATAAATTGGTTGTAAAGTGAAATAAATCTAAATTAATTTTTTAATAAAAAAATAGAAAAATGATGATTCTAATTTGAAATTTCAATATGTTGAATCGATTTTATAGCTAAAATAGTTCCAAAAAGATTAAGTACAGGTAATAAATATTTTAGAATTATATAATTTATTTATAAATATTTTATTATTAGTACATTTATGTAAAGAGTATTTATTAATTAATGTAATAAATATTAATTAATATCTTATGTAATAAATATTAATTTTTAATATTTTTATTAGGATATTATAATGCCCTTAATGTCTTGCTCAAAGTTACTAAAATGCCCTTAAAGTTTTTATTGCGGTGCTAAAATGTTCCTGATTATATTTTGATTAAAAATACACATGGTGTTGACATAGCATATTTTGCCGTGTGTCAATGCCACATCAGCACCGTTAACTCGAAGTTGATGGTAGGTTGACGGAATGGCATTTTAGTACCGATTTTAGAACATCAAAGGCATTTTTGCTGCAAAAAGAGTTTAGGGACATTTTAGCTCCTTTGAGATAACATGGAGGGCTTTTCATTACCTTTTCCCAAAATAAAATAAACTACTCAAATTATTCCATAAGTAAATCATCCAAAAGGAATAAAAAAGAATCATACATAAACTAGGCTTTTCATTGATTTTGGAAACATTGATTTCTTTATACATATTTACAAAAAGGGAGATTAAGAGTCATTATTGATTTTAAGAAAGCGTGAGATGAGTAATTCCAATTTTGGTGAAAATAAAACTCTTCTTTTATCATATAATTTTGGGATGAAAATTGGACATTGATTCATTTTATTAATAACAATATAAATTAATTAAATATAAAACCTTTAATGACTTTTTATCAATTATCATGCCAAAATTTCTTTTTTTATTAAACTATTACATCCAAAAAAATACATCCAAAATTAAATAAATAGAACAAAGCAACAAATAAAGCATAATAAGACAAGATAAAGTGAAATATAACTCAAATGCAATGAAAGGTAAAGGGATAGAAAAAGAACTAATTGAAAGATGACCTCCAAGGCAGGGTTACACTCCTAAAAAACTCTAAGAATGTATAAAAATATAATAACTCACAAAATACACAAACAAAGTAAACTAATTAGTACATTGAAAGTAATCAAATATTAAATTAACTAATTAATTAAAAAGAATAATCACAAAAGACATACTGGAATAAAAGAAAAATAGAATGCAAATCATGTTATAAAAAAGCAAAAATGAAGCTAAAATGCATCAAAACATTCAAAATGACTATATTAATAAAAAATGGCATGAAAAATATACTAAAAAGGGGTGAAAATAAGGCCACGGATGCCCCAAACAAGAGGACAAATGCTCAAGCCATAGCGAGAGATAGGATGAGGAGAAGACAACGTGACATCTTGTCTATTGTGCTGACAAACAACCATCTGTGATTTTTTTCCCGTATGTGACTTGAAAAATAAGCACAGAAGGCAGAAAATTCAACTCAAAATAAAAAAAAATAAATTCTAAACCCTAAACATAGATACCAAAACAATAGAACATACTAAATCTACTAAACAACAACAAAATGCAATTTAAATCATGCTAAGACAATTAAATCATGCAAAAATAGAAGATAAATTAAACAACTTTATCAAGCATTAAATAAAGAAGATAACCTCTAACATACCATCCTATAGGCTCATATTATTATCAAATGATCATGGCATCACTAGCACCATAAATAATGCAACAAATAACATAAGTATAACATTAAAGAGAAGGTCAAAACAATTAACTACATGATTATGTTATGAATCTAGAGAGAGAAAGAGCTTGAAGCCTAGAATATTACCCTTAGAATTTTCTTAATTATGTGAAACTAGAAGCAATGATCTCCACTCCAATCCTCGATTTACACATTTAAAAACAAAGAAAGGTTTATGTGTGTCTCTGTAAGTGATTGCATAGAGTCTTGATTTTAAGGGCAGAGATTTATTTTCACTCTCTCAAAAGCCTACTTTCCCTTTTCAAAAATGCCAACCTCCCTCCAAAAATGCCTAAACTTTTTTTTCTTATATGTTTGGAGAAGAATTGGAAATAACCTCCAATTTTAATTCTCTAAAAAAGAAAGGTTCAATCCCCTAAAATCATGAGCTGATCAAATCTCCAAAATCTCATCCTTATCAAAGATTTTCAAAACTAGAAAACATGAAAAACTAGAAATAACTCCACGGATGGGCGTCCATCATTAATAGACGGTTGTCTCTCACACAATTCCCTAGAATTTATAAAAATGCTCCTAATCTGACTAGAATCAAAGGAGGGACGGCCACAAACGACTGTCCCTCTATGACAAATGTCTATATGTTACTGCCAAAGGTCAAAAATCAAGGTTTTTGAAGTTCTTCTCAAAAACTCTTAAAAAATTAACTTGGAAAACCACAAAACTTTTTATGAAAATGTGGAAATCAAGATCAAAGCTTCGACTCCTTATCATCGGGTAATCCTGATCTAGGCTACCTTGAGTTACAGTGTCTATATATATATTGAATGCCTTTACACATAATAGGTAATCTAATTTATGAACTAAACATTAGTCACAACATCAATTACTAACATCAAGTATGCAACACAAAATTGTAAAGAATATCCATTCACAAACAACCTTCACATATTACACGTGTTCATATATAATTTGTGGTCTTAAGTACAGAAAGCATCATTTAATTATAGTTATAGTCACATACATGTGATGCCATAATACTATAAAACTACATGTGCAAATATATCTTCATCCAATTTTGTATTTTCCATTTACAATTCATGGATTCATATAAAAGTAATATTTAGATCAAGTTATAAAATTTCATATCATCATTGTCATATTGCTTATAATAATACTTTAATTATTTCTTGTAGTAAGCCTGCACCTTTTTAAGGATGTGGATAACGGGTGATACTATGTTACCCAAAGGTACAAATAAAGACACCCATAGGTATCGATCATACGGACCCAAACGTTGTTAAACATATGGATCGGTCTTGTAGACACAAATGGGGTCAGCTATGTGACTCAAATGGGATCAAAACTATGGATCCAAATGGGGTCGAGACTATGGTAGCTGCAATATGCCTTTATAGGCATGCCTATCTATCCACAACCTAAACATAGACGTAAGCAATTGTGATCGTTTACTTTTCTCATTTTCATATTTTCAATCGTGTAAATATTTAACTTAATCTTTCACATTTATGTAATTATATAAATATATAATTATGATCATAGGTTTATAATAAATATTTATATATTCATAACACGTAATTGCAAATTTATGTAAAAGGCCTAAAGCTCCTAATTTGCATATAAATACATTATATGTATACTTTGTCTATTATGCAATACATCACTAAGGTAATATATTTATACATACATATTCACATGACATACAATTCTAATAAATAAATATATGTATATGTATATGTATATGTATATGTATATGTATATGTATATGTATATGTATATGTATATGTATATGTATATGTATATGTATATGTATATGTATATAATTCAACTATATACATATTTTATGCATTCTTGTATTTTAATATGCCATCAATCAATCCAATCTCATCCTTATATAAGCATGTTATGTACTAACTAAAACTCAATCACTCTACTCAAATCAATTAACATATTAAAACACACCTAATTAAAGCCACATAGCAACTGTGTATACTCATAAATATTTATGCTATATGATTATAACCATTACATAGGTGTATTCATTTCCTTTTACACATACAATCATCTAATATTTATTTTATTCATACCTAACCTTAACATATATCTATCTATTACATGAATTTATTACCATAATATAATATATTTATACTCACTTTCATTTATGTAGTTCATTTATGTGTTCATATTTTCATTTCATTAGGGTTACATTCTTAATATTTGCACTAAATCCATTTTAAATACACAATGTACATTTCACATCTCCCAATTTCAATGTATCACCCACTGGTTCATGTATATTAAGTCATATTATAACCTTACATATGTGTTCATAAAGTTCTAGAAATGTTTGAGAAAGTCCGGGTAAAGTTCAGTAACATTTTAGGGTCTAAAAATCAAGTATGGACTAGAATAAGGGGGTTACCTAGCTGGATTAAAGTCAATTCAATCAGGTGAGTTATATGTTAACCAATCTAGAATGCATCAATATGACTGGATTGAAAACCAATCCAGTTAAGTTGACTTAAATACACAATTTTTCAGCAGACAACTTTTTTGGTTCAAATTGTGCAGGGATTTAAGTACAGAAAATGTGATTTTTAAGAAAAGTGATATTTTAGAAAATTAGTTCTCTATGTATCTAGTTTTCATATCATTAAAAATCATGCCATTTAAACTTTTAAATCTTGAGATATTCATAAAATAGTATAGACTATTTAAATAATAGGGCAACAACCATCACACAGATTCAAGCTAAAATTCAAAAACTTTAAAGGCATAATTAACTTTAGATTTTTATTATATGTCTATTTTATTATCCAATTTAAAACCCAATTTGGATGTCAAAAGGTCGAGATATGATCAAATTACTAAACCTAGTTCAAGTAAATCCTATGACAAAATTTTTTCGAATATGATAACATAGTGCAAATCAACTTACACATGCAAATTGCCACCAATTTAACACTAAATCATCAATTACACATCCATATCAATTTATATACCATATCAATATGCCAAATACCTACACAAGTAATTGAGTGAGTTCTCATACCTATTTTGGCCTCTTCCTTTCTCTACTCTACTTGTCTCTCCTTCCCTTTCCCTTTATTTCCTTCTTAACTATGAACACCATTGATTAAAAATATACATCAAATTTCTCATTCCAAAAATATATGTCTTCTTATATTAAAAGGAAGAGATGAAGAGATGAAGTGAAATCATTTAAACTTACCTTGATTTGCCTAAAGACTTAGCTTGATTTTTCCTTAAGCCCTTGATATAAAATTTAATGTGTGAAATGAGAGAGGAAATGAGTTAAAAAAATTGCTAAATTTCTATCCAAAGATGGCCGGCGCACTCCTACTCTCTCATATATACATGTTTTTTGTATATGTTCTAAAATAGATTTGTGGCCTCCTCTCATTGGTCCACTTGTTGGGCCAATGAAATTTTCATTTTGATCCTTAAGTTTTCTTTTTCTTTCAATTATATATATATATATATATATATTATTCTAACTCTATTTTCATTTTGGTACATGTTTCATACTTATTTGTTTATCCATGTGCACACTATCAAATCAAATTATCGATAAGCCCTCATCATTTAAGCTAATTCCTAATTTGTCCTTTTTATAAACTTTAACTTAACTTTTTATGTTTGCTTTTAATGCACTTGAGACATGTAAAAATGTGACTAGGGCATATATTATGGCCTTACACATGTTACAAATTACAAAAATAAAATACAACCAGTCAAGGGAATGAGATTCTAGAAAATACACAACTTTTAGCCAATTAAACCACCTCCTATTCCTAAAATGCCAGGAAGGCTAAGGAAAACAAGAAACAAAGACAAAAGGAGAATTAAATTTAAGCAAATAAATGAAGACACACCAGCAACACAAACTTTAACAAATAAAAGAAAAGTTCTAAAGATCCAAAAGCTATCTTGTAACACCCTCTATGCAATTCCAAGTCTGTGTTACTATATTAATTTCTACAACAATCAATTTACTATTTAGTTTGAGAAAAATTTCGGCAGCATGACAGCATAATATTCATGCTGCCTAAACCTGCAATATTCATATTACACTCCCAAATATCATTTCTCCAACTCCCAAACTTCAACAATCAACACAACACTTCAAAATGATTCATCATGCAATCAACTAAAAACATCTCTTCAAGCACACCAACCATAAATTTTACTAAGGTCATAAGTTATTACAAATAACTCCATAAGGTATTATGAAAATCTTGCAAAATATTTACAACCCAAAAGTAGCAAAAGTTCTCCTACTCTGTACATGCCACTACTGGCCCTCAGCATCGGCTGGCTACACCTGTTCCTATGCGTAGTCACAATAAACTACACGTTAAGCAACATAGTCGCTTAGTGGTGGATATATTTACATAAAATTTCACTTACTATATTCTAAGTATTTAAATCAATAAATTCATTCATAAATTAATAAACTTTCAGATTTCATAAATTTCAATTTTATTCTCCTTATGTCAAAATTTTATCCTATTTGGCTCAAAAATATTCTTTTATATCTAATTTCACAATTTCACCATTTTAAGTGAAAAATTTTAATTATACCCCTAAAGTTTGACTTTGTCAATTTGGATCCAATTTGACTTTCTCATTGACTTTTCTCCAATATAGCTAATTAACTCCAATTTTGACCCGGTCAATCTCCTTTGATTTTTATTTTCTTTAATTATATAAATTACATTTTGGTCCTTACAATTTTTTCTTAAGTGAAAGGATTACCGTTTGGTCCCTATAACTTTCCTTAATTACGATTTTACCCTTTTTAGTCAAATTACCCATCTTGACTACTTTAATCACATTTTTACCATAATTTAACCATTTTGGCCTTGATTAATGGTGTAATTATGTTTTTATCCCTATTAGATATATATACCTCATTTTTCACCTTGTTTCATTCTTATTCACATTTTTGATATTTTAAAGGCCGTAAATACCCTTTTTTTCGTAGTTTCATGTGAAATTACCATTTTGTTCCTAGTTGTAGATAATAGAAAACCCATGAATCGAATAAGCGGATGAACAAATCCAGTAAGTGGGAGCAACTATACCACTACGATACGATGTTACTCCCCAGTATATCAATATAATAAGCCGGCTAACAGTGCAATCTCACTCTTTCAGTACAGTAACAGTAGAGTGACAGTTAAAATAACAGTATAGTATACAGAAAATCGAGGGGTAGATGCCCCTACGGCTAGCCATACTATCCTAGGGTCTTGGGTTACTCACTGAGTACTAAGGGCATAATAAATTATAGCATTTTCTTACATCATATTATTTTTACATTGTTTTACATACCAAATATATTATGTTAACATTATCATAATTTCATTTCTATACATTCAAGCTCATTAATTATACATTTCACAATTTTACACACATTAACACAAAAATATAATTAAAACATGGCATTATATACATGTATACCATTCGGCCACTTAAGGGCCTCATACCTACACATTATTTTATCCTCCCCTTTTATGCCATACACATTTCTATATGCCTTTCAAGCATCATTATGGTGTAATACACTTAGTTTACCTTAAATTTCTTATGATTCACAAACTCCCACCATTATGTAAACATGTACATAATTAGGTACAAAATTTATTTTGCATTCTAATAAACTCCATTGTTTTTCCCATGCCTTAAATAGCTCAATTATGATTTAATACTTCATTAAACAACATTTATCATTTTAATGAATTAGGTTACCTAATTTGGCATCACTTGGTTCCACCACTTCCACTTGGTTTTGATCACTAATTTGAGTTTATAATAGTCTATTTCATCATTATATTAGGTTATATCAATTTATTTCACCAATTTTCCCAACCTTGTATAGTTACATAACACAAATTTCATGAAAATCTGCTAAAATAAGTGAAATTAAAGGTAGATTGTATCCACTAACCTCAACTAGGCTATTATCCACCGAATCTTCCTTTTCCTTCCTTTTTCCTCTTTGGTTTCTTTCTTCCTCT
Organism: Excoecaria agallocha; assembly: GCA_037975025.1. NCBI lineage: Eukaryota > Viridiplantae > Streptophyta > Magnoliopsida > Malpighiales > Euphorbiaceae > Excoecaria > Excoecaria agallocha. Next base: position 1,896,482 of record CM075809.1, read on the forward strand.
TTGGGCCAAATTTGCAAGGGAGAAAATCACATCATTAATGCATGTTTTTCAGCAATTTAAAATCACCACAATAATTTCCTAACCCAATTCTACATGTCTATAAAATTTTCCCTTCAAATTCCACCTAAAACTCAAGAAATCACAAAATCTTACCTTAGGATTTTTGCCTTAAATCCCTTATTTTTTTGCCTCCTTTTGATAAAAATCCTTTTACAGGTTAAAGAAAATGAATTTTTAAGCTTTAGGTTGCAATTAGGGCTTGTGATTTAATGAAATAAAGCTTGGGATGAAGAGAGGCAACAAAAGAGAGGGATTTGGATTTTGAAGAAAAAGAGGAGGAATTTGCTGAAATTCTAGGGTTTTTTTGTAGATTTTAATGAGCTATTATATGATTTCTTTGAGTGTATCAAATGAGGGGCCAAGATTCAATCACCTTCATTAGATCCAAGGGCCCTAATTTTTGTCACTTATTGGCCATACATCAAGCTAGGCTGATACTACTGGCCTAAGCTCACTCACACTTGATCATAACCTTATATTAATGTCTCATTTATCTTTTTAGGGTCAAATTTTCTGGTTTGACCCTTCAAATGACCCGATCTCGATTTTGTACCTTGAAATATGAATTTTCGTTCCCAATATCAGATTTTCCTAAAATTTTTCACCGAGTGTCCTTACATATTGAAGAATGTGTGGTTAAAATTTCAGCCCATTCTAACATTTTCTCAGTATATTTCTGGCCTCGGCAGCTTGCTTAGTCGGATCAAAACCTAAAATTTCAGAATTGTCAGAATTACTATTTTTCAGTTCCTACGGTGTCTTTACATTAGTTACATGTTATATATAAAATTTGTGGGAAATCACAGATCTCTAGGTCCCTCGATCGCTCGATTAAAGTTTTGGTCAACCCTAAGTTGACTCGTGAAATTTTTCTTTATTTGCCTGTTTCGAGACCTATTTGATCCCAGTTTCTCTTCAAATTATACCATTAGACTCCACTCAACCCGTACTTTCATTTCTCAGTCTCATGTCACACTATCTGCCAGGTTCCCTATCTCGGGTTTTTCGGTCCGATCCAATTACCCCTTCATACTTGCTACTGAGTTTTCTCGTCCTATTCGACTCTGATTTTTCCAAAATTTAACCTAAAGTAATTTTTCGTGTTCTGTAACTTAACATGTATGACAGATGCAAAAATTGGGGTGTTACATATCTAAAAGGGAAAGCAACAAAGTTGTGGTAGATGTGGAGAATATGGACACAATAAAAGGAGCTATAAAGAGGTAATAATTACTAAATTTATTTCATTGTGAATGATAGTATTTGCTGGTTGTTTAATATTTGTTGTTTTCTCCTAGGTACTTGACAAACTAGAGCTACGAGATGATTCACCAATCATGAAAATGCAATTGAAGCAGATACTACACAACCAAGTGAAGCAACACCTATATCATCAAGTAGACCTAATACACAAGTAGCTGCATATGGCATTAATGATCTTGTTTCCAAAAAAGTAGAAGACTCAATGCCATTTTGAGTAAAAGATTCCTTCAATGTAAAGGTGAATAACGAAATACTAATAAAGAATGGGGTTTTGGGATTTTCTATAATAATAATGGTAATATCATTTATAATGTAAGTTATGTTTCATTTCAACTGAAAATGTTTGTTCAATTTTTGTTTGCTGGTATTTGTAGATTTTTTGTATATGTTGATTTTTTTGTTAAATTTAACATGGTTATAAATGCTACAACCAGGACTTGAAACTAGCTATATGCATGGTCCGTTTCTAGCTAGAAATCAAGATTTTAAAGATGATGATCAAGAGCCTATCATGCCAAACCATGATCCAAATCCAAAGAAATTCCAAATTCCATGTAAAAAGGAGATAAAAATCAGTACAAGGAAAAATTGTCACATTCCTACTAGTTCAAGAATTATATACTCAAAGGGCAATGGATATGAGGTGCCATTGCCTTCTAAATTGTCATTCAAGCCTCCAAGAAAGAAGACACTTCTGTTAAGTAATCTAGAGAAGCAAAAGAACAAAAGGAAAGTGAAGACAGGAAAACAATATAGATATGTTTTTATGATGTAAATAGGATCTTTGTACTATTGGATGTTTATATGGATGGATTTTTGTTTTTTCAAACAAGTTATACTTGACAACCAGCAAATAGATATATTTCATCGTGTTGATAGGATTTTCTATTTGCTGGTTGTTTATGTCACTGCTATCATTTTGTTTTTGATATAAGTTGTACTTGACACCAACAATTGGTAATATTAGGTGTTACTAACATTAATAGGGATGTTGATATCTTATCAATTTAAACATTGGAAATATGTAACTTAAATGCACATTTGTTTCTCCCATTTTATATTTGTCATTAGGTGCAAATTTATTAATGTTCTGATGTATACTATCTTAATGCATACATATATAGATCACAACTGTCTTAAAAACATAATGAAATTAAGAAGTAATAAATAGGAATTTTATTGACAGCTAAATGTATTATAACTTGCAAAGTCGGGGACATAATCACAAATGTATCAGCATAAAAGCATTTCAAAATCAACATTGAGATGCTAACTATTCAAAATCATTAATCCCAAATTATGCCCTCAAAAACAACAAAACACCCTATACAATCTTACTCAAAATTACAAACTACTTGAAAACTGCACAAAAGAGGCAACCAACAATAAATGCACAAAGCATTTGCATCAAACACTAAAACCAACCCCTTCTAACAATTCTTGAATTCACTAAAATCTTTATCTCACACCTCATTCTCATCATCATCTCTAAATAACTATCCCATTCCTCCAATTGCATAGACACCTCTTGGTTAGTATTTGACTGGCTTTTGATCCTCTTATTTAATTTTAAATTTTCTTTCTCTAGTTTCAGTATATCCTTGTGAATGTCATACAGTAAAATTCTTGATCTCTCCCTTATCCTTTCTACAGTATCATGCCAAGCAAAGAAGTTACATTCCATCACCAATTGAAGAAAGCAAAAAAATCACTCCATGAATTACACATATTACAAATAACTAGATACAATACACATAAAAAAAAATCAATGATGCTTTTCTTACACTAAATTTGGACATTCATAACAATGCCTTCCATGATTTGATATGCTCCAAGATATTGAACTAGTTACTTTCTCACCAAAAACTCACATTGGCCCTACTACTTTATCCATGTAATCATCACTAGGGGTCTGCAAAAGGTTGGTTTGATTTTGGACCGAATCAAAAAAATCGAGAATCAAAGTTTGTAAAATATAACAACTGAACCGAAATCAAAGTTTTTAGAACTGAAAATCGAATGGACCGAAATAATTTTGTTTGGTTCGGTTTAATCAGTTCTGGATCAAATATGGGCTTTTTTTAATTGGACTTTTAACCTAAATGGCCCTATATATCCAACAAAGTAAAACCTTTTAATGTACATAAATTTTTTCCATAATAAATAAATATACATTAAAAATACATACAATATAACTTAAAAATTACACTAAAAAACATACATTATAAATAAATAAAACATAACCCATAGTTAAAAATACATTCAATGTCCTCCAATAAAAAAAAAAGGCATACGTTTAAATTAATGCAAGTGTAGAAATATTTTACTATATCAACATTAGACTCCAAATGCATTTTTTGAAAATATGCAAATAAAAAATTAAATAATTAAAACAAAGAACTAAAATTATATATATATATATACACACACATATCTCTCTCCATTTGGATAACATCATATTCACTATTGGGAGGTTGCATCTCATCTTGAGTAGAGGGTTAGAGATTTTTGTAAGGCAAGGTGTGGATACGATTGATTAAACATAATATATATATATATATATATATATATATATATATATATATATCAAAATTGTGTGTTTAATTTATTTCAGTTGATTTGATTCTTTCGGTTTTCTAATTTTAAGAATTAAACTGAATCAAAATATTATTTCAGTTTAGAACTAAAAAAAATCAACCAAATAGACCAAAATCCATTTAGTTCGGTTTTGGTTTAGTTCTGCACAGCCCTAATCATCATTACTTTCCCCTATTTGAAATTGCATAGCTGATGATAAGGAGATTGAATTAGATGAAGGCATGGGGGCTTCTTTAATGCATGATTGAACCAAGCTTTTAGGTTTAACAAACAAGAATCAAAGGAAAAAGAATGGGGGAAGAAGGAGATACAGTCGTTGCTCTTGTGCGAGAGAGAGAGAAAGCCAAGGAATGGATATGGGTTAACAAAAATTTATATTATTTTTTAAAGTCACATGCAATGCACATGACAGAAACGTGTTAGCTAACATGCCTCATTTCTGCCACGTTAAATCCTATGGGTCGATTGTTGGAGTTTCATATGTCATTTGGGTGACACGTCAGCAGTCAATTGATAGAAAATAGTCAAAATAATGGATCCTATAGTTTTAGATTGATATTACCCCAATTAAGAAATTTAAAAGGAAAACATTACACCAAAACAAACATTAAGAAGTTAATTGCTCTTTTTGTCAAATTTTAGGGAGTGAATTGCATATTTGACCTTTTATAAATAATAAACACAAACTCACACTTTTAAAAAATTGGAGTATGTGAAATTTGACCAGACTGATTCAACATTACACAACATCAAAACTAACAAGAAACCCATAAAAAATAAGAAAATCATTTCGTTTTATTTTTAAATTTTATCGGTCTCATTGTATATGTACAGTTCAAATATTATGAATTTAAAAATATAAATTATAAATTTAAATTTACGGTTCAATTAATCTATAAAATTTTATTTTTTTCTCACCCCTTAGCTACCAGCACAACCATCAGTACTTAAAAATTTAAAATTGACAAGTGGTAATATTAATTATCTTAAGCCTACCACTCGGGCTCAGTTCAAATGACCAAGTACAAGAAACAGATGTGTGGCCACCGTTTGACCAAATTTACTCTTGTGCCAGTACTTCAAGGAGTCATACATCTTCACGAACCTCCTTTTCATATTTTCAAACTTATCAATAAGAAATTTCCTATTTTCATATTTTCAATCACGAACCACACCTTACATTCTTAAATTTTAATTTTTCTTTTTTTATTAGGCCGCTGCATATTTCCTAAATTCTTTACTTTTATGATATTACCCCATATCAATCTTTTTTTTGTTTCAAAACTTTTTTTTTCTCCAAATAGGTCCAAAACCTGTAAAATTATTTCAAAATATTTAATTCAAAAATTTGATACCATTTAATGTAAACTTGCTCTATTCTAAAAATTTTAATTCACCTAAGCAGAATTATCGAGCTACTCTAAAATCTTTAAAATTATTTTGGAAATTGAATTCTGAAGTTTCAAACTTTACTAGTTTCCAAAAAAAATGTCCACACAGCCTAAGTATGTATTTTTTTTTCCTTGTTATTTTTCATTATGCTTTTCTTTTTTTTTTTTTTGCTTAATATGTTACAATAATTGATATTGTCTCTAAAAGAACGTTTTATTAATTTTTGATATTGGGTCAATCGTAGATGTTAAGTTGTACAAATTTCATACTCCAGATTTTTTGCATGTATTCGGCTCTAGGTATAAGTGGTATGTGTTAAATATCTCTTATCGATTAGTTGCAAAAATATAATACTTTTTACAAGAGTTTGGATAATTTTCATTTTATAAGCTAATTTTTGGAGCTGGATTAGGTTTTGTATATATGCTTTGTTATTAGAAAATAAAGTACCTTCAATTGATAAAAAAAAAAAAGACATATTAAGAAAAAAAAATGATCAACCATACTAACTTAATTTTCTTAGTATTTGTAGATTAAAGAAAAAAGATAAATTGAGTATCATTTTGAAATAGAGAAAGTAACAATCAATTATATTGACTAACAGGAATAATATATGTGTATTTAACATTGAAAAGTAATTATATAACATGTATGTATTGGTGAAGTGATCAATTTGATTTGTTTAGTTAATAAATAAAATGGAAGAGAAAGAGCAAAGCGATATATTTAATTATAAGAAGGATTCAAAAGTTCAATTTGAAGTAGACCACTTCTAACCTCAACATGGGTTTTTTTTTTTTTTGCGAAATGCACGGGATATCCTGGATGGGCTTCAACTGTAAAAGGCACCTTTAAGCCTGTACCACATCCAGACTAATCCTCGTTTGCACCGTGTCGGCCCAATTAAGGGGTAGTGTGCTGGCCAATATGTTGCTTCGTACGTGAGGGGGATCGAACCCCTGACCTCACTTAAGGGATGAGAGTGCTGCCAAACCTCAACATGTGTTTGATGTTAAAGGTTGGTGATTGAAGAGTTCCATTTCTTTATTTTATACGTTTCAAAATTAAATCAATTGATTGGAAAAAAATAACAACTAATAATTTCCAAATCCATAGTTCGGTGACCACTTTTGGAAGCCCATCACCTTAGCAAAACCTAATTTGAATGGATCACCCAATTTGAATTTGGGTAAGACAAATCGGTTGACATGTGTCCTTTTTTCATTTGTTTATTTCAACAGATAACGTGGTGCTGACATAACATCTCCATGTGATGTGGCGTGCCACGTCATTATTTCGGCAAGGAAATACTGACGTGGCATTCCACGTCATCGCCATGTCATCATTCCGGCAAGTGGCTACCGACGTGGCATGTCACGTCATCATTTCGGCCAGGATTATCACCTGGAACCAATAAACATGACTTTTATGTAAAAAGGTATTAAATTCAGTGACATTTCTGTTAGAAAAAATAAATCAATTACTTTCGAGTAATAAAGTCTAAGTTCAGTGACCATAAATGAAATTGATCCTAAATTTCTCCATTATCATGTATTAATCATTCAAAAATCTTAAAGCTATTATCTCTAATCCCTTTGAGACATGCGCATATTTATATTTTTAAAACAATATAAAGGGAACAAATTCTGTTGCCGCATATATTGAGAAATTAATTTCAAAATTACCAACTAACAAAATTTATTTATTTATTTAAAGAAATATTTATTTATTACGGCCATAGTTCCATGATAAGAAAATAAGAAAACGTAAAAAAGCAATCATATGAATAATCATTTGATACAAAATCCTTATCTTATATGGAGACATTGACATTGATTTATGATTTGCTTGTTGTGGTAAAATTCAATTGTGGAATCATATCAAGCCGAGATTATGTTCTTTGTACAATGGACCTCTCCAAAAACATCAGACAACATAAAAGGAGAGAACACCAATCAAAGTATTTCATTTATTTATTTTTGTAGGATTGTTGGTTTGGCTTTTATTTTCGAATTATACCTCATATTCTAGTATTTTCTTCTGCTTTTTATATTTAATATATTAAATATCAAGTGTCAAATTAAAAATATAAAACATTATCTCTAAATTTACTTAATATATATTCAATTTAATTTATATCATTTGGTTAGAAGTAGATACGATTTGGGTAAGGCAAATTTTAATTTATATCATACTTAACTTCCAAATTTTGATCAAATATTTAAAAGAAAACGACTACAATAAAAATAAATTATAGATAGTATGACTTTTTAGTTGGATTGCAACTTACCTTTTATCTTTTTCTATTTCAATCTATTTTTCAATCTTTGAGGCATGCACAAAATATTTCTGTGTCGATGCCGGTTAATGAAGGTAATTCAGAATATGGTTTTATTGTTCGGGATCGCCTTTTTCCTTCAATGGATTGGAATGCAAGCAAATGTAGGTGTAAAATTTTCTACTACTAATGCTAGGATTGGTTTTGGAATTTTATTCTCTTTGTATTTGACTTTTGTTTTAATATAGTTTGATGTTTGCCTTATAATAATAATAATAATAATAATAATAATAATAATAATAATAATAATAATAATAATAATAATAATAATAATAATAATAATAATAATAATAATAATAATAATAATAATAATAATAATAATAATAATAATAATAATAATAATAATAATAATAATAATAATAATAATAAAGAGAAGGAAGATGCCCAAACTCTGAGGGAAGAAATATATATATATATATATATATATATATATACCATGCATTAGGTCCAAATTAGCAATTAATTTAAAGGTCAACCTGTGAAATTCAATTCATTAGACATCATATATCTCTTTCAATAATAATAACAACAACATAAACATCTAAGAATCTAATATAACATAGAAGTTGAGCGACATATAAAGGAAAATAATGAAATTCCAGTGCAATGTTATGCTTCAGTCACAAGTTCACAACCATGCACAAAAATTATTGACCTCTGGCACTACCATCATCAAATGCATTCTACAATACATTGATACAAATTTTCAATCAATTAAGGCCAAAGAATTGAGTTTGGATTTATGAAAGAAATTTTTTATAATTATTGCTACTGCTATTTCCAATAATTTGATATCATCATGATGTTTACACATGCATGGGAGAAGGTTTCCAGCCGACTATAATCCCAATAAAAATTGATATATATAAGATCAAGGCTCATGCTCCACTAAGGAGACCAAAACTGAGGATATGATATTTTTTGCTATAAAACAATGATTCACTGCATTACTATAGGGCCTATACATGACTGAAAAATTTTGCTTAAAATGTTCTGAACCTCAACTGAGCTATGCTCGCTCTGAACAAGATCTACCAATAAAGGAAAGAATCGCGAGACATACCTCCTAAAAGAATCCCTTTCTAGATCACTCAATACACACAAAGCTGACACCAGCAGACCTGTTCTTGCTGCCAATTCTTCCTTTTTCACTGAACCCAATGGAAGAATCCAGTGCACCACCAGCTTTTTAACAGGTTTCTTTTGTGTCGATTGAGACCCAGTACAGTTTAGATATATCTGCAATATTTGCTCACAGACTGCCACAAGTTGCAATTCCATGTTCATCTCCTCATACATTGGTGGATTATCCACGAGCAAATCATGGAGGAAATTCAGGTAATTTTGGTACGACTCGTTCTCAAAATGAACCACTGGAGGATCAGACAGCTCCAGTATAGAGCAAGCTTTCTCCAATTTCTTCTGCAGAACTGTCTCTGCATTCACTTGATGCGCATGTGACGCAATGAATGAAAATATATCAAGGACAATTCTAATATTTGCAGCTGACAACAATCGCATATGCACTTTGCACAAATCTGTCACAACCTGATGTCAAAAACATAATATAAGTGAACATCTGATGAGTATTAGAGATCCAAGGAAAATAACAGAGCAGTCCACGCATAAAGTAAACAGATATGCTGCCAGTTCAGGTGATATGGGAGTGAAATGGAATACTAGCAAGAAAAAGTTAGATGCTAGTGAAGAAATACATGAGATAATGATTTGACTCAGAAGATACAGATTATAGCTGGATGCTTTAATATTTTACTTGCATAGTCAATCTTTATGGTGCGTAAGGAAGTCTCGGGAAAATTTCAACTCTGGAAACAAGTCAAGCCAATCATGAAACACTCATAAACGTACTCCATCTCATTCATTAAGACAAGCTAACTTCAAGCTTACTTTTAAAGCATAGTTAAAAATCGGGCCATGATTAGCTGAGTGAAGCTTGTCTAATTCATGAGCCAGCTAATAGTCTGATCTCAACTTCAAATCTTATGCATACTTATTGCAATATACATAAAATTACTACTTTAAACTATTCATCAAAAATTGTATAATTTCAACATAATCCACAGAAAAATTAGCATAGTCTGCCGCACATACGAGAAAAAGAACTAACATTATTTAGTGTATTGAAATTTTTCAAAAAACAATATATATATATATGTTATTTCTTGAAACAAATTTTACAAACGGTTTCATTTACCAATTTAAACCTATTGTGCCCTCAACTTGTTCAGCTGTGCTCAATTCACTTTATTAGCAAGCAATGCTTGAACCTAAAAGTGAAGTATTGTTAAAAACTCAACTCGTGTCAGCTCAGCTCGTTAGCTGCCCTATGAGCTTGGTATTCTTGAAACAAAATAACTGACGGTCCAGCATCCTTGAATGAAGTTAGGCAAAGTGGCAACATTATTAAGATACTGCTCCACTGCATAGGATCATACAATCCACTCCTTTTTTAATGGTTTTGACTACTTTATGAAATCACAGGCTGCAGAATCTTTACTAAAATCACAGATCAAATTCCAATGTAAAAAAAGAACCAGAATGTTTGTGCCCATTCCAATGATCAAAACATTTTTGACTTATATTGTATTTTTAAAGACCATGCTCAAATCAAAAACTTCTAAAACCACCTGCCCATACCCCTGGATTGTATTTGGTTGGACTCTATTAAAATTGTACTATAACTCTCACTAGATTCATTACATCTTCATTGTTAGCTAAAGTTGTAAGACACAGACCAGATATAAAACCAGAGAGGATAGAGGGCCAATACATACATTATCACATCAGAATTTATAGGAAAATTTAAAATTCAAAGTCAGTTTGAATTGAAATGGATATAGTATAATTAATAAAACATAAAATTAAAATTCAGCTGGCTAAATATGATAAAATTAAAACCAAAACAGACCAAAGTGTAATAATTTTTAATATTTATAGGCTAAAATTTAATAATTGTTAAAGAACAAAATTATTGAAGCAATAAGTTTAGGTATCTTCTAAAAGAAATTTAAGGTAGTAAGATGTAAAAATGCTATTAAAAGTTTTTGTTAGATGATCTACTTGGCAAAGTAAAAGAAAGAATAGAAAGGTGCCAGAGAGAGGTAGAGAGAGAGCAGAGGAAGAGGATCACCAGCCTTTTAAAACACCAGACCAGTCCAGGTGAATCGGTTTATGGTACAACTGGCCAGTTTTCACAGTTTCATTTCAATTTTTTATTTAAGGGTCTTATAGCAAGTCTGGACCGGATCAAAGTTCCCAGATTTCCCAGTCAGACAGTGAAGTGTTTGTACAACATTGTTGTTAACAGAATTAATCAGTAAAAAAATCTACATTTCCACACTATCTACAATTAAATCCTTAACCATGATCCTAGAAGAAATCAGGCCCATAATTCAATTATGAGTGGCAATATGATTAGTATCCATCTAGGCCTTTTTGAACAAGCTAGCACGAAGTTCTAGACTCAGCTACAAATTATAACAATAACCCACATTTACTTAGCAAAATTTCTCGACAAAGTGGCCTTCAGACCTTGAGATGGGGTGAACAAAAACAAAAAACCCAATGGATTTTTATATTTCAAGGGAAAGTTCAAAAGACATCCAGTTGTTTCACTTTTACACTACAAGTTCTCCTCTTTTTCCATACTTGTGCTTGGGCGGACTAAAGTTGAGTACGTTTAGATTTATCTTCAGCACCTAAAAGGATAGCCAAGTGTTCCACACACCTATTACACACAGAACACTTTTTCCTAGAAAAATTAATTACTGTGAACAAAAAGTACATACCATATATTCCTTCTAAGCATACAAAAAAATTTTGCTAATAGAACATTTGTCTGATATGAGAAAATCATTCTACAGCATATGATATGGTACTACACAAACATAACTTTCAATGATACAAATCAAAATGATAGTAAAGTTGTAACTATAAAGATCAAATAGATACTAAAAGACCAACTGGGCAAAAATAGAGGGCAGGCAAGGGGGATGAGGCTTTTGAATTTTTCCCTTCATTTAATTCTTACTGCCACAAAAATGCCATTCATTTCACTCTCATTAGCAACAATGTTTATCGCTCTTAAATTCCTCAATTTTAAGATTATGTGTAACATGCATGTGTATGTGTATGTATATATGTGAGAGAAAGGGAGGGAACTAGAAGAGTACCCGTATAATTAGTAGCTGCGCAGCAATATGACTCCTTACTCTTGAAACCACATATGCCGCAGTTTGAAGGTTGTCATCCTCAAGATCATCATTGCTTAATCCATGATCAGAAGAAATATCCACATCAGCATATGAATCAGAGCTGTCAGGCATCTCAATATCATCCATGCTTCTTAAGACTTTCATGAAACGTGGCACTGTTGATACTGCCACTTCTTTCAATGCTAGAAAGATCCGTCCCCATTCATCCTCAGAAAGTTTACTTCCTAGCTCACCTGCTAAACGCAATAATGCAGCAACCCCAGTGCTAGCAGGACCCTGAATGGGACTACTAATGAATCCAGTTAATATTGATACCAAACATGGTAGTTGAGACCTTGAAGGGCTGAAAAAACTGACAAATAAATCTACTAAACACTGAGCTGCCACTGCAGAAGTTTCAGTATCCCATGCATTTCCTTCCTGCTGCGGAGATGCTGAAGTTGGTGAATGTTGACCATCTTTTACAAGAATCTCTTTCTTGTCAGATATACTACCAAACATAGGTAAAATAACTGACTTGAAAACATCATTCCAAAATGATTGTGAGAAGAGATGACCATGATCATTAAGAATGTTGAAAAGCACTTCCAAAGCACTTTTACGAATGGCCGATCTGGGATCAGATGTTAATTTTGATAACCCTGGAACATTAGCACAATGAACAGTTACATCCAGAAAAAGATAAACTATGAATGTTCATCAAACATGCAGACACAAATTCTATATGCTGCAAACAGATCTTATTATTAAGCATCTTTTGATTAATAGTAACATCATGAGGCTGGCCTTTTCCCTTCATACATCAAGGAAAAGAAAAGAGTTTTGGGGTTTTCTAAAGAAAAGAAACAATTTTCTAATATGTTGAGAAATCTTCCCACTGATAATTTTGTGGAGGTCAAGTATGATTCAATCGATGAGTTGAAGAGGATTTAAGATTAGGAAGTTGGACTTGAGCTTATTAGGATACCAAATAATAATAATAATAATAATAATAATAATAATAATAATAAAATAAGAATTTCATGAGTTGATTGCATGCTGTCAAAGATACCAGCAACATAAACAAGCATTGCAGGCCCTCCAGCTTCCAAATAAAGTACCTGGTAAAGAAATTTTTAGACTCAATAACTAATCTAAACCAACCCCTGTCTAGATCAGGAATCTCCAACTACAAAATCTAAACCGATAGTATGAAGCAAACTTAACTCCAAATACTAAAAATGTCTAAAGATTAAAACCGTTTATTTCTTATACAGCAAAACAACAAAATACTATATAGGGAATTTAAAAGCAAGGATTGGAATAATCCTTAAATCTAATTTTCATCAACTTCATCAAAATAGGTACTGCTAGATTCATTTACAAAAATACACACACACACATGATAAAGACCTATGGTCCTATACACATAGCACTAGCTACTGATGCATGACATCCAGAATCAATTGTATGCAACGATAAGGACTAAGAGAATTAGATATGTGGCCTCTGAGCCTCTGAGCTGAAATCAAATGAACAAAGCAGAAAAAAAAATTACAAATAAGGTGATTGTGAACACATGCGTGCTGAACCATGAAAGAACCCAATTTCAACTAGCAACATAAATGAAGACAGACAGCAAGTTCAGCCATGCAAAACTCGGGAAAAGTGTTGCTGCAGAGCATATGCAGCATTCACAAAAGATCTTGCCTAAAAGGTAAACTACCTGTTAGTAATGGCATCCAATAGGACACATGATCATCCTCATTGCTGAAGGTTTGTACATCTTCAGAAACCTCATTTACTGCCAGAGTGCATGGATCATCAGGCCTGTTCTTTTTGTTCCCCACAAGTCCCCCATCTGCAAGTTTGACAGCACAAAACCGGAGAAATGCAATCGCATTGAGACTTACATCACTGTTAAATCTGCTTTTTGTGAAGGTTGTGAGGCACCTAACGCAATCAGTGAAAATCATTGCCTCTGTCTCAGTTACATAAGGAAAATATTCTCGCACTATTTTCTCCATGGTTTCAAATGCCAACAAGACAATATTTTTACGCTCATCAGCTGCAGCAGCAGTAAAAACCTGAATGAAGAAAACAAGCAATCCTTGTTAGCCAATAAACACATTCTCAAGCATTTATGAGTTAAAATAGTCAGCCAATATAGAGGTTTCCAATAGGCAAAAGGTATTTTATCTAGAGGACAGGCTATCTAAACGTGATTTTTATGAACCACATCTACATCTGCAAAAGATGCCAGCACCTAAACATAATGCTACTCCATTTTTAGCTAAGAGATCTGATGTTTGAAGTCACAAAGCAAGTCCCTTCTCGACATGCCACATGAAATATGATTTCGTGATGAATACTCTGCATAATATGTGCTTGAACTTGATTCCAAAGAGCTGGCACAAACTTTCAATATCTTAACTAGATATACAACTTTTGCCCATATTTGTAAAGGGATGAAAATGAAAAGGAAAAGAAAGGCTTCCTTTCACATCAATTAAACCCAAAATCTACAGAAGTTAAAGAAAAGGGACTATTTACCAATATTAATAGGGAACACAGATTCCAATATAACCAAACCCTTCCATGATTAGTGACATTGAAAACCTTTACTCTTCAACTGCTCTCCTTTTCAGAAAGAAATTTGATCATGTCAATCTCTAGTCAAAAATCATGTGTTTTTAAAAGTTTCAATATAACAAAATGTTTTGAAAAATATTTTCAACAAGAATATTAATATAGAATATTTTTGTTAAGGCCGTGTTTTACGTATCTGGACACCCGGCTATAAACCCAGAAATCATTGAAGGGAGTTCCAAATCTCAGGCTCACTGAATAGAGAGATCTTTAAACCTCTTAAACTTGTTAGGTAGAGAGAGTCTAAACCTCTATGATTTTGGTGGAAATTGGGCTTATTTTATTTCTTCATTTTATTGCTCTTTTAATAGAGCTCACACACTGTCAAAATAGGAAAAAAAACTAAACATAAACAACTAAATAGGAAAGCCTATACTCAAGACAAAATCATCTAAGGAAAACATGTACTTGAGGCATAAATGACTAATTAAGAAAACAGGAAATAATAGACTTGGGAATACTGCTCATAGTAGAACTCTTCTAATAATCCTAATAAATTACCAACAGATATAGGAAAACTCTTCTAATACTACTGTTGTGGCCAGAATCCATAACAGTGTTCATTTTTCTTTTTCCTTTTTTTTTCCCTACAGAATTCCCTATCATAAGAAATCAGGCCTTTTAATTTCTGTGATATATTTTAGCAGATTTCGTGTTCAACTAATATAAAAGACGCTATTATGTTTGGTTAGAGAGGTTTTTTAAAAGAGTTTTAAATATTTAAGCTTAGTAATAATAGCACAAGTAAAAACAGCAACAAAAGAAATCAACAATCTAGTTTTACAATTGTACTAGCTCATTAGGTCACAATTTGTCTAGCCATTAACAAATCATATGCCTGGGAAATCAACTCAACGAATGATCTATTTTACCTAGCCTAAAATCAATTTTCTCCAAATGTTGAAAGTTTACCAATTATTTAGTTTCATAGCTGACAAAGAACCACCTAAACAGGACAAGAAGCCAAATCAATCCTGAACCCAAATTTCATCATACACAGGTTTCATAGTGGATAATTTACACATTTGGCATCCAGAACTTTAAATGTTAGATTGCCCTGTCTTAACTTTATTGGCTCACAGTTATGTGTTCAAGCAACCATCTAGGAAAAAAGAAATGTCTAAGGCCAGATTTACTGACCAGAACGCTAAATAGATTAATTTACAAAAATAGTACCTTCACTACCTTTTTTCTGTTTCTTTGTCCAACATCAGAAACAAACCCATAAAATCTTTTTTCAAGAACTTTTCAGCTCCTTTCTTCCAGCAGTTTATGAAAATCAAATAAATCTACTCTACTTTTTTTGCATTTTCTCAGAAACCAGAAAATACATCCTTTTCCTTGTATTTTCCCAGCAGCCAAACAAGTAACTTCTTGGCTTAATACATATGTAGCCCCTCATACTAGACCAGATTTTTCACCTAGCCCCCCGCACTAGTATTTTTTTTTTTTTCCTTAAACTGTCCCCTGTACTTGCCTGTATTTCTTCACTAGCCTACTACAGAGTCAATTTCGTGTAGCTGATGTGGGAAGCCAACTACACATCAGCACAAAAGAGGCTGATTGGAACGGAAATCGACTTTATAGATGCAAGTAAGGAAAAATAAAAAGACAATTATAAGAGGCAGTTTACACACACACACACACACAAAAGAAGAAGTGCAAGGAGGTAAATGAAAAATCTAGGCAAGTATGAGAGGCTATACATGTATTGAACTTAACTTCTTAAAGAAACTTGAGGATGTCGAAAACATAATATTTGTAATGTTGCTATTGCTCATCAAGAAGTGAAGGAGACTTATTAAGGTAAAAAAAGAGAGAGAACGTAATAAAGAGAGAAGGGAAAGAAGAGAACGAGGTGAGAGCGATAGATGTCGGGTGGTTTCTAAGGGTTCAAACAGTTTATGTGAGTATTCGAGGAGTAAATTTGAGCAAGCGCACTGATTAGAGAAAAAATAGAGATTCAGACATTTGATAGCAAAAAAAAATTCAGATACTTAACAAATAAATAAAAAAATAAAATAAAATAATTGAAGAAATGAAAACACCAATGTTTAATAATCCCCTTCCTATAACAATTATTGAGCTAACCAAAGTAGACCTTTTTCTTATATGCTTAAAAGTAAAATATGTAGTTCCCAATCAAAATTTCAGCATCACTAACTGCCAATATCAAACTTAAATATCGCAGGAAAAGAGAGATGAAAAACTACACGTACCATAAACACACTTTTCCAGCCTGACTTTACGTTGTTGACACGACTAAGAACCATCTGTGAAATGCAGCGAACAATTAATTCCCTAATCTCTGTAGAGCTGCTTTTCTGCATGACAACCACAAATGGCCTCAGAAATTCAGTCTGGAAGTTGTAATGTGCCAGTTCCTCACGTTCTAAGAATTTCATAGCAAGTTGCCGCAGTGAATCCATCACAAAGATAGCAACAGAAAGATTTTCTGACAGGCCAACTGAAACAAAAAAATCGGATAGCACATTCCATATATGAGACCAGACCAACCGGATGCGATTCATGTTGTAATGCCTGTGAAGAAAACAACTCTGGAATTATATAAAAAAAAAATACCTCTCATTTCAGATCAAACATCATGCATGCAAGATTAACCAAAAATTTAAGAAAGGGAAACCCATCTTCACTTTTTCTTTTGATATTGGAAGAACAAAAGAAAACTACCAATTCTCGAGCATTTTTAACAGAAAGAGCCATTTGAACAACAAGAAAATAACAACTCAAAAGCTCAATTCAAGTTTCAACTCTATATGGTACTGGAACTTAACATATGATATATGCATAAGAAACTTCTTATATGTAAGAAACTCTTACGCAATTTCAACTATTTTTGTGAGGCTAAAAACACGAGGGTCTGTTGGGGACTGCAACTCCGACATTGAAACTTTGCAAAGGGCTTTCACAAAAGCTACAATTGCTTCGCTGTTCAACCTCTGGCTACTGGCAAATACATGGTTCAACTCAAAGTTCCCTATCTGGTCGAGCAAATTCAAATTTGAAATCAAGTGATTGATCTTCTCCGGGCTTACTGGTCCCGGCATATTAGCTCCAACCATTGTGCTGTCATATGAACCCCCTCTAACAACAGCCATAACAGCAGGGTTCTGGAGTGGTCCTTTTTTCTTTAGACTTGGATAGCCAATTGGCCTCAATGTCTTTTCATCTGCTTCAATATTGGATGATGTCAAGAAAGATGCATCAGGCGGTGCACCCTCCCCCAGCAGCCGCAGATGCTCAATTCGAGAGAGGCATGTTAAGACATGCTCCCACGCTTCATGAAGATTATCACCATCTTCTACAGCAATTGATATTATTGCCTGCACAAATTTGAATTTTCACATACAGTGATTGAGGACGAACAACACGACAGAAAGCTACACCAAACAGATGACAGATGCATTAAGCTTATGCACTGTTTGATCGAAGCAGTTCAAAACTAGAATTTGGATATGATTCTAGTTCAAATTGCCAGTTAGATTCATGAATATGGGTAAGAACATACTTGTTGTGGATTTGGAATTGCAATTTTAAATATGCATTTCAAATCCACACTCAAATAAAGTTTTGTATTAGCCATGAATCCAATCATACAACTAAACACCTATGTGTACTACCAAATCCAAATATCCAGATATCAAATCCTTCCATGCAAGCAAAATGTTAATGAGATTTAATAGTCATTGCACTCAAAAGTAGAAGCCCATGGACAATAAAGCATCACTACTGCTGCTCCTCAAATTAAAGTAGGGAAAAAGATATCTTGCCTTCACTGCATTTACATTTTTTTGCTTCATATCTACAGCATTATGAAGATTAGTAAACTTGGCCATTGATGTTACAAAAGCATCTCTTTGGGTCTGCATTCCCATTACAGCAGTAACATGCACAGCATATTGAAAACCCTGTAAGCACTGAGAAGTAGCATGTTTATCATCACTCTGGTCAAGGGTCATGCTAAATGCAGCAAGCATAGGACCCCAGCAGACCTCAACCATGAACCTCAAGATTGCTGCATCTGTAACAACGTGATACACAGACCTGCAATACCAGAATTGGATTACTTCTTTCAGCTGCAAGATGAGATACAATGATAAGTCACAACCAGGGGTCTGAGAGAATGCCTTCACCCTTCCTAACTATAAAAGATTTAGATTAGTGATTCTCAATCATTCCTTTATCAGCTACACTACTGCTAAGAAGTAACAATGTTGAAAATGATGCACCAACTAGACACTATTTTCCCTCTGATTAAAAGCATCAAAGCATAAGAAAATAGAAGATAAATTTAAAGTATTTATTTCTACAAATGACAACTTGATCCAACCCTGTCCTGATGCCTGCCCCCCCCCCCCCACCCCCACACACACACACCAAAAAGTGGGCAAAAAAAGAGCTTTTCCCATTGTTAATGCCTGAGAATTAGATACTCTGCATTACTGTCATCACGCTACCAGTAATTCCACTTATCCTAAGCTTGAAGGCGGATCCACTTATAAAAAAAGTACTGAGAATCAAGCTACATAACAAAATAGCTTACTCTGATCTCCCTTTTGCCTTAAACTGTTCCTGGATTTGCCTTATGAGGAGTCCATTTGCACCTAATGGCTTCTCTTCGTTATGCTTCCCTGTGACTAGATTGAGTATACCATCCAAACCTAATAATTTATTTATGCTGTTTGCTTGCTTGCTTTGAGGAGCAGAAGAATCAGCATTCATTTTAATTTCATTTTTCACAATTTTATCGTAGAGGGCACCCAGGTACTCTTCAGGTAAATCCTTCCCATCATCTATTCCACGGTTGTTTCGTATAAAATCAGCTTTAGTCATCTGGATCAATCCAATTCAGTACAGTTAGAGAAGACCAAAAATCACATATGCATCATTGCACAGTTAAAAAAACTAATCTCCTAGTGCAGCCAGATTTGCATATGAGCAAATGATCCAAATAGTCCATACGCATCTCTGCAAATTATCAGTGTTAGACAATTCTTTTAATTTATCAGTTAGCGTCCTGAAGCTTTCACAACATTTTTAGCTATCTCTTTCCAACCAAAACAAAAATTCAGAAACTTCTATGCTTTAGCCAACTATTTTCTCACTAACACAAATTTTTAGCAACCACATTTTGATCGCTGATAACTTCTTTACTCAATCAAACAAAGTATTATTTAATTTCCTTCTCCTCTATCCTCCTAAAATCCTCTCCCTCAATAAAGGATATATATATATATATATATATATATATATATATATATATATATATATATATATATATATATATATATATATATATATATATATATATATATATTGTTATTTTAAAATGTCCTTTTATTGTTGAATAAGCCAAATGTACTGGGTAAACCCTAAAAAAAAAAAAGGGAGAACTTCCATAAAGGGGGCAACAATTGTTTAAGCCATCATATTCTCATCAGCAATGTAAAAGAAGCAAAAAAGAAAAACCCAGAGCTTACTAAGAATGACATTATGGCCAATGATAAATGGCAAGAGGTTTTGCTAGCAAACCTTATCTTTCACCATGCTGTTATGGGCATCAGTGTTGAGCATAATCACAGAGTAAGCTAGAACATAGGCTGTGTCTGCACTAGTAAATGAATTAGGATTGCATTTACAGTAGCGCTCCGCAAACTTTTCCATAATGCGATCAATTTTTTGTGCTTCTCCAGGCAATCTGAAGCCCCTTAAGAAAAACCTTATTGCTTCACCAAAATCCATTGCTTTAAAATTAAATGAGTCTACATAAGAATGCATAACCCGCAAACAAAACTCATCCCTTTCACCCAAATAGTCACCAATCATGGTTTCATTTAGGCCACTAGTGTTTTTCAGGAATGCAGCAACTTCTTCCGGAGAAGCACCAATTTTTCTAGAGTTTACCAGAAACTCGATGCCCTTGGAAGGTTTCCTATTAAAAAGAGAGATACCTTTCTGCATTTAACATGACATAAACTTGTCACTAAAAGACAATAAAAGGCATCATTCCAAATAAAAACTGGGCATTTATAATAAATTTAAAGAGAAAGAAGGAAATTATGGTTCAGAAGAGATATAAGCTACTAATACTATTGGTACAACATAAAATGGTCATCCATAGGAAGTCAGTGCCATAATTGTAACCATGAATTCTGATCAAGTCAAACAATACCTGGAGTTCAATTTTATATGTTCGTCTCTGCTCAAGGCTAGCAGCATCTGACATTTCAGAGCTCACTTCTGAATGCAAATCACAGTCAGCAGAACATGCATCTTCTCCACTTGGGTTTGAATGATTCTCTATTGAATTGTCACTTTCAGAGATCTTCACATCAGACTCTCCTATTCTTAGTTGTTGATCTATCCAAGCACCCATTGATTTGATGATTACAACCAAACACTTTACAGATTCATGCCGAAAGGTGATATCTTGAGCCGGAGACAAAGTTGTGGTTGAACCAGGAGGTGGACCGAGAGCAGTCTTCAGAAGGCCATTGACAATCCTGCAAATATCTGATGGATTTATAAGGGTTTTAATACATTTTTTCAGAAGACACAATTCCATGATGACAGAAAATCAACAGTAAGATATAAAGATATCTATACAGCATACCCAATTAGAGTCAACCAAATTAGTATGTTTTGTAATCCAAGATTTGAGTTTCATAGACGAAAATATGCTCCTTTTAATTCAACTTAAATCAACCTCAACTTAAACAGAAATCAAACATGCCCCCCTTAGAAATCACCTATGCTCCAGTAAATAATCTTAACCCAGCCTCAAATTACATAAAAATCAAATATGCCTTCCTCAAAAATAAAAAATGCTCCATTAATTAAACCTAATTTAATTACTTTACAAACTATAAATTTGACTTGATCCTACCTGTTCCAGTTGCATTAATTCAAAAGGCTATTTTCTGCTAAAATATATGCAGAATAGACTGCAAAATATAATTGCAAATCAATGAATATAGGATTTTTTGATCGAATATATTGAGAAAGATATTCTTTTTTAGTGTTAACAATAAAACTATTCTGCATCGTTTTTAATATATGAAGACTCATAAGAAAAAATGCATTTTTTTAAATTTTCATTTATGTAAAAGATACTGCTAAAGACATCTAATATTAAGTATTAATTATTTACTTTGTTGAATTTTTTCATGCATGCTATAAGTTATTTTCTTTTCAAAGAAACTTATTAAAATTTTTCCTCCCTTAATTTCAAATCCTGGCTCTGCCCTTCTCAACGTGATATAGGAACATCCAAGACAACACAAATCCAAGTTAAATTAGAATTCTAAGTCAAATTAGGATTTTAGTAACTTAATTTCTTTTAGTTTTTCTACTTCCCTCTGATTTTCAGTTTTCCTTCTTACACCTATTTACAAACGTAATTCACTCAAATTAATTAGGAATAGTCTTTAGTATTCCTCATACTTAGTAAGATTCTAATACTCTATATGTAGGATAGCATATCAGTCTTTAGTATTCAATTGTGTTCCCTTATTTTCTCATTCAAAATTGAAGTTACAAGGGTTTCTTCAACCCAAATTATTTTTTGTTGCTCCAACCATAATCACCCTATTCTAGCCGTAATTGCTGAGATCTAATTGTCTCAAACTCTTCTGTTGCATTCAGCTATATCAAGGCAAAATATCCTAACCTCTTCAGGATTTTTTTTTCCTAACCTATGATCTCTAGAGGCAGATGTCAAGATAGATGTAATCAGCCCCAACAAAAGGAGATGGCTGAGATGCGGAGAATGATTAATGACTTGACTGAAACAACTCGGGATTCAAGAAGATCTTGACGTTGAAGACGTAGTCGAGAACCTGAACCATTTTCAGGAAGCTAGACTTGCAAATTGAGCAGCATGAGGTGGACTGGAAAAGCAGTTACTATGTTTTCTTGATTGAATGGTGTAAGGTAGAACATTGAACTAGCTAAATTTAATAAGAATTAGATCCAATTTTGTATATATATAATGAGGAGATAGAAGGAATTGAAGGTCACTCAACTGATGTGAGTGTGATGACAGCTCTACTCAAAGATGAAGCTTTATATGATGTTGAATCAATGAATGTTGGATATCAACAAACAATAAATGTCCTAAAATTTGCAAAACAATTTGTTGTTGAGACTACAGAGATGTCATTATCAAATTCAAATTTGGAGAAGAAATCATTATTATATTAATTATGTTTTGAAAGAAGAGTTTAGTTCTACTGAAAAATCACCTCAACCAACTAGTTCCAAGGTGTTTTCCAAGACTGATTTGAGAAATGGATATCACCAAACCAGAATGATGTCAAAAGATGAATGCAAGACAGTCTTTAAGACACAAGATGTGTTATTTGAATGGTTGGTGATAAGAGCTACAAGAAGTTCATTCAGCCATATACAAGGAGTACGTCAAGAGGCTTACTGTTCCAAGTTGAGCTTTTTCTGCTAACCTAGAGAGAATAATGGAAGAGCATCTGACACAATTAAAAATCCAATTTAAATTAGGATTCTAGTATTTTTGTTGTCTTTTTATTTTCCTCTCATTTTTACTTTTGCTTTTATTGATTTCTATTTAATAATGTAACTTTACTTATTCATCAGGAACAATTTTTAATTTTTTCCTTGTTTTTATGATTCATATTTAGTAAGGTTTGTAATATTCTTATTCAACTTAATCTCCACATACTATACTGTATTATAAAAGTTAAAACTGCAAATCAAAAAGAACAAGGCCCCTTGAGTTACCCTTCACAATCTAAATATACAGAATTTAATAACTTTTGAAGTTTCAAGTTTAGAATATATATTATAATTACAATTACAAAAAGAAAATGTAAATGTAAGATATCAAGTTCTAACCCAATTTGGAATTTTTTTTCTAACCCAAACTCCAAATTCTAGAAAATTATAATTTGTTAGAGGAAATAAATTAACATTTTCATGGAAAATATTTTAAAGATAATTAATAATTTTCCATTGCTTTGCTTTCATCATGAAAAGGTCTTGTGCTAGTCAAATTTTCTTTACAACCAAACTCAAAAAATAAATAAATATATAAAATGTAAGAACTGTTTTCCTGGAGAAGATTTTGTGAAACAAATGGAACCTTGAAAATTAGAGAGCCTGCTTTGTATTCACTGGTCATTAAAGAAGTTCCTAGCGAAGAGTACTAATCCACAGAGAACATTAAAAAGGCAATAACTCTAGTGAATTACTCATGACAGGTAATTCAACATGTTCAACTTTTTAAATGAAAATCAAGAACAGATTACCAAAAATTTAACCGACAGCATTCCTAAAAACTATGTCTAAACAATAAATTATTCTTATAGTGCATGGGTGTTCTCTAGTAAATTGGGCAGTCACCCAAAAATCCTAAAGAAGATGTTTGCTTCAACTTTTAGCTTTGTAGAAAGAACTCACATAAATTTTGATTTCTTGATAAAGCAAATAAAATGATAATTGTAAGCTTGATAAATATATGGGTTCATTTTACAATCAGGCAAAAAGCAAAAAATAAAAAGACAAAAAATATATATATACATGCATACATACGTACGTACATATGTATGTATGTATATCTGTATGCATATAAAGTTTCTTCCATTTTAATTTTCATAAATGTAAATACAAACACACACACACAAATATGTATGTATACATATATGTATGTATATATATACATGTGTGTGTATATATGTGCACATATATGTATGTATATATATATGTGTGTATATACATTCACACGTATGTATGTATGTATGTATGTATGTATATAAACACACACACACACACACACATATATGCATGTATACATATATGTATGTATATATATGTGTGTGTGTATGTATGTGTACATATATGTATGTATATATATGTGTGTATATACATACATATATGTACACGTATGTATGTATACACACACACATATATATGTACACACACACATACAATATTACAGATAACCTCCAGGGAAGTGCACATGGGTAAGCCAAAAGAGTTCTTAATTTTCTACATTAAAATTCAAAACTGAACATGCAGCAGACAATGATCGCAAATCCCGAAATTTCATGATAATTTTGTCTGAACATGCCAGAAGACACAACAGACAAATCTGCAAAAGGCCTGTCCTCTATTGGATTATTATTTGCATTCAAAGTACAAATTTTAATATCCTATGACAAAGCTATCTAATTAATTCTCAGATTGCACAACTTCTAGAACTAACAACTTTGAGGTAGAATAAGGAAATGAATACCAAAGCATATGACAAATACCTTTCATATATGTTTGGAGCATCTACATCGCAATCATAGTTGACAAAAACATCAATAATAATCTGTGGATCCAGCGCAATCTTCTCCAAAAAGTTCAGGACAATCATTTTCTGTAGAAAACTGGGCTGGTTTACATTCTCAAGCACCCTGAGGATAAGCATGGGAAAGAATATTCCAATTTCTGCCTTTAATCCTGATCTGAATTTTGTTAGCAAGACCATAAAGATAGAGCACTGGAGCTGAAAAATAGCCATAACTGATAAAGCACTGTTCTTTAACAATGACAAGCAAAGATACTGCTTAACAGCACTGAGAAACCTGTAAGTAGAACAATCTATTACATCCTTTAAAAAAAATTAAAAAAAAAAAGAGAGAGAAAAGCAGCACACAACAGCATCCTGCCTAATAATTGGTCAAGCCATTAATAAAAAAGATTTCCTTCCGGGGAAAAAAAAAAAAAAAAGACAACAACAACAACTAAGTGTGGAACTTTTCAATTACCTATTAACAAGCTAAAAATCAAATATTGATTGCTTCTGAAGTACCAATAATTCTTCAAGAGAAATCAAATAAAAGCAGAAAACAGCATACAAAAACAGAAAAGGCATTCTGAAATAGAAGATAAGTATGAAGTGAAACATAATGTATGTGGACAAACCCAAAGAGCTGAAGTGGTGATTACAATTTCAATAGTCAATTTTGTCTTAGAGAAAGCACCAAATCGAAAGACCTATTAGATCAACCACTTAGGATCAGCATTTAAACCTCCTTATCCTCTGACAAATAACTCATGCAAAAGCCAGTCATTTAGAAAACTAATTTCACAAATGTAAGGGGGCAAGGATCATGATCACAGTCAGAGTTATTTTTTACTTTTAAGAAAACATTTCACTCTGAATTTAAATTCTAGCACTACTCAATACGTGTCTTTTCAGTGCACCTAGCACTGATTTAAAATCTTATTTATTAAACCACATTTCTGAAGGGAAGAAACCACATTTCTGAAGGGAATTTCTTCACATGATTTCTTCTCTCTTTAACCAAGCTAGAACATTCAAATTATTCTTTAGCCGCGTTAACAAAATAAATGTAAGCCATTACCCAACTGAAAACAAGATATATGACAAAAATATAATTATAAAGAACGCAAATATGCATGATATGACACTAGAAATTTAAAAAATGTGAAATCAAATACAAAATTCTAGGGAAACATTTCAAGAGAGATGCAGACATAACAATTGGAATTCAAAATGCTGAGCGGATGTAGAATAACTTGCCTTTCATTGTTGCGCCAAATTGGACCCCCATTTTCCATCACCACTTTGAGCAACTCAAGAGACAATATCTTACCTCTGAGAAGAATTTCATCATCTGAGTTCTCTTGAGATGAGTATTTCATGGACAATTTGCACAAGTTCCTGAAAAGAAGAAAGCCATCCTCCCTAATCTTACTCCCCCAAGGGAGAGATGATTCCACACCATCATTGGCGGCACCATTACTCAATTCTCGTGTATCGTTCCCATTCGACACTTTAGCTTCACCATCACGACCAGCAACATCACTACTACCGTTCTGTTTGGAAGTTGGACTGTTTAACGAAAATTTAGCTTCTTGTTGAACCCCCTCACTAGCTCCCAATACATCATAAACAAAATTCTGGCAGAAATGGATGGAGTTTCCCTCGTTTAAATTCTTATCAGTATATTCCAACAATTCACTAACTGTAACAGTTTTAATAATAACATCCATGGTATCCTCCTCAACCCGAGCAAAAACAATGAGCATAATTTGAGCAAGAACAGATTTTGCACAGATCTGATTAGTACCATTAGAGCCGCCTAAATACACATTATAACAAGTCCTAACAAGATGCACCAAACAATCACCACGAATCAAAACACAAGGAGACCGAACAGCAGCAAGAAGAATTCTAAGCACAGAAAGCTCAATGGCTTCCTCTCCCATGCCGCAAACCTTACAAACACCCTCAACCAAGTGGTAAAGCACGGCATTATCAGACGAATTGGCATCGATCTCGCCTCTGAGGAGGCCTAGCGAGAATAGCTTAAAGACAC
Source organism: Excoecaria agallocha (assembly GCA_037975025.1). Taxonomy (NCBI): domain Eukaryota; kingdom Viridiplantae; phylum Streptophyta; class Magnoliopsida; order Malpighiales; family Euphorbiaceae; genus Excoecaria; species Excoecaria agallocha. The sequence continues at coordinate 1,923,382 of CM075809.1, forward strand.
ATTCCAGTGCAGGCTCAACAACCTTACTATAAGCAGTATTTAGGGCAAGAATTAAAGGCTGAAGAACAAATTCAGCATCGGAATGAGAAATACCAAAGAGAGGAGAGGGAGAATTGGGATCAGAAGCGGAATCGGAGAGAGAATCGAGCTTATCGAGAGCAGATTTACAGGTGGAGACCAGGTGTGAATGCTTCCGCCATGCAGCGTTTTTCACAATTTTGTCGAGAGAAGGACCGAGAACTCGGCCGCAGCGTGAAGATCCACCGAGTGATAGAGAAGAAGACATGATTTTTGTTCTAGCTATGGAAACAGATGATCAGCCAAGAATCACAGATCTACATAGCTGATTCTCAATATTCTCTTCTCTTCGATTCTTTCCTTCTGATTAGAAATGGGAGGGGAAAGAAAAGGAATTAATTTTTGTTAGGGGCTTTGAGAATTAATTTTTATTATTTAATTATGACTTTGTCATAGGGTTTGGTAACGAGCTAGGCCAATAGATCCGTGCGTGATAGGTGGAAAAGAACCAACCGGTATGCCAAGTTGTGTTTTAGTTTGCTTTAATTTATTATTTATGTTGCTGTGGCTTTATCACGTGACTATTAAGAAAGTCTAAATTATAATTCTAACAACAATTGACACTTCAGCCAATGCACACTCTTTTCTTTAGCAAGAACTTAAGAAAAATCAAATCAACAATACAAATGGTGGCATGGACTCTTCAGCCAATGCATGTGCAGTTTATTAAAGGCTTAATACATAGCTAGCCCCTGAACTTATAAATATTTGTCATCTCAATCCTTAAACTTATATATTTTCCAGTTAGTCATTTATAGTTTTTTTTTTAATAACAGTAAAAACCTCATGCTGACTAGTTGTCAAATGTGGCATAAATATAGATGATCTGTATAGACACTGGATCCTGAGAAGATTTTTGTTAAGGTTACCTAATGAGGAAAAATGCTCTTTAAAAAACAATGAATCAAGGGCAATGAGGTCGTTTTTATGTTGAAACCTTTTTTTCAAAAAATATTTTAAATGTTTTCATGCTTGATTTGAGGCGCTTGAAGGAAGTAAAGGGTCGAACAATAAGAAATATCCCTGATCAAGGGCTTAAAAGGACAATTTAAGCAAATTTTAAGCCTTATACAACCGTGCATAAGGAGAATACCATCATTATTTGGTCAATTGCTAGCTTTTTCCATTTTGGGGTTTGTAAACCCATGCACAAGGCCTTACACGGCCGTACAGATTGAGAATCTTGCATTCGACAATCTAATAGAGTAAGTACATTGAAAGTAATATAAAAAGTCTTGTAACACCCCAATTTTTGCATTTGTCATACATGTTAAGTTACAGAACACGAAAAATTATCCTAGGTTAAATTTTGAGAGAACCGGAGTTGAATAGGACGAAAAAACTCGATAGCAAGTATGAAGGGATAATTGGATCGGATCGAAAAACTCGAGATAGGGGACCCGAAGGACAGTGTAAACTGAGACTGAAAAATGAAAGTACAGGTTGAGTGGAGTCTAATGGTATAATTTGAAGAGAAATTAGAATCAAATAGGTCTTCAAATAGGCAAATAAAGAAAAATTCCACGGGTTAACCTAGGGTTGACCAAAACTTTAATCGAGAGATTGAGGGACCTAGAGATCTCTGATTAAATTTCATATATAACATGTAACTAATGTAAATACACCCTAGGAACTGAAAAATAGTAATTATGACAATTCTAGAATTTTGGGTTTCGGCTTGGCTAAGTAGGCTGCTAAGGCCAGAAATATAACGAAACGATATCGGAATGTGCAAAAATTTTAATCACACATTTTTGAATATGTAAGGACACTCAATGCAAAATTTCAGGACAATCTAATATTGGAAACGAAAATTCATATTTCAGGATGCAAAACCAAGACCGGATCATTTGGAGGGTCAAACCAGAGAATTGGACCCTAAAAAGATAAATGAGACATTAATATAAGGTTATGATCAAGTGTGAGTGAGTTTAGGCTACTAGGATGAGCCTACTTTGATGTATGGCCAATAAGTGACAAAAATTAGGGCCCTTGGATCTAATGGAGGTGATTGAATCTTGGCCCCTCCTTTGGTACACTCAAAGACACCCTATAATAGATCATTAAAATCTACAAACAAGCCCAAAACTTCTACAACTTCCTCCACTTTTTCTTCAAAATCCAAATCGCTCTCTTTTGTTGCCTATCCTCCATTTTTCTTTATCCCAAGCTTTATTTTATTAAATCACAAGCCCTAATTGCAATCTAAATCTTAGAAACTCATCATCTTTAACCTGTAAAAGGATTTTTTTATCAAAAGGAGGCCAAGAAATTAGGGATTAAGGCAAAAATCCTAAGGTAAGATTTTGTTTTTTCTTGAGTTGTAGGTGGAATTTGAAGGACAAATTTTATAAGCATGTAAAATTGGGCTAGCAAATTATAGTGGTAATTTTAAATTGCTGAAAAACATGCATTAACAATGTGATTTTCTCCCTTGCAAATTCGGCCCAAAGAGGAACACATAGAGGAAGAAAGGAACCAAAGAGGAAAAGGGAAGGAAAAGGAATATTGGGTGGAGAACAACCTAATTGAGGTTAGTGGATACAATCTACCTTTAATTTCACTTATTTTAGTGGATTTTTCATGAAATTTATATTATGTAACTATACAAGGTTGGAAAAATTGGTGAAATAAATTGACATAACCTAATATAATGATGAAATGGACTAATATAAACTCAAATTAGTGATCAAAACCAAGTGGAAGTAGTGGAACCAAGTGAGGACGAATTATGTAACCTAATTCATTAAAATGATAAATGTTGTTTAATGAAGTATTAAATCATAATTGAGCTATTTAAGGCATGGAAAAAACAATGGAGTTTATTAGAGTGCAAAATAAAATTTGTACCTAATTACGTACACATTTACATAATGGTGGGAGTTTGTGAACCATAAGAAATTTAAGGTAAACTAAGTGTATTACACCATAATGATGCTTGAAAGCCATATAGAAATGTGTATGGCATAAAAAGGAAGGATAAAATAATGTGTAGATATGAGGCCCTTAAGTGGCCGAATGGTATACATATGTATAATGCCATGTTTTAATTATATTTTTGTGTTAATGTGTGCAAAATTGTGAAATGTATAATTAATGAGTTTGAATGTATAGAAATGAAATTATGGTAATGTTAACATAGTATATTTGGTATGTAAGATAGTGTAAAATTAATATGATGTAAGAAAATGCTATAATTTATTATGCTCTTAGTACTCAGTAGGTAACCCAGGACCTTAGGATAGTATGACTGGCCATAGGGGCACCTACTTTGCGGTGTTCTATATACTGTATTATTGTTTTAACTGTCACTCTATTGTTACTGTACTGAAAGAGTGAGATTGCACTGTTAGTTGGCTCATTATATTGTTATACTAAGGAGTAGCATCGTACCATAGTGGTATAGTTGCTCCCACTTATTGGATTTATTCATCTGCTTATTCGGTTCATGGTTTTTCTACTGTCTACAACTATGGGCAAAATGATAATTTCACATGAAACTACTAAAAAGGGTATTTACGGCCTTTAAATTATTAAAAATGTGAATGAGAATGAAACAAGATGGAAAATGAGATACATATGTTCAATAGGGGTAAAAACATAATTACGCAATTAATCGAGGTCAAAATGGTCAAATTATGGTAAAAATATGGTTAAAATGGTCAAGATGGGTAATTTGACTAAAAAGGATAAAGCCGTAATTAAGAAAAGTTACAGGGACCAAACGGTAATTTTTTCACCTAATGAAAAATTTTAAAGACCAAAATGTAATTTGTATAATTAAAGCAAATAAAAATCAAAGGAGATTGACCGAGTGAAAATTAGAGTTAAATTAGCTATATTGGAGAAAAGTCAACGAGAAAGTCAAATTGGGTCCAAATTGACAAAGTCAAACTTTAGGGGTATAATTGAAATTTTTCATTTAAAATGGTAAAATTGTGAAATTAGATATAAAAGAATATTTTTGAGCCAAATAAGAGAAAAATTTGACTTAAGGAGAATAAAATTGAAATTTATAAAATATGAAAGTTTATTAATTTATGAATGAATCCGTTGATTTAAATACTTAGACTATAGTAAGTGAAATTTTATGTAAATGTATCCACTACTAAGAGACTATATTGCTTAGCGTGTAGTTTATTGTAACTGCGCGCAAGGACAGGTGTAGCCAACCGATGCTAAGGGCCAGTAGTGGCATGTATAGAGTAGGAGAATTTTTGTTACTTTTGGGTTGTAAATATTTTGCAAGATTTTCATAATACCTTATGGAGTTATTTGTAATAACTTATGACTTTAGAAAGATTTATTGTTGGTGTACTTGAAATTATGCTTTTAATTGAATGCATGATGAATTAATTTGAAGTGTTGTGTTGATAGTTGAAGTTTGGGAGTTGAAGAAATGATATTTGGGAGTGTAACTTGAATATTGCAGGTTTGGGCAGTATGAATATTAAGCCATCATACTGTCGGATTTTCCCAAATTAAATAACAAATTGATTGTAGTAGAAATGTTAATAAATCAATATAGTCTTGGAATTGTATAAAAGGTGTTATCTCTTCTACTCAATCTGGTTTTTTGACAGTATAAAGTTTACACATTTACCATTTTAAATGTTGTAAACTTTTTTTGTTGATTTATATATCACAATCTATCATATATTTATTTCTATATAGTTTTAGGTTGTGAAAATCTTTTCAAGAGTATATTGCCGTGTGAGAGAAATTATTAGGTTGTTCTTGTAAAATCCCTTTCTACCATTTTAGTTGTCTTTTCTCAAAAGGTTTGACTTAAAAATTGTGTTTTTGTATTGAGTAATCCCTTTTTACTCCCTTTTAAATATGTTGTCGACAAGGACTTTCATTTTAAAAATGAGAGAAAAAACTAGCCTTTGCAAGGCCAATATAGCCGTGTATCACTTGATGTATACTAGCGCGTCATGTGATGCACAGCCCAAAATATGTTTTCTCATTTTTTTTATAAAAATAAAGGATTGCATATCATCCAATGCACATCAGCGTATTTCTCGACATATGTGTTGGGTCCTATTTTTTATGTTTATTTCATTTTTGCCTTTTTTACATTTTTACTTTTCCATCATTTATCGCTATTGTTATTACTACCACTATTGTTGTCATTATTATTATTATTGTGGATACCCCTCTTATGGGTGCAGCTGGGCGAACGCTATAGGTAAGTCCATAATCCTCTCTCTTTATTATAAAAAGGTTTTTTCTATCACAAATGGAAAATGTCGCAAAAAAATATATTTATAGTAAAGAATTTGGATATTCCTTTAATAAAATTAGACCAATATCCTATTTCTTACCCAGAAAACTCAAATGTAAAAATTATCTTTTAATAATGTAAATGATTCTTGTATATAATTAAATAACACAAGACGTTTTCTAAATAAAACTTGGACTATCAAGTCCCTGTCTTCAAACCCTCACACTGAAATGCTTCTTCATAACTCACATGTGAGAACTAAAGTCCTCACAAAAATGGTTATAATGAACTACCTGATTTGTGAATATCTTTATCATTTTATTTTATGCCATGATTTACTGCTTTTGTATGTGATTGGGTGAGCATTTAATTTCTATATTTGCTCGAGTCTTGCATGTAAGAAAAGAGATAACACAATTAATCTGAAAAGCCGTTATGTCACATTTATCAAAGGTAAAAATAAGAGCAAAGTTCCAAACCATCTCTGGATTTTTGTCCTCACTAGGTCGAAATACCCTTTTTTCAATGTTCTATTGGATGACAACGCTTTATAATCAGCCTTGTAGTGCCCAACAAACGCGTCTTAGCTATCAATTATTATCAATGAGATAGGGACACTTCGAGACGACGTCTCGAGTTAAATCGTTTTCCTTATTGCGAAATGACTGATCAATTCGAGCAAGGGAGCTCAATCTGGTCGGGCCTTAAAATTGGGACCAAACCATTAAAGGTGAAAGGTTTCTTCCCTTACGCTCGATGATCCCTTGGTTTTGGAGGTGTTTCGGGTAATAAATGACAAAAAAAACATGTGTCACAGTGGTGACTCCACTAGGGAGATTTGAGACTCCGCTTTAAAACTACTTTTGATTTATGACATAAAAGGCTTTCTATTAAGAAATTTTATGTCTTTTCAAAATTGCGTTAGAATTATGCTAGAGCCCTAGAATAAGTTAGGCATCCTACTTTTCTGATTCCATGCATTTTCAAAGTACTCATTTGTTGTTCACTCAATCGAGGGTAGTGTTAAGTATAATCACCAACCTAAGTCTAATACTTTTTTGTATATCAAATGGTAATCCAATTGGTCATTATACTTGTAATGAGCGAGACCCATTGTTAGGGACCATGCTTGGGTAACCTTGTAATTGACTACCTGGACCAAAAGGCCATGTAATGATATAGAAATCTCCACTAAGATATCTGTAATAATATTGCATTGCTTGTGATGTGGGTCTTTCTGTATTAAGCAAACCTAAACAAGTCTAAATGTTCACTTATCAAAGGGTTTCATGCCCTGGTAAGCCCATTTTGATTTGTTCGGGTCGCTCAAATATGCATTTATCAAAGCCTCTTTTGTGTGCTCTTTTTGAAAGGAATTATGCTATTGGATTTTTGTTGTACACCATACGTATTCATTAGGGTCCCCTATTGATCCATGGATTAAGTCCACCTAGGAAGAGGACTTTGATCACGTATGTGAGAGAAATAAGGTGGAGAGGATTCTTATGCATGATTGTCGATGTTGCATCTTATGATCATGCATCATGCTGATAATCCCATTTTGATAGCCATAATAGAACCATCATTACCCTGATGGTTTTCGAAGCTCGAATAGTAGTTTGGTTAAGAAATGTTTTGCTAAAGAGATAGAAGAGTTGGTATCAGGACAGAGTTTAGAACTAGGATCTAAGTCAGGTATAGACAGTTTTTCAAAGGGCATTCAAAACAGTCATAAAGGGAAATCATGTCCAAGCTTGCTCTCCCGGTTGGTTCCTCTAGTTCTCAAGATGCTAATAAGAGGATAGATGATCTTGAAAGAAAGATGATGTCAATGTTTGCTAGTCTCACAGCTAGTTTGGCCTTAATCTCAGCTGCTTGGTCAGTTATGCCAGTTGTTGCTCGAGTCAAACTGACTCCTATCGAAAAGATTCCAGCAACATCTGTCATGACACCTCCACTAGTAGCAGATGTCAAAAATGTGGCTGTGTAAGGGATGGAAATAGATGCCATTCGAGGTGGTCCCGAATGTGATTTCATGACTGATGAGGAGGAGGAAATGTGGGCCTTTCAAATACTAAAGGATCTTATCCCTAAGGAGGAAAATCCTATTGTGAAGAAGATGGAAAAGAAGCTGAAGGCTTTTACTCGGATGCTGTAAGTTGGGAAAGGAGTCAATCTTGAGAAAATTGGTTTAGATGGTGAAGATGTTTTACCTAATCGATTCAAGATGCCTAATTTGATGAAGTTTAACGGTACATCTGACCCACTAGCTCATATTAAACAACATGTTATGCTCATGAAAAGAACTACCCTCACCAAGAGGCAAAAAGTGGATCTCTTCAATCTCAACCTTATGGGCCCTACTGTTGACTGGTACCACAGCTTGGATAAGAAGATCAAGAAAGATTGAGAGAGATTGACAGAGGAGTTCTTTAAGTAGTATGATTATAGCACCTGTATGGAGGTCACCCTGAAAGATTTGGAGTTTTTATAGTAGAAACCTGGAAAGTCCTTCCATAAGTATTTCACTCGATGGAAATGAAAAGGAAGCCCAACACATAGGACCAGATTCAATTGTTCATTCGTAATGCTGGTCATTACCTAAAGGAGGGTCTCAAAATGAAAGTATTGAAGGATTGGGAATCCTTAAAAGACATAGAAATTAAAGCCAAGGGAGAATATCTAGCAAAGAAATCCAATAGTACGAGTTCAAATAGTGGAAGTTATAATAGCAACAAACGGGGTTTCGGGAGCTAGAGTTTTGGTAAGAGTGCCGATAATAGTAGTGGTAGTGAAGGAAACAGTAGAAGAACTGCTGAAGTTTCAGTGATAGGGGTCAATCAACGACATTATTTGGATTTGGGGAAGTCATTATCTTGGTGTTTAAGTTGGTTAATGAAAGAGGAAAAGTTACAGCCGATGCCATTTAAGCTTACAAGGAGTCATGGGCAGCCAGGACATAGGTCTGATTGGTATTGTGCCTTCCACCAGCACATAGGGCATGAGACTGATTATTGTCGTACCTTGAAGGATCATATCTAAGATTTGATTAATTCTCGACAAATACCTAATCCGAAAAAGAGAGCCAAGAAGAAGGCAGCTTACAACATTGTGCCACCTCTAGCTTTCATGGTTGGGTTTGGGTTGCTAGAGTGGTATGTTCTTAAAGATTTTTATGGTAATGAGTACTTGGCTATCACTCGCAAGGCACGGGGAAGTGACAACAGTTCAAATGCAAGAGGGGTTAACGAAAGTAAAGGAATCAGTTTGATTGGTGGATACATGGGATAAAGACAGTGAAATGGGCTTGGTTAAGGCTAAAGAGGAGTGGAAGGACCTGTGGGAAACTAATGAAGAGGAAAAGGAAATAGCGAATGAAAAGGTGGTTTGAGCCGTCACTAAGAGTGGTAGAGCCATGCTTGAGGTTAAGAGGTAGCAGGAACCCGCTATGCCTATAGAAGAAAGGGTCACAAAGGATAATCTAGTTTTGAAGCAACTTAAGAAAATGCCTGCTCAAATTTTGATTTGAGATTTGCTAAGGCAATTGCCTTCCCACAAGCAAAAACTAGTGAAAGCTTTGTGTGAATCGACCGTTGCCATTAACATATCTCATATCAAGCTGCTAGAAATGGTGAAAGGAAATTATGAACAGAAGATTGTATTTGCTAATGCAAACCTACCCTTGGAAGGACACGAGTATAACTGCCCTTTGTACATTAAGGCTACAGTGAATGGTAAGCATACTGCATGCGTAATGGTGGATGATGGCTCTTCTATCAATGTATGCCCTTTTATAGTAATGACGCCCTATGGTATTAATGAGACTATGCTCACTAAGTCTCGGCTTACTATAACGGCCTACGATAACTCTAAGAGGCAAGTTGTTGGCACCTTTAGGGTAGTAATGAAGACAGGGCCCATTGAGATAGAGGCGGAGTTTGTAATGTTACAGATACCAGCTAATTTTTCTTTATTACTGGGCCAACCTTTGATCCATAAATTGGGAGGGGTTCTTTCCACCTTACACCAGATGGTCTGAATTTCACATGAAGATGGTATAATTACTATCAAGGTAGCAAGAGATAATTCAGTCTCCACTCAAAGCATAACTAATCAGCCATTTAATGGTTTTCATGTAGTTATAATACTGAAAAAGATGAAACAGACTTCGCCCGCCCTTAGGTTGTTAATATGATGAAGAAGATGAGTTATGTACTAGGCACCATATTGGAAAAGAATTCTCAAGGGACCCCTATACCTATTGCTCCTATTGGTTAGAAAGACATGAAAGGTTTGGGCTATTGTAAGAATGATGTTGAGATGCAACTTGACTTGTAGCCAAGAAAGGTTCCTCACATCTTGGAAAGCTTTATGCTAGCATCCAAAGAATATAAGTACTGTAAGGAGGTTGAGCTTGTAATGATTTAAAGAAAGATTGTCCTTGGATTGAGATCTTTGATGATGTCTTTGCTTGGTTAGTTGGAACCATCAAACCCGTACTGGGGTTCTAGAATGAAGAAGTTATGGCCAAGCTCACTGATATGGATTTAGGTCACCCTGAGGAGGTACTAACGCTAGAGATTGAGTATGAAGCTATGAATCTTGAGAAAAAGACACCATTAAAAGAAGGAGAGGCATCTGTTGCTGCATTGGCCGTCCCCAATTTAGAAGATGATTCTTTTGCTGATGTAATTTACATTCCTAAATTGTTTTGTGATGATGTACCCTTTCTTGCTCAAGTTAATAGGATGAATAACTTTACTTATTTGTTGCATCACGCATAATGATAATCACAACTCATTCATATTTAACATTAATTTAATAAAACACTACTCCATTTAATCTTAGAACCCAAGATAATCCTAATGAGATCTTGATTGCATCTGGTATAACTCCTAAAGAGAGGATAAAATTTAAGAAAATATGAAAAATTCTTTACCTGGACCTACGAAGGCATACTTAGAATTGACAAAGACGTTACAGAGCATGCCATTCCAAAATATCCAAACAGTAGGCCAGTAAAACAAAAGCTTTGAAGGCTTAGGGAAAAATGGGCAGAAAAAAGTAAAAAAAAAATAAGTGAAGATGTAGATTGAAGCGAAGTTCTTAGTTGAGGTCTAGTATCCTACTTGACTAGCTAATGTCTTCCTTATTGCCAAGAAGGTTGGAAAGGTACGAATGTGTGTAGACTATCGAGATTTGAAAAAGACATGCCCGAAAGATGAATTTCCACTTCACTACATAGATTTATTGGTCGACAGTGCAGTGAAGTGTATAATGTATAGTTTTGTTGATAGGTATGCAGGGTACAATCAGATCTTGAAAAAGATAGTGGATCGGGTAAATACTTCCTTCATTACTGAATGGGGAACTTATGCATGAAAAGTCATGCTGTAGATTGAAGAATGTGGGAGCTACCTAGCAGCTAATGGTTACTAAGATCCTTAGCGACTTGATCCATAAGGAAGTTGAAGTGTATATCAATGATATGACGATTAAGTCAACCATAAGAGAAAGGCATTTTGAGGCTTTAGAGAAGTTCTTCCAATATATTGATAAGTACAATCTCCATCTCAATCCGAAGAAGTGTGTGTTTGGAGTAACCTTAGGTAAATTACTAGGGCATATCATCAACCAGAAGGGGATAGAGGTAGATCCAGACAAGGTAAAAGCCATCCGAGAGATGCTAGTGCTGAAGAAGGAAAAAGAGATTGATGCCATGTAAAATGTCTACTATTTAGTGTGTATTTTCTTTTATTTAAGTAGTTAAGTATGTAATATTATGTGTATTTTATGTGTTTATGTTTAGTTTATGTGTTTATTTGTGTTTTTAGGTCCAAAGTTGGTGCAAATGTGAAGTGAAGTGATGAAATGGTGAAGGATTTAAATGAAGCTCACGAGTCGGATAGAAGTGCACGAGTAGTGAAGAGGCTCACGAGTGACATAGAGTAGCCATGTTCACGAGTTGTGAAGGCATTCATGACTCGGCAGGCAAAGTTGAAGAAGTTCACGAGTCGGAGGAAAGATCATGAGTGAAGAAGACTTGATGGAGTTCACGACTCGACAGGAAGTTCACGAGTCGGCAATGACACCTGTTTTTCAAGCGATGCAATTCTTTAGCATACATTTTCTCAACCAACCATCATGACCTTTCATGGCAACTTTTCACATTGACAACTATTATGAAGAGACATGTTTATAGAGTTATTCCCTCTATAAATATGGATGGCATTAACTGAAAAAAGAATCGATCAATGTTTAGCTTTTAGAAATACAGTTATTATTTTTGGATAAATATTTTTACTTAATTTTTACTAGAAGATGGCAAAAGGACATAGCCAAAGGAACAAGAGATAAGTTTCTTTCTCTTGTTTATCTTAAATTTAAATATGTATTTGGCTAGTTTCCTTTGTACATTATAAATATGTACTAGTATTTGTTTAAGGCATGTTTATTATTCTTATTATGAATGAAGTATGATTTATATCCATTTGTGTGCTTTGATTTGCTATGTATGATTGGCCACCATATTTGGCATGTTAGTCAATTTGTTCGCAACGAGAGTTGGAATTCTTTGATGGAAAAATAAATGAATGTACTTGAAGCATTGAATTCACTTAGAGATAAAGAATTCACGTTGAGGGGTTAAAGAATTGGCACAGAGCTTCATAATTTTTGTTTATCTCTATAATGACACGAGAGTACTTATAGACTCTAAATGAAAACAAGCTATTCACCAGTCTCACTAGGCTCACCACCAACCCCTCTCTCTTTAACAATAGAGGTCTTTGCATCTATAAAATTTTCGAATTTATCATTTGGCACTCTCATTAAGAGTTGATGCCTGAGCTGAAGCATTTAGTCCGAATATGTAATGACTATACTAGATAAACCAGATTACAGTTACTAATTACATTCATAAGCCGCATTAGTCATGTGATTTAACATTTAATGATGCATATATATAAACATACACACATTCATACTACTTATATGTAGGGCTCATTATTACATATTCTTGATCATCCCCTTTGCAGAACTTATAATTACATGCCTTATATTTACAAATACATTACCGATAAACAAAACAGATGCAAACTTAATTCATATATTAAGATGCAATTGTCTATCCTGAAGTTGGCTTGGGAGACTGTTGGCTCTGTCCCTGTACACACGGTCTACCCTCCAAACCTACACGGATTAACACCCGTGCTAAGCTATAAAGCATAGTGGGGAACAACTAATAATATGACGATAACTATTTGAGGTAATTATTACCAGGCATTTAGCAATAATAGTATACAATATCTTTACTGAAATAATGCAATTATAACATTGTCTTATAATAACAACAGTAATAAATTTCAACTGAATATGCAAATCTTTCATTGCATAAATTTCCTTTCATTATCTTATCAAATTATTGCCTGCTTAAATTCGTGGGGGTGTGGATAACGGGTGCAATGGATACCCAATGGTATCAAATCAGAAGGATACCCGAAGGTATCTAATCAGAAGGATATCCGAAGATACTCAATCAGAAGTCTCATGTAGAGACAAGCCTCATGTAGAGACTTACAGAAGACTCATAAGAGTCCAACAGAAGCAGCTGCGATGGTACCCTATAGGCATGCCTATCTATCCACAACCAAGACTCTAAGTGCAGGCAAAACATATTATATTTCATATCTTATGAAATATCATCATTATATTTCCATATATAGCATTAACAAATGCTAAGCAGTACAACATTAAGCATTCTCATATATATATAGCATTATCAAGAATCATATGCTATAATTTCCTTAAAATAAATTCATGTATGTTTCTATTATGAGGAATAGAAACTCACCTTTCCATTAATAAGCAAGCCTTGCATTCATGGACATTCCTTTTTACTACATGACTATCATTTAGGATGATTTATAAGCCTAGAAAGGGCTTAGACAAGTCTGTACCAAAAAGAAATAAAAAAGATACATCTTTGAAAAACAGGGGAGGGTCACGGTTACTATTCATATCCTAGTAACCGTGAGCCCAGCATTTTTATAAGGGTCACGGTTACTACAAAATTTCTAGTAACCGTGATCCATAAAACTTTTCAATTCTGGACACAAATCCGAACTACCTCATGGTTACTAGCAATTTCCTAGTAACCATGAGATAGGGTGAAAAACATGGGTCACGGTTACTAAGAAATTCTTAGTAACCATGAGATAGCTTCGATTTCGCTACTGGACCAAAAGTTAACTTCCTCACGGTTACCAAGCCTAAGGCAGTAACCGTGAGGTGTTACGAGAATGGGTCACGGTTACTATGAAATCCTTAGTAACCGTGATCCATTGCGTATCATTTGGTCTTAAGCTGTCGTTTTAGACACCTCACGGTTACTATGAAATTCATGGTAACCGTGATCCCTAAACCGCCTCGAGAGCGATTAACATTCTCGACTTCAAAGCTATTTTTGACCTGTAAAATAACATTTTCAGGAAAAATGGCCTTCAACAAAGTTGTAGGCCTAAGTGTCTAGTTTTCAAAACATCAAAAATAATTTCAATAGGTCCTGTAAAACTCCAGTTATTCAAGAAAAACCGCAGACTGTTCATGAGGGCAAAAATCACAACCATAACCAGAATTCAATACCGATTTTCACTATCATGCAGTGAAAATCAGATTTTGGTCCTTTCTAACAAAAATCAAGGCATGCAAGTCTATTTTCTAAATCAACTGGAATTTCCATATTTGAGTAACTATAGCTCAAGTTATGAGCAAAAATGTACAGACTAGTCAAATAACCCTTAAAACAGATTTTCATGTTCTTCAAACAATCTTTGCATAAAAGCAACTCTAAACCCTTCTAAGCTATAAATCATCCATAAAACACATGAGAGAGGCACACAAGCTTTATCTCTCATGACAAATCAATACACATACATACATAAAACACTAAGTTCCCATACCTTAATTGATCTCCACCTAGCTCTTCACCCTTGAAGAGTTTCTTTTCCTTTCCTCTTGTTTGGTTCTCCTTCTAACAAGACATAAAAACACTTCTATGAAAACCTATTAAGCTAAACCAAGTATTACATATCAAAGGAGAACAAGTGATCTTACCACTAACTTGAGCAACTTTTCTTCTTTCAAAATCAAAGAAATATAGAGAGAGAGAGGATAAGAGAGAGTTTAGGGTTTAGGAGATTATAAAGATGAAAATGGAGAATGAAGACCATAAGTGGCCGGCCAAATCCTCTTCAAAATATCTACCTCTCCCTAAACTCCAATTGGTCCAAATGTCACTCTAAAGCAACAATTGCCAAATGGTCCTTCAACTTCCTTTATTTCAAAATCTACCCCAAAACTTACACTTTAACTTTTCAATTACACCCTTCAATTAACATTTATACTTAATTAAGCATAATCACTAATAATTAATGAGTGATAATTCTACTAGGGTGTATTGAGGGGCATTACAACTCTCTCCCCCTAAAAGAATTTCGACCACGAAATTCATACCTGTACTGAAGAGCTGAGGGTATTGAGCCCGCATAGCTACTTCAGGTTCCCAAGTTGCTTCTTGTACTCCATGGTGTTGCCATAACACTTTGACTAAGGGAATTTCTTTGTTTCGTAACTGCTTAACTTCTTTAGCCAAAATCTGTTTAGGTTCTTCATCATACGAGTAATCAGTTCTGACATTGATATCCTGCATTTGTATGATGTGTGACTCATAAGATCTATACCGTCGGAGCATCGAAACATGAAAAACATTATGCAATTTTGATAGCTCAGTAGGAAGATTCAAACGGTATGCTACAGGTCCAATCCTTTCCAGAATTTTGTAAGGACCTATAAACCGAGGACTGAGCTTTCCTTTCTTTCCGAACCGCAGTACTTTTTTCCATGGGGATACTTTTAAGAACACTGCATCACCAACTTGATACTCAATGTCTTTTCTTTTCAAATCTGCATAAGATTTCTGTCTATCCCTGGCTTCTTTCAATCTTTGTTTAACAAGTTGAATCTTTTCTTCAGTATCTTTAACAATGTCAGGACCTGTCAACTTACTTTCAGCCAACTCCATCCAGCAGGAAGGAGTTCTACACTTCCGACCATAGAGAGCTTCATATGGTGGCATACCAATGCTAGTTTGATAGCCATTGTTGTATGCAAACTCCATCAAAGTCACATAGTTATCCCAACTCCCGAAAAAATCTAAGACACAGCCTCTTAACATATCCTCTAATACCTGAATGATTCTTTCTGACTGCCCATCAGTTTGAGGATGAAAAGCAGTACTAAGAAGGAACTTTGTACCTAAGGCTTGTTGTAAACTTTTCCAAAATCTGGAAGTAAATCTCGAATCCCGATCTGAAACAATGGAGATTGGCACCCCATGAAGTCTAACAATTTGATCTATATACAATTCAGCCAATTTGTCCATGGAATAGTTGGTCCGAACGGGTATAAAATGAGCCACTTTTGTCAATCTATCCACAATAACCCACACTGCATCATGCTTTCTTGGAGTAGTGGGTAAACCTGTAACAAAATCCATGGTAACATTATCCCACTTCCACTGAGGAATGGGAAGAGGATTCAGCAATCCTGAGGGAAGTTGATGCTCTGCTTTAACCTGCTGACATGTCAAGCACTTAGACACATACTCAGTCACATCTTTCTTCATTCCTGGCCACCAATAGAATTGTTTCAAGTCTCTGTACATTTTGTTGCAACCAGGATGCATGGCAAATACTGTACTATGGGCTTCTTGCAATATAGCTCTTTTCAATTCTATAACCTCTGGCACACATAATCGATTCCGATAGTATAGACCACCATCAATCCCGATAGAATACTCTATTGGACCTCCTGCATGAACTGATTGAGCCAACTGTTGCAACTTTACATCATTTAACTGTGCATCTAAAACTGTCTGCCTGAGATTAGGGCGAACTTGCAATTGAGTTAACAAAGCCCCATCAGATGCAAATTTCCATCTACAACCTTGTAACAACAAGGTTGCCATCATCTTCCGGCTCAAAGCATCAGCTACTACATTAGCCTTTCCTGGATGGTAATCGATTATACAGTCATAATCCTTGAATAATTCCAACCACCTGCGCTGTCTTAAATTGAGATCTCGCTGAGAAAGCAAATATTTAAGACTCTTGTGATCCATATAGATTCTACACTTTTCACCATACAGGTAATGCCGCCAAATTTTTAAAGCAAACACAACTGCGGCCAATTCCAAATCATGAGTCGGATAATTCTGTTCATGAGACTTCAACTGTCTGGATGCATAAGCCACTACTTTACCTTCTTGCATCAACACACATCCTAAACCATTTCTCGATGCATCACTATACATAGCATATTCTTTACCCGTTATTGGTTGGGTAAGAACTGGAGCTTCCGTTAACAGCCTTTCTAACTGATCAAAACTGGTTTGGCACCGATCTGTCCACTCAAATCTAGCTTCTTTTCGAAGTAACTTAGTGAGCGGAGAGGCAATAACTGAAAAACCTTTCACAAACCGTCTATAATAGCCAGCTAAGCCCAAGAAACTTCGGACTTTCGGCACATTTCTAGGCGGTTTCCAGTTTACAATAGCCTCAATCTTTCTAGGGTCCACCCTGATGCCTTCAGAAGACACCACGTGCCCAAGGAAAGAAACTTCTTTAAGCTAGAATTCACATTTGCTTAGCTTGGCATGAAGCTGTTGTTCTCTCAAAGTCTGCAACACTATTCTCAAATGTTCTGCATGTTCTGCTTCATCACGAGAATAAACCAGGATGTCATCTATAAACACCACGACAAACTGATCTAAATAGGGTCTGAACACCCTATTCATCAAATCCATGAAAGCTGCAGGTGCATTAGTCAACCCAAAAGGCATTACTAAGAATTCGTAATGACCATATCGAGTTCTAAAGGCAGTCTTCTGCACATCCATGTCTTTGACCCGAAGTTGATAGTATCCCGACCTCAGGTCAATTTTAGAAAACACTCATGCACCCCTTAACTGATCAAAGAGATCCTCAATCCGAGGTAAAGGATACTTGTTCTTTACTGTCACTTTATTAAGCTGTCTATAATCAATGCACATTCTCAAGGTACCATCCTTCTTTTTAACAAATAACACAGGTGTGCCCCAGGGTGACACACTAGGCTTAATGAAGCCTTTATCTAACAATTCTTGCAGCTGAACTTTTAATTCTTTCAGTTCTGTTGGTGTCATTCTGTAGGGTGCTTTAGAAATAGGAGCAGTTCCAGGCAACATTTCGATAGACAATTCGACTTCTCTTTCGGGTGGCAAGCCCGGAAGTTCCTCAAGAAAAACATCAGGAAACTCATTAATCACAGGAACTTCTTGAAGATTAACTGCCTCCCTCTTAGAATCAAGGACCAAAGCCAAAAATGCTTCACATCCTTTTCTAAGGAATCTTTTCGCTTTCATAGCAGAGATAACATTGGTTAAGGATTTTGAATTAGTACCCTCAATCACTGTCTCTACTTCCCCATCATTCTTAACTAAAACTGTTTTAGCTTTACAGTCCACTATGGCATGATATCTAGACAGCCAATTCATACCCAGGATTACATCAAATTCATGGAAAGGTAAAATAATTATGTCAGCTGGGAACTCTTTCTCTTGAATTTTAATAGGACAATTTCTATAAACTTCATTTACATGCATACTGTGGCCCAAAGGGCTAATTACACAAATATCATAATTCATATGATCAACAATAGATACATTTCTACCCAGCTCCTTATTACAAATATAAGAATGTGTAGATCCTGGGTCTAAAAGCACATGCACATCAGTATCAAAGAGGGAGAATGTACCAGCTATAACCTCAGGAGCATCAGCATCAACTCGACCTTTCATAGCATAAGCTCGAATAGGAGACGTCGAAGAAAAAGGTCGATCCACTGACTCAGAGACATTCCTGGACTGGGCTCTAAACTGGCCCGATCCACCTCTGCCTCTACCACGACCTCTACCAGAAGAGGGTGCATTAGAAGCTCCTCGGTTACTCTGTTGACTCGAGACTTGATCCTGTGATATCGGACAATTGGCTATAAAATGCTCCGGGCTTCCACATCGGAAACAACCACCTGTGAGCATTCTACAAGTGCCCCAATGTCGCTTAAAACAATAGGTACATTCTGGAGCTTGGCCTCTGCCTTGTCCTGATGCAGTACCTCTACCAGAACCAGCTGAAGAAAAAGCCCCTTGCTGTCTACCTCTAGATGTAGGGCGATTTCCAGAAGACATTGGTTGATCTCCTTGAGTCAACCTCAATCTTTTCCCGGATGAGGAACCACCCCGAGAAAAACTTCTTCTTCTTTGCTCTCTTTCTCTTTTCGCATTCTCTTCTTTTTCCACCCGAATAGCTGCTTGAACCAGCTGATGATAATCCACAGGATGTAAAGAGATAGGACCTATCAAATGATCCCTAATATGATCATTTAGTCCATCTTCAAACTGGCGACACTTGAAAGTCCCAATCAACAGTGATCTTGGTACATACTTGCTCAAGCGACTGAATTCTGCTTCATATTCAGCCACTGACATACTTCTTTGTCTAAGGGTTAGAAACTCCTTCAGTCTTTCATCTTTATAAGCTTCAGTCACATACCTCCTTTTAAATTCTACTACAAAGAATTCCCAAGAGAGGGAATCAGGTAGCTGAGTTTGTGTCTGAACCAGTTTTCACCAGTCATAAGCCGCTCCCTGAAGTAAGGACACAACACAAGTCACCTTTTGATTGGCGGGGCATTTAACCTTTGCAAAAACCCGCTCTAATCGCTCGAGCCACAACTCGACTTTCTCAGATTCATCCCACGTAGAGCCTAAAAACTCTTCTGCACCATGCTTTCTGATCTCAGAGATCGGGGCCTTTGGTGCAGTCATCCTCTGCAAAATCTGAGCCATGTCTTGGGAAATCTTCAGCAAGGCTTCTCCAGACTCAGCAGCAGCTGCACCTGTTCTAGTGGATGCAGAAGATTCAGGCTGAGAAGGATTTGATTGACCCGGCAAATCACTTTCAGCGGACTCATCAACAACTTCACGATACCTTTCCATTTCTAACTATAACAAAGAAACACAGGGACAGCCACAATCAGCCAACAACAACAAATTCTATATCTAAGACACTTGAAATTCCTATTGGCCAGAACCGCCTAAACCAAGGCGCTCTGATACCAAAAATGTAATGACTATACTAGATAAACCAGATTACAGTTACTAATTACATTCATAAGCCGCATTAGTCATGTGATTTAACATTTAATGATGCATATATATAAACATACACACATTCATACTACTTATATGTAGGGCCCATTATTACATATTCTTGATCATCCCCTTTGCAGAACTTATAATTACATGCCTTATATTTACAAATACATTACCGATAAACAAAACAGATGCAAACTTAATTCATATATTAAGATGCAATTGTCTATCCTGAAGTTGGCTTGGGAGACTGTTGGCTCTGTCCCTGTACACACGGTCTACCCTCCAAACCTACGCGGATTAACACCCGTGCTAAGCTATAAAGCTTAGTAGGGAACAACTAATAATATGACGATAACTATTTGAGGTAATTATTACCAGGCATTTAGCAATAATAGTATACAATATCTTTACTGAAATAATGCAATTATAACATTGTCTTATAATAACAACAATAATAAATTTCAACTGAATATGCAAATCTTTCATTGCATAAATTTCCTTTCATTATCTTATCAAATTATTGCCTGCTTAAATTCGTGGGGGTGTGGATAACGGGTGCAATGGATACCTAATGGTATCAAATCAGAAGGATACCCGAAGGTATCTAATTAGAAGGATATCCGAAGATACCCAATCAGAAGTCTCATGTAGAGAAAAGCCTTATGTAGAGACTTACAGAAGACTCATAAGAGTCAAACAGAAGCAGCTGCGATGGTACCCTATAGGCATGCCTATCTATCCACAACCAAGACTCTAAGTGTAGGCAAAACATATTATATTTCATATCTTATGAAATATCATCATTATATTTCCATATATAGCATTAACAAATGCTAAGCAGTACAACATTAAGCATTCTCATATATATATAGCATTATCAAGAATCATATGCTATAATTTCCTTAAAATAAATTCATATATGTTTCTATTATGAGGAATAGAAACTCACCTTTCCATTAATATGCAAGCCTTGCATTCATGGACATTCCTTTTTACTACATGACTATCATTTAGGATGATTTATAAGCCTAGAAAGGGCTTAGACAAGTCTGTACCAAAAAGAAATCAAAAAGATACATCTTTGAAAAACAGGGGAGGGTCATAGTTACTATTCATATCCTAGTAACCGTGAGCCCAGCATTTTTATAAGGGTCACGGTTACTAAAAAATTTCTAGTAACCGTGATCCATAAAACTTTTCAATTCTGGACACAAATCCGAACTACCTCACGGTTACTAATAATTTCCTAGTAACCGTGAGATAGGGTGAAAAACATGGGTCACAGTTACTAAGAAATTCTTAGTAACCGTGAGATAGCTTCGATTTCGCTACTGGACCAAAAGTTAACTTCCTCACGGTTACCAAGCCTAAGGCAGTAACCGTGAGGTGTTACGAGAATGGGTCACGGTTACTATGAAATCCTTAGTAACCGTGATCCATTGCATATCCTTTGGTCTTAAGCTGTCGTTTTAGACACCTCACGGTTACTATGAAATTCATGGTAACCGTGATCCCTAAACCGCCTCGAGAGCGATTAACAGTCTCGACTTCAAAGCTATTTTTGACCTGTAAAATAACATTTTCAGGCAAAATGGCCTTCAACAAAGTTGTAGGCCTAAGTGTCTAGTTTTCAAAACATCAAAAATCATTTCAATAGGTCCTGTAAAACTCCAGTTATTTAAGAAAAACCGCAGACTGTTCATGAGGGCAAAAATCACAACCATAACCTTTCTAACAAAAATCAAGGCATGCAAGTCTATTTTCTAAATCAACTGGAATTTCCATATTTGAGTAACTATAGCTCAAGTTATGAGCAAAAATGTACAGACTAGTCAAATAACCCTTAAAACAGATTTTCATGTTCTTCAAACAATCTTTGCATAAAAGCAACTCTAAACCCTTCTAAGCTATAAATCATCCATAAAACACATGAGAGAGGCACACAAGCTTTATCTCTCATGACAAATCAATACACATACATACATAAAACACTAAGTTCCCATACCTTAATTGATCTCCACTTAGCTCTTCACCCTTGAAGAGTTTCTTTTCCTTTCCTCTTGCTTGGTTCTCCTTCTAACAAGACATAAAAACACTTCTATGAAAACCTATTAAGCTAAACCAAGTATTACATATCAAAGGAGAATAAGTGATCTTACCACTAACTTGAGCAACTTTTCTTCTTTCAAAATCAAAGAAATCTAGAGAGAGAGAGAGGATGAGAGAGAGTTTAGGGTTTAGGAGATTATGAAGATGAAAATGGAGAATGAAGACCATAAGTGGCCGGCCAAATCCTCTTCAAAATATCTACCTCTCCCTAAACTCCAATTGGTCCAAATGTCACTCTAAAGCAACAATTGCCAAATGGTCCCTCAACTTCCTTTATTTCAAAATCTACCCCAAAACTTACACTTTAACTTTTCAATTACACCCTTCAATTAACATTTATACTTAATTAAGCATAATCACTAATAATTAATGAGTGATAATTCTACTAGGGTGTATTGAGGGGCATTACAAAATATGACTAAGGCACATTTAAATCCACCAGTTGATGGTACGAACCTCGTAAATGTCTAGCCAACCACAATGGTCATCCCACGTGTCTAATCTAAAAGCTTCATGAAGGACTCCCAGACTGTACAGAGAAATCCTAAAACTGAAGAAAGATAAAATGGTTGACGCCAAGACTGAAGGAGGGCAAAATGTTCCCCTCCTAAAATGTTACACACAAGTGCATTCCTAGTTCTCCTATAAAAAAGGTACAAAGGAAGGTAGGAGGCTTACTTCTCTCATCCCCATACACGAGCAAATCGGTTGAGAAACTCACTGGCCCGAGCTTTGAGTATTGATGTCTCTGCCTCACAAGACAACTGCTTCTCAAAGTCAAAGGATGCATGGAGAAAAAACTCGATTAGTTTGGCATGAAGAAAGACATGGTTAGGCAAAACTCTCCACTTTTATAGACCTCCCTCTGTAGCCGATCGAGAATGCCCCAAATTTTGACTCCAAACTCTCCAATTAGAGGATGTCGAATTAAAGAAAAAAAAGCCTAAGTCTAAAGAATAACTAAATATTGTGCACCAAGTCTGAAGGAAAATTAAACATCTTTCCTTCAGGACATTACAAAATTGATGCCTGAAACTTCAACAACTCCCTTGCCAGAAAGGATATAGGAAGGAACGATAGGGTTGCCTCTCTCTCCACTTTGGTAGCAAATAAGGCAAAAAGAAAACCACGATAAGGAAATGGCACATCTCTTGCCTTTGATTGCAAACATCAACACAACTGGAGCACTAGAGAAGGCTATAATGCCATATCTTGTAGTTGTAGGCATCCCGATCAGCAAAGCCTGCCGATACACAAAGGGGTTGATCACACTCCCCCAAAGGCAAAATTGCTAAGATAAAGGAAGGAGAAAACTGATCAGTAAAAGGCGAAGAAGGCCCTAAGAATTCCCGACCTAATGGGATTTAGGATTTAAGCCATAGCCCACAACTCACAAAAGAACCAACAAATAAAAGCAATGTATTTCAAAGAAGCCAAGCAAATTCTTGATCGAAAGTAGTCCCGATCAGAATAATTAAACTGAAAGATTGATAAGTCAGCAACTCCTAATTGACTTACTCCCGATCAAAGATAGATTCCAAAATGGAATAAGCTGATAAATCCCAACCAAGGTTAATGCATGAAACACTCATGAATGCATGAACTTTTATAATTAATCGATGTACATCTCGATCTCGAATATAATCCTGATCGAAAGATCAATGAATGAATTGTTATAATCCTAATCGAAAGATTGATGTTTGAATTGCAGTAGTCAATTATTACAATGGAAATGAAAAATTGTCAAAAGTTTCAACTCCTTCGACTGATGCTTTCCTATTTAACAAAGTCAATTATGGAAAAACATGTCTCGACAACCATTACATAAGCAGATCGAGAATGCAATTATTTCATTGATTGGTGTCTTCTCGAACAAAGTAATCTCACCTTGATATTCATCTCTTGATTAAAAATTGATGAATTAGTCACTATCTTAATCCAATCGAGCTATTGTCTTAATTAGTGGAAATATTTACCATGGTCGCAATCATCCAATCAAAATAAATCAGGGAATCTAGACCTAAAGTACGTTCGGCTAAATCATCCCATGAAAGGCAACAATCAAATCATCCACTCAGTGACGGTTAAAAAAAGATAAGAATGCCATAAATTGGAAATTGGGAGTTTCATTAAGATTTACAAGGGTACAATGTTACATCAAACGTAGAATTTTCAATCTGCTCAATTACAAGGAAAGATACTAGGAAGGATATATCACACCTACAACTTGCTGCTATAAAACCACCTCTTATCAACCCCCTGCAGTGCTACAATTTTGCTCCTCTCCTAGCACATCAGAACCTAGAAAATGGAGAAGAAAGTACAGACTTGCATCTCCTACCACGGCTCTATGAGAGTGCAAAATTAAATGTCGGAAAAGGAGTTAAGGGGCAAAGGATAAATCACCTACCATAGGCAGTTAATACTTTATTAGAGAAAATCTAGAAATTCATTCATCTTTCTAAAATGGGAGACTCGAAAAACAAAGAGATCTAAAAATGAAAATGCTCCTCACTCAAAAGAAACTGACCAAGAAGCCAACGCAAAGAAAAGGAAACTAAAGCTCAAAACAGTCTTGGTTTTCCCGAAGAATTGCCATCCCTTAATGAGGAAAATGACTACGAATAAAATAGTTACGTTGAAATCAAAAGGTAAGGAAGCAAAACCTTCGCCCCTTATGCCTTGCTCGAAAAACATATCCACTTTAAAGGAGTCAAAATGTAATTTGCCACTCCAAAGAGAAAAGCAACATAACTACAATAGGCTATTAAAACCCAGAGGATGCTTACACCAAAAGGCAAACAATCAACTGACCACAATACCAACACTAGGAAAACTCCATGGCATCAAAACAAGACCAGATCAAGTAGACGTAAGAGAATAAATAGATAGACATCGAAGCAAATCCTGTCTCTGCCGAACAAACTACAGGACACGACTAAAAAACCCTAAATGAATCAAAGGACCAATGTCTTTAGACTCTCGCTATAAAATAGTTTGCCTCTGTGACAATTGGACTTGCATAAAGTAGCCTAATGCCGAAGTCTGAATGGAGAAGAAAGAAAATACAATTCAATTTGCCAACTAGAATGAAAAAAAGAAAACATATCAAATCCAGACTAAAGTAATCAACAACTATCTCAATTGGTGTTTTCCCGATCAATGTACCTAAATCCCAATCACCACGACTGATGATCATATTCCATATCGATGTACCCCAGTCCCAGTCACCACGACTGATGATCATATTCCTAATCGATGCTTTCCCAATATATATACCTAAATCTTAGTTGCCATGACTAATGATCATATTCCTGATCGATGTACCCAAATCCCAGTCACCATGACTGATGATTATATTCTCGATTGATGCACTCAAATCCCAGTCGCCATGACTGATGATCATATTCTTGATTGATGCTTTCCCAATCAATGTACCCAAATCCCAATTGCCATGATTGATGATCATATTCCTAATTGATGCTTTCCAAATTGATGTACCCAAATCCTAGTTGCCATGACTAATGATCATATCCGGATCGATGGTTTCCCAATCAATGTATTTAAATTCTAGTCACATAACTCATGAACATATCCTGATCGATGGTTTCCCAATCAACATATTTAAATCCCAGTCGCATGACTAATGAAATTTTCCTAATCGATGGTTTCCCGATCAATGCATTCAAATTCCAACCGTATGACCGATAAACTTATCCTGATCAATGGTTTCTTGATCAACACATTCAAATCATACGATTGACAATCCCCTCTATACATCAAACTGAGGTATTTTCTTAAACCATATATCAAACCAGGACACACCAAAAGACTGGCCATTTTTAAAAAATAACAATTCGATTCGGACCAATGTCATAGCAAACTTGACCCCATGCTTCAATCGTCATAGAACCAATCAAACAATTTAGAGGGGGACAAATGATAATGCTCATTATCACTTTTCTAACAAAGCCCAGCCTAATAGATATTCCTTAGGAAGCCTAGCCTTGTGTAGGCCCAAAAAAACATCTAAGATCCCTATTATTTGGAGCCAAAACACAAAAATCGAGCCTGTCTGATTGGACATGATGCGTCCCTACCATACAGAACTCTCACACATGTTTTCGTCAAATCACCAACTGCAAACCATCACATTACCATCAGCCTATGCTGACATTAGGATAAACCTCTTATGTAACCCTTTACATGCTTTATAAATGCTAGATTCACCTTAAATTTCACGCACACTTCATATGCCATTCTTTAGCATTCTTTTGACTCTCTGTAATCTTTACTAAGTTAATTATTGGAGTGCTAATGCTTGGTCCGATCGGGCTGGCCTTTTTCTCGTAGGTTTGCAAGCCA
The DNA here is from genome assembly GCA_037975025.1 of Excoecaria agallocha. Taxonomy (NCBI): domain Eukaryota; kingdom Viridiplantae; phylum Streptophyta; class Magnoliopsida; order Malpighiales; family Euphorbiaceae; genus Excoecaria; species Excoecaria agallocha. Next base: position 1,949,415 of record CM075809.1, read on the forward strand.
TTCACCCGACCAAACATTTCTCGCCAAGCTCACCACTAACCCCTCTCCCGTTGATAATAGAGGCCTTTGCCTTTATGAAATTTTTTAATTTATCAGTACCTATGGCTAATGAATTATATCATATATCTTTTGATTTCCCTACTAGTTACTAAAGATAAAATAATTTCATCAATTTTTTCCTTTAATTACGTCACATGCTCATTTTCATCATGACATCATATTATGTCTCAATACATAATCCATGTCTATGGTTCTTATTGTCACATATATTTTCTCATATATTCATATAAACTTATTCTTTAATCAAATTCATACACAAGTTCATCTTTTCATAAAATACCCACCAATTTGCTATCTTTCATCACATTTGTTTCTCAAAGCCATATTTCATTACATATAAACATGCTTATCATTTTTCTTTACTCACAAATCAAAATTCATATTGTTTACATTATTATTCAAGAATGAAATGATATGTTCCACATACATGGAATTCAGCCAAGTCACTCAATACTATTATTAAAGTTACATTCTTAAATTCATGTTAATTGCTCATTAATCATGATAATATTGGCTTAAATGTGCAAAAACATCTCCCATACCTACTCTATGTTAAATTTAGCCAAGGTATGCTATGTTCCTAAAGTTCTTTTTTTCTTCAATTAATTTTTTTAGTTAAGTTCTTATGGCATTCACTACACATTTATCACACCAATTTACCATGTTTTCATGCACATAGAAGTCTCAAGTTCTTACATAATGTGTGTTATAGTGTGATCAAACAATTTAGGCACTTTAATAGCAAATTAAGCACATCATTCATCTCATTTATTTCCCAATTTAACTTCTATAACATCAATTTCAATTAAACACATCATTTAACTTGAAGCTATACACATACATATTCAAACATATCATGAAAAATGAAAGTATTAGTATCCAAAAACCTAATTTTCTTTAGCTCCTTTTCTATTCTTCTCTTTCTTTCTCTTTTCCTTTCTTTTTTCTTCCTTCTCCTTTTTGTTCTTCACTTAGCCAAATTCATGGATAAGAATTCACTTAATATTCTTTCAATTTCATCAAATTCAACTTACATACTAGTTGTATACACTAAATATTTCACCAAACTTTAAAAATTCTAGCACTCTTCACTTATTCTTCACAAAATCTTTGACAATGTCGTCACATATACACATGGATAGATGCAATACTAAATTTGAATTTAAGATGAAATTGGGATAGAAATCAACTTAATTTATTTGAGAATTGAAACAAAAATGGAGGGAATATAGAGGAGCATTATTCGACCAAGAAGAAGATGGAGATGGTGTGTATGTTCATGAAAATTCAACACACTTCTCCTCTTATATATATGCATAAATGGATGGTTAGGATTAATTCCTTCACTGTTCAATCTAAAGGTTCATATTTTGCTAATCTTTCTATTAATCCCATATTTATTTAATGTAATTTTCATACAAAAATGTCCGTAAAAATAGAAAAATTATTCTTTGGTGTGTACAAATTTTTAGGTTAAAACTATGTTTATTTCAGTGAATTTTTCGGTCTGATGATAAATGTATTGATCTGATAATTCACTTTTTGTCTCAATTTTATTTCCATTTTTCAACATCAAAATTACCATTTTATCATTTATAATGGATCCTTATGGTTGAATTAATTTTTTGAGGTCTCGAGTCAAGTTTAAAGCTTTAGAGTTCAAAGTGTGCACTATTCATATGAAATTGTTATTTATTTTTATTTTCCACTGTTGATATCGTATTTAACCTTTATTTCATCTCAAATTACATCATCAGACTCTCCATGAATTGTAATTTCTAATGCTTGAAAAAAAGTGTATTATGGTTCTGGTTGGTACTATTTATGGCTCAAAAAATATTATTCACAACATCAAGATTTTTGAAGCGTTACAATTTATACTTATGTCAAATAAAATTTTGATAATTTACTTTTTTTTTGTCTCAATTTTATTTCCATTTTCAACATCAAAATTACCATTCTATCGTTTATAATCGATCCTCATAGTTGAATTAATTTTTTGAGGTCTCGAGTCAAGTTTTAAAGCATTAAATTTCAAAGTGTGCACTATTCACATAGAATAGTTACTTATTTTTACTTTTAAATTTTGAGACCATATTTAACCTTAATTTCATATCAAGTTACATTATCAGACTCTCCCTAAATTGTACTTTCTAATGCTCGAAAAAAAATATAATATGGTTTAAGTTAGTACTATTCATTTGGAATGGCACTATTCATGGCTCTAAAAGTATTATTCATGACGTCAGAATTTTTGAAGCGTTACAATTTATATTTATGTCAAATAAAATTCCAAATGATATCTTGGAATGATATTGCTATATGATCATGATGGGAGTTTCTTGGGTAACTCGACGGGCAATGACATCTTTGAACTCTCCAAGCACATCTTGAATCACCTTTTGTGCTTTGTTTCCACTATCCATAGGCCCTTTATCCATCTTGAGAGTAGCCAAATAGGTTGGCTCCTTCTTTATGCCCTTAAAAAGTTAGAGGGTTGATAACATCTTTCCCTTATCAATCTCCCTTTTAACGAGCACAACACAAGGTCGTCCCTTCTCTATGATACATATGGTGTTGGTATGTGGGACCAAGAATGCCTTCACCATGTCTAAGAAATCTATTCTCAAATAGAACTTTTTATCATCGACGAAAGCAATTATGATGTCAGCCTTACCTTTTCATTGGCTAATTTGAATGTTGGTACCTCGTGCTACACCATCAATAGGGAGACTCTTTGTTTTGACTCTTTTTATAAAGCCCTTCTCTTTGGTGTAGGTTAGGCCAATCTCATCGGTAAGCTCCTTAGCCTTGTATATGATGTTGACACCCTTGTCCACCAATGCTTTCACATGCTTGCCCCAATGAAGGTCTCCATATACATGCGTCCACAGGGTTGCTCCTCAACCTTTGTTTGAATGGCATTGAAAAGCTTCATAGAGGCAATCTTCTTCTCTTCATCACACCTTTCTTCCTTCATAAAAAAATGTGGCAAGTTTACCATGCTTTGGGAAGTCGAAGGCACAATAAGGTCCATTAGGTAGGAAGCAAGCTATCTTAGATTTAGAGGACTCACCTTGTCATCTTTTTTCCACTTACTTTTATTCTTTGAAGGTTTGTCCTTCTTGGGAGATTTGTTCCTTTCTCCCCCACCTTTGTCAGCATTGTGGGGCTTTTTTCTTTGCCCATTTAAAGACTCCTTCTTGAACTTTATTAAGGATTCGGCAGTGGCCATCATGATAGCAAGGTCTTGTACACCTTTTCTTTTTAACTTAAACTTGACCCAATTACTTAGGCTATCAAGCAAAAGAGTGTATCTTACTTTCCTATAGTTGGAATTTCCAAAAGCAATTTGGAAAATTCCCTTATGTATTCATGAATTTGGCCTTCCTTATGTTGAAGGCGTCGAAGCTTGGCCCTAGCTTCATTCTCAGCATCTTCGAGGTAGAATTGCTTCTTAAGCTCCCTTTAAAGGCATCTTATATGTTGATGGTGCTAGCCTCTCTTCTAACATCATTGCACTTACGCACGATGCCAAAGTATAAGGGTAATATATAAGAGGCTTAGGTGCATTCACCTTTGGGGATGGCACAGGACGGTTATGCATAACTTGACTTAAGACATGAGTGCCCCTATATGCTCATTATGAGCAAGCCCAAGTGCTTTAAACTTTGTCCTATACAACTTAAACTCATCATCCTTGGCAACCAACATAGCCTTAAGGGACTTTACCTCGTTGGAGAAATCGTCAGTCACCACATTTAAGGCAACTTGCATCTTTACGCAGAGCTCCTCCTTGTTGGATTCTAGCCCTTTGATGCATTGGTCCATATCCTAGATTTTAACCCCTAAGTCGACCATGGTGGCATGCATCCTTGCCAACCTTTCATTCATAATGATTATTAGATTCATTGAATTCTCTTTGCCCTTCTTGACAACGCCTTGTTGATTGTTGCCTATGGAAACATCGGTCACATTTGACATTCTCTTGTGTATGTCTTCACCTATCCAGGCTCTGATATCAATTATCACGAGTTTTCTTTCACACAAACAGTAGTCTTGTGGCGCTAGCAAACTTGGCTCCAACACCTCAAAACATGCTAGTAAACCTTTCCCACAAATGCTTGACTTAAGCTTGAGAAGCTAAATAAGCTAGTAATAGAATAAAAGAGAGCACACAAGAGTTCGGAAGAATACTTTATATTACTCAACTTGAGTATCCTACAACAAATGAGGCTTCATCTATTATAATCCTCCTCTTCAATAGATAGTGTTGGGGGAGCTTGGAGCAGTGTGTACAACAATATCCTACTTTGCAGTAGATATGATCTATTCTTTAGGCACTGGCGACTGATCAGTGGCGTGTATTACAAGATTTTACTTTGTTAGTGCGACGTCAAGTTCAATCGAACATTCTTAATCAACGTGTTTACCTCCTTAACTGGTGGGAGTCTAATGAGCTCTTCTTCTATGCTTCTTTCGAGGCCTTTGGGCCACTGGCTATGTTTTTTCAAGTGTTATCAATAATCCTCCTCCTTAATGGATGGTGAGGATTTATTTGATTCTACGGTCACTATTAATTATATAGAATTTTTTATACAAATATCTAAACATTTATAAATAAAAAAATTGTATGGAATATTGTAAACAAATATTCTAAAATTTTAAAGAATAATTTATACACATATGGGCCCCTCTTTTACCTAGACTAGTAAGTGAATTCGCTAATTATTCAGGGATGTAAATAGTAATATCAGTTATGTTTCGGATGATGCATGTTCGACTTTTTCATCTTTGATATTCACGAAAGGAAATCCAATATGTGATTGATTATATAATTACGGTTGATATCTTAAGATGAATGCATATATGTGCGGGACACAAGTTAGTTAAGGAAAGGCATATTATAAAATTTGAATGTTTCTCTATTGTAGTCAAATGAGAAAGAATGAATTGGTATCCCTAAATTAGTAACCAGACCTCTATTCAATGGCTATAATACAGACATATTTTATCAGTATAATACTCTGGCGAATTAAAATGTTAATACAAATAGCATATTTGAAAAAAAAAGGTAAATCGAAGTTTTAATTGAGCTATTCTCTCTATTTTTTATCAGTTATTTTTATTAAAATTAAAAATAATAAATAAATTTAAATTTAATATTAAATCGTGATTAAAATTAAATTATTAAATTAAATTAATTTTGATTTTATTAAAAAAATTTAAAAAATAAATTAAATTATATTAAAATTTTAAAAATAATAAATAAATAAAATTTAAATTTTATTTAAAAGTAACCTATAAAAAAGATGGATGGAAAATTTAATACAGTTAATTAGGAATTTGAGCTTTAACCTTAAAAAAAATATGGTTTTAATATGGATGGCTGAGATTGAAGAAGGATCCACCCAACGGTTCATCTTTCATCGTAGAGCCAAAAAAGAGAGTAAAACAAACTCATTTTCCAATTAGAGAATGGCCCATTTTTCAATCTCTGTCAACTGATCATCTCAATATCAAGCCGAAAGAAGACAGAGGAAAAGAAAGGGTAAATGGATCTGTTTTTGTTGGGAATATTAAGTTTAATCCCAACTCTAGTTTTAATCCAGGTCCTCACTAGGAAACTCAAGGAAAAGAAGGAGAAAGTCAAAAAGTATCATCCAATTGGTGGCACAGTGGTTAACCAGCTCCTCAATTTCTCTAGGTTGCACCATTACATGACTGATCTTGCTGCTAAGCACAGAACTTATAGACTCCTCGCCCCTTTCAGAAATGAGATTTATACCGCTGATCCTCTGAATGTTGAGTTTATTCTCAAAACAAACTTCCCAAATTATGGAAAGGTTTCATTTCCTCCACGCTCAAATTTTATTATTTTCTAATTTAGTTTTTTCAGATATGATGATGTGAAGGTATTGATTTTAAATTCTTTGAAATGTTACAATTCATTACTAGTTGGTGTTGCTCTGTTTTTTTTTTTTAATTAAGTTCTAATTGTCGTTTGATACTATGAGAATATATAGCAACTCGGAGTTGAGTCAACTAGTATGTTTTCCTTGAATAAATTGTTAATTGAATTGTACAAATTGAAGTGAAATTGATAGAGTTGGAAAACACCAAGTTCTATATTGTTGCGTTTGTGTTGTATAACAGCAACTCTCAGGTATTTTCTAGCATATAATTTTCAGGGATTTCAAGATTTTCTTTTCTTTTCTTGTTCATGAGGCTCAAAGTGGCCATTTGAACTCAGAACTTTATAGTTATGGATACCACTCCAATACAAATATACCGTTAGTTCAAGTTTTTTCTTTTTTAATAGCCAAATAGGAATTGATGTTGACGTCCCGTCAATATTGAAGTCTGATAAGAAACTATATAAAGTTAATGATAGAGTTCTTGGATGTTTTTGAACAGGGGGGTTACAATTACAACAATTTGGGAGATTTATTAGGTGATGGAATATTCACTGTTGATGGTGAAAAGTGGCGCCAACAAAGAAAGGTTTCAAGCTATGAGTTCTCCACCAAGGTTTTGAGGGACAACAGCTGTGTTGTCTTTAGAAATAATGTCGTAAAACTTGCTGGAATAGTTTCTGAAGCTGCAAAATCCAACCAGCCAATGGATATACAAGTCAGTAGTCCATGACTTTTTATTTGCATAGCCAAAACTTGTGTCTCTTGTGTACATGGATTTCTAAACTTAACTGTGGTTTACTGGTTTTAGGATCTGTTTATGAAATCTACCTTGGACTCAATATTCAAGATTGCATTTGGAGCTGAACTGGACTGCATGTGTGGGTCCAATGAAGAAGGTGTTATCTTTAGCAATGCTTTTGATAATGCAAGTGCAATGACCCTTTGGCGATATGTGGATATTTTCTGGAAAATTAAAAGGTTTCTGAATATTGGATCCGAAGCTGCACTGAAGAAGAACATCAAAGTGATAAATGATTTTGTATATAAAATAATAGATAGTAAAATTGAGCAAGTGCACAACTTGAAGGATGATATCTCAGTAGGTGACTGGCCTTGATGCCTTTTTACTCTCTGGTTAATTTTAGAAACATTAATTTACTTTATTTCCATAACTTAGATGCAGATAAAGAAAGATGATATTTTGTCAAGGTTCCTGCAAGTGAATGAGACTGATAAAACATATTTACGAGACATAATTCTTAGCTTTGTGATTGCCGGTAAAGACACAACAGCATCCACTCTATCTTGGTTATCTACGTGCTCTGCCAACATCCCAGTGTGCAAGAAAAGGTTGCGAAGGAAGTGAGAGGAGTTTCTAGAGCAAAAGATTTTACAAACTTTGCAGAATTGGCTGCCAGCATTGGTGAAGAAGCTCTAGAAAAGATGAGTTATCTCCATGCTGCTATCACCGAAACACTCAGACTCTATCCAGCTGTGCCAGTTGTAAGAGATTTGTTTTTTCTTTTTCCCATGAATCATACTTTCTTGCATGTGTGGATGCAATTACTGGCAAATGATTTCACTTCATAAATTCAGCACTTTATGATATTATCTCTGAAAAATGATTAAATAATCTGCTTTATCTTGACTTTCTTTTTGGATAAATGAATTCTTTTCTTCCAGAAATCTCATGAAAGTTAAGCCTTAAAAGAGAGGCTTGCAGGCTTGAAGCGAATACAAAGAAATTATTTCAAAAAAGCTGTTGTCCAGTTTGAAACCAGATGGATGCTAGTTATCATACCATAGCACCCCGATACCTGAACCTTAGTTTTTAACTTTTGCTTACCTTGCAAGCCATTCATCCAAAAAATCACGTCCTTGACATAGGAAGCAACCACTTCCACTAGATTGGGAGTGGCTAAAAATGTTTATTTTGAAATTTTTGTTTCCGTACTCTTTGAGAGCTCATATTTTCTCTTCATGACAAACCGTGTAAAGAAAAAGTGATCTCTCTTTTTTCAGGCAACTATTATCCCATCTAATAACTCATTCAACACGATACGGCTACCACTTCAATTTGATTCATCTATTATGATGTTAATGATGACTACTTTCAAATTGTGCAAAAACAGACATGAAATTTTTGTATGTGATTCTCCAAAAATACTACATGCTCCGTTTCTGCAATGTAATTAATCTTGGTGCTGGTTGGCAAGTGATTATGATATGGCTTGATATTTGATTCTGTGATTTCACATGTTCCTTGCTAGTAGTAACTTTTTTTTTTTATTCCCAAATTTATGTACACAACAGAATGCAAAGATTTGCTTTTCTGATGATACTCTGCCAGACGGTTTTAGTGTTAAGAAAGGAGATATGGTGGCATACCAACCTTATGCGATGGGCAGAATGAAATTCATTTGGGGTGATGATGCGGTGGAATATAAACCAGAAAGATGGCTCAATGAGGATGGTGTGTTTCAGCCAGAGAGTCCTTTCAAGTTTACTGCCTTCCAGGTTGGTTCAAATAAAGAAATTTCTGATTCAAATAATTTCTGCCATAAATACGAACTTTGAGTAAATTTTGCCTTTGCATGGAAACTTAAGTTCATTTTGTAGATTTTAATTGACCAGCAAAAAATAATAATAAAAAAATAATGAATAAAAGTAACCGATAAAAAATTTTCTGCTGATAAACAGGCAGGGCCAAGAATTTGTCTGGGGAAAGAATTTGCTTACAGGCAGATGAAGATTTTTGCAGCTGTCTTGTTAAGTTGTTTCGTTTTCAAACTAAGCAACGAAAATAAAACTGTCAACTACCGGACAATGATTAATCTTCACATTGATGGTGGTCTTCATGTTCGTGCTTTTCATAGATAGAAAGCCCGCTTTATGCTGCACTCGCTGTACTTATACGATACATACATAACCAAAGTCATAAAAATGTTGAATTTAGTCTCCAGAGTGATAGATAGGTTGCCTTTTAGGTTCTGATAACTGTGAATTAGCAGTAAGCCAATAACTTGTAGGCCTTCTATGTAAATGTGAGGGTGTACTATTGTTGTGTGTTAAAAATAGTGTTATGGAATAAATATCTTCTATATTTGAAAAGTCTTACGTGTTGTTATCTTTTTTCCTTTTTTCTTTTTATTACATTATATACATTGAAAATGGGCCTTACCCATGAGTAGCGGGGTATGGGGGTGGGGGTGGGAGTGCGGGCAGGACTCAGACTCGGACTGGAGACCTCTGCCTCAAACCTCCCCCAGTCTTTACCTCCTGTGGTGTTATTTAAGTCAAAAAGCTGGAATTTTAAGTCAAAAAGCTGCTATTGTATGATCATTTTTGATTTTAACATAGGAAACTAAGAATGTAAAGAAAAATAGAGACCCATCAAGAATCTTTGGTGGGGACTTATCCTGAATGTTTTAGTGGAAACCCCTCAACAGTTGCCAAATCTGGAGGATGATGAAGAGAACGAATGTGAAAGTTATACTGGATTAGAACCAAGTTGATCAAATGAGAAAACAGATAATAGAGTAATCAACAGCTAAAGAATAATGGAGAGGTGTTGTGGGAAAAAGGATAGTTGGCACATGGCGAAGGAACTTTCATTGTCTGGCTAACATTATAAAAAAAAGAAGAAGAAAAAAAGGTTATTAATTATTACGTAGATTGTAGGCAAACACAGAATAGAAGCACATGACATGTATAAAACACCACGAAATAAAATCAAAACCAATTCAAAGTATACAAATCAATCTGCATTTTGGGGTTTAATATTCCCCAAACAATGCTTAGAATAAAGAAACTAACAATTCTCATAGAGAAGATGAGGTGGACCCCCCTATTCTCTACTTCTACACACAGCCTATTACAAGTAAAAATAAAATAAAAGCATCTAAATAATGCAAGTGCGATAAGTCACATGGAATAAAAAGCAGCTGACACCCACACATGCTATTGCCTCCCAATTGCACATGCTCCTGGTCTTCTCCATCACAACACCACATAATATATATATATATAATAATAATAATCTATTTAAGTAAACTCATAAAAAAAATTACAGGAAAAATATTAGGCTCTCACACCAAGTCACTCTTTTTTTAATTTTTTTTTTCCTATCTAAATTATGCACAATACATTCCTAGTTAGAAATTAAAAGAAGTTAACCTCAATTAGCAGGGTTAATTAAATATTATGTGTCTTCAACATTGGTCTGCTTAGTTTTGGGGTTGGGATGGGCGGTGGCGAGCTGCCAATAGAGTGCAGGGGAGGTGTCTATGGCAAGTGATCAGATGGTCATTGGTCAAACCAGCAGCTTGCATGAACGAGTGAACCATGGTTGGACCAACAAACCTGAACCCTCTTCTCACCATGTCTTTGCTTATACTTTCTGATTTTGAAGTCTTCACTGGGATCTTATGACCAAATTTGTACTGAGTTGAGATTGGCTTGTTGTTCACAAATCTCCATATGTATTTCTCAAAGGATCCAAACTCCTTTTTAATCTGTCATCAAAATTAAATTAAGTTAATTAATTGGTCCCACATATTCCTGCTTTATACATTCATCCTTTTTAATATTATTCTTTTTCCAAATTAGTTGTAGCCAATGAGAATTCCAAAAGTCATTGGATTTAGAAACAAGTTGTGGGTTTTTTGCAGCCAACTTTTGAAATTAGAGGAAAGACAAAAACTTTGTTTAGTGATACTTTTAAAAATTAATTAACATTGATAAAACTAACAGTGGGTTACCTCTAGAATTCTGTTAGAATTGTCAACAACTCCTCTAACTCTGCTCATATCAATGCCATATTCAGTACTGATGGATAGCATTTGCTTTTCAGAAAGGGTGGCCACAATTTCTGCATCAAAATCTGAAAATGCGTTCCTGAAAAATGGGGAAAAAGAAAATTTTAATTCACCAAAAACACCAAACTTAACTAAATTCAAAAATACATCATATGTATATAAATACATATAACCCACCTGAAATCTTGACGTTTCTTCAAGATTGAAGTCCAATCTGAACCAACCTGTGCACCACTTAGGACTAGCAATTCAAACAACAATCTGCACCATATATATTTCAGAAGTTAATCATTTAAATTTGTATATAATTCATTTTTATTTGTAAATTAAAGGGCTAGAGAAACAGAACAGACACTCACTTATCATCACGGACAGGAACTCCCCATTCTTCGTCATGGTAAGCAACGTAGATGGGATCTGATTAAGCAAAAGAACATAATTCTTGCGTCAATTTGTTAATTAAAGTAACCTGCAATTATCATTAAAACCATAAATTTAAATACCTGAATTTGGCGTGATAAAAGTGCATCTAGTTTTGTCTTGATCATCATCAGATTTCGGAACAAGATTATCATGATGAAGATTGGCATCAAATTTAGCAGACTTAGATCTTCCATAATGAGCAATTCTCATCTTTCTTTGAGCATGTTGAAGAGCCATATGTTCTCTTCTAACAGCAGCAATACTTCCGGGGGAATCAACAATCAAAGAAGAAGGATAGCTAAGTGAAGCTTCTGCAGAAGAAGCAGTAGTAATCTCTTTAAAACTTTTAGATTTCTTCCTCTCCAATAAAGGGCCAGTTTTAGTAGGAAGAAGAATCTTTTCAGAGCTGGAATTTAAGGCATTAGGATCGCTTGCTCTTTTAGTAGCAGGAAGTCTTGGGGAAGTTAATGGTGGAGGAGAAGGAAGAGATTTTTGTGAGGTTTTCTTGAGAGAATTAATCCTTTCAAGAGTAGGAGGAACACGGTTACATGTAGGTTGAAGAACAGGGCGGCCGTTGATTTTGGTCAACGCCTGAGTTATCTCAACGCCGGTGGTGACTTTTGCCTTAGAGCTGCACATGTTGTTTATATATGGAGACAAGTTAATTGTATGAAAGAGGGGGGAATGAGGCAATGAGGGGAGAGGGTCTTATATATACATTTATAGGGAGAGAATAGACAATCAAAGGGAAGAGATGAAGGTGGGGCATGCAGAAGTTACGGAGAGGTTGTGATCTGCCATACAAATACAATACAACCCTATTGTGAAAGGGCATTACTTGTTTCTTAGGTATACCTTCTTCTTATTTAATCATACTTAATTATTATGAGTTTCCACTTTTGATTTTCCTTTCCAAATCTTGGTAATATTTAAAACCACTCGACTATGAGTAGATTTGGCAATCTGATTGGATTGGACGGATTTAATTCACTTCGAACTTGTTCTTTTCGATTTTGAAATTTTTCGGATTACAATTAGAACTAAAAGAATTAGATAGAAAATTGAACCGAATCAAATCGAAAACAATTTAGGTAGCGTTTGTTAAATCGAATCAGATAAGAAGTTTTCAGATAAAACTGAAATACTTTCCGAACCAAGATATGGAATAGTCAAGATAATACTGAAAAATATTCAGAAAATTTTTTTCTAATCGTTTGTTAAATTTTTTGGGATGAATTAAAAATAAAATTTCTTCAATTTTTTAGTTATTTTTTATCTTGAAAGATCAATATATGCATATCTTGACACAATGTCAAGATATGCATATCTTGAAATATCAAGATATAAGTAGTTAAAAAAAAAATTTTATGGGATCCATTTTTTTAATAAACGTTTGGAAAGGTCGGAAAAATTAGAATAATTTTATTTTCTTTCTATTCCAACCTTTCCAAGGTTAACAAACACTACCTTAATATATTTGGCCAATTTTAAAATAAAATTTTAATTATATCGATTCATTTTTTAATATTAAAAAACCGTTAAAATCGAATCGATTAAAGTTTTAGAAAAATTGCATTTTTTTTATATCGAAAGTAAGGGACCCACAGTGATGGAAATAAAATGAAACCTAAATTATTATCAATCTCTACTTATTTTTTGTATCAAACCTAAATTATATTATAAGAACAGTGTAAAATGCATCCTCTCTTTTATTAATTATGAGTTGAATATACTCGAAAAGAGTGGTGTATCTAGGATTTCAAGTCTGTAGGATTGCCAATTTTAGCTTTCGTATTTTTCAATTCACAAAATTGGAAAAATAAAAATTATGGTAAAAACGAGCAAACTTCATGAAATAGAAGAAAATCAAACATATTCTGTTGTTTTATGCTGATAATCAGTTTCCATATAGGTTATTAATATGTTACTCCCTTCGTTTTTTTTTATTTGTCACTTTTGAGTGAAATCAAAATTATATTTATCTGTCACTTTTAAACTTTCAATGCAATTTAATTTGCTTTTTTAATTTATTTTTTTTCCAATAAAGTTAAAATTAATCAGATTTAATAATTTAGTATTGATCACGTAATTTAATATTAAATTTAAGTCTGTTTATTATTTTTTAATTTTAATAAAAAAAAATAAAAATGACTAATAAAAAGGAACAAAATGAGTAAATTTTAGGCCTTGTTTGATTTACTCAATGAGTGTAGTTGATAGGTGATACATGTTGTTAGTGGCGGATATGTTACTGCTAGCTAATTGTTAATTAATATTTAAATATTTGGTGAAATTATACAGCCTGTTGTTGTTTTATGGTATAATTAACAAAAATGAGCGGGGGTGGCAAAAAAAAAATAAAAAATATGGTTAATCGTAAAATCGATTTTTATAATCAATCATTTGATTGATTTGACTACGGTTTTTAATTTTTATATTTTTATTTTTTTGTTACGGTTTAAATTTTTAAGTACCGATTAACCGTTAGTCTACGGTTAATTGATATATATATATATATATATATATATATATTATTTTTTTTCTATTTCTCTCTAAAATTTATATAAAATAATACTTTAAAATATATTTAATTTATATTTTTATCTTTATACCTTAATTTTTTTTATATTTTTCTATAAAATTTATATAATATTTTAAACTAAATTTATATTATGTTATTATTTTTAACTATATAATAATATTTATATATAGTATCCGATTAATTTTTATATATGTTATTTTTTATCATATATTGATGTTCATATTTTATTTAATAGCATTTAATTATATTTTTTTTTATATTTTAGAGTGTATGTTATAACATTTAACATTATCCAAAATTTTATTTTACTTGAATCAAACATATTAATTTCAACAAATATCAAATCTATTTTATAATATTAGCTATTAATTTATCAAATATATATTTTATCTAGCAAATTATGTTTAATTTAATTTACTTTGCACATTTGAAATTGAATTGAACTTTATCTAATTTTTTTTTATAATTTTATATTATAAATTTTAATGGTTAACCGAAAAATATTGGTTAACCAAATTGAAAAATCAAATCCGATAGACTAGTTAACCGAATATAACGGACTGATTAATGGTTAGTTATTTTAAAAAATCGATATTAATAGATTGGTTAATTTTTTTGCTCAAATCGGTTAACCGGTCCATATTCATCCCTAAAAATAAGTATTTTTTTAATTTAAAAGTGTATTTTTATTATAAATAAAAATAATAATTGCATAATATAAAAACTTATAAATTATTCAAACAAACAACTTTTGTAGAAAAAAATATGTTAATTTATAAATTTAAATTTTCATAAATACATGTAATATAAATTTATGCATTTATAAACATATTTTATAAATAGCAATGAGTAATTTTGTTGTTATATTAAGTAAATTAGTAATCGATCTTAAAAAGGTTCCAAAAGGTTACCTTTTGAAAAGACAACTAGCCTTAAATATGTTTTGAAAAGACAAGGTAGCATGGTAAATCGCTACCGACTTCTATTTTAAAAAATTACCAAATACATAAATAGCCTTATTGGGATGGAAAAATCTATCAGTACCTTACAAAAATTAAACCAAACACTTGCTTAATCTATGAAAGACAGAAAGTAAGACAAAAGACTAACTTTAAAAAAAAAAAATTGTTTTTATCTCTTATTTATTTTTTATATATGAAAGGAAGAAAAGAAAACAACAAGCTAATGAGCTATGCAACGGGAAAAACAACTACTAGCCATATTAATAGTATTGACAAGAGTTCAAACCTTTTGTGAGATCAACTTCGACAACAATTCTAGCAAATTTGGCATGTTTAGACTCTTCGGTTTTGGAATTAATCTTAACCAACTCCCAATCATGTTACTCAACTGATACAAAACCCTTTTGCAAGGGATATGAATCCAAGCAACTACTAACAAAATTTTAGCAAATTCAATATCGAAATCTTTATGCCATGATTGGACAATCAGATAACGTCCAAAAATCATCTAGGTAGCTCCCAATAATGCATCATAATAGTCTTTCAAATTGTCAAGGTGAATCAAGTAGAAATTATTATCCATATCAACAACCTTAAAGTCTTCTCTAGGATGCCACATTCTTTCAATTTTATCATAAAGAACTCAATAACTAATCTTGCAAACCAAGAAGTTTAACTACGATCGACTGCTTCCATTTCTTAGCCAGTTTAACCTCAAAACCATTGATGTTGGAGATAGTAATATCCTTATATGCCTCTCTATTAGAATCATAACTATAATAAAGATCATCATTGTTAGAACTAACATTAGACATGCCGCAATTCGACTCATTATTCTCCACTCCCTGATTACCAGAATTATCACTATCTCTTAGGCTACTAAACATGATCGCATCCTTAAAAGAATTTCTTGTAATAATAACAAAAGCATTCTTGGAATGGTCCTTTACGTTTTCAGAAGGAGAGAAGGATTTTTTTCAACAGCGTTCATCAAGTGGCAACAATGGAAGAATCCTCAAAAGGGTTTCTGACATTGCACTCTCAATAAACACTACAAGAAAATTAGCAAATAGCAACGAAAATTAGCAACCGAATTTGTTGAATTTTTGTTGCTAATAAAAATTAGCAACGAAAAATAGCAACCGAACAATCGGTTGCAAATTTGACGGTTGTTTTTTTGCAACGAAAATTATTTTCCGTTGCTAAATTTAGCAATGGATTTCAATTTTCGTTGCTATTTTTACCAACCGAATTAAATCAATTTCCGTTGCTATATTTAGCAACTGAATTAGAATTTTCGTTGCTATTTATAGCAACCGAAATCAATTTCCATTGCTATTTCTAGCAACCGAATTAAAGTTTTCATTTGCTAAATTTCGTCAGTATTATAAAAAACTTGCAACAGAATTATCGTCGCTATTCCGTCACTAAATTATTGTTATTTTTTACACAAAATTTATGCAAAAGCCTATATCCGCCAATTGAAATAAAAGTGCACCTACAATTCAGTCAACATGGACCCTAAAAAGCATATAAGAACTTACATAGCTTTCAAGAAATATATTTAAATGCCACATTACACCATGCAATTTATTTATCCTTATTTATTATAAGACTAAAGCACACATTGTAGAAGGAAAAAGACATTTGCATTGCAGATTGTTGCATGTCTAACAAAGAGACACTGAAAGTTATTGGAGTCTCCAACTGGAAGTCTTGTGTTCTTACAACCTAATCTATATTTTAAAGACAATGATATGTATATATATATATAGACACATGTAAAAAAAATAAACATTTTTAAAGACAATATTAAAAGCTTGGCTGCTTTTAGCAAAAATATATTTTTCTATTATTCAACCTATTGAAATTCTAGCTATTTTGCTAATCGATTATGTTCGAATTCTATATTTTCCTATCCAAAAAATGTAATTACAAGGCAGGCTTCAGTTCTTCCACCAGCCAAATTAGCTTTAAGCTTATTGCTCCAAGATGATGTGTTTTTTAAGAGTGGACACACCACTTCTTAAAAGAAGATTGAATCAACTGCTTACCTATATATGCTATGCACCTAGCTATTAAGTTAATAATTTAATGGTTTTCATTGGTTCGGTCTCCTATATCTAAGGTTGAGTGATGATTTGATGATAAAGAAATTCACTTAAATATGTAGCTATATGTTTGTATCTATATATATCTTGTATTTGATAAAGAAATTCACTCAAAGATCTAATCAAGATCTGAAAGTTTTAATCTACAGATATAAAAAATAATAAATTCACTCATTGTTAAAAGATCGAATAATAACAGTTAAAATTTAAGCTTCGATCAATCCATTTTTGCTACAAATTTCAGCTTTATACTGGTCGGGTCTTTGTGTTTTTTCCTTGCATTAAAGACAAACTATCTCACTATGACCAACACATCCAGGATCAGAAAAAATAGAATCATAGATTTTTCCAACAAACAAAACTGCTACAATCAACAATCCTCAAGTACAAAATAAGGACTTCAATTAACAAAACCTGCAGTAAAGATAAAAAAACAAGAGAACCATACCTTGCATCGATGATTCTGGTACGCAGAGGGAAGATCATCAAATAGACCATCCTTCTCAAACCTAAAATCCTAAAATCCTCAAACCAATAAACAAACATTAAAGCAACTAGACAAGCAAAACCTCAAATCCGACAATTGTCATACTAGGAAGAAAAAGAATTAAAATTATAATAGATTAGTACCTCTTGAAGTGCTATTATATCTTTTGCTGGCAATCAATTAGTGTTGTTCATGAAGTTGGAATAGGACTTTATATGTCACGACCTAAGCTAAAATTATAATAGATGGAAAAAGAAAAAATAAAAAGGGGAAAATAATGATCTCATCATTTATTGGAAAATCAACATAATAATATAACAATTGATTCACATGTATGAGAGTCATGCTTGAGCTGAAAAGCCGAGTTGGGATAGTGCCCGAGAGCTGATTCTTTCCAAAATAATTGTAGATAGTTTTTTTTATCACATATTAACATATAGAAACTGATTCACAAAAAAAAAAAAAAAAGAAAAAACAAATACTTTAATGATCAACTGATGAAACATATCTACAAAATCAACAGAGGAAACACATCTACAAAATCAGAAGATAGGATGAAATCAACTACTATGTCAGAATAATCAAGCTAATATTTATAGAGGACATCATTATGCAAAGAATTATCACATTTCAAGAGGCATTTATCTATTATACGTTATGAATGAAAAATAGTTATATGGAGTATTCACAAAGCAAACATGAAAACAGTTTAGAAATAAAAATCGAAGTACCAAAATATTGGTAAAGCCATTCCTAAAATTGGTCAAAGCAGCCTCTCTTTCACTGTAACTGCATCCACCATGAAGAGCAACAGCTCATAAACCCTGTGCCACCAGAGTTTCAGCAACTTCATCACACCTTGCCTACTTACACCCCTATTCATTTTAAGTATTAGGACTTTAGAAAAAAAAATTGAAAATCAAAGCATAAAGTAGTTTATTTTATCACATAAAAACATAATAAAGTAGAAACAAAATATTTTTATAAATTTTTCCAGGTGCCATCATACTTCCTGAGCCTTCAAAGAAAAAAATTCAAGGAAAAATCAGCTGCATTGTGAAAATTTCACATGGACTCACACAAACACAAATAACCAACTTCAATTGAAAAATTCGAATTACACTTAGTTGGAAAATTCAAATTACCAGCATCAATCAACTTCAATTGATACTTTCATTAGTTTCAGGAGGCATCCTAAATATTTATAATATATAAAAATATAATATGAAGTATTTAAAAAATCATTATTTGAATTACAAAGAAGAAATAGAACACACAAGTTCCATAAAAGAAAAAGGAAAATCAAAGGCTTCTTTTACCTGGACACAAACATCTTTGCCAATATCATCGGTCTTCTTCGAATTATAATAACCATCAAACATGGCCTCTCTTAGTAAAAAATGTTTATATGAACCCAAACACAAAAATGAAAATTTTAAACCCTGTATAAAAGTCACTGAATTTATAAAGATGTATTAAAAATGTACAAATAACTTCATAAGAACTCAGATTTCAGATCTTCAAATATATGTGCATCATTCAAGCATTTTAACAAATAAGATGTGTGCATTCTAGCTAGCTCTATTGATTCAAAAATTGTAATTCACACAATATCAAACCACACCACAAGACAAGATTATTTAACAAATTAAATCAACAAATTCACATAAAGCACTTTCATTAAGCTTTACCTACAAAATAATGCAAAAATTGAGGAAGAACAAAAGAAAGTGACAGTAGGCGTATACCTGGATGTGTAGTGAGGCAGAGAAGAGAGAAAAATGAAAAAGCTCAAAAAACGGAACCAGTATTAAAAGAATCAAAAAACGAAACTAGTATTGAAAGAATCTTGTAGTTATAGAGCAAAGCCTCCTTAGCATCCTCATTGCTTTAGAATTAACAAAAAAAAGAAAACAAAAGAAAAGAAAGTTGTAAATTGGAAATTGAGGAGTGAAATTAGTAGGCGTACTTATCGAGAACGGAGCAGAGGGTTTTACGATGGTAAGACTTAGGCTCCTCATCTTGTAGCAACTCAATACTAGAATTAGCTCTAGAAGTTTTCTCTGAGCAAGCAATTCATTAACTTTTTTCGATTAAAACCAAATACAAGGGACAACGTGCCAACAATCTGAGAGAGAGAGAGACAGAGAGAAAGGGAATTACCATTGTTGAAAGGCAACATTCATTGTTAAACTGAAGGCGAAGATGAAGAGAAGAGAAGAGATGGGAGGCTAATTTATACCTAGGGCAACAAATAAAAAAATTACATAAATACCCTTAATTTTAGCAACGGAATTCAATTCGGTTACTAATTTAGCAACGGAAATTCAATTCGGTTGCTAGAAATTCAATTTAGCAACGAAATTTAATTTCCGTTGCTATTTTTGGACCAAAATTTTTTTCACCTCTTTGAAACCAAAATACCAATAGAATATTAATTCGGTTGCTAAATAGCAACGAACTAAAATTTCAGTTGCTAAATTGCAACGGAATTTAATTTCGGTTGCAAAATAGTAACGGAATATATATTCCATTGCTATTTTAGCAACGGAATTAAGTTTCCGTTGCTAAATTTCATTCCAAAATTTTTTTGCCATCTAATACTGCCATATTTAGCAACAGTCATAGATTTTCGTTGCTATATTTTGGCGCTAAAATTTTCCTTTTTTAGCAATGGAATTAAGTTTATGTTATCAAATTTCGTTCCAAAATTTTTTTGCCATCTAGTGTTGCCATATTTAGCAACAGTTATAGATTTTCGTTGCTATATTTTGACGCTAAAATTTACCTCTTTTTTTAGCAATGAAATATCATCATTTTTATTCTGTTGCTAAACATAAATAATTCAACCAAATTTAGCAACGGAAATCAAATTCCGTTGCTAATTCAATTTCGTTGCTATTTTTTGTTGCTATTTTCAGATTTTCTTGTAGTGAAGGGATTCTACATCCATATGGATTCTAATTTAATTTTATACATATATTTTTCTCCCCTATTTTAAATAGAAGAATATAAATTCAAAATTTAAGAAAATTCTTAATTCAACCTAACACAAAATAAATATAGGGGTTCAACTCTAATAATTCAAATTTTTTTGGATCAGATTCTTTAGATCCCGAACAACCTAAAATTGTATTTTATAATTTTTCAAATAATAAATTACAATACATTTCAAATTTCAAATGAATTGAAAAAGTAATTCAAAATTACATTCCAAACATCAAAAGTAATTAAGAAAAATTATAATCACTTTAGTTGCTGTCAAAATCAATACAAATTAATATAATACACGTTTCTTTTAAATATTTAATCACAAATAATCTGGTAATTAAATTTATATGACTATTTATTTTTAAGATTTTCATTTAAAAAAATAAATAACGAGCAATCAAATTAATTTGACATTTATAATTGATAAACAATTATATTTTCAAAGTAATTTTAAAAAAATAAAACAATAATTTCAGGTGATTTGGGTAAACACAAAATGCGAGAAATTCGAAATTTTCATTTATTTTTAATAATTTATCTCAAATTATATTTTGAGTTCGAATTTATTATTATTTTTTTCAGGTGGGTCAGATTTTGCATACCCGAGGGCAGAAAGTGAAATGGTGGGCTGGAAAAATACATTAACAGGAGTAGATGTCAAACAATCATATATTCTACATTATTTAAAATGAAATAATTTTACCTTTATTTTATATGACAAACAATCATATATTCTACATGTCAGATTTATTTTTATTCTTTTTTTTCTAAATTATTTAAAATGAAATAATTTTACCTTTATTTTATATGACAACCAATCATATATTCTACATGTCATTTATTAGGGATAAAATATATCCATTTTGATAAATTTAAAAAAAAATATATTACAAATTCAAAAAAATATAGATGAAAAATTCTCAATTTTAAATAGTCTAAAAGTAAAAATCATAAAAAAAAAAATTGTAAGGGAAAAATATACCTATTTCAAATTGTTAAAGAGTAAAATGACCTTTAACCAATTATAGTTATATATTAAAAATACCCAATCCATTAATTAATAAAAAAAAGCCTTTTGTTTTAACCTTTTATTATGAAAAATAAAAAGCCCTCCTTCTGATTCGCTTAACATGATAATTTTTAGCATTCTTTTTATTTCACTCAACATGACAATTTTTAAATTTCAAAAGATATTAATTGCATTTTTTCTTATTTTATCCATATTTATGCATTAAAAAAGAGATAATTAATAGAGTGGTAATACATAATTATATATAGAAAATTGATAACATGTTATTTCAGTAAATGACACTCCCCTATCACAAATAAGTGTCCATATTTATATTTTGGTTTATTCATAAATAGATGTTCACTTTTCAAAAATATGATATATGTAAATATGATTTTTCAAATATAATCTCTATACAATAAATATTAATTCAATTTTTTAAAAAATAATTAATAACTAACCATCTTTTTTTAAGAAGGGAAAATTATTAAAAACATAAGGTAATAAATGAGCTCTATAATTTTTGTGAAAAAAGAAAAATGGACATTTATTTATAAATGAATGAATAATGAATATTTTATATAATTGATATTAATTAATATGTATTGGATGGAATTGATGGGGTAAAAAAATTATATAAATCACTTTACTAAGGTTGCATGTGATGAATAGTTATTCTGAATTTTCCACATCTGTCTTAGTATATAGCCACAAAATTATAAAAATCAGTTTTGTATACAATAAAAAAAAAGAATAAAGCATATAGAAATATTTAATTTTATTTTATTCTCAAAATTTGAAGGAGCAAGTTGTATAGTTGTATAATAATGTATAAAGATAATTCTCCCAGAAGTAATGTTGAGATGAAGAATATTGTGGACCCTTATTCTTCATTCACATACACACTTATATATATTCTGCTATACTGTTAAAAAGTCAGATAGCCATAAAGAGTACCTCAAGAATAAATAACCTTGCTTTCAAGTTACCTATTAATCCCTGAGGAAATGCAGAAAAAGGAAAAAAGCAAAAGAGAAATTGAAAAAAAAAAAAATTCCTCAGCTCATATATTCAGCCCTAAATAAGAATATTGAAATGGACATTTCATTTGTTTAGGGTTATTATTTGGAAAGATTTATATAGGGGTGTGCATCGGTCGGGTTCGGGTGAACCCGATCCGAAATTTACATATCTTCCTCACCTGATCCTATCCCACATATATATCGGGTCCCTATCCGAACAAACCGATTTTTTTCGGGCCCCGATCCGAATAACTCGATTAACCCGAAATTATTTTTTTTAATTTACATATTTAAATTAAAATCCTAAATTAATACAAATAAATAATATTAAATACCATAAAAAATATTTTAAAAATATAACAAACTAACAATTTCAAAATTACATTAAATATGTATTATATATTAATTAATATTGTAGAGAAATTATAATTTTTTTTATTTATATATTAAAAATTCGGGTTAATCGGGTTTCATCCGAACCGATTAACTCACATACATATACTCTAACCGAACCTAACAACCCAATTAACCTTACCCGAATATGTTGGTTCGGTTCAGATTGGTCGGATCGGTTTTTGCACACCCCTAATACACTGATATAGCCTCATTTCTCAACTAACAATAAATTACAAATACAAATCCTTCAAAATCAAAATAATATTGATAATAATTTATATATCAGTAAAACACCCTAAAATGAGGGGTAAATATGGAAACAAATGCAATCAAACATATGTTATTAATAGGCATGCCAAATTTGTTCATGTGGGATGTTGTTAATTAGCTAGATTACATCAATATCTTTCATGTGGTATGTTTTTCCCCTTTAACAAGTTCCCTTTCAGTCTTTTAATCATTTTATTTTCTTTCTATTCCTAAAAACATTCCATAATTGACCTGCTGTAAGTCCATAAGTTAATCAGTTTTACTATTGGTATTCTGGTCATAATAAAATTGTAATTTTATATGATATTACATTTTTTATATAATTTTTTTTTTAATTTGTAATGGAAAATTGCAATCCCCAAGAATTAAACTCAATTAAATCTCTAAAGACTAAGATTTGGTGTGCTTTTATACACAACTATTAGATTAGTATTCATGGTTTATAAACGGTTAAATTTTTTAAAATTAAGAGATACCCAAATATAAAATGATTTAAAATTGAATGGTTCAGATTTCAAACTATTCAGTGCATACCGTACATAGCCAATGTACAGACCACCGAAAAATTACTACAATTTCGCATAGTTGTGTGCGTTTAAAAAAAAAAAAAAAGGTAGAACAATGCATGTGACTACAGAAAATAACAGTTGAGGCAGACAAAGCATGCGCACACATGCAAGGTATCTCCCTTTTCCTCAGTTCTCTCTTATCGCGGCGTAAGGTAGTGTTTGTTAACCTTAAAAAAATCAGAATAAAAAAAAAATAAAATTATTTTAATTTTTTAATTTTTTCAAATATTTATTAAAAAAAATGGATCGCAAAATTTTTTTTAACTTGATATTTTAAAATATGTATACCTTAACACAAGATCAAAATATGCTTATATTGATCTTTTAAAATAAAAAATAATTATAAAATTAAAGAAAAATTATTTTTAATTTATTTCAAAAAATTTAACAAACGATTAAAAAAAATTTTTAAAATGTTTTCCAGTGTTATTTTGACTATTTTATATTTTGATTCGAAAAGTATTTCGATTTTATTTGAAAATTTTTTATTTGACTTAATTTAACAAACGTTGCCCAAGTGGTCCAAGTGTATAAATCGGACTTGATGAAAATTTGGTGTTACATGTTGCCTTCTACGGGCCCATAAATCCTATTCCATTCGTTGCCGCTCCAAGCTCATTCATCATATTTCAAAAAGCGTTTAACATCCCAAAAATTTTCGAGTCGTGTTGA
The DNA here is from genome assembly GCA_037975025.1 of Excoecaria agallocha. Classification (NCBI taxonomy): domain Eukaryota; kingdom Viridiplantae; phylum Streptophyta; class Magnoliopsida; order Malpighiales; family Euphorbiaceae; genus Excoecaria; species Excoecaria agallocha. The sequence continues at coordinate 1,973,664 of CM075809.1, forward strand.
GATTAATAGTGCTACTTAGAACATGAATAATATTTTTTTTTTCAGACATGAATAGTATCATTTAATACAAACCTAAATGACCCAAAAATTTTAGGATCGAACCCTATCCGAATCCAAAACATTGACTCAAAAATACCTAAAATTGGATCCAAATCTATGACCTGTTTATTTTCAATTAAATTTTATTTTATGTCATATATATATATATATATATATATATATACTTAAAAAAATTGAAAAAAAATAAAATTATCTATTTATTTAAGTTTTGAGCTGCAAAATATAAAAAAAATGCAAAAAAGTGAAAAAATAATAATTAAGTGGCGAATGGTACATATTGTAGTTTCCTATTTTTATTTTTTGCATTTTTTTTTATTTATCACGCTCCTTAACTTAATCTGCTACTGTTTTGTTGTTCATAGCTCATTCACCATTTTATGTCTTTGTTGTCGTTCAGTTGTGCTCTTCTGATTTTTCTCTCATTAAATCATAGCATCTCAAACTTGAAAAAGAGTATAACGCCAAAAAATTTTGATTTTAGGCTATACATAGTATTTTTCGAGATAAATAGTGCCTCTAAAGACATGAACAGTATTTTGTCGGGCCATAAATAGTATCATTTGAAATAAATTTGAGGATCAAATATAAGGTGAAAAGAAACTCATTTAAAGTATTAAAAACTAAAATTAAAATCTGTCATGTTTTTACAGTAAATATCAATGGTCAAAGTTGATACAGAGGACCCAAAAATTCTAACTGGCTAAAATAATGAGTTATATATGATATTAATTATGTAATTTAAATAGGATAAAGTTTATTAATGATGTCATAATTTATTTAAAAAAATTTAAATTATAAAAAAGGAAAATGAGCAATTGTAATGACGATAAAATCAAATAGTAACACATTAAATTGTAGAATTCAATTTTGGTTATTGGATATAATATTGCCACGTCAAGTCGTCTATCATACATTAATAATAATATCAAAAGCATATATGTGAATGTGATAACAAGTATACTTGTCAAACGGATCGAATGGACTTGGATTGAATTATTTTAAACTTCGGATTGAATTGGACAGATTATCGAGCCAAATTCATAATCATTTTTGCAGTATAAAAAAATTTTAAAATAATAATTTTAAGGATAGTATTGCTCCGATTTTTAAATTTTAGAGGCAATATTGCACGCAAATAAATTTTAATGGTAACATTTCACTTTTTTACAAATTTTAGAAGCAAAATTGCCTATTAAGCCATTTGAGATAATATTTTCCATATTGCATTTCAATTAGGGGTGTTCAAAATCCGACCCTATCCGAACAACCTAAATAACCCGATCCGAACAAGGAATTCGGATAGAGTTATTAGGGTTGGGGATTTGAGGATTGTTCGGATTTGGGTCGGGTTAAACCCTCATTAACCCGAACAACCAGAAAACAAATATTTCCTTCCAAAACATACCGTTTCATGGAAATGGGTCAAGTTCGGGTCGGATTGATCCGACCTGAACCTCATTTTTAAAAATTAAAATAAAAGAAAAAATAATTTTAAAAATAAATTCAGGTTGTTGAGGTTATTCGGGTGGGACCCGAAATTTTGAGGGTTATTCAGATAGGAATCCGAATTATTTATAAAGTAGGGTAAGATTGAGATATATGATATTATTCGAATTTCGAGTTATTCGGGTCGGGGTGACCCGAACTGCTCGATGAACACCCCTAATTTCAATGGCAGACTGTATTATTCTAAAACAAATCATCACCGACTCCCACATCCACATGATTTCTACGCGGGATTTGATTGATTAGTAACTTGATCTAGAGGAAGCATCATTCTTTATTTTCTTCAAATAATAATAATAATAATAATAATATTTTGAATATGTTTGATACTATTTCCCTGTAAATCACACGAGTGAGAGACAACCCATGTGGCATAACCCACACTTTATGCTTTGTAACCAATAATTAATAGAAATATTCCGACAAATACAAAAAGCAAAATCATCCCACTATAATTTCCTTCATATTGTACCCCTTTTTTTTAAAAAAAAAAGAAAAAAAAAATTATTAATGTAATTTATCTCTATGTTAGGAAGACACAGACACGATTCTGATGATAATTTCTGAGCAGCCTCGTTTCCATCTCATAATACTTTTTCTATTCTCTGTTGTCTTTCCATTTTTGTCTTTTCTTTTTCGCAAATTTATATTTATATATCCTCACACAAATATATTGAATGAATAATAATCCTGTGGTCAAATTGAGAAGTTCAAATACAAATATTATACTTGACAAAAATGCCCTTACATAATTATTATATTGGCTTGTTATTTTTTACACAATCTACCCCATCTAATTCTTCTACTAGAATTTATTTATTTATTTTTTAAGTAAATAATCATTACATGATTGAGAGAGGAAACTAGAAGAACTAACCTTCACCCCAGCCTCCCCATTAAAGAGATGATCAAAATCATGTTGTAATCTTATGTTCCCTTTCTTACCAAAGCTTGCAACAACTAAGCTTTTGTGGTAAAGTAACTGATAATACTTCTGCACAAGGTAGCTAGTAAATAATAACATCTTATAATATTTGATAGTGGAAAAGTTCTAAGAGTTCAATAAAAATCTACTAGGGATCGTTCTTTATATGTTCAATGACCATTAAATTTATATTCAAGTATGTTATATTTTATTCTTACTCTATTATACAATTTAAAGAAATATGAAATTATTTTCTTTGTAGAATCATATTTCATATATAAGAATGGGTAATATGGTCTAATTTAAACTTAAAATCAATTCAGCTACTAGTTACCGGCTATTGAAAAGAAATGGAGCTGACAAAATAGCAATTAAGAACAATTATATGCCATCAATAGATTATAACAAAGCCCACCAAACACATTTAGCTTAGCATTTAGATATAAAACAACTATTGAATAGCCTAAACATTAGAACCAAACACCCTCTAAATAATACATGCTAGACCAGTTGAAAAAAACTGCTTTGTTTGGATAGACTTAGAAATTGATAACACCCAAAAAAATAAAGCCAACAGCCCAAATATCACAAGAAGAAACCCAGGAAAAAGCCCATTAAGACCCCCCCAACTGAGAAGGAAAACTCAATAATTGAGGTTGTCCGATAGGATTGGATGTCTCACTGACAAAGTCTGATACATATCACTATCCAATCACCGCTACCTACATAAATAGGCCATGCTTGCTATAGAGTAGGGACACTATTATGCACACTGCTCCAAGCTTTTCCAAAACTATAAATAATAAGTTTTTCTCTAAGAAAGAGAATTAGCTCCTTCTCTGTCCCCTAGTAAATTAATCTCTCTTTATGTCCTTTCTTGTCCCAATAGCTAACTTGAGCATCGGAGTGCTAAAGGCTGGAACCACCGGGCTATACGTCTTTGCAGGTTTCATATATGAAGGCCCGATCAGGACCAACCCTTTATTCTTCAAGCCTACCTCTTCCCTACTAGAAGAAAAAGATACCTACCTCTATGAAATTTTGTAAATTATCATTTGGTATTTTTGTTGAGAGTTAACGGCTGAGCAGAAAGGCCTAGTCTCACGACTTGCAAGTAACATACAGACTTACTACCACACTACAAGGATGCAAGATTTTCATGAAAGTCCTCGAGACTACATGAGAAATCGCCAAATGGCAAGTGCAAAACACCACAAGGAGAAGAAGAAGATGCACAGACTCTATGAAGGTCCCTAAGAATACACAGACGTTTGGATAAGTAAGAATGGAGTTTTGAGGCTAAAAGAAAGCGAAAAACCAAGTGCTAAGGCTAAAAGGAAGCGAAATATCCCTCTTTCGATCTGATGAGTAAAGGGAATGCGAGACTCTCCGAAGCAGCGTACTAGGAAATATTTTGGGGAGAGGAAAATGATCACCTCCCTCTATGTCTCCAAACGAATCAGGTAGAGCCCGACGTCAGAGTTAAAAGACTGCATGTGGAACACCTTTCTTTCCACAAACCTAGCTAATACAAAAGATACTGAAAAGAGGACGTCGAATTAGAGAAGGAAGATCCCAAAGGAAAAGTAGTACTGGCATCATGCCCTATGGACGAAGACAACTAGAGGAGAGCCGACTAAGGAAAGGAGAAAAAGATGCAAAGAAGCACGCCTCCCCTCCCCTCCCGACGATCTAGGAAAGGATAAAATAAGATCCAAATAAGTCATGCAGAAAAAGCAGTTAAGGCGAAGAAGACTTTAAAAGTGCATTTGCTTTTCAAGAAAAGAATGTAAGGACGATAGAATCATACTAAGGATTGACAAAACATGTGCTATCCCTATCAAAAGATCGACAAAAACATTTGTTGTGCCGATCGAAAGATCGACGAAAACATGTGCTATCCTGTTGAAAGGTCGACGAAAACATGTGCTATTCCGATCGAAAGATCGATGAAAACATGTGTTATTTCGATTGAAAGATCGATAAAATCATTGTTACGTAATAATGTAACAAGTCAAAAATAATAGAATAGCTTGTTTTGTAAAAAAAGTCACGTTTACCCAAAATGAAAAACAACTGTAGCAAAAACTTTTTCTTTTCCATGAAAGAACTTAAGCTATAATTCAATAAGTGTTTTTAGAAGGATCCCTCCATCCCAAGTCAAGACCTGAAAAGTCACGGAGAACAAAGACAGAGGAGGACTAAAATTCGCAGGAAAAGCCTAAAAAGATAAGCAATTTCATTTTTGATGCTTCCAAAGGAAACTTCCCTATTACGCAGTTTACTGCATACTTTTTGTTATATATATATATATATATATATATATATATATATATATATATATATATTAATGGATAAATAAACAAAAAGGAAGGAGGCTAAAGCAGTCAAGTAGTTAAACAGTCAAAGATACCACCTTTTCATCATTTTCCTTAAAACTAAGGATTAATCGGCGCGCACATTGCCCACATAATCCATTGGCAATAGATCTAAAGCTAGCCCACTAATCTCTTCATGATAGCCAATAAAGAGTAAAAGTAGATTGCCATCAAACAAAACATCCACTACCTCCGATCGGAGAACGAAGATACTTCCTCGATAAAAATTCGGTCATAGCCACCGTCCAGGAGAGAATCTAGACTATGGAGCCTGTTTAAAGATGAGGAAAGAGGGCAATAAGCCATTCGGGACAATGCAATGCCTTTGTAAAAAGATAAGTGTTATTTGATCGTCATTATTTTGGTAGAAGTTATCATCTCTTTACTAGTTTTAGCAATTCCTTTTTATTGTCACCACAAAATGCCAAGACACATAACAAAAAAGAATAATGGAAAAGAATAGATATGTTACAGTAAAGAAATTATATTCATTCAAAAGTACAAAGTACATAGATAATGCTCTCCCTATGGTTTACATAAATAAGCATTCTTGTCGATCGGGTTCCGTTCTTCTTATTTGGAAAGGTGCATGGCTGATGCCTTCTCCTTCCTCTCCTACAAAACAAAAAATAAAGACAAAAGAAAGGAAAAGAGAGGGCAGAAGAAAAAGGAGGAGAAGAAGAGAAGAAGGAGGCTAATTACAAAAAGAGAAAAAACAAAAAGGAGAGACAATAGGGAGAAAGGAGGATAAGAGCTTTGTCGTCTCCTCGACCACTGCCTTCGCAATGAGACCACCTTTTATAACAGTTTCCTAACAACAGAGCAACACCAGAATAAATGGAGAGAAAAGTATAGATACGTATCCACAACCATGATTAGGTGAAAGCCCTGGGCCAAGAGAGAAGAGCCGTCGGGGCAGCAAATCGCATGACTTGCTAACACAAGCCACATCCAGACAAGACAAGGGATTCTTTCTTCATTCATCTTCCTAAAATGGTAGGCTGAATGATAACACATAGAAAGTCTGGAGGCCTCATAGTTAAACTTAATAGCCAAGAAGTGACAAACATGAAGAAGCATAATTATAAGAGGAAACAGAAGGAGATAGCGTGAAAAAAGAGCGAAAAGAAACCCCTTTTATAGACAACTCTACATTTCTTGCAAAGGCATTAATGAGGACTTCATGCATCAGGAACTCATTAATGCATGTCCAGGAATCGAAGCATCAAAAGAAGAAAATCAACCATCAAAATGCGAGAAACGAAGTGACTGCCGCTAAAGTAGGGAAATGAAACGACACCTAACAAATGACCTTGGGATGACTAATCGACCGCGTAAGATTTTCCTAGATAAATTAAGAAAGGAGGATGAGTTGATCAGAATGCATAATCAAAATTCCATTAGCCGTAGTCACACCCCTCAAAAGGCATGTGCCAAAAAAATGCGAGGCAGACAATGATCTCATTAGGTAACTCGCCCCTTCTTCAAAATATTGTTGTTTACAAATCTATGACTACAACGGATATAAGGAGAACAGTTAAAAGAATGGACTAGAAAAACTAAGGCTCTTAACCCATCAGTCGTCGAGTCCCTTAAGGAAGGAAAAGATGTATTGGCTGAAGTCCAAAGGGCCATTAGCGAAGGAAAATTAATAAAGCCTCCCAAATAGGTTAGAAAGCAAAACATAAAATTTATAATAAATAAAAAGGCATTTCGCAGAATTAATTCCAACCCTAGGTTGATGTCTCTCTAATTCTGATCGATGAACCATCCCAATCGATGTCTCAAAAAATGCCTCTCAAGGCTAATTAATTTCAGTCCAAGACTGATGTCTCTCTGATTTCGATCGATGAACCATTTTGATCGAATGTCTCAAAAAAGCCTTTCAAGGCTAATTAATTCTAGCCCAAGGTTGATGTCTTTCTAATTTCGATCGATGAACCATCCTGATCGATGTCTCAAAAATGCCTTTCAAGGCTAATTAATTTTAGCCCTAGGCTGATGTCTCTTTGATTTTGATCGATGAACCATCTCGATCGATGTCTTAAAAATGCCTTTCAAGGCTAATTAATTCCAGCCTAATGATGATTTCTCTCTAATTCTGATCGATGAACCATCCTGATCGATGTCTTAAAAATGTCTCTCAAGGATAATTAATTCCAGCCCAAGGCTGATGTCTTTTTGATTTCGATCGATGAACAATCCCGATCGATGTCTAAAAAATGCCTCTCAAACCTAATTAATTCCAGTCCAAGGCTAATGTCTCTTTGATTTTGATCGATAAACTATCTCGATCGATGTCTCAAAAATGCCTCTTAAGGCTAATTAATTCTAACCCAAGGCTGATGTCTTTTTGATTCCAATCGATAAACCATCCCGATCAATGTCTCAAAAATACCTCTCAAGGCTAATTAATTTCAGCCCAAGGCTGATGTCTCTCTGATTCTGATCGATGAACCATCCTGATTTATGTCTCAAAAATGCCTCTTAAGGCTAATTAATTCCATCCAAAGGCTGATGTATCTTTAATTTCGATTAATAAACCATCCCGATCGATGTCTCAAAAATGCCTCTCAAGGCTAATTAATTTTAGCCCAAGGCTGATGTCTTTTTGATTCCTATTGATGAACTATCCCGATTGACGTCTTGACTGAGGCTTTACAAAATTAATCCCAGCCTCTCAAGGTGGATGTTTCTTCAATACTCAATCCACCATGGCTTGCACCTCACTAATATTATGGGAAAACACTATGAGGGTTCAAGTTTTCCTTAGCAAAAATAAGGAATTACTTACCAAACATGATTAAAATGTAAGAAAATTAAAATAAAGAAATACAATACTTATAAAGTTTCAAACTTATTTTTGATAACTTCTCAGCACACCAATGAAAGCTTGAGTCTTTACGAGGATTGCAAACTAAGAAAAATAAAAAATCTGAGCTAAACTACTATACAAAATTAACTAAAGAAAAATAGGTTAAAAACTAAGTAAATTTTGTAATTGTAATCCCCCCTAATCTGATGTTTAGGTGTGTTTTTATAGCTTGTAAAGAGGGAGTTTTGGTGGCTTCAAACTTCCTATTTTAGTAAAACAGAAGAATTTGATTGTAATTCCAATTCTCTGGCTCGATAGAGTGAAAAACTCACTTCACGGAGTGGCCTTTTGTCATTTTCCTATTATGTAGAGTGAAAAACTCACTCCACTGAGTGGCCTTCTTCTCCTTTTCCTCTTTAGGTGACTCAGTAAAGTGAGTAATCCACTCCATCAAGTGGTTAAGCTCTGAACTAAATACAATGAAAGTTGGCTTCTTAAAATCATTCAAGTGCTAAAATTACACTTTTGCTCTTGTAATTTCTCTTTTTCTTCAATTACACACCTAAAAGCACCAAATTAACCAATTAAGCTCATAAAATGCTACTTAAGAAATTAAACACTAAATTAACCAAATTATCCCTAAATTAACATAATAAACATATTAAAAACACACTAATAATATAGTCTAATTCATACTTATCACTCATTATATTCCGAGTAGTATTGATGAAGCTTTGACTGACCCAAATTAGGTTTAAGCAATTGAAGAAGAGCTAAAAGCCTTGTAGAAAAATAATATATGGAAGTTGGTCCCACTACTAGAAAGGAAAAATAAGTGGGATGTAAATGGGTATTTTCTATAAAATACAAAGCCAATGGATCAATTGACAAGTACAAAACAAGACTTGTGGCTAAGGGATTCACACAAACATATGATGTAGATTACTCAGAAACCTTTTCCTTAGTTGCAAAATTAAACACTTTTAGTGTTATTTTATCTTTTACAGTAAACTTGGACTAGCCATTGCAACAACTTGAAGTGAAAAATGTTTTTCTTCATAGTGACCTCGGAGAAGAAGTATACATGGATATCCCACCAAGTTATACAATCTCTTCAAAACCATGTTTTTATGCAAATCAGAAAAGACATTGTATGGGTTAAAGCAGTCCCTTCGAGCATAGTTGGTCGTTTAAGCTCTGCTATAAAAAAATATGGCTATTATCAAAGCAATTATGACCATTATCTTTTTCTAAAACATCAATAGGGAAAGGTAACAACTTTACTTATTTATGTTGATGACATGATTACCACAGGAGATGATGCTCAGGAAATTTCAAAATTACAAAAGCAGTTGTCTACTAAATTTGAAATGAAGAACTTAGGTAGGCTAAAATATTTTCTAGAGATTGAAGTAGCAAGATTATAAAAGGGTTTATTTCTTTCTCAAAGGAAATATATGTTAGATTTGCTAACAGAAGTAGGATTGCTAGGTTGCAAGCCAATGGATACTCTAATTGTTCAAAATCATGGACTTAGATTATGTTTATATCAAGCACCATTAATTGACAAAGGAAGATGCCAGAGGCTAGTGGATAAATTGATTTATTTGTCTCATAGTCGCCCTAACATTACATATGTTGTAAGTATAATGAGTCAGTTTATGCATTATTTAAGGAAGAGCCATATGGATGCAGTTCTTCAAATCCTTTGCTATCTAAAAGGTTCACCAGGGAAAGGGTTGATGTTCACTAAGAACGGCCATCTAAATGTTGAAGGTTATACAAATATGGATTGGGTTGGTAATGTCGTGGATCAAAAATCAACTTTTGGATACTTCACCTTGGTGGGAGGGAACCTGGTTACATGAAGGAGTAATAAAAACAAAAGGTTTTGGCATTATCAAGTGCTGAAGCCAAGTTCAAAGGTATGGTTAAAGGATTATGTGAGCTTCTTTGGATTCGAAAGTTATTAATAGAAATTGGTTTTCATCCTAGTTCTAAAGTGAGTTTATTCTGTGACAATAAGACTACCATTGATATATCCCATAACCCTATTCAACATGATTGCATGAAACATGTTGAAGTGGTTAGGCATTTTATAAAATAGAATCTTAAAGAGAGAATCATACAGTTTCCTTTTATTAATTCTAAAGACCAACTAGTAGACATACTCACCAAGGCAGTGTCTAAGAAACAATTTCATAACTCACTTGACAAATTGGGTGTTAGAGATATCTTTGCACCAACTTGAGGGGGATTGTTAGCATGAGTCATCATATTTCTATTTGTATAGAAATTACAACTGTACAATTTTTTTTCAATGACTGCTAAAGTTTAGCTTTAATTCTTGTATTTCCATATGTATGTGGCTTCCTAAAATCCCTCTATATACTTGTATATATTTTCGGTATAAACATAAAAATAATATATGGAACTATTATGTTCTTCATTTATAACTATGAGAAACCACTAAATGTACAAGAGAAAGAAAATTCATGCAAAATTACACATAAAAATAGCATTTTTTTGTTAAAATAGTCTGTCAAAACAATTACCAGATCGTTGGTCACATAAATTACAAGTCAAAATTATATCTTGGAATTAAAGCAATTATTGAAGAAAATGAATAAATTATAGTGTTTGTTTATGACTTTTTCCCCAACTAAGGTTCTTAGATGAATGTATCTAATGGATTATATGGCTTTCATAACACAAAAACAATCAAAACACATACTCATTTGTGCCTAAAATTTATTTTATATGTTAAAGATCGAATCTAAAACATACATATAGGTAAATATTCATTTTAAAATTTCTCTGATGGTACGAAAACTCTATGCATATCCACATTGAGACTAAGCTTTGTTATCAACTCTTTGACCAATAAAATTTGAGAACAAATTGAATGAAAATATTGTGTTAAAATTTTTCACGCAAAATTTTAGCCCAAAAATTGAAAGAACAAGAAAATAATCTTCTTTTAAAACTTGTCACTTAATTTTCCCCATTGCATAAGATTAAAAACTAAATCATGTGTGTGTATTTTTTTCTTTCTTCGAACAACAACTATTGTTTAAAAAGATATGCACCACCCTAGCAAAACCAAAAGTTCTCACAAATGCCAAAAAAAATTTGGTGACAATTCATTTTTTTAACTAAAATTAAAATTTCTAAAATGGAAAAAACACAATTTTCTTCAACTTGAAATCCTATTCGGTATTCATAATAGGATTTCCTATTTCTCGTTGGGGCCAACATTGGTGGTGGCGGGGTGGCAATGGCAGGATGGTGATGGTGGCAGTGGTGGTGGTTTTATCGGTAGAGACAGCGGCGATAGTGTGATAGTGGTAGTGATAGTGTTCATGACAACAACAACAATGGTGGGGGCGATGGTTGTGGGGTGGTATTAGTGGTGTGTTATTTTATATGGTATATGTATGATAATGAGACCTATGGTATATTATATTATTCTCACCTTAATTTTTTAGAAAATTTTCCAAATACCGTACTTTTATTAGTTTGTACTATATTATACTATCCTATATGTAATACAAAAAAACAAATATGGCCATGGAGTATTGTTGGTAGCGACAACAACACAACACTTATGGATGTAGAAGAATTAAATAAATGGAAGATTAAAGCCGGCAAAGCTATATACGCACTATCTGTGACAATTGAGGATGGCCCGCTACACAGCATAAAGGATGCAAAAACACTTAAGGAGGCTTAGGATAGTCTAGCAAAACTATTCACCAGGGCGAATGATGCAAAGTTTTAACGGTTAGAAAATGAGCTCTTATTAGTCTCACAACAAACTATGTCAGTAAGCAAATATTTCACAAAAGTTAAATTTCTTTGTGAAGAAATTTCAAAATTGGATCCTCAAAATACAATCACAGAGACTATAATGAGGATCATCATTATTCATGGTTTATGACCAGAATATAATGTCATTGTCACTACAACTCGTGGCTGCGCTAAATAATCAACCCTTGTAGATTTGGAAAAATACTCCTGCCAATCAAGAGACCTTAGACAACCAAATGCCTAAAGTCTCATTAAAGGATGAGGAGAAAGCCCTATTCAATAACTAAAAGGCATGTAAAGGAAAAAACAAAATTGTTACGGGACATGGTGTTGATAATTCAAGAAAGTCATAGGACGGTTGATGGAAAAACAAAGAAAGAAGATTTTCTCAACAAGGGAGCTTAGCAGGTCCAAATAATGAAGACAAAAAGTAACGACGACAGAACAACCAATGCTACCATTGTGCCAAGAAAAGACACTTTGCCAGGAATTGTCGATTCAAAAGAGTTAAAGGTAATGCTACAACTTATACATAGCATGATAAAGATAGTGGAGAAGAATGGGATCTTCAAGTATCTGTAGCAGCAAAAGATAATGAACTTCTTGCATGGCTAAGCTAATAAAAGAGTCTGTTAGAAATAAAGAGAAAAACAAAGTATGATGAATGACAGAGGAACCTCTGTCTCTTTTTATTAATCCAAAATAACACATATATAAACACATATATAGACTTCTCAACCGATAGACATCTCAAGAGATTAAATACATTAATACCTATTTTAATAACCCACACAAAATACAAATAAACTCCTCAATTATAATAAAACATTTATTATGAGTTTATATTTTCAACACTCCCCCTTAAACTCAAAATCTAGTTATGCCAAGTCTTGCTGTTAGTCTTGCAAAATCTTTAGACTTCAAAGCCTTGATGAAGATGTCTGGAATTTGATCATGAGACTTCACATGCTTGAGCCGCACTTCCTTCTTGCTGATATATTCCCATATGAAATGAAATCTTGTATCTATGTGCTTGCTTCTATCATGAAAAATAGGATTTTTTTCCCAATGCAATTGCAGATTTGTTATCAACAAAAATAACAGTAGCTTCTTCTTGTGGCATATACAATGTTTTCAACAACTTCTTCAACCATACAGCATGACAAACACACACAGCAGCAGCCACATACTCCGCTTCACATGTTGAAAGAGTTACAATGGATTACTTCTTTGAACTCCACGTAAATACAGTATCTCCAAGACTAAACAGAAAACCAGTTGTACTTTTTCTATCATCAATATCACCTCCCCAATCACTATCACTATATCCAACCAGTTTGCAGTTTTTGGAAGATTGATAATACAAGCCATAGTTAAGAGTTCCTTTAACATATCTCAAAATTCTTTTACCAGCTTTAAAATGAGTGACAGTTGGAGACTCCATATATCGACTAATAATTCCAACTCCATAATGAATATCTAGTCTAGAACAAGTCAAGCACCACAGATTTCCAACAAGCTTTCTATACATTGTTGAATCCACTTTCTCACCATCATCAAATCTTGACAACTTCACTCTACATTCAACTAGTGTAGAAACTGGTTGACAATTCTCCGTGTTGAATTCTTTTAAAATCTTCATTGCATAATTTTTTTATGAGACAAAAATGCCTTCACTAAACTGCTTTACTTCAATACCAAGATAATAGGACATATGCCCCATATCAGTTATCTCAAATTCTTCACTCATCTCCTTTTTAAATTCATCAAATAAGGTTGAATTATTTCTTGCAAAAATCAAATCACCAACATACAGGCAAACAACTAACATATCACCATTCTTCTTTTTCCTTACATAAAGACTATATTCATGTGGACACTTTATGAACTCCTTTTGAGCAAAGTAACTATCAATGTGACTATACCAAGCTCTTGGTGCTTGCTTTAAACCATACAAGACCTTCTTCAACTTTAGCACCTTATCTTCATGACCTTTAACAACATATCCAGGAGGTTGTTCAATATAAACATCCCCCTTTAAATGTCCATTCAAAAATGTAGATTTGACATCTATTTAATAAATTCTCCATTTGTGTTGTGCAACCAATGCCATGATTAATCTGATTGTTTCCAAACGAGCAACTAGTGCAAAGATTTCATCAGAATCAATGCCTTATTGTTGGCTACAACCCTTGGCAACCAATCTAGCCTTGAACTTCTCCATTGTTCCTCTTTCATTTTTTTTTGATTTTGTAAATCCATTTGACACCAATAGCTTGCTTGTCTTTTGGAAGAATTGCTAATCTCTATGTATCATTTTTTTGAATGGAAGTTATCTCTTCGTCCATGGCTTTTCTCCATTTTGTATCTTCTACTACATCTTCAAAGCTTAATAGTTCGGTACCTACAAACAAACAAAAGAGAGTAGAATCATTGATTTCATTAGTGTCTGAATAAAAATCTTGAAGACTTTTCATACTTTGAGACCTTTTAGAGGAGCTTGAAGGACTCAAATCAACATGAGTTGTTGCTGGAGTGGACAGTCTAGGAGACACAGGTTGATGATCTTTGTTGGGAATAAAATCAGCATCAAATACTGGAAGGAAGCTGTAATCTTCCTCGTGATTTTCCCAATTCCAGCAATCATCTTCATCAAACTTGACATCTTGGCTAACAATAATCTTCTTGCTTCTATGATTATAAAGTCTATAACCCTTAGACTTTGCATCATAGCCAATAAACACAAGTTTTTCACTTTTATCATCCAGCTTCACCCTTGTTTCATCAGCCATATGAGCATATGCAATACAACCAAAAACTCCTAAATGAAAAAGAGTTGGTTTTTTTCGGTTCCATGTCTCTTGAGAAGTAATTTTCTGCAAGCTTTTTGTAAGATATCTGTTGCTCAAATACACAGCTAAAAATACAGCTTCTGCCCAAAATTCTTTAGGCATGCACTTGCTCTTTAACATGTTTTTGGCCATGTCAAGAATTGTTCTATTCTTCCTCTCTACAATACCATTTTGTTATGGTGACCTTGGGACTGTTAAGAATCTTCTAATTCCACGAGATTAATAGAAAACATCAAATTGCTTAGAAGTAAACTCAGCACCTCTGTCTGTCCTCAAAGCTGTAATCAAGTAACCACTTTCATTTTCCACCAGCATTTTGAATTTTTAGAAGGTCTCGAAGGCTTCAGACTTATCTTTCAAAAAATAAACCCAAGTTTTTCTACTAAAATTATCAATAAACAATAGAAAATACTTATTCTTACCAAGTGAAGAGGATTAATTGAGCCACATATGTCAGCATGAACAAGTTAAAGTGGCTTTGATGCTCTTGAAAATGACTCATTTGGAAAACTATTTCTGAAATGCTTCCCATATATACAACCTTCACAAATATGATTTGGATGATTAATAAGAGGTAATCCTTACACCATCTTCTCTCTTACCAATTGCTTCAAACTATCAAAATTCACATGTCCCATTCGTTGATGCCAAAGCCAAGAAGAATCCAACACACAAGATTTCAAACACTTTGTATTATCAGTTTCAAGTTTAAGAGAAAACATCCTATTCTTTGACATTTTAACCTGAGCAATCAACTTATCATTACAATCTCTAATCATTGATCCATCATCTTTCATTCAAATATCATAGCCTTTCTCCAAAAGTTGACCTAAACTCAAAATGTTTGCTTTGAGTGAAGGCACATAATATACTTGGAAAATAAATTGATGAGAGCCATCTTTAACCAAAATCAAAATATTAACTATCCCTTCAACATTCATGTTTCTGTTATCTCCAAAAAAATAGTTCTTTTAAAAGATTCGCTTAAAGAAACAAAGAAATTTTTCTTGCCTGTCATGTGGTTGCTTGCATCGTTGTCCAAAAACCATGCCTCTTGATTTTTTTCTTCATTAGACATTACCAGTAGGGCTGACTCTTCTTCTTCATTTTCTCCTTTTGCACAGTAAGATTTGTCCCCTTTTTCTGCTCCATTTCTACATTCAGAGGCATAATGACCATATTTCTCACAATTATAACACAGCATGTTAGCTTTTTTTGCCACCCCTTTTGTGCCAATTTCCTCTACCACGTCCTCTTACTATAGGCTATCTTTAACTGGAATCTTCAGAATTGTTAGAGTTTCTATCAAATCTTTCTCTTCCTTGACCTTGATAATTTCCATGACCACGACATCTACCTCTTCCTCTTTCTCTTTGAGTAAACTCTTTCTTTTCATCCTTGTCATGTAAAGACAATTTCGAAAGAAAAACTTGATAAGATTGAGGCTCCTTCTCTATCATCTGTTCTTTACGGGCTTGCAATGAGCCCATAAACTCATTAATAGACATCAATTCTAAATCTTTTGATTCTTCAATTACCACTACAACATACTCAAATTTTGGATCCAAAGATCGCAAGATCTTTTCAACAACACGAGAATTTGGTAGAGTTTTTCCATATCTTCTGAGTTGATTAATAACTGATTGAACTCTAGAAAAATATGCAAAAATTGATTATATGCTTTTTGATCTTGAGAGACTCAAGCTCAGCTCTCAAGGTTTGACGAGGTACTTTGAGCACCTTATCACTGCCTTTGAAAGAATTATGCAGAATTTCCCATGCTTCTTTGGCACTTGAAGCACTTGAAATCTTTTCAAACATGCCTTCATCCAAACAATATGGATGAGTGTCAAAGCTTGCTAATCTTTCTTTCGAGCTTTATGCAAAGCATCTCTTTGGGCTTGCGTCAAAAGCTCTTCATTTTCAAGTTGTTCAAGTCCTCCCTCAACCACATCCCATATCGCTGGAGGAGCCAACGGTGGTATCAAAGCCTGGTTTAGAGATGGAGCCAACGATGGACTGCGTTGTGTGGGAGGGTCCTCGGATTGTTCATGCGATTGGAGATTTGTGTTTGGTGCCTTGCGTCGAAAGTCTTCTTGGTATTGTGGTGGCCAGGCAGCGTGTCCCGTTGGTTAAGAACGGCGGTGCAAGATGATTTAACGAATTAGTGGATTATCGCTGGAGGAGAGGCCACGTGTTGTGTGGCCCTTGGTTTAAGGGGGATTGTTGGGGTACAACCCAAGTCCCACATCCCATATTAGAAAATTAAGGGAGAAACACCTTGAATATAAGTGTGTCCACCTAACTCCATTAGTATGAGGCCTTTTGGGAGGAGCTAAAAAATAAATCCGTGCGGGCTTGGCCCAAAGCGGACAATATCATACTAATATGAAGTTGAGGGGATGTTTGGCGGTCCCAACAAGTGGTATCAGAGCTTGATTCGAAGATGGAGCCTACAGTAGACTGCGTTGTGTGGGAGGGTCCTCGGTTTGTTCGTACGATTGGAGATTCGTGTTTGGTGCCTTGCGTCAAAAGTCTTCTTGGTATTGTGGTAGCCAGGCGGCGTGTCCCGTTGGTTGAGAACGGCGGTATAAGATGATTTGATGAATCAGTGGATTATCGCTGGAGGAGAGGCCATGTGTTGTATGGTCCTTGGTTTGAGGGGAGGATTGTTGGGGTACAACCCAAGTCCCACAACCCATATTAGAAAATTAAGGGAGAAACACCTTGAATATAAGTGTGTCCACCTAACTCCATTAGTATGAGGCCTTTTGGAAGGAGCTCAAAAATAAATCCGTGCGGGATTAGCCCAAAGCGGACAATATCATACTAATATAAAATTGAGGGCATGTTTGGCAGTCCCAACAAGTGGTATCAGAGCTTGGTTAGGAGATGGAGCCAACGGTGGATTGCGTTGTGTCGGAGGGTCCTCGGTTTGTTCGTGCGATTGGAGATTCGTGTTTGGTGCCTTGCTTCGAAAGTCTTCCTGGTATTGTGGTGGCCAGGCGGCGTGTTTTGTTGGTTGAGAACGGCAGTGCAAGATGATTTGATGAATAAGTAGATTATCATTGGAGGAGAGGCCATGTGTTGTGTGGTCCTTGATTTGAGGGGATGATTGTTGGGGTACAACCTAAGTCCCACATCCCATATATCTTATGATCCAAGCAAGGCTTTCATTCGAATACACCAATTATCATAACTCTCTTTGGTGAGTTTTGGGAATTGAAAGGGAAACATGCCTCCATTCATCCTTGTTGGACCAAAACACAAGCTCTGATACCACTTTGTTAGAAATAAAGAGAAAAACAGAGTCTGATGAATGACAAATGAACCTCTGTCTCTTTTCATTAATCTAAAATAACACATATATAAACACACAAAGCAACTTCTAGACTTCTCAACTGATAGACATCTCAAGAGATTAAATGCATTAATACCTATTTTAATAACCCACACAAAATACGAATAGACTCCTCAATTATGATAAAACATTTATTGTGAGTTTATATTTTCAACAGAGTCTGCATTCGTGAAGGTGAAAGGTGAACTAATTAACTACGCTGATGATTGGATTATTGATTCTAGGCTCTTCAACCACGTGACAAGAGACAAGAACAAACTAACCACTCTAGCAGAATATAATGGAGGACGGATTGTGGTCACAGCAAATAATTCTAAGCTGTCAATTGCTCACATCAACCAGACTATGATTGTGCCTCAATACAATCCTCACAAGGTGAGTTGAGCAATGTCTACCATGTGCCAGGTATGAATAAAAATTTAATCTCTGTTTCATAGCTTACATATTCAGGAAATTATGTGGTGTTCAGTCCAAAAAATATGAAGGTATACAGAAGTTTGAAGCCAACAAGTACACCCATCATGGAAAGATTATGTATTAATTTTGTCCTCTAATAAACTTCCATTAAAAAGTAATGAAAATTCAGTCGTAAGATTTGCACAGGTTTAATTTTCTGGGTGCATACAGTAATGTATGGATTTATAGATGTACCAACAAAACACTCTTTAAAAATAAAGTGCAAGTCATTTTTACTAAAAATTTTTATTTAAGCCGTCAAAATAATTTTAAACCTTTGTTTTTTCAGTTTTCTTTTTGAAAATTTATACATTATTTACTTGCCCCAAAAATCATATATCATAAGCTAAAACTTAAGTCACGACGTAAATGATTTTCTACCTGTTTCATAAACTGTAGCTGACGGTTAATAGACCATAACACTACGGTTTGATTGAGGTTAAAAATTTAATTAAACATGAATCGAGTTGTATTATTTGATCACTATATCTGAGTTATATACTAATTGGAAGTACAACCTGCAAATTGGTTGTAAAGCTATGAGTTGAATTTTGTGAGAAATAAAAAATCAAAACGACAAAGTTATATGTGCATGTTTCCAGCCAAACCCACTTGTCAAGTAGACAAAGTGCTGCTCACGTAGTTAACTTATATATATATATATATATATACACACACACACACACACACACACACAGCAAACTATATATTAGAATCCCAAATTATAGTTCTTGGAATTAATCTCTTAGTTATTGCACAAAATGAATAAATCGTGTTGTTTGTTTCTGATTTTGATTCAACTGATGAATGTATCAGTTGGCACAGCAATTTTGGAACCAATAACATCAAAGCCAACAACAAATTTACGAAAGATTTTAGGTTTGAATGAAAAGGAAACATTGTCTTCCACTTACTATGCTAAAACATGCCCAGAAGCTGAGAGAATTGTCCATCAGAAGGTGAAAGAATGGTTTCTTAAGGATTACACTTTGGCTGCTAGCCTCATTCGCTTGCACTTCCATGACTGTGCTGTTAGGGTAAGTGCAAATTAATTAAGTAGTTGAATTTTTATTTTATTTTATTTCATTAATCTTTTCGATTCAAACTGTTTAATTACTGCCAAGACCGAATTTATCACTGCCTATTTATTATGTTGTTAGTTGAATTTCTATTCGTAACATAAAACAATCCTTCAATTTTAATTTAAACTTAATTTCACCTATCTATCTCTAAAACTTATTTTAGTATATTGAATTAATCCTTGTATTTTGAGTTAGTTTAATCCATGCGGTTTTTCGAATATTATTGTGCTAATGTGGTTTGAAATATTTTAAAAATGTCACGTAATATTTTTTATAACATGCCATGTCACATATCGGTGTCCCGGCAATTTATGATTCTAGTTAAAATAACTTTGATTGCAATATTTTAAATATTTAGATTTTTTTTTTAACAATATTCTTTTTCAAGTAAGTTATTATTAAAGTATAGGTCCAATAACCTTCATATATAAAGATTCTATATATTTTTACTTAATTACAGGGATGCGATGGTTCAATATTGTTAAATCACAAAAGAAGCGAAAGAAATGCAATAGAGAGCAAGACACTGAGGGGATTCCAAGTGATAGATGACATAAAAGGAAAACTAGAGCAAACATGTCCGAAAACAGTATCTTGTGCTGACATACTAACAGCAGCTGCTAGGGATGCAACCGTTTTACTAGGCGGTCCATTCTGGGAACTAGATTATGGTCGGAAAGACGGTCGGATTTCCATAGCTAAAGAAGCTTCTTCAGTCCCTCAGGGAACTGAAAATGTAACCCAATTGATCAATTTTTTCCAACAAAAAGGACTCAACATTATTGACTTAGTAGTGCTTTCAGGTTCACACACAATAGGCAGAAGCACTTGCAGATCAATCTTGCATAGATTGGCCAAGTCTGATCCTTTACTCGACAAGAAATATCTGAAGAATTTGACAAGATCATGCAAATGGAGCACTGATTATGTGAATCTTGATGTCATTACTCCTAAGAGTTTCGATGAACAGTACTATAAAAATCTTGGAAATAAAATGGGATTATTATCAACTGATCAACAACTCTATTTGGATCCAAGAACTGCACCTTTTGTTTCTGCCTTAGCAACTCAGCCTCTTCTCTTCTCTAAGTTTGCTGCTTCTATGGTCAATCTTGCTAATGTTATTGACCCTACAACTCCTAAAGAGATCAGATTCAATTGCAATTATGTCAATCCTTGATGTTTTTGTTTAATTTTTGACATTTTATTTTGAGATCCTCTTTTCATTCAGTCAATTTTATTGTTGTTGATGCCGTCCATATCTATTGTTCAAACAATTATCACTGGTTTTACCACGTCAATAATTAACAAAACGTACAATGTTTGTGAAGTCTTTCTGAATATTTGAGTTCGCTTAGTGAAAATGCAAAACGATTATAATAACAAGCAACAACAATTGATTGATTTTTTATGTGAAAAATATTTAATCTTCGAAGGATTATATGAAATGATGATAAATTGGAGCTAAATCGGAGCAAAATAGACAAGTTGAAGATGTGTTGAATATCATGATTCATCACCAGCTGTGATGAAAGGTAGCCAAATTGTGACAAGAAAGAGCTAGGCTTTGATCGAAGAGTTTGGCTACACCTGGGATCACAAGCTAAGATGAGCACTCACCCAAACTGTGACCGACAGACTAAGCAGCTGCCCATTTCAGGAGTTTTGTCACCACCTGCCATCGCAAGTTGTAATGGTCCTTATAAAAAGCCTTGATGACAATGGATCCTACTGCTCAAACTCACTCTTTTATACTTTTTTGACCACTTTTGAGGAATACTCACCTATTTTTGGATAAGCATTCTTCCTGGATCAATTGGCTTTTTCATTTTATCCAAATGAGGGAGAATGAAAGGCAATATACAAAAGAAATCTTCCAAGCCCTCTAGAATTTTTAGTCTTATATATTCTTCATTTCTATAAACCATCTCATATTCTACATGATAAATCAAGAAACTTCTTTATCTGTAAGGAGAGTTGACAGCTGATGATTCAATCGGATGGCAAAACATACAAGAAGAAGTGCCCGGTCGGACCCGAGTGTTAGCACTCCGGAGCTTAAGTTAGTAGCTTTTAGAGAAAGAGTGCTTAGAGAGAGAGAGAGTCTCAGATATTCAATACTTGGAGCTATTGTGTTTTAGACTATTTATAGGAGGGTTCTTAAGGGGAGGGGTACTTAAGTACCTTGGGGCATGATAACTGGCATTGGAGTAGGTGTGCGGCGATGTGACAGGGAGCAGGTGGAAGGTATGGGCGCCTGCTTGTGTCAGTGGACTAGACAGGATAAGGTGTCCCATCAGTCCGATCGGACACTGCGTCTTTATTTCTTGTCTTCCAGTTCATGCTTTGTACTTCTTGTTGATGGGCTTTGGGCCTTGCTGAGCATTGTTGGGTCGACTTGACTGGGCCTTGGAGATGTTTTTTTTCTGTAGTTATCACTTATCCCCTCTCCAAAGGGTCCAATCGAGCGATTTTTGACTTTTTGGCAGGATCTTTTGAATTGGCTTGAATCTGATAAGTCGCGTCTATTCATTTCGGACAGCCATTATGCATTTATTGCCGGTGCACATGCCGAGGGCAACGCCTCGTTCTTCGTAACCACGATAATGGATTGGAGACATGTGGCGATTATCCAGCGGAGAAGCGATGGGAAAGTTTTAGAAGTTTTGAGCCTATAAATAGGTGACTTAGGGGCAATTTTTTGTCATTTGTCAGCGATTCTTAACAGAGCTCTGCCAAATTCTCTTTGTGAACTTTGTTTTTAGCTTTTCTATGTAAAATTTTTTGGGCTTCAAATTTCGAAGATTTCAGCGTTTCTCTCATAGAGATTATATTACCCAAGTAAGTGAACAATTTTTGCCTTCGATTTTCTTCATTTTTCATAATACCATCATTACTTCTTCCCCTCCATGAAAGATGGCTTCGAGCAGCAACCAGTCTATAGACAGGAGTTTTCTTAAAGCTTATAAAAATCGTGAGGTCGTGGCTCGTCCGTCAAAACTTACGCAAGAGGAAGTGGCTGAGATCCCTTCACGATACAATCTTCCCGCAGAGGTATTTGTGATGGCTTGCCCAAATTCCATGACAATGACCGAGGGACCTTTTGGTCGTGTGAATAATGAGTGATTTATTTGCCATTTGTGGGGCTTGGACGCTGGGCTGAGGATTCCCTTTGGTGCCTTCGAGATTGCAATTCGTGAAGGTTACAGAATTGCCCCTAATAAATTTCGTCCGAACGGATGGAGAACAGTGTCCCATTTCAAGATCCTCTGTGAGATAGAGAGAATGGCGCCAACTTTGGATCTGTTCACTCATTTTTTCTATATCTCAGGGCGAAGTGACAGGACAGAGTATATTTTTACAAGACGATCATAGAGGAAGCTGTTCATCCTCCATGCAAGGCTTCAAAGAAAAATTCTTTTTGGCGGGGATGGCCGGAGGATTTGGAGTGTCTTTAATCTGACTGGATGTAGCTATTGCCCTGAAAGACCAAGCGTCTAGTCGATCTTTTGTATGAGAGCGATATTGAAAAGCTTTTGGGTGCTATAGCAAGACATGGGAACCCACATGATTTCAAATATCTTCTTGGCAATCTGATCGGGTCTTCGAACTCCGATGTTGGCATTGATGCAGAACATGTTAGAGTGTGGGAGAAATGCATATTGACCATCATGCATTGCATGTTTATGAAATACATATCAGTTAGAGAGAATACTTATATTTTATTTTTTTGATGCAGCTACAGACGTGATGGCTGAGGGAGACAACTTTGCTAAGCAATTGGCCGACCAGGCTAAGGCAAAGATTGAGGCAGAACGTGTTGCCAAGAAGGAGAGAAGGTCAAAGAAGAGAAAGCTTATGCCTTCTTTAGAAGTTCAGGCTTCTACTCCCACCGCAAGTGCTCCCGTTTCCCGTCTCCCTCAAGTCTTGCCAGGATCTGCTGCTGTCCAGCCTTCAACGGAGGGTCAACATCCCCTGCGACGTTTATTTTTAAGGGATGAGACTGATTCGGAGGAAAAGCAACTAGCTCAACATCGGAAGGGATCAGCTCAAGCAAACGCATCTCCAACAGATGAAGCTGCCCAAAAAAGGGCTGAAGAGGTATCCATAAAAAAAGCTGACGAACTGGTAGCCGCTGTGGATGCTAGGGTTGCCGCAAGAGGCAAAGAACCCATTTGGGATGAGTCCGCTCGGAGTGCTACCATAAGAATTTCTGAAAGGCGTGCTACATCACTGGGAGATATTTTGAAAAGTCAATTTGCTGATGGCTGATCTATTGACAATAAGGCGGTATCGAACTTTCTATGCAGGGGCATGCTTCAAGAGAATGACTTTAAGGCGATGGAAGACCCTAGCATACTCACCCGAGAGTACAGCCTTTTTCAACAACAGGGTTTAGAGGTAAAGCAGACAATTGCATTTTTTCATTTTGAATGATCTCGCCTTGCTCTTTCTTCTATCTTTTATCTCTTTGGCTGACTAATCCTTCTTCTTTCCTTTTGTTTTTGTTGTTGTTCATTTTTTTAGCCAATAAAAAGGGATTTGCGCTTGCACGGTGTGGCCGCCTTTTGTTGAGGGAGATGGAAGGATGCCGATCGAATTAGGAGAGAAGCAGAAGCTAAATATGATGTAGCCAGAAAGGAGTCTCTACTTGCCCAGTTAGAGGTTGAAAAGTTAAAAAAGGAGTCCACTATTCTTTCTCAAGATCTGAAAGCTCGACAAAAAAAGGTTGACCACCTTAAAGGGGACGTAGCTCATCTGACTGTCAAAAGCGCCTTTGGACAAAAATTCAAATAAGAGGCAGCCAGATTGAGGGGCGAGTGCGCACGTCTGTCTGCTAAGTGCTCAAAGGTCAACACTGAGCTTGAACTTCTGCAAGGTGAGCGAAATTCATTGCAAGCCACCCTAGCAGAAAAAGAGATGGCGTGGAGAAAAAAGCTTAAGGAAGAACTCTCTACTCAAAAAGAAGACATTCTGGATCAATTAGGAGAGGCTCAAGGAAAGTTGCTAACCCGGCTAATTCATGAGGCCGGTAGGCATTTCTCTAAGGCTGATCTCAGCTGGATGGATGACCCGGGTACTTTGCCCGATCCTCCATCTAGTGACGACGATTAGGAGGCTTCACAGGATCTCGCATCATCTCAGCCGAACGCTGGTGCAGAGACCGGATCCAAAGCTGCAGCTTTCTTGCCAACAGAGAATGCTTCTGGAGAACCAGTGAAGTCTTTCCAACCTCCCACCAAAGTCATTATAGGGCCTTCTTCTGTTGTAAAAATAGTAGACATAGAAGCATAGTTTTGCCTTGTAGTGTTTTCTTTCTTTTAGAATTTGCATTTTGTACAAACTTTTGCATATGAATACAATTCAGCTTGTTTTTTAATTGCGTTTTTGTTTTGCAAACTTAATTTCGAGTTAGATTTTTCCAACAATCAACTGAGGAGAAAATGTAAAATCAACTAAGGAGAGTACTTCCTGAATTTGGAGATGTTTCTCAAGCATTGTAATCCCTGACTCTTAGGATTGTCGATCAATTAATTCGATCAGTTATTTGTAGGAGAGTCATGCACAGCGAGTGAGCTTTCGGTCTTATTGACCTTCGCATCTTTGATTTGGAATAACATCAAACTTAGCGAATAAGTTGATGAAGATTAGACGAATGTTCCTTGCCTTATGGGCTCAGGATGAACATCGAGCCTAGCAGGGGAACTTATCTTGCAAATGAATGGATTTTAACTTTTATCGCGCCTTTATGTCTTGCCTTTCAGCTCATGCTTTGTCCTTTTTGTTGATGGGCTTTAGATCTTGTTGAGTATTGTTGGGCCAACCTGACTGGACCTTGGAGATTTTTTTTCCGTAGTTATCACTACACATCCTTTATTCTCTAAAGGCACCTTTTCTCAAAAACACCATTTTTTTCTCTCTTCTGAAGTTAGAGAGGATAGGAAAGAGTTCAAGCAAGTTTTGAAGGGACTCTCCAGTAGTTTGATATTTCTACTTCTTCATTTTAATTGTGTTGTTTTGTGAACATTATGTACAGTGATCAATTTGTGGAGAGAGTGAGAGAATAGAAATTCTAGATTTTCTTTGAATAATTGGGAATTTGATTAATTAGTAAATTACAAATTTGAAAACATATTAAAATCCTGAAAATTTTACTAAAGGCACAGCTTGATTCTATTTCACGGTGACAAATTTTCATTAGCACACAAGTTTAGCAAGGTATTTTCCCTGTCGATTTTCAATTATTTAGCAAGAGATACCACTCGTATAACACAAGTAAATATTTATTCTCCACTTACATATTTAGCGAGAGATATTCCTCGTGAATAGCAGAGATGTTTAGTGACGGACAAGCACTCGCAAAATGTATTGATTTAGCAAAGGACAACACTCTCGCAAAACAAGTGAACATTTATTTTTGACCCCTATATTTTTAGTAAAGGATCTTCCCTCGTAAATGACATACATGTTTTGCGGGGGACTAGCCCTCGCAAAATTTATAGATTTAGCGAACTCTTCATTTCTCAGACAAGTGAACATTTATTTCCCACACCCTACATATTTAGAAGGCAATGTCCCTCGCAAATGGTGTCAATAATTACCGTGGAAAATAGTCCTCGCAAACTTCATTAATTTAGTGAGGAATTTGTCCCTCACTAATTTAGTGATAAACAATCCCACGCCAGGCCGTCCTAAAGTTTGCACATAGGTTTTTATGCATAAAATTAGCAATGAATGTTTATTTTCTCACTATTTCTTTAGCGTGCCAATTTTGCGCCTTTTTGGGTCTCCTAAGGTATAATCCCTTGTGATTCCCTTGCTATTTTGAAGAAAAGCAAGCCACCGCTATTATTATTATTATTTTGTAGTTGAATAGATGTTCAAAAATGGACTGTATGAGTTACAATTATACTTCAATTTATTTAAGAGAAAAAATTAATTTGAGCTATACATTATCTCATAAAGTATATCATATAAATTAAGTTCAAATTTTATCAAAATTCACACTACAAAAAAATTAGCCTTTAAGGATGGTAAATTCGGTCCTTAGACTGTAATGCTTCAAAATTTGAATAGCTTGAGAATGCGATATTATATTGGTGGATATTATTTTGAAGGCTTTTAAATTAATAATTTTAATCAAAGAACATCTATAATAATAATAATAATAATAATAATAATAATAATAATAATAATAATAGTAGTAGTAGTAGTAGTGGAGTTCCTAGAATCCTTTAGACAAAGTACCTTGGCCACAAGGAACAAAAAAAGAACAATCAAGGAAATAGAAAAAGAAAATAAGAAACAAAAAGAAAAGAAGAAAGGAGGGGAGAAGAGAGAGGGGAAATCGGAGGAGGACGTCGGGGAGTAGGGAAGCAAGCTGCCAGCACCAGTGACCGTCCGATGTCGCCTCCACTGCCGGTGGCCTCTCGCAGCCGTTCATCTCCGTCGCAACTACCACCCCGCCTCTAATTAGTCGCAGCTCCTTGTAGATCGCAATTTCCTCTTTTTACCCAATTCGATTTTTGCTTCTATTTTTCGGTCAACACCGATGTCAGGAGGTGGCGTGAGCAGTACAACAGGACTTGTGAAGGCAAGGCGTAGCTCCGGTGTCCTTCGTCCCTCCCCAATCGCCGGCGATAGACATATCGGAAGGAAAGGGAGCCAGCGGTTCTACCACGATTTTTGGCCAAACCACACCACCTCAAGGCGCATGACTACCATCATTGGATTTCTTGCAACGACAGCTACCACCAGGTGTCCTTGATCCCGTGCCGGCAAGCTTCGGCGACCGCAGTAATTGACCAAAATGGGAAAAAATGCAGGAATTTCACTCTAACTGGTATGTGACTACCAAATTTACTTCCGAAAATTTTGTTTATATTAATCTTAAATTTTTGGTTAAGAATTATTTCATTTTTTTAGAATCAAATGTTTGTCTTTTGTGTGTTCTAATTTGTATTGTATCTTTGTTGACACATAAGTGTGTTTGAAATTATTTCTTAAAGTTGATATATTATGGGTGGTAATTCAATTTGTTAATTGTGTTCACTGTCAATTACGTGGCTTAACTTGTTAATTGAGGAAGCTAGTTGCAGGAATTATTTTTAGTTTTCCGTGTTCATAGTTAATTGGAAATAATTGATAAGATGAAAATCATGAAAGAAATGGATGTTTGGCATTCATCAGAGGTCCCTTAACGATGTTAATAGAACAGAATTGAAATTTTAAATATGTTAAATTTGTTACAGTACTATATGGGTTGTGAGCTTTATAGCTGAAACATTAGGTAGTTAGTCACTGTTAGGTGCTTAAATTGGTTATTACAAATAAAAATTTATAAAATTTAAATTAAGATACTGTCTAAAAGAAATGGCTTAAGCTAAGTAGGTTGCACGGTTATAGGAGATAAATTTTCTGCCTTGTATAAGCAATTAAAATGTGTTGGCTTGCATGGAGTTGAATTTTGTTGACTTTGATTTTGCCATTTTTGGCCTTATGAATTTAAGCGTTTGGTTAAATTCTATTCCTAAAAAAAATAGTGACATATATAACTTGATATTTGGTAAAACAGTAGCTTGTATCATATGTTGCACTAAAATTTATCAACTTTGTCTATTATTTTCCAACAGGGGTATTAAACAGAAGGTTGGGTTTATGGAATATATGCTTGAAAGGAAAATAAGATTTAGTTGGTGTCTAAAAAGTCATGAATGCTCGAGTAGCTAGATTTACGTATAATTTGAGCTTTCTTAAAGTTAAGCTAATGTCAATATGACTACGTTGGAGAGTTCAGACAGAATCTTAATATGAGGCAATTGGACTCAGAAATTGCAACTTAGGTGGTAGCTCAGTTATTATAAGTATGTACGTTTGTGTGTGTGTGTGTGTGTCTATATATATATATATATATATATATATATATAACCTAAAACCTAACCTGTAACAAATCATTTGGGTTTTTGATTTATGAATTCTTTTATTGCTAAGTTAGATGTATTAAGCCAAAGATTTAATTCCTTATATGTGCATTTACTGGTTAACTAATATTATTGTTATGCTTTTGACAAAATAAGGAGCTGATTGGGA
The DNA here is from genome assembly GCA_037975025.1 of Excoecaria agallocha. Lineage (NCBI taxonomy): Eukaryota > Viridiplantae > Streptophyta > Magnoliopsida > Malpighiales > Euphorbiaceae > Excoecaria > Excoecaria agallocha. The sequence continues at coordinate 2,001,999 of CM075809.1, forward strand.
TACCTGGTCATTAAAGATATACATATCTTTAGAATTAGAACGTACCTTGTATAATCTAAATGAGAAGCATGGAAAATTGATTGTAAGCATTTATTGACGGGTTAAGCATGCGACTAAAATTTAAAGAAAGTGAAATAGTTTAATTTTGATGAATAATCAGACTTCATGGTTTACCTGGTTAAACTTTATTTAGTAAGCTAGTTTATGTTATTTACTTAGCTTGGTTTGTGAAATTTAACATATTAGAATTGGTTTAACTATAAATATGCGTCCCTCTTTGGTTTATTAATATTTTGTCATTTCGTGTTTTCCTTTGAGAAGTTGTGAATATAATAAGATAGTGTATTGCTAAACAGTATTTATGGAATTAATTATGTGTAATTTGAGTTAAATAATTTCTTAATGATGACTGCGTGAATTAGATTAATTTGTGTATTTAATTAAGATGGTTGATAACAAAGTTGGTGATGTTGTGCTTAATGACAAAAAAGATGATAAAAATGACAGGTATTGAGAATAAGTAATGCTATCATATATATTATACTGTTTATTTTGTGTAACGATGATTTTATATTTGTCTTTAGTCAAACTAGACAGAAGTTGGAGTAATGGGATAAGATTAGCATACCAATTAGGAAAGTTTAACAGTACTGTGTCTTAATGTGATTACCGGATTGAATGACTCCGAGAGCTTTTCTGATTGATGTAATCAATCAGAGTTGTGGGCTGTATGGTTTCAAGAACTCAGTCCACATATGCATGTATGTGTGTGTGTGTGTGTGTATAGTTAATGGTAGAGTTGTGAATGTTAATAATGAGAAAATAACGTTGAATGAACCGTATGATTTCAAAAACTCCGTCCCGTATTTAAACTCCGTTTATCCAGCTCGACATACAATTTCACTGAATTTTATAGCGGGCAAATATAACAAATGAATAAGTAGGTGAAACTCTTATAACAACACATTAATGAATAAAGTAAATAGCTTATTTGTACTGTGGTTAATTATGTATTACATAATTTGGTATAACCTAATACAATTTGGAATATACATACATATATACAAGTATGTGTGTGTGCGATTGTATGTGAATGTTTGAGATTTGATATTCATGTCCAATTTGTACTATTTAACGAATAATTTATGTGAATTAACGTGCCGATCTTGAAAATAATAATTTAATATAACAACATTTTCACTGTAAATAAGCCAATTACTACTAACCATTTAATATTATGTAGATTATAGGCAATTAAATGCACTTTTTAGAAATCTTTCATTCAGATTACATGTAAAAGTTTAATATAGACTACTAATACTTATATGCACTATAAGTTTGGAATTTATGACCTATATATATATATATATATATATATATATATGATTCTGGATATGTATATCTAAAGTGTTATAAATGTATTTTAAGTTGTATAATTGAAGCGGAAAATTTGATAGTTACCACTAAATTTTTGGTTTAGCGCGTGGTTTCTTTTCTACCCGTAGGTTGAGGACCAAGGAGTTTAACCTATATGCAGGAGATTTCGGAGTTGGCTATAGCTAGCCATGTCAAGGAGCTGGATTGGAGCATGTCAACTAAATTTGGTTTTTTTATTATTATTTTTATTTTAGCATGTACACGGTTATAGTTTAGTTTGTAATAATTACTGATGTTTTGTTGATGTTAAGAAAGAAAATTTGTAGTTTTTACAATATATGGTGAAATTTTATAGACATAGTCGAAAATAGAGCTATTTATGTAATGTTAATTTGACAGGTGAAATTTAATTTGATTGTTGAGGAGGATGGAAAAACTGTGTTAGAGTTTGTTTGAAGCTGTAGATTTAGTCATATGATTATAGAAGTGTTTTGAAATTTTTTTTTTACAAGAGATTTTAGAAAATTTTAAGAGAAGTTCCTTCGAAATTTTATTAAAATAAATAGTAATTGTTAAAATAATAAGGTTTTTAAATAGTAAAATTTTATAATTGGCACTCTTAAAAGGAAATCAAAATTGAGTATGACATTTGGTATCTGGATCATGCAACTGATCGAATATAGAGTGTTACAAGGATGGAAAAAATATCATCACCTGTCATTATACGTTCTGCCGCTAATGAAAAACAAGGACGGAAAATATTACTTAATTCTGAAACTTTTAAGGATAAAAAAAATTTTAATCCCTAAAAGGTATTAAGAACTAGATTTTTCGTCCCTATTGATGTAGCTCAGTTGGTCTAACAAATTCTTAAGGACTACAAATCTAGTTCTTATAAGCATAATAAGAACAGTAAAATTTTAAAAATCTAATGTAAATTCGATCCCTAAAATAATAATATAAACTAGAAATTTGACCCTTAAAACATGCCATCATTTGACCTTATTTTATAATAAATACTTAAATTCGATTCGTATAAGTCTAACAATGAGTGGCATTTTATTTTTCCTAAAATTTGCTAAAAATGTATCTTTGTAAGCAAAAATTTTATTTTTATGAAAATTATTAATGGCTTGACAATTTTTCATGCATATTTAAATTCCATATGACAATGAACGTTCACATCCATCATTAAAAAGTTGAAAAATAAACAAGCATTTTTGTCCGGCAATGAGTCAAAACGTCATATAGAGTATACAAAGAAGAATATATTCCGTTTAGCAAGGGTGTCCAAAAAATAGATTGTCTAGGTTACTATTACTCCATCCAATTTTTTTTTTATTAATTACTTTTATTATTTTTATTAAAATTAAAAAATATTTTTTTCATTTTTTTATCTATCATTTTTAAGTAAAATATAAATTATATTGACCAATTTTTTATATTTTCAATATAAATTTTTTTATCTATCATTTTTAAGTAAAATATCACTTTTAGATTTTCAATATAATTTAATTTGCTTTTCCAATTTATTTTTCTTTCCAAATAAAGTCATAACCAATCAGATTTGATAATTTAATCTTAATCACGTAATTTAATACTAAATTTAAATCTATTTATTACTCTATCCGTTTTTTTATCAGTTACTTTTGTTGTTTTTATTAGGATCACTTTTGTTGTTTTTACTAGGATTAAGAAATAATAAATAGATTTAAATTTAGTATTAAATTACGTGATTAAAACTAAATTATCAAATCTGATTGGTTATGACTTTATTAGAAAAGAAAAATAAATTGAAAAAGCAAATTAAATTACATTAAAAGTCTAAAAGTGACAGATAAATAAAATTTAGATTTTACTCAAAAGTGACAGATAAAAAAAAAGGAGATGGAGTAGCATTTAACTTAGTTTATTATTTTATTGGGAAGCCAGCAAAATTTTATAAACTGTAGGAAGCTTAAAATTAAATACATAAACCCATAAAAAAAACAGCAGTACAACAATTTTATAAAATTGAGCTATACTCATCTCACAAAATATATCATATAAATTAAGTTTAAATCTTATCATAATCCACTCAATCTATTTTTTATGCTCTGTTTAGTATCTTTGCCCAACTCTTTTTTTTTTTTTTGTATAATTTATATTATCCTCCAACTAAGAGCTTAGCTAGCCATTTGGTATAAACTGTCAATGCACACTCATCTTTACATGGATACAACAAGGAGTGCTGCGCAGGATGAGCAAATGGAATTAGGGGCTAACAATTAAAATATAGAAGAGATAAAAATGATTTTTACTTTTGATTTTTTTTTTTGAAATAAGACGATTTTGTATCTGAATTATTTTTAATCCGATTTTTGTTTTTAAATTATTTAAGATATAGTGGTTTTTTTCCTTGTTACATTTAGTAATCTATCACGTAATAATGTTACTTGTCATTCGTTATAGAAATAAAATTGTTCATTCGGATAAATTAAGGAGAAAAAGTGAACTATTTTTAAATAGTAAAAATGTTGTTATTGCAATATAAAAGGGTCTTTTTTCATGTTTCGAGTTCGAATCTTAAAAATTAAATATATTTAAATATTTAAAAAAACAATTTGCCATTTTATGAATTTATCCATCGCAAATTTGGATTAATCGAGTTATGTACTTCAAATAGTAAAAGACTATGAGTCGCAATTCAGTACATCGTGTGCAAAATCGTACTTACCGTTCAATCAGATATGAAGTAATTGAACAGTGTAAATGTATGCACGCATCAAGCATGAATGCTCTGAATGGCTTCCTAAGGATTGTAAAAGAAAAAAGAAAATGAAGGGAACATCAAAAGATAAAATGAACTTGAAAGGCCCATTTATAAAATTTATCTTAAGTTTTAGATTAAAAGGGAAAATTGGGAGGCTACCAAGGCTGGAGCCTCACCCATGCCTTCAATGTTATTAAAATTGGACCGATCGGTTGAATCAATTTAACTGTAAATTATTAGCTTATTCTATTGGTTTAATATATAAAAACCGAACTGGTTAAAAACTGTAAGCAACTGGCCTAAAATTAGAAAAACCGATTTGAACAAGAAAAAACTATTTTTTATCCAAAATATCTATATAATATTATTTTTTTCTGAAAAAAAGTAAAATATAAATATAAATACAAAATAACTGAAATTTAAACAATTTCAATAAATTTTTTATGAATAAATAAAAATTATAATTTATAATTGATGAATATTTTTGAATATTTGTTATTTTTTATTATATTTATCTTAAATATTTGTTATAAATATTGGATAATTTGAAAATATTATTTTATAATTAATTTTTGATGATAAATTTATTTTTAAAGTATTTTTTTATTATTTTATATAGTTATATTCTCATAATATTTATAAAAAATTTTAAAAATAATATTATTTTGAAAAAAGTAAAAAATTCGGTTGAAGCCTATCGAACTAGTCGAACCAAAAACTATTTGTCTCTTCGATTCTTCATCTTGTTCGATTTTAATAGTATTGCATGCCTTGTGAAATGTTTTATTAAAAATTGGGTTGGCTTAGCCGGTTAATTTGCGAACCGTTAAAAAAACTTATTTGATTCAATTTAAAACTCGGAATAGATAAAAACTGGGAATTGTTGAATCGACTTTAACTTGGTTCAATTAAAAAAAGGTGCGTTTTGTGTTTTTTCAATTAAAAAAAAAAAATCTCTAAATGCTAAACCCCTAATTCTGTTCCATGCTCCATCGGGAAACCAAACACTTAAGGGCAAAGCAGTAGCCTTCATCTCATTCCCCATCAACAACCAACGCCGCTTCCTTCAAGTCCGCTACTCCGACAAACACCGATCATTCTCCGGTCGGCAACTCCGATCAACCAGGTACTGCTTTATTCCTTTCTCTTTTCTCCGGTAATGATATGGATTTTGGAAGCTGAATTCTTCTATTTTCTGGGGGCTGTAATAGTTTCTTTTTGGGCTATTTGTTGTTGATATTTTGTTCCTAGGGAGAGGCTATGCATATACGTTTTTGCTGATTTTCCTCTGATGTTTGTTGTATTTTGATTGGGAACAGTCTCTGTTCTCTGGGCTTGTGTTGCTGTAATTTTGCAGGTTAGGAGGTTTTCTTGAGTTTTGCAGGTTTCGTTTTCCTGCTGCTGGTCCTGTATCTGGTTGCTGGTGCAGCTAGTTTTAGCTCCCAGTTTTCATTGAATTAATAAGATTTGCTGCTGGTCCTGCATCCTGTATCTTGTATGCAAGCTGCAATTTGACAGATGAGGATATAATTTACAGTTTACAGAACATTAGTTCGCTTCTATTTTGGTCTTATCTGATTTTACAGAACATTAGTTATCTGATTTTTTTCTGTTACTGCCTGAGTTTTTGTGCTGTTCAAGGGGAAATTCAAGGACTTTCTACATACTTGCCAGGTTCACAAATCATGTGGATTTTTATTTTATATTGTTAATAATTACTAAAATTTTAAGTAATTTACTGTATTATATCAACCCATGCCATCTAAGATCAGGCTTTGAGATTTTTTATTTTTATATCGTTATTAAAAAAAATAATAATCTCAATTTTAAAATAATCAATTGCGAAAACAAAATGATTGATATATTATTGAATAGTGATTAAAATTCTAACGAATTTATTTAAATATTTGTTTTTTGATTTTATGTAAATTTATTTAGATATTTACTATTTATATTTGGACAATTTATCTAATTTTTATATTTATAAACTTTGTTAGATTTAAAATTATTATTTTTATTGATATTTGATAACTAATATGTTATTTAAATGTATTTTTTTATATGTCATATTTTTAATTTTATATAAATAATTATATTAAAAAAATAAAAATTTCGAGTCAATCTAATTGAATTAGTTAACTTATAATTCAATTGACATGTCGCTTTTGAAAACATTGGTCTTAGGTCAGCTTTTGAAAACAATACATATGCATATGTATTATGGTAGCGTATCATTATTTAACATTTTCTTTTTCAAATTAAATATTGTGCTCATTATTATTATTATTATTTCTTAAACCGGAAACAGCATGTGTGGATAGAATTTGTAACATAGCACTAAAACATATCAATAATATCATGCATGGCATTATTTTTTTAACAAAAAAAAAAAAAAAAAAGGGCAAGCCTAGGTGACAGGAGATGATCCTAGGCCGTTAAAGACCCATACAATCCGCAAGCAGCAGCTGACCAACACCAAGACTGGAGGAGCTGTTGAAAACTCATGAATGCCAAGAGGACATCTGATACCGTAGCTAGTTAGCCAATAAACAGCCAACAAGTTCAAATTGATCAAGTCCAAGTTCTAAACATCAGCTTGGCCATCAAAGGCATATGTCTTTATGTTCTTCCTCTTCTATAGTGTCACAAATTGACTCTCCTCTTGTCTCTTTTAGAAATATCACAAACAACCCAAAAGTTCCTATCACCAATCCAAATATTGCATAGGATAAAAACCCATTTTTCCTTCCAAAATTAACTAGTAATGGGCTAAATATGCCACCAAATACAAGTGCTTGCCTCACAGCTGATATTGCTGAGTTTCTGACACAGGTAGGAAACAACTCTAATGTATATATCAACAGAATGTTGAATGCTGTACAGGCACTAAAAAAGGATACCAACTCCAACCCAATTTGCCAATTTGCCCATTTCCCCATAATCACAATTGCTATGCTACAGATTCCACTACTTATACTAAAAACCAGGAAAGAACTTTTCCTTTTCATCTTACTAATGAGAAAGAAAGTAACCAAAGAAGAAGGCAGCTCAGACAAGGCATTGAAAGTGGTACTCAAGTAGAGATTAAAACTCAAATTTCCAAGTCCTAAAGGCATACCATAGTACACAAATCCAATCCCAAATCCCATTACCATACAACATAATAATCTTCTAAGCGCCCATTTTTTGTGCAGAAGAATCTTGATTGCTGAGTATATATCGTCATGATTATTATTATTATTATTGATGTTATTCCATGCTTCTTTCTCCAATTTCAAATTGGAAAAATAATTGGCCACTGAACTACTCTTTTCTGGTGCAATACTAAGTAATATTGACACTGCTTCTTCATTTCTGCCCCGAACTAAAAGCCATCTAGGAGATTCAGTGACCACAAAATGGACCAATATGCAGTAACAAATAGTAGGAATAGATGTCCATAAATACAAAACTCTCCACGAACAATCCTGATTTACGTAAGCAATTAGAGGTAAAGATAAAAAACCCAACGTGAAAAAGAAGAAACCAGTAACTCCAACCTGACCACGCCATCGTTTCCCGACGAGTTCAGTTGACAAAACGAGAGAACAAGTCCCAATGGTAGCACGACCAAACCCATTAACAAACTTCAGACCAGAATAGACCCAAATATTTGGGGAGAAAACAGTGAGCAAAGAAGCCAAAGACATGATTAAACAAGAGAGAAAGAGCATATTTTTTCTACCAAGTGACGAGTCAGCAAGAGTAGCCAATAAGAGTCCACCAGCTAAGCAGCCAATGAAGAAGGAAGAAGCTGGTAGGGCTTTGATTAGGGAATTAGAGCAGTGAAGTTGCCACTCAGAAATGAGTGAGTTGTAAACAGGCCTATCCCATTCCCATGAATCTTTAGGGATTTGGCAGATGTTGCTGGTGAGCGTGCATAATGAGCTATTAGGTTTGCAGTGCCAAGTTGGTTCAGCTTCAGTAAATACACTAATGAAGGTTTGTTGAGCGTCAAAAGCCCATGAAATTGATACAAAAATGGCAACAAGGAATTGGGTTAGCCTAAAATCTCCCATACATTCTTCAATAGTTTTATCAACACAATGGTATTGTGATTTTGATTCTTTTGAAGATTTGGAGTATTGGGAGAGAAGAGGAGTTGATGAGTCTGCCATATCTATACCCTTGTTTAGCTAATTAAGAAGACTGGGTTTTATATGTATAGCTAGCAGTCATATATACTTGGTTCCTAATTTTAATATTATTTATTTCTTGAAACGGTGATCTTAATATTATATTTAATACTGTTATATAGTATGTGGGCTGACTATGCAAATTACAAATTCTTTGCTGTCACTCATTTACTTTCTTTGTCTCTCTTACATGTTTCCTAATTAGCTTTGCTCAATCAACTCAATTGCACCCAATGTATTCCGAACTTTCAAAGGTACTGTAAAATCTGTTCTTAGTCGTGCCCAAAATATTTACTTCTGACTAATTAAATTCTAAGATGGTCAAAATCATAAAAATAAATGAAAAAAAGTCCTTAACAGAACCATAATTGATCTCTAAAAATAGATGAAAATCAAGTACGATTATGCAATTTGACCACTTAGCGAGTGTGTTAAATATTTGATATCTACTACACTTTTTTCCACGTCGTATCGGAGTTTCAGCAGTCATATATGGTCGTTACGACCAATTAGCCACGGCAATTGGCAGGAGCTTCAGCAGCCAAGGTTGCATATAGAAAATAGACATTCATAAAATAAGATTTCTAAAATTAATCTACAAGTATCAAAAAAAAAAAAATGCACCCATTTTACAGTTATAATAATGCAAGAAATTAAAATAAATGTTCTAAAAATAGGTTGTAGTAGTTATGTTAATCTATTATAATAAAGTAGAAAATAGCAACAAAGATGTTATTCCCTTGAGCTGGTTTTGGTGGGAAACAATGGGAAATGGGGGTGCCCGCTGATGGCGTAATCAGCAATGGAAAATTTCCGATGAAATTTTTATGGACAATATGAAAGGTATGTAGAGACAAAACAATTAGGTGGAAGATATGCTGTAAAGCTGCTGGTAAATTGGCAAATTATTTTATTAATATATATTGTAAACAAGCAGCTCCTTTAGTTTCTGCCTTGGATTTGTTTTCATTAGGTGGAATTGTAATTAAAATCATGATCTCAAATCCCAATTGCATGTACCATGTGATTTCTGAGAAGCTGTCATTATAAATTTGGAAGTTGTTAGAACAGATCTATGGAAATAATGCATTAATTATTATTATTATTATTTTTTGTGTGCGTCATATAATCGCTTGCTACACATCAGCATATATTTTACATGATCAAATTGATAAGTTATCAATAATGTTATTAAAATCATATCAGACAGACCGCTTAAACCGGTTTAACTAAATCAATAGTTGAAACGATCTATTCAACACAAAAAAAACCGAACTGGCTAAAAACAGCAGGAAACTAGTATGAACCGGATAAAAGCTGGTCTGAAATCGGTTAAAATTAAAAAAATTCGGTTTGAACCAAAAAAACTAATTTTGTTCCAAAATATCTATACAACATTATTTTTTGCTTGAAAAAAATTAATATATATATATATATAGAAAATTTAGGCAATTTTAATATTTATAGAAAATTTTAAAAGTAACATTATTTTGAAAAAAGTAAAAAATTCGGTTGAATCCTATCAAATCGGTCGAACCAAAAATTTCTGCCTCTCTGGTTTTTTGTTCAATCCGGTTTTAATAACATTGGTTATCATTAACCCATTAATTCCTTAAATTTTTGAGATAATACATAAAAACACACCTAAAATTAGTAAAAGTATTGAGTTACATATTTCAATTTGTCATTTTACACACATAAAGTTAGCAAAACTAATTTATTGACCACCTGAATTTAACAATGTGCACATATTACCTTCTAGCTATTTTTTTATTCCACATAATTACACCGCTCACAAGCTTTTTCATTTAATATTTTTCTTTAATTCACATATGCTCCTTTTTTCATTTCATGAACATAATTTCCTAATACTCGATTTCTCATTTGTACTTATCATTCATCATCACATCCACAATTTAAAATTCACAAATCCATAATTTTTTTCATGTCCACGAATCAAGGAATATCACATAATATGCCCTAATTAATATTTTCATCCTCCATTTAACTAAGCAAATCATGCTGACAGACTACTAAGAAAAGACTGTTTAGCGACCAACTGATTCGGTCATTAAAGAGCAAAGCTCAGTAGCTAATGTTGTGGAACTCGAGTTAATTTTCACCAATTATAACAAATTCACCAAAAAATACTATTGCATAAGTGAATAAAGTGTGAAGATTGTATTGAAAAATCACACCTAGTAAAATTTTCAAGAAAAACTAGATGGTTCACAAATAGTCCCACTTAAAACTCAATCTCTTTGGACAGAATTTTTCTAGACAAGTAATTTAGTAGCACAATAATCCATTAACAATATACCTGACAATATCTATTAAATAGAAAAAAATAAAAAATACCAGAATTCAACAAGATTTGGTCAATTACAAATAATCCCACTTAAAATTCAATCTCTTTGAACAGAATTTTTCTAGACAAGTAATTTAATAGCACAATAATCCATTAACAATATACCTGACAATAGCTATTAAATAAAAAAAATTAAAAATACTAGAATTCAACAATATTTGATCAATTATGTCTACGTTCTTGAACACTACCAAAATTAATATTTCTCTATTTCAAAAAATTTACATTGTGAAATATTACAAAAGAGAGAAAAAACTTTTGACTAAATTAATCAATGATTAACTATTGGAATGAATAAAATAATCAAAGGAGGCTTATATATGTAGGAGAACAAATTGTCCTATTTTTGCTAAAATCCCGATGTGGGATTCCCATTTTGCTAACACATTCAATATTTTGTCAACAATTGTGGGATTTACCACAAAAGTCAATAAATCTCTACCTTGGAAAATTCCATATCTTTAAATCTCTCACAAAACTCAACTTAGGAGTGTCTGCAAATGCTCTTCAAAGTGCCCATCATCAACTTTTAAAAATATTGATCAAGTTCAAAAAATATTGTAACTTGACCATAATCACTACCTTTGTCAACATATCAGCAGGATTATTAGTGGTCTTAATCTTCTGGATTGTTACTTCACCTTCTTTTAGAACTTCAAGTACAAAGTGATAACAGACATCGAATATGCTTCATCCTTGCATGATATACCTTGTTCTTTGCTAAAAGAATAACACTCTAACTATCACAATGCACTATGATGTGCTTATGACGAACTCCTAATTCAATAAGCAATCCTTGAAGCCAAATTGCCTTTTTTACATCCTCTGTAACTGGCATATACTCTGCCTCCGTAGTCAACAAAGCAACTATTGATTGAAAAGTAGACCTCTAACTAACTAGTGCTTTTGCAAGTGTAAACACATAACCAATAGTTGATCATCGTTTGTCCAAATCACTAGCATAGTCGAAATCACAAGATATAACTACACATTGACCATCTTGTTTATCCCGCTGAAATGCCAAACCAACATTTATGGTGTTCAAAATGTACCATATAATCCATTTCACAGCTTGCCAATGCTCCTTTCCAAGATCATGCATATACCTGCTCACAAACCTAACTACCTATGAAATATCGGGCCTTATACACACTGTAGCATACATCAAGCTACCAACAGTATTTGCATACGGTACTTTTTCCATGTATTCCTGTTTCGCTTTATTCTTTGGAGACAAAGATGCACTGAGCTTGAAATGAGGAGCAAAAAAAGTACTAATAGGCTTTGAATTTTCATTTATGCCAAAACGATTTAGTACCTTTCTCAAATATTGTTTCTGAGTCAAACAAAGCCTTCCCAATTCTCTATCTCTACCTATCTCTATGTCGAGAATCTTCTTGGCTTCACCCATATCCATCATTTCAAAATCCTTATTCAATTAAGCCTTTAGCTTCTCAATTTCTATCAAACTCTTAGAAGTTATCAACATAAAGAAAAAGATATATGTAGGATCTATCTTGTAGCTTGCACAAATACACACAATGATCATATTGTTTCTTGTGTACTTCTGTCCCATCATAAACTTGTCAAATCATTCGTACCACTGCCTCTATAGCTTACATATCATATTCTATTTATATCATATTCTATTTATCAACAACTTTGAAACCTTTAGGTTGAACTGTATAGATTTCCTCTTCCAAGTTTTTATGTAAAAATTCAGTTTTCATATCCAACTGAACTAGTTGCATATCCAATTGTGCTAATAAAGCCAATAAAATTCGAATGTAGTAATGTTTTACAACTGGAAAAAATACTTTATTATAGTCAGTTTCCTCCGTCTGAGTGTAGCCTTTAGCCACTAGCCTTATTTTGTAATGAACATCATCCTTGTCAAGAAATCATTCTTTCTTTGCATATACGCATTTGCACCCAATTTCCTTCTTTCCCTTCGATAGACTAGCTAGCTTTTGTATCTTATTTTTATGAAGGGATTGCATTTCTTCATTCATGGCTTTCCTGCACTTCTCTTTTTTTTGAAATTTTGACTATTTCATTACAAATATTAGGAATGTCATTAGTTGCAATTTAGAATGCATTAACCACCATATCAATATAGTGAGCAGGCCTTTTGATTATCCTTTTTGGCTTACTTAATGTAATTCATTCATATTTCTATAGAAGTTTTTGGGTTAGAACCTCTTTTTCATCTGACTCCTCATCTACCATAAGAGTTTCTACATTTGCTTCATAGTTTGCTGGGATGTCAATTCTTCTTTCTAACTCCATCTATTTTAGAGTACCATCTATTTACTCAACATTTTCAATTGTCACCTTTCTCAACATGGTAGATTCATCAAAGGTAACATCCTTGTTAAAGATTATTTTCTTTAACTCTGAGCACCAAAGACAATATCTTTTGACACCAGAGGTGATTTCTATGAAAATTTCTTTCTTTGCATGAGGATCCAACTTTGATTCCTTAACATGATAGTATATAATGGAACCAAATACATGTAAGGAATTATAATCTATAATAGGTTTTCCAAACCATTTCTCTAATGGTATTTTATCACCAATAACACTAGATAGTATGCGATTAATGAGATGGCAAGCATATGTAATAGCTTTAGCCTAAAATTCTCTGCCTAACCCAACATTGGACAACATACACCGAACTTTCTCCAGTAATGTCCGGTTCATATGTTCTGCCACCCTATTCTATTGTGGTGTATCCCTGATTGTAAAGTGCCTGACAATGCCTTTATCTTCGTAGACTTTCATAAATGAATCACTTTTTTACTCCCTGCCATTATCTGTAAGGAGATGCTTGATCCTTCTGCCGTTTTGAGTTTCCATTATCTTTTTCCATTTGAGGAAAACTCCTAGCACTTCATCATTAGTCATCATAGTATACACCCAAACTCTTTGAGAAAAATCATCAATAAAGGTTACATAGTAGTGCTTTCCTTCCAAATAAACTATCTTAGAAGGTCCCTATACATCAAAATGAACATATTTCAAAATACCCTTGGTATCGTGGATTGCTATTCCAAATTTCACACTTGTCATTTTCCCTTTGACATAATGTTCACAAAAATCCAATTTGCAAGTCTGTAACCTTTCAACAATCTTTGTTTTACTAAAAGATTCAAGGATTTTTGACTTATGTGCCCCAATCACATATTCCATTAACATGACTACTTCTAACTCCTTTGCATCACCAGAAGCCGCTGTTGTTGTTCTAATAACAATAGTACTTTAGTAGTGGTACAATCTGTTATTCTTTTAAACTCCCTTTATTACCACCAATGCACCAAAGATGACTTTTATTACTCCATTTTTTTGCTACTATCTTGAGACCTTTTTCTTTTAGGGCCTTCATAAAAATTAGATTCTTTGACAAACTCAGCACATAACGAACATCTATCAAGGTTCTGATTGATCCATCATGATTTCTCAAACAAATGGAACCAATCCCATGTGTGGTGAAAGGGAAATCATTAGTCGTGTAAACAATTCCATCTTCTAGTTTTCTAAAATCATAGAACCAATTCTGATTGAGACACATATGATGATTGCAGCCTGAATCAAGTGGCCATTCACTAGAATAGCTAGTTAACGACATAACAACAAGTAAAAAATCTAAGCCTTCATCATTACACTCAGTTACATTTGAATCTATAATAGCCTTTCCCTTATTAGGTTTGCTTTTATTCTTTAGCTTAGGACAATTCTTTTTCTAATGCTCTTTTTCTCAATAAAAGGTGCATTCATCTTTGCTCAATTTAGGGCTCGACTTGGATCTCATTTTCTTTCCTTTTGTCTAGCTCTGTGAATGACCCCTCACTACTAGAGTTTCTGTAGCTCCATTTGTGCTTTCTTTCTTATCTTTCCTTCTCAGTTCATAACTATACAAGGCAACACAAACTTCACTAAGGGACACAACAACTTTCCCATGAAGTAGGGTCATTTTAAGAAACTCAAACTCCTCAAAAAGGGATCCCAATGACATTAAAGCCAGATCTTCATCTTCAAATGTCACATCCAAATTCAATAAATCGACAACTAACTGATTAAAATTCGTGATGTGATCATTCATAATGGTACCCATAATATAAGAGAATCAAAATAGTCTTTTCTTCATATGGAGCTTATTCTAATTGCTTTTCTTCAAGAATTTTTCCTCCAATGCATTCCACAAGTTATTTGTAGAAGTTTCTTTTGAGAAAGCATGCTTTTGCTCTCTAGAAAGGTATGAATAAATTATACCACGTGCCAAATGATTAGTAGTCCTCCATTCTTTCTCATCTACATCATCTGGTTTCTTTTTTTCAATAGTGATGTTGAGACTTTGCTGACAAAGAGAATCTAAAACCTCACTTTGTCACATGCCAAAATGACCCATATCGTCAAAAATCTCCACAAAAATCTTGCATTTGTCACTGCAGCTCTTGGCAGAATGGATGAGGAAAAGGCAGTCAACGTGGATGGTGTGGAAAATTTTGTTTCTTCTATCATCTCTGCTACAATTTCTATTCAATAGTTGTCACTATGAAATGCTGATAGCCCAAGAAAAATCCTTTTCTGATGTGAAAGTTTAGTCTATGCTACAACCATATAATATACTAAGAAGAAACCTAGGCTCTGATATCAATTTTTATGGAACTAGGGTTAATTTTCAGCAATTATAACAAATTCACCAAAAACCACTATTACATAGGTGAATAAAGTGTGAACGATAGTACTAAAAAATCACACCAAGTAAAATTTCTAGGAAAAACTGGAGGGATAAAAAATGGTCCCACTTAAAATCCAATCTCATTAAACATAATTTTCCTAGATAAGTAATTTAATAGCAAAATAATCCATATACAATATACCTGACAATAGTTATTAAATAGATAAAATAAAGAACAATAAAATTTAACGAGGGTCTGTCAATTATGCATATATTCTCAAACACTATCAAATTAATATTTCACTATTTTAAAAAAATTACAATGTGAAATATTATAAAAGAGAGAAAGAACTTTTGACTAAATTGATCAATATTTAACTGTTGGAATGAATAAAATAATCAAAGGAGGTTTATATATACACGAGAACAAATCCTCTTAGTTTTGCCAAAATCCCGATGTGGGATTCCTATTTTGCTAACACATTGAATATTTTGTCAACAATTATGGGATTTGCCATAAAAGTCAACAACTAAAGCAATTTAGCAACCGATTTGGCTTATTAGCAACCAAATCTAGTTGGTGCTAATCAGCCATTAAAAGCCTTATAACTACAATAATAGTGACCAAAAGATGATAGGTGGGTAAAAGTTAGACCGAAATTTCGGTCGATCATAATTTTTCTTAGTCGTTTTGGCTACTTAGACCAATTTTCCATCGTAATTTGTAGCTAATATTATTAATATATTTTTTATGAAAAAAAAATTAGGTCGCTATTTTTAAATTTTTATGCAATATTTAATATTTAATGTTTAATTTTTTATTATTTTAATTTTAACATGTTCAAAATTAATAACAAAATTAAATTTTATAAGTTCTCAATCTCATAAATCTAAACTCAGTAATTAATTTCTTGGAATATTAATCTTATAAAATCAACATCCAATATTTAATTATAACATTCTCACAAATAAAAAGTATTGAAATAAACATAAAAATCTCCAATATCAACAATTTCCATAAAATCAATCACCATAAAAACAATAACTAGAATACTAGCCGGTGGTGGAACAAAAGCTAGTGGATGAAGGGCAGTTGGTGAAACTTATGGGTTGGTGTAAACCTTCTTATTATAGTTCTCTGTGCTTTTGCTCAATTCATTTCCTACATGATCCAAATTATTCATTATTAGTAATATATCTTTGCATCAAATCACAGCAGAAGTTATAATCCAAGTCTACAAGAATTATAAAAGGTAGGGATCTTGAATGCATTATATTAATATGCTTTAAGTTCTCCTGTGCTTAAAAATGAAATGAAACAAATAATTGAAGCTGAAGAAACAAACATAAATGCAATGTATGATTTAGCATCAGCCTTAATGAAAGTTGCAGCAGAAGTTAACCAGTTAGTAAATTTTAAGAATCACAAATGTTTTAGAAAGTTACTACCGACGTAACATTATTAGAAACTTGGAAGTCATATAGTATTACAGATCAAGCATATTTACTCCAACAATAATGTAATCTAATCCTACATCCTTTATTCCTAGTTTAGTTATCATCCATTCGAATCTCCCTTCATTATAGATATTAAATATACACAAGAATAAAGAAAATGAAAAAAAAAAAAGAAAACAAATCCTTCAATTCAGATACCGTAGATGTCGAGAAGTTTCTCTATTAAGAATGGCTAGTAGGGTATCTACTTCAAGGATGGATCCAACCTTTCCCAAGAAATAGCATGACGGGTAGGAGTTAACTCTTTCATATTTCTTCACATGTGGACACAATTCCCTCTATGAGGTAGTTATAGTAGAGTCACCACTGGGTGAATTAATCGAGAGCTTAAAACCTAAGGGTGTGTTTGGTAACATTTTTTGTTTTTTAAAATTCATAAACTGTTTTTAGTTTTTGTTATTTGTTCTTTAAAAACTAATTTTCTATTTATTTTTTAAAAAATATTATAATATCCATTAATACATATTCTACATATATATAATCTAATTATTAATATTAAATAATAAATATTTAATAAAATTCAAAATTTAAAATATATTACATTAAAAAAATCATAATATGGTGGAAGTGGTGGTAGCGATGGCAGTAGCAGTATGGTGGTGGCAGCGACGGTGGTAGCAGCAACGATAGTCTGGTGGTGGTGGCGATGACAGCAGTAGAGATGGCAGTGCAGTGACGGTAGTAGCGATGATGGCAATGGCAGTAGCAGTGACGGCGGTGACGGTAGCGGTAACAATGATGGTGGTGGCGGCGACGGTTTGGTAGTGGTGGTGGTGCTAGTAGTAGTGTGGTAGTGATGGTGGTGCTAGTAGCAGTGTGGTTGTGGTAGTGGTAGCAAAGATGGCAGTGACAATGGTGATGGCGGCAGTGGTGGCAACCACAGTGATGGTGTGATGATGGTGGTGACAGTAGTAATGTGGTGGCGATGGTGATGGCAAAGATGGTAGCTGTAGTGGTGGCGATGGTAGTGGCAGTAGTGGCGATGGTAGCGGCAATGGTGGCGGCGGTGGTGTGCCAGTGGCTGTGTGGTAGTGACGGTGGCATGGCAGCGACGGTGTGGTGGCGGTAATAGCAGTGGTGGTGGTGGCGGTGGCGGTGGCGTGACGGTGGTGGTGGTGGCGGTGGCGACGGTGTGACAATGGTGGCGGTGGAGGTGGTGGTGGTGGTGGTGGTGGTGGTGATGTGGTAGTGGCGGTGGTGTGGTGGTGGTAGCGTTGGTGATAATAAGGATGAAATAATTAAATTATTGATGAAAACAAAACCATAAAAATCACATTTTAAAGATTTTTAATTTTTGTTTTTGTTGCCAAAATCACTTCTTAAATTTTTGTAAAAATGAAAACGGAAACTAATTTGCCGAACATGTTTTTGTTTTATTTTTAAGAAAAAAAATAAAAAACCAAAAACAAAATCATCCCTGAACGCACCCTAAGAGATTCTAAATTTGGGAATCTCATCTTATTTTTGCCTTTTAATTAATATTTTCAACCTTTATTGGTTTCAATATTATTATTTTCCTTTTAAAGCAGTAAAAGTGACCATATATCTTTATTTGCACAAGTGATGCATGAATATGTGAACACAAGAATGTGGTAATCATACAACACAAACAATTCATTTCTGCCCTTATTTTCCCATACACATGGTAAGGTCTGGACTGTCCTAGGTGGGATTTATTCAAGTGCCAACATAAGGAAAAAAATAGGCAATGTAAATGATGAAATATTAGTAGTATAACCACACTATATACAATATATATACATGCAAAAAGGACTCAATTTTGATAATCCATATAAACAAACATTTGACCATGGTGAAACGTGAGATGCATGTATATCATGTTTTAAAATGTTCATTTGCACTTTGTGTGACACCCTTATACTCTTACAAGGAATATAAAAGCACTACGAGTCTTAACAAATTCATCCTATTAATATTATTTTACAATTTTGAGTTCTATATGTCTTTTAGTTATGCCTTTTCATGCTTTATATCAACTTATTCAGATGCATACAATTTCCATTTACAATATACAAACACGTATATTAACTCATGATGCTCATAAAGTATTTACATTGCTCGTTCATTACATATATTACATATCATTTATATTATACAATACCAAAAATAGTTTTCAAGCTTTGCTTCTAATGGCCTACAGATATTGATTTGAAACCTGACACTTCTAGTCTACACCTGTGTACCTACACTGGAAGAACACTCCTATTAAGCAATGGCTGAGTGAGGAGTAAAACGATGTAATTGACTTCTTGACAAAGTCTTAAACATAAATAATATGATATGCTAGTGTACATAATATAGTAGCATGCCATATCATGTCACAATACACATACACTTATAGTAACAGTCCCATGCACTAAGGAACATCTTAATATTATTTATCAGTCACACTAACAATATCAATAAGAGACAGTAACATTATAATGAGACACAAAGGCATTCACCCTATTAATCACTTTTCATTATTCGTCAATTAAATCACTTTCATCGCTTGAATTCCTATTAATGGTGGATAACGAAAACAAACACGGGATATTGACAAGCAATATCAAACACTAAAGACATACGTCTTAGGTCACTAGATACCAATGGGTATCAAAACATTAGATACTTTTTGGTGCCAACAATAGTAGTTGCAATCACTATCCCTTATAGACATGCTTATCTATCTACTGCTATGTGAAATTCAGGCTTACAATAAGGCTATGGTCACTCAAGAATATCATATTTAATGCATTTAGGATTATAAAGTTTATAAGCACAATAGAACATGCATAAGATCATTGAACAATTCATACTCAATAACACTTAAGATATAATTCAACATGATTATCATTTGTTATGTAATATGTAATACTATGCATATCATTAATTATGTTCACTTACATTCATTAATTGTACAAATTCTTATGTTCATATTCCTATGTGTTAAGGTTTAGTCTATAACTTTATTTCAATATTTTATTATGCTATACTTACATTTCATGTCACATACTACTCTTAGTTTTATGTTTAAAATATTCTAAATGTGTTCAGGAAATTTTGAGTGAGTTTTGTTTCGAGACATAAAACTCTAGTTTGGGCTAAAGGGAGGGTGTCTCGGTAGGGATGTGGGTTGTCCCTACCGAGTTGATTGTCTCTATTCTAGTAGCTAGTATCTTGGTAAGGATGAAAGGGTGTCCCTACCGAGTTGATTGGTTCTGCTCAGTCCAAAAACTTGTGACCCAGTAGGGATGATGGGATATCCCTACCAAGTTGATTGGTTTCTCAATTAGCAGCTATTTTGCCTCACTTTTTGATGAATTTTAGGAATAGTAAATGGCATTTTTAGGAAAAATAGTCTTCTACAAAGTTTTTCCTATGGCTTTCTAGTTTCAATAAAATTAAAAACAACTCCATTCTGACTTCTAAATCTGAAGATATTCTCAAAAGAGTGTAGATTATTCTAGATGACAAGGCAGCAGGGCTTATTCAAATTTGAACCATCTAACAAAGGCCCTATAGGAAAAATTAGTTTTATTTTCTTCTACAAAGTTATGGAGTTATGTCTTATCTTTCATCTACAGCTAGAATAACTTATTTAGACATCTACAAAAAGAGTTACAGCCTCTACACTAAAACTAGTTCAAGTGAACCTAGGACAAATTTTCACTAAATCATTCTTTAAGACACTAATCACTCATTTCATACTTCTATTCATCATTTATAAAATCTAACATCAAATATAGTTCTTTTAAAATGCATTTATAACCCTATATCAATTTAAACATATGTAAATGAAATAGAAACTCCCATACATTAAAATTGATCCAAATGAGCTCCTTTAGAGCTTCTCCTTCCCCTTCCCTTTGTTCTTGCTACTTTATCCAACTAAAACACATAATAAATACACATCAATATTTAATCTAGCTTCTCATATTTTAGAACAAATAAATGATCAAATATGAGCCAAAATCCCATAAAAACTCACCTTAAATTAGCCAATATATATGCTCTTTTCAAGTAAAACTATGAGCAAGAGAATGGTATTGAGAAGAAGAAGTGTTAGAGATCTTTTTCCATAAAGTGGCCAACCAACCCATAAAAAGAGTTGATTTCTTTCCCCTTTTCCTGCCTTTTCTTCACTTTTATAGAAAAGACATATGCCATAACCTAATTGGTTCAATTGTCACCCTAAAGCAATTTATACTTTACCCCTTCTAATTAATCTTAATTACCAATTACACACCATACTAACTCCTTTTAATACATTCATCCCCACTTCTTTTACTAATAATGCACATTTATCCCAAATTGACAATTTATGAAATTACCCTTCACTTTTGCATTAATACCAATTATATCTCGATCTCGAGTAATTCTTTATATCAATAAGCTAGCGCTGATCGCTCATTAAATGTAGTTGACATGCCAACAAGATGGCATCAATAGTTCAACTCAAAGAGGTTTGACATGCTGACAAGCTAGCATTAATCTTCTCCAAACGTGGTTTGACATACTAACAAGCTATCATCAACAAATCATCTTTCCTAATTCTGCATACCGATAAGTTGACACTAATTAGGTACAAATAACTCTACCCAACTAAAGATTCATTGCCTCAAATGATACATGTCTGTTACAACCAGAGATTTACTACCTCAAACAATACGTGCCTTTTAGAATCAGAGATTCATTGCCCTAAACGGAATGTTTCTTTTACAACCAGAGATTCATTGCCTTAAATGGTATGTGTCTATTACAATCAAAGATTCACTGCCCCAAACAGTACTTGTTTTTTTACTATCAAAGATTCGTTACCTCAGGTATGTGTCTTTTATCCTTTCACTCTGAACTTTGGCTAACCTAGATACTAGTGTACTAGCCTCCCTAAAGTTAGGAGCAACTATAGAAATTGGCTTACCTAATGAGGAAGGTGTTTCTTATAAACAAATAAGGAAGAAGGGTACTAGGCTTTCTCTCGAATTTTATTTTTTCAAAATGCTTTTTAGGCTCTCCTACAAGGTTTTAAATGTTTAAAAAATCTCCTTTAGGCTTTTTTTCCCTTATTCCTCTATCAATAAAATTAAAATGTGTTTTAGGGTTTGAAAAAAAAAAGAGCTAAAGTGAAAAGTGAGTCTGTAATACCCTATAGCCGATCTGATGAACGAGCCGGATAAGGATGACACAATTAATCTATGATCTGTATATAGATAATTGACATAGGTTTAACCTAAATCGTCAATTATTTCAATTCTTTACTCTTTATTTTTCTAAAATTTCAGTGGAACTTCCCCTATATATTATCAACTCCTATGGACAAAGAGTACCAAAAACAACACTTCTAAGAGCAATCATCAATTTCTACAGCTTCAATCAAACTCCAACACAAGGTTTCCCATCCTCCTCATACAAATAATAAATCTAAAATCACCTGTCATATTATCATTACTCAAATATTTTTGTTTTCAACTGTATCTATTAAAACTTTCATTATACAAATGTATCAACTATATAATGCTTAACTTCAATAAGGCATCAATAAGGTTACAAACTAATCATATCCATATCTATGTATTACTGAAATAACAAAGGTTTACAAATAGTAAAATTAACTTATTATCGAGACCGTCATTGTCATCGTCTTTAACTCCAACTGTAATAACTTATGAAGATTCCTTCATTTGTCTTAAGAATACGGAGTATTAAATCAACTTATGCGCAGAAAAAAACCATGCACTAAGCTAAATGCTTAGTGATAACTACCAAATTTACTTCTCGAATGATATAACTAAAATATATTTACAAATTTTGAAACATACACCATATGATGCTAAATGTATATAAAGGTTATAGTTTCTAGACTTATAATGGACATTAACCATCAAAACTATAATTTCATATGAAATAATTACATATATAATGTAAGAAACAATTTAGTTTAACAATAAACAATTTATATAGCAACCTAATACTGGCATTTCAATAATCATATAATGTAAAACTCTTAATCAATTACATATAAATAGTTGTACCGTGTTCAGATATTTATTACTTTATGCATTATAAAGCATTCTACTAATAACCATAAATCTATGTTATGCATCCATCAATACTTAATATCTCGAGATGATAACATTACATATTTCAGATTATTACTCGATATATAATGTCTGGTAAATTAACTTATCATTTAATAAGCAACTTAACATATGCATGCTTAAATTTTGATATACTTTTAGTTATATTCCTTATACTCTTTATTTCAATTATTACTGCCCTCAGTAACTACCAGTGAAAATCCTTGAACCGGATATATGGGACGAGGACTGTATGACTGTCTGACTATATGTAAGGCTTTAAAGCTGTATATGTATACCGTATAAGAGAGAAGACTACCTAAAGGTAGTCAATCCTCGAAAATAGTTTACTGTATGATTTCACCACGGTATGTGGATCCCTATGGCTAGCCATTATATCCTAGATCCTGAATTATCCATTAGTTTACTAAGGACAACAGGGATCTTGGTTGTATTCCAAATTTTACAAAAATATACATAATTACATCATCTTTACATTTAAATGGTTAAACTAAACCTTTATATGTATATGTATAATATCGTTCAATTATTGCATGTATAATATGTCTCATGATTATTTAACAATTTCACTTATAGTTGTGGCCCCTCTATTTCACAATAATGCCATTTACTATCATGGACACTGTAATGTTCTACTTTGCCATTTTTCAACTCAACTTATTGTTAATTATGAATTACGCACCGGTCATCTTGTTTAAGTTATGAACAGAGATTCATAGTCACACTTATGCACTCATTATGGCTTTTGAGTATATAATCCAACCTAGTTCATGCAGTTATTGTCAAGAGATCATTTAAAATAGATTATGCATGTTCATTTCTATAAACACTATATAGCAATAAATTATCTTAGTATGGTTACCATTCCACAAAGAGATAACATGAAATAACAAAAGAATAACATATCAAAGAGGAGTGCATTCATATAATTAAAACATTTTCAATCTACTAAACTTCTCAACCCAAACTAAGTGAGTAGTACAAGCTAGTTATTTGGTCTGATGAACCATTGAAATTAAACTAATTTGTTCCTTAAAGGTTAGACTCACGCTTAACCCGTTGCTAAGCACATATAATCAATTTTCAAATTTTATTTCTAATTAAATAACCTAAGATCATATTATAACCTTTCTCTATTAGTTCAGTAAAATTTAAGCTAATCTGTTACCCTAAAACTAAATCACCCATATAATCAACTACCAAATACATGTATCAACGTTTCCTTGTTCTCCACTTAAATTATACAATGTATTTCTTAAATCTAACCATCTATATAAATGTATTCCTAGTTCTATAACCTGATTAGCTCCTTAATTTGTTCGAAATGTATTAATCCTTTTAGTTTACCAATTAATATTTATACAGATAAGGACTCAAATCTTTGGTCTAATGCACCTAACTCAACAACAAGGACATTTACTAATTGGAAATCCACAACATTTCTTACCAATCAATAATTCAAATTGTGTACACACACATATATTCTTATATGCATATTCATGACAACCCATTTACCGTCAAAATTTGAATTATAACATCTGTTTATGTTTACCCCAAACTAAAATTCTGGTTGGATTCCAAAATTTAGATACGAACCTATTTACTCTTATTAAAATAAGTCCCAAGTTATACATGAGATTAACCACAATTTTACTAAGAGTTGAATTATATATCTTACTAATGGAGTCAGAATTTAACTAAATACCTAAGTTCTTAAGTCATAATCGACAAAGCTAAAATCAACAGAATGTAAGTTCTGGCATGTAAATACATTTTAAATTGCTTAATTAGGCAGAAAAATTTAGCACTTATATCCGTACAACCAATTTAACGTAATTTATTTCCTTTAGTATCTCAAACAATCTCATAATTTCTTATTTATAATTAGCCAGCTTAATTAACTTACGACAACCAATTACTCAATATTATGGCTATAAAGCTTACACCTAACTACACTTTCACGAATTTAAGGGACTCAACTATGTAAATCTATTTTGTTAAAATCATTAAAGGTTCCTTAATATGTTTCAGACATCTACATCTTCATAACTTCATTTATAGTCCAATAAAAACATATAAAAACCATCAACAGTACATCCTACAACTAGCTTTTGCAACCAACACAATCTAACAATGTGCATAGCCATCGTAAATCAATATTTAATAACCAATTAAAACAACTTTATGGTTAATAATTATATTAAACATAATAAACAAGCAAGAGCCAGTTACTTGATTCTAAAAAGGTAAGCATTCCAACAGAAAAATTTAGAATAAATTTTAAGTAATTTAAATTGAAGTAAATTTGGTAGCCACATACTTTTAATGTTGATTTTTTTACATTTCCCACATTCTGTTGTCACTAGACTTGCTGGATCGATGGCCGGAGCTTAATCGGAGTCTCGCCTGAATGCACCGGTGCTGCTGTCATGAAGGTCAAAGCCTCAAAATCCCTCAGCCGGTGACCATGCACCTAATGCCTCACCATTTTGGTTGGAATTTATGCCAAAACCGTTGACTGCATCTATCCTTTGATCTACTTTTTGCCTATGATTGGGGACGAACTGAAGGCACCAAAGTAAACGCCTTATCCTTAGGGACTTGCTAGTGTTGCCTGCCTCCTTAGCTGCCGTCGAAGAGAGCAAAGAGGGCTTTGATTGCGGTAGGAAGAACCGGGGAGGAACGAACCATGAGGAAAACACTAGCGATGGGGGAATAGTGAGGCATGGAGAACAAATTGCCAGTGATGTAAGGCCGGCATAGCACCGTTGATCAGCAGCGAGATCCTCACCTGTCATCCTTCTCCCCTGTTCCCCTCCTTTCTTTTCTTTTTCCTTTTTTTTTTGTTCTTTCTCCCTTTTCTCTTCTTTAATTGCTATTTTCTTTTTCTTTTGAAAATTTCAATGCCATGGTAATTGGTCTAGAAATCTCTAGGACTCTAGAGAAATTGTTCTCTCATTGATATTATTATTATTATTATTATTATTATTATTATTATTTGTGTACATTTATTTACTTCTCATTCATTACTAAAATGTATTTTAGTTTTAAATTATAAATTCCAAAGCATAGAAATTATACTCACTCATATCACATCGTGAATAAATCAAACCTTGTGAACCAATATTAAGAGTACTATTCACATATTAAAAGGTATTCTTAGGCGACTCAATTTTTGTGGCATTATAGAGTTACTCCCGTGACTTATGGGTCAAGGCCGTGACTTGCACCTCATGACTCATTCCCCAAAACTATTCTGAGTGGCGAAGAAGGGGAAAAATAGGAAATTTTATTTTATCCTTATCCAAACCATTTATTGGGAAAAATGATAATTTTTAGAGGATATTTAAGGTGAAAAAATGACATTTTAGGGGGGTCATCTCTCGTTCTCTCTCTTTCTAAAAACACAAATATACTTTGTAACTTGAAACCAAGAATAGAGGGAGGAGAAAAAGCCATAAAGCACAGGATTTCCTTATCTCTGGGAAACTAAAATTGAAGGTAATATTCGTGAGCCCCAAATCCTCTTAATCCAGTATTTGATTTCAATATTATGCTATAAATATTCACTTTCCATTTTATCGTTTTTATTGCTTGATTTTGTTTTAATTTTTTATTCTTTGATTTAATTATGTAAAATACTTTATTTCTTGTGTTTTATGTTTATTTCATTCATTAATCCATGAAAACCTATTTAAATCACATAAAGTAAGTGATTTAACGCATATTTAAAAGTTATTATTCATCATCTTCAACCTCCATCTTCTTTAATTCTCAATTTTGATTTTCATTTTTTTGGTCTTTTCCTCATTAAAATAAGTTTAAATAATTTTCAAATGGATTTTAATGAGTTTTGTGTCTTTTTCTTGCATTAAATTGGCTTGAATTACATTTTGGGGTGTTTTTGGGTGAGAGAGCATTGTTCCAGTAGGAGAGGCTACATTTTTTGGCTGAGTTACGGCCTTAAAGGTGTGACTCGCTACTGAGTCACAATCTTAAGCCCATGACTCGGTCCTTGACTTAGTCTCTACCTCATTTTCCTCTTGCATGTCACATATAGGAGTTCCCCCAATAGTAGTTGGCTCAATTTATACGGTAGCCAGTGCCACTAGCAGAGTGCTAGAGTTAAAGGCAAGACTAGTTGACAAATTAGTGAGCATAAACATCATCTTCATCTCAAAATCCTCTAGCCTCTTGCCCAAGTCGTAAGAACTAGAAGTACTGACAAGTGGTATGTAATCGGACATATTCATCCCCTCTAATTATTTTAGAAATTGCCCTGAAAAACCCCTCTAATGTACTACATGAACCCAAGTTAGAACCCGATTTCGAGCCTTGATATGATGCATTTGACACCAATGGTTCTCGAGAAGGCTTATTAATGAGACAACCACGTAGACCCCAAAATCAACTAGGAGATGAATGATCTATAATGGCTATAAAACAAAGGTGTTAGCATGATGTATGCACAAAGTATAAATGCATGATAAACATTTAGACCTTTATATAATGTCATATTTCATTCTATAAAAATGGGTCTTCTTCACATTAATATATTTTTGGCATGTCATATTATATTAACATTTGTGAATAACTATTTATTATTATTATAAGTATCCTTAGTCATTTATCATTAAAGGAATAATGATAAATCAAAACTAGTATGGGTTTGATTGATAATCATGAGATGATTATATATGGTGATATAAATAAAAATTATAGGTATTTGTTAGAGAACAATGTAACACCCCCTCTATAAAGGCTAAACTGTAGTATACATGCTTATAATAAACTATATTTATGATTATACATATAGGTCTTAGATCATGATCCATACTATGAATTTGCAATACAAGTATCATAATGTTTACAAAATTCCATAGTTGTAAAATAGTTACATTATATTACTCTTTAATAAAATATGTGTATATACAAATAGGAAAAAGACTTATACTACAAGATCTTCTATTCCTTCTGCAAATCTTTTCCCTATAGAGTCCTATCCGGAGTACCTACATGGATAAACACCTATGTTAAGTTATATAGTGTAGTGGAAAATATTAATATTGAACAACCGCTCAAAGTGGTTATTCCTAAGCACACAAGCATACATATATATAATTTAATAAGTGCATAAAATAATAACAACAGCCAATTAAGTATTGCTTTGATTATCTCACAATATGAATTCATATATATATATGTTCATACATATAAAGCAACTACATTTTCTTATTTGTCATCATAAAGAATCAGTCATTTAACTTTTTCCCCATTCACATATATTTGTAATTGTTTGCCTATATTTTGTGGATTTGGATAACGGGTGCTTATGAATATCCAAAGGTATCGATCATGTGGATACCTGTACATATCAATCTTGTAGATATCGAAGGTATTAAACTTGTGGACCCAAATGGGTTCAAGACAGTGGTCCCAACAGGACTAAACTGTGGACCCAAATGGGGTCAAGACTGTGGCAGATACAACTTTACCCTATATGTATGTCTATCTATCCACAAACAAGTTCTATATGCAGGCATTAAATCATCTTTCCTATTGCTTCATTCATCAAGTTCATTTCATCCCATTATACACTTATGTGAATATAAGCATCCACATGTAATCATTATAATATAACATTGATTTGAGGATATACATATAATTATAAGCATTTATATATAATCATTTTGTTGGAATATCATCAATTATGCACATTTATATATTTATGCATGATTATATATGTATACCCTTAAATGTACTCGTATGGTCAAGCTATGTTGTTATACGTGCATGGAATTAGTATGTAGACTTAGTAGTTACATAAAATAAATCATGTGCATATAATTTCTTGTGTTTATGTTTAATTTGCATTCATATCTCAATGTGTAATCCTACATTACATGTAATATATGTCATGTTATATCCCTATACACATGCTTATAATGTTTTAAAAGTGCTCAAGGAAGTTCGGGTAAATTTCGATATCTTTTTGGGGTCTAAATCTTGTTAATATGATAGAATAGGGGAGGTACCCAATTGGATTGAAGTCAATCTAGTTGTGTAGGTGCAATTTTATATACATAATCATCATTTGACATGATTAGATTTGATGCAATCCAGTCGGGTAGATTGAAGTCCAGGTGACCCAGATAGGTTAAATTTTGTATGTACAGAATGTATCTTACACAAATGGATTGAAAATCAATCTAGTTAGATAATTTGTACTCCATCAGTCAAAAATACAAGTTACACAACTTAATCGAAACCAATCCAGTTAGGTAAATTGCAAACTCTCTGCTTTCTAAGGAATAGCTCCCCAGCTCTACTTTACAAAGGTGTTTAGGCGTGGTAAACAAATTTTTTTTGGCAAAATGTCCTCTAACAAAATATAGTTCTATAATTGTGGTTTCCAAAACATTAAAAAATAATTCAATTTAATATCTCTAATAAAAGTTATCCTTAAAATGGCTCAACTTGCTCCAATGGACAGGTTAACTACCCTTATTGCCTTTTTGAGCCAAATTTTGAGGGTCTTAATAATAGAATCAAAATTTAATCTTTGCATACAAAATTTGATGCCAAGTCTTTAGTTTCTACTTCCTCTGAAATCATTCCATTTAGAGCTTTATAATTCAAGTTATACCTAAGGATACCTTAACAAGTCTAGAGAATTTCTACACTAGAATTTTCTAATTTAGCTATACATCTTTTAATTTATCTATTAAGCATGATTAAACATTAAAACCATATTCCCAAATCTTTCCCATACTTAATATAGCATTAATACCAAATTCCACACAACAAACACATGCAAAAAAAAATTTCAAGTTCCTATACCTTTAATTGCTCCAAAAATTCTTTCATCCTTCATCACCTCTTTCCCATTCTTTTTGTTGTGGTCTTTTTCTACATACAAAAAATAATACTCATAATGGTTTATACACCAAAATCATTTCAACCTCCTCTGGAAAGAACAAAGAAGAGATGAAAACAAAGGAGAAAATACCTTAAAACCTTTTTAACCCTAACTCTTTCTTTCTTTCCCAAAGAAGCAGCTAAGATATGGAGTTTAAGATAAAGGAAATGGTAGTAATTGAAGTACAAAAATTCTATATTTTTGGCCTTAAAGTGGCTAGCTACCTTAGCTCATTTCCCCTCCTTTTTTTCTTGATTTTTTTATAGCTTTCTAGAGAGAGGAATGCTGCATTTTCACATTGGTTCACTTGTGGCCACTAGAAAATTGCCCTTTTACTCCCCTAAATATTTTGGATATTTTAATTGGTCTCAAAATTTATTTTTCCTTTCAATTATATCTATGTTTTAACTCTTTTTAAATAATGCATGTGCATAATTCAAGTCAAATTACCATAATGCCTTTATCTTTTGAATTAATTCTCTCAATGTCCCATTCCAAACTTATTACTTAACTTAGTCATGTTACATACATATTCTTCTAAGGCCTATATTGGGGCCTTATAAATAATGTACTAGATAGATCTACTATGAGATCACTACATGGGCTAGTGTTATAAGTGATCTCATAATAGTCATGTTATCAAATCCTTAGACATGAGATTATCACAGTTTCCTACATGAGGAACATCATATTTTGACATAATTAAATATTATCTTTGCTTGAATAATTATAAAGGTTCTAATTGGACATGATAATAATCATACAGAGGATAGTGAATAATCAAGATAAAATTTATCCCTCTTTTATTAGAGAGATATCTATTGGACCCCTTAATAAGTAGAATTGAGAAATGCATGGCCATTCTTAAATGAATTGATAGAGCGATCAATGTCCTTTGATATTATCAATCTACTTCATGATTGAGAAATTATATGTTTGAATAATATAAGTTTGACATGGACTATGACTAATGTTTAAACAAGGTATCGTGTGACAAAAAGGATTATAACATGTTCTATTGATTAGGTTAAAATTAAATTATTGATATTCATATTATTTAGATAGTCATAATGTCTTGCTAAAGCCACTTATGACTTATGGGCCTATAATGGGATTAGGACTACTACCAACATAATATGAACTTATTGAGTCGCACATTTAGAATGTGATAAACGGATTAGGGTTTATTTGGGCATTTCAAATTTTAAATATATCAAAAATAAAATTAAAAATAAATTTTAATTCTTATTATTTGAATAAGAAATAAAATATTTCATATTTTGAATAAGAGATAATATATGCCTAAATTTTCTCACATATACATATACATATATGTCTATGTGTGTGTGTGTACAAACACATACACAGACACACATATATATGTATATGCATGTATGTATGTATGTATGTATGTATGTATGTATGTGTTTTAAAAAAATTCTAATAACAAAAAAGAGAGGCAACAGTTCTTTTAAAAGAAATTATGCCACTTTTTGAGTAAAAAGAAAAAGAAAACTAAAACCCTAGCTGCTAAAAAAAAGGGAGGTAGCACCTCTAACAAATTCTTTCATTATATTCGAGTGTGGATACTAGTAAAGTGTGGTCTTTTATGGAGTAGCACCTAAAATTCATTATTTTTGCACTTCAACAGGTTGGTACCCGATCAAATCTTCCTTTTTAATCAATTAGATTACATAGATCCTATTTGGGTTTTATTTGTTTTTGTTGTGTATTTCCTATTAAAAGCCATTAGTTACAACTATGATGTGTACCATTAGGCCAATTGAAAAACTATTTTATCTGGATCAATCCCACTTTTAAGGATGACCAGGCAAAGGTCTTTCACTCTAGATGGTTGGTTGGTTCCATTGGTCAAGGGATTTGACCTAATTCGCTAAGTCTCGAACCTTAAAAAGGCATGGGATAGCAATTTGGGGTACCCTTATCCATTATTGGTAATCAATCTTGAGATACATTTTTTAGGCACCACAAAGTAGGTAGAAAGGAGTTGTTATCCAATAGAATATTGGAAAATAGTGGTTCGACCTTATGAGATCAAAACTAAGAGAGGGTTTGGGACCTTACTTTTATTTATACCCTTGGTTAATGTGATATAATCTGCCTTTTAAGATTAATAGTTTTATCCCTCTTCTTACACTATAGCACCCCAAAAATCCCGGCTACATGAATAGTACTTTTCAAATCATAAAAAGTGCCACTTAGGTGAATAGTACCATCCGAGACCCATAAAAAAATTTCTTCACCCTTGGAAATTACTATTTATGATGAGTCTGGTGGTATAATTTGAGATAAAATTGATATCAAATAGGCCCTTAAAAGACAGTGGAAAATTTACCCCATACCGTAATAAAGTTGACCAACTTTGACCGACTCAAAAAAAATGTTGTAGACCTCAGAAAATAATTATGATTTCATGAAACCATTAGAAAATTTTCCAATTAATATTTGAAATTGAAAAATGAATTTTTGAACAACTTTAAAAAATTAAAATTTCGGACCAGTAATTTCGCCTTCAGGCTTTCTTTTCCTCTTTAATTTTATAATTTTCTTCACCTTAATTCACTAAAACACACTCAATTTTCTACCCTTAAGCAATTCTAAGGTCCTAACTTCATTTATGATCATTCTAATAGCTCAATTAAAGCAAATGAAGTGATCGAAAGTAAGAAAAAAAGGTGTCATATAAAAACCAAGTAAGTGAAATTAATTAGAATTTAATGATTTAAAGGGCTTTATGGGAAGAATTAAGCCTAAATATTATTGTTATGTACTTAAATTAAATTATGGAAGAAGAAATTTGAAGGAAATCTTATATGTGTATTTCGGTCATTGAAGGAGAAAAAGAAGAAAAGGTGAAATCCAAAAGGAAAGGAAAGATAAAGGAAAAATAAGGCTTGGAAAGGAAGAGTTTGAGGATTGTGGATACATACCCTTTTATTTTTCATTAATTTAGACTATATTATGTGTATGTTTATGTGTGATATTGCGAAACATGCATGAAGAAAATGATATAAGCATAGAAACATGTTAATTGGACTAAGAAATGATGGGTAGTATGAGAAATATTAAAAAAAATAAAATTGAGAGTGTGAAACCTAGGATGGGATGAATGGAATTATAGGGGGAACATGGAAATTGTTAATGTATTAATGAATTTTAAGTAGCGATTAAGAAAATAAAAATTATATAATAAGCTTCTAATAATTTAATGAGAATTTTTAGAAAATTAATTGGATATATTTTAGGTTATAGAGGTATTGTAGACTATGGATAAATATATAAATGCAAATGATGTGATATTTTGCATGATATGAAGATATTATTATAATTATGATAACATGAAATGATATGTGCCCTTAGTATACCGGTAGTTAAATTAAGGATATAGGATATAATTAACCAGTCATAGGGAAGATATAGTATATCGTGGTAGTGAGTCAGGGTGACTCGTATTTGTAGATCAATGACGGTCTATACATATGTTAACTGTTACATTTCATATGTTGTATATTATGTAAGATGTCGTCGAAGCACAATATGGCCCCCCAATAGGCCACTTCAGTAGATTTGAGGCTAAAGCCTTGCCCTGCATATCTAGTTCGATGATTTCTACTAAATATTACTAGGGAAAATATAGAAATAAAATCAAAATAAGAAAATAAGATTAAACAAATATAGAATAAAAGTAGAGAAAGTGTGATGGAAAGGATAAAAATGTAAAGAATCTGAATTAAAAAGGGGAAATGGTAGTTATATAAGAATTAGGGTCAAAAGAGAAAATATGAAAAAATGAGGAAATTAAATAATAGATATAAGTTAAGAGTATAAAAATAAGGACTAAAAGTATAGTATGAATAAAAAGGATTTACAAGGGTTAACAAGGTACGTTTATATGTAAAATAATGAATTAAAAATGGAAGATAAAAATGTAATGGCAAAATAAAAATTATAAGATTTTAAAGGGTAAATTTAGAAATTGAAAAACAATTAGGGACTAAATAGCAATTTCAAGACTATTAGTTTAATTTAGAGACTAAAAGTTAGATTGTACTAGTTTATAGTCAATTATGGAGTAAAAAGCAATTTAATAATAATAATAATAATAATAATAATAATAATAACAATAACAACAACAACAACAACAACACCACCAATAAGAGTATTGATATTAATAATAAGGACAATTGATGTGTGAGTAGTTATAAGATAGCTTACGAGGTGGGTTATAGATGTGTAAAATGGACTATATACATATGTAAAATTGTGATAAATGAATAATATGGAAACTATATAAGGAATTAAGTGTAAATAAAGCTAATGATTAAAAAATTTTAATATATGTAATGTATAGATTTAAATGTGAATGAACATATATATGTGTGCGTGTGCATGTAGTTAAGTGGAAAATATTAGACGTGTATCCACCACTGAGCAAATTATGCTCAGTACATAGTTATTTACTACGTGTAGGTACTTGAGGGAATAGATAGAAGCTATGAAGAGACAGGCAATGGAAACTAAAAAAGTTGTACGATGAAGAAGGGACTTTTGTTATATGTATATGTGGCATGTATATATATGATAAGTAAGTTTATAAAACTTAAGTAAATGGAATTAGGCTAGAGATGTGTAAACTTTTTTGTGAGATTTAAGCTTTTATATGTGTATTTTAGAGGAAAAACATTTGAGTTGTGTTGTGAATAAATGATGTTTGTTGACATTGAAGTAGATGATGAGGAAATTATTTGATAATATAATCAAACAGATGATAATTGTGACATTCCGATACTCGATCCAATATTCGGGTATAGGGTGTTATACATACGTATTATTATGGAAAAGGAAAATAAAGGTGCACTCAATCAAGCCAAAAAGTTATAAATTATGGTATAAACATCCACTTATACTAAATAAGTACCTACACAATGGGTTATTCATTAAGTTTCTTTTTATGTGGGGACATTGGATCCTGCTTGCAATTATGAAGAGGTATTTATTGAGAATTTTATTGGTTAAAAGTCAAGACACTGGTCCCAAATTATTAAAGAAAATCCCATAATTATTTAATTATATATAACACATTTTACACTATCAAACCTTATTATTTACATGTGATTTTGGGGTACAAAAATAGGACATCGGTTCTGTTTTATTAATGAAAAATTGCAATTATTTAATACAAATGCTTTTATATAATATTTTTAATTAAAATCCATTTTGATTAATTCTCTATAGGATTTTAAATAGGCCTAGTCCATTTAGATTTAGGTTTTTGACTAGAAGTATAAAATTCTAATGTTGGAGGAATTAAGTTAAGTGAAGATATTGCCTCCATCTTTTTTTGTCTATTATAGCAAAATTCTCCCTACTAGCATCTAGGAATTTTAGCCAGTATAATTCTAATCTTGTTTTCCTTTCTCTTTTATTTGGTGTGGATTATTGCATTATAAGTGTTATTTTTTGGATACTGTGGTTTATTACAACTTGATGCGATGAAAAACAACTGACCAACCACTCTCTAAGGTATTATCGAAATCTCTTAATATAGCATGAATGATTTCATGCCAATAGCAGCCCTATTATGGTTTTAGTTTTAGTTTTTTTTCCTTGTATGAGATGTATGAACCCTTTGCTGGTTATATAAGGGTTTATGCATCACATACATGGCAGAATAAACTCTAGCAAGGGATAAAAAAAACAAATTAATGGACATAATACAAGATCTAAAATTCCCTATATGCTAGCAAGGGAATTCGACTAAAGAAAAAATAGAACGAGAGAACAAAATCTTAACTACTTTAGTTATGTGTGTAACTTGCTTAACCCTAATTCTTTAATTAAGGGTTTATGTAACACTCATACTATACAGACCTAATGAGTCAGTGTGATATGCCATAATTTTTTTTAGAGAACCATAAAACCTTTATATTTTGAATTTTTAATTACTATACATAATTTTCAAGTTAAATTTGCCGCTAACCTATAATTGTCCAATATCACTATTCATTTTACAAAAAATCTGGCTATATAATGGCTATAAACTTAACTAGCCCCCTAAAAAGCAAATAATTTCTCATAGCCTCTCAGAGGCACAACAATTCAAATAATCATATATATGCATTCCATTCCATATATCTATATCCATACATACACATATACCATTACACAATCCTTATGCAAAATTCTTCGCTACTCCACTACAACCTTTATCACTTATATATATACATGCCAATACAATACAAAATCATACTATCTCTTCAAAAATAAACTTCCTCCTTAAGTGTACTATTGCTCTCGACCTTCAGTACCTGCACGCAGTAAACTTTATGTGCTGAGCATTAAATATGCTCAATGGTGACTAACAATCACAAGATTTTCGTTTACATAATTATTCTAATTATGCAATAATTAAATTAATAAACTTCCAATATAATTACACTTATGCAATTATTGTTCATTTCTATTTTTAAAAGACATTTTTATTCCATTATCAACAATCCTTTTTAATTAATGCCATAACTTTAATTAACTTTTCAATTTAGTCCTTTAATTTTTGATAAAGTCCAAAATTGCCCATTTTACTTTATATTTACCAAATTGCCATTATTTTCATTTATTTTTATTTCTAACCTATAATTTTGCATACAATTTACCAATTAACCCTTAATTTACATTTCCATACAAAATTACGCTTTTGGTCCCTGTGTTATACAAAACTTTTTTTTTGCACTGTTGGGACACCAAATTACCACTTCCTTCATAGTCATTTCTTAATCATTTTTATTCGTTAAGTGCATATTTTGGTAAAATTACCATTTTGCCCTTAAACTTTCTATCACTTTTCAATTAGGTTATTTTTCACCTTAAACTTCATTTTTAGCTTTCTTTTCACATTTTTAACTTATTCTTATCATAATGCCTCTAGTATAATCTCGGCAAAAACTTTCAGACCGGATATATGGGATATGGATCGTACAGGATCACATACAGACTAAGAAATAACTCTAAAGGACCATTTTTCACAGAGCAGATAACAAAACAGACAGATACTATGGAGATCAGTGATTCTACCATAGCAAAGCAAGTCGATATGATTTACACCGCAGTACAGATATTCCTATAACCAACTAATTATATCCTGAATTAGACTTTTATTGTCTAACTATTTCTAAAGGCACAAATTCATTAAATTACAAATTATTATTCAAAATTTTCACACTTTTAATTACTTTTTTAGTGAAGTCAATTATCAGTCAGTCATTTCAGTTTCTTTTACACAGTCTGTGAATTATTTCACAATAATTCACCTTTTTCTCATCAAATTATGAATTAATTCACATTAACTCAATATTTTCACCCTATACATAACCAAAATTTCATCTCAAAATATTCAATTAATTTCTATAAATTCTATAAAATTTATATACATGTTAGTTTATCTCTACTATCATTTTAAGGCTTAATTTCATCCAAATGCACAAAATAAACACTAATTCTCCTTAGGGAAGCATTCGGCCAACAAGGAAAGTCCATCATTTAATTATTTAAAAATTTATTTAAGCATTCTACTAGGTTTATTTAAGGTCTAATTTCATTATTCTAACCTCAATTTCAATTAAGCATGCATATACTTAATTTTTCCTAAGTTACATAAAGGAAATTAATTCAAAAGAAAGGGAAATGTTAGGATTTATTATCCACTAACCTTTTTTTCTTGTTTTGGCTTGCCTAGACTTCCTTTTATTTGCCTTTACCCTTAGCAAGTTGGTCTTATTTTTGATTCCCTACCATAGCTGAATTTCAAGGCTTAATTAACCCAAGTTTTTGATCTCAAATGCCCAAATTAACAACATAGATGAGTTCTAAGCACCTAAAATTATTGAGAGGCACCTTAGAATTAAATTAAAACTATGAATTTCTCTTACCATCCTTTGAAACCTAATACTTTAATCCTTGATTTCTCTTGCTTCTTTTGCTCAAATCAAAAGATGGAGGGCTGAATAATTTTCTAGAGGGATAGAATTAACTTTCTTATGCTTGAATTTGATGTAAATTTTTAGTGGAATGAAAGAAATTTGGGAGAGAAAGGGACAATGGGAGATTCAGCCAAGAAGAGGAAGAAGGAGAGGCTGGAAATTTACAGATTTTCCACCTTTTATACCTCCTCTCATGGGCCAAATCTTAGGCTAAGCTAATGGGCTAACTCATTAATCCAAAAGCCTATTAACTACCCATTAAAGGCCCTAATTAATTTCTCTGACTTTCTAAGTCCAAATCACTTTAATTTTGATTCCATCATTCTTATCACACCAAAAATAGGTTGTACACAAAATTTTGGCTCGTTATCGGTCCCATTCGATCAAATCAGTCCGATTCGACAACTACCGGTATCTCCAAAAAATTCACTTTTTATTACCAAAATATTATACATGAAATTTAAGGAAGATCTACAAATTTTAAAAATATTTGGAGTTCGTTTACTATTTTTAAAAATTCATACAAAAATCGAGCCAATCTTTTTATAATAAAAATTGACTCACTAGTTTTTTCATATTTTTGACTTTTGAAGGCCTATTTAACCTCGATTTCATTTTAAATTTTAACTTTGAACTCACCATGACCAATATTTTCCGATGATCAAATAAAATATTTTTGACTTTCAAGTATACTTTTCAGCTCGAAAACACTATTAACCATCGAAAGTTACTGTTCACGACTGACCCGGTATTGAGGACATTACAATTCTCCCTTATTAAAAGAAATTTCACTCTTAAAATTTACCTGCATCAAACAGTAGAGGGTATTGCTATGTCATGGTCATCTTTGATTCCCATGTAACTTCTTCCACATTGTGATGGTGTTATAAAACCTTCACTAGTGGAACCTGTTTATTCCTGAGCTGACGAATTTCCCTAGCCAAGATCCTCATCAATCGTTCTTCATAAGTCATGTCGGTTTGTACTTGTATTTCCTCTGGTGTAATCACATAACTAGGATCAGACCTGTACCTACGGAGCATAGTTCTTCATGATTTGGAACATAGAGTTTTTTCTTGTAGCGGAGGCTTCCATCATCATTTAAAGAATAATCTCTTTCACTGCCAATCTGAAGCTTATTTATGGTAGTCATCAGCCATTCATCTTCCTTTTGAGCTACCTTTACTTAGTGCGCAAAGTCAGGCTTTTCTTGCATTTCAGCTACTAGAGCTCCATCTGGTGCCAGACTTAAACTGGCATTCATAGCTCAAAGAGCTACAAACAATACTATCAACTACTTACACTTATCAATTTCCTATACTTATTCATTTAAAACCATTAATATTACCTGACATGAATTTCCTGCTAAGCGCATCAGCTACTACATTAGCCTAAATTCCCTGGATGATAGTCAATGTAACAATCATAGTCTTTAATCAACTCCAACTAACGTCTTTGTTTGAGATTGAGTTCTCTCTGGGTAAGTAAATATTTCAAGCTCTTATGATCTGAATAAATATAGCATCTCTCTCTATATAGCTAGTGCCTCCAAATCTTTAATGCAAAAACAATGGCCGTTAATTCTAAATCATGAGTAGGATGATTCTTCTCACGAGTCTTTAGTTGTCGGGAGGCATAAGCAATCACCTTGCCTTCTTGCATCAGAATGCAGCCTAAACCATTCCTGGAAGCATCACTGTAGATCACAAAATCTTGACCTGAATCAGGTTGAGTAAGAATAAGAGCTTGTGTTAGCATACTTTTAAGCTTCTCAAAACATTCTTGGCATTTATCAGTCCACACAAACTTAGTATGCTTTTATAGTAACCGCATCATAAGAACTACAATGATGGAGAAGCCTTTTATGAACCTTCTATAGTACCCAGCTAATCCCAGAAAACTCCTCACCTCAGTCACATTTTTAGGAGGCTTCCACTGAAGAATTGCATTAATCTTTAAAGGATCTACTTTTATACCTTCTGCAGATATCACATGACCCAAGAAGGACACTTCATTCAACCAGAAGTCACATTTGTTGAACTTAGCATACAATTGCTTTTCCCTCAGAGTCTGTAGAACAATTCTCAGATGCTTATCATGTTCTTCCGGCGTCTTAGAGTAGACTAGGATGTCATCGATGAAGACCACTACAAACTGATCTAAATAAGGGTGAAAAACCCTATTCATCAAGTCTATAAAGGCAGCCGATGCATTTGTAAGCCCAAATGGCATGACCAAGAACTCATAGTGGCCATACCTAGTGCAAAAGATAGTTTTTAGCACATCTACTTCCTTCACTCCCATCTAATAGTAGCCTGACCTCAGGTCAATCTTTGAGAAAACACCTGCTCCCTTGAGCTAATCAAACAAATCTTCGATACGGGGAAGGGGGCATTTGTTCTTTATGGTTACCTTGTTCAGTTGCATGTAATCAATGCACAATCGGAGAGTTCCATCCTTTTTCAATACAAATAGGACATGTAATGACTATACTAGATAATCCTCATTACTGTTACTAATTATATTCTATTAATCATGTAAATCATCTGATAATGATGCATATAGGTATATACATACATATATACTTTACAAATCATATAAGATTAAGGTTGATACATTAACATGTTGCTTGGTTATTAATTACAAAACTTGATAGTTACACGATTTTAATACAAAATACATCATCATATAACCAAAAAGATACAAAATTGAATCTCATACTTCAAAATGATTTTTCCTAATCTGATATTGGCTTCTGAGATTGTTGGCTTTGTCCCTAAAGAAAAGGTCTAACCTACGAACCTACACAGATAAACACTCGTGCTAAGCTATAAAGCTTAGTGGGGAACTATCTAACATGTTGATAACCACTCACAGTGGTTATCACCAAGCATACAACAATAATAAAAAATAAAATGCATTTACTTCATTAATAAATAATATGAAATGTATTATTGGAAGGAATAATTAGATCATTTAATCATAAAATAAAAGATTACAAACTGTGTATGCATGTCATTCATCTTATAAACTGCCTGCATAAATTTCTGTAGGTATGGATAACGAGTACTGTGGATACCATAAGGTATCAAATCTGTAAATACTCGAAGGTATTAAATCTATGGACCCAATCGGGGTTAAACCTGTGGTCTCATTTAGAGACATATTGTGGACTCATAAGAGTCAGACTATAGCAGCTATGACTATAACTCTATAGGCATGCCTATCTATCCACCACCAAGTCTTTATATGCAGGCAAAACAAATCATATCCCATATGTTATGAAATTGTACTCATATGATCCAATATAGCATAGATGAATATAAAGTACTATAATGTTATACATTGTTAATTTCATAATATAAATAGTAATCATTGTACTGTAATTACATTGAAGTAAACACATGCATACTATACTTTGAATAATAAAATCTTAAATCCCCATCTTTAAACAAATTTTATGACTAAAGGGATATATTACTATATACTTGCACTTTAGAAATATTTATAAGCTTAGGGAGGGCTTAGATAAGTTTAGACATCAAATGGGGTCATAAAATTTCAAGTATCAAAATACAAGAAAGGGTCACGATTACTATCAAATTTATGACAACCGTGAGCCTAGACATACAATAGGGGTCACAGTTACTACCCAATTCCTAGTAACCGTGACGTATATTGCACCTCGATTCTGGATTGAATGCCACCTACCTCACAGTTACTGGCCCTTGGATGGTAACCGTGAAGTAAGGATACGAGAATGGGTCACATTTACTATGAATTTCTTAGTAACCGTGAGCTAGGATGGGTTTTGGTTCTAGACTAAAAACTGGGGAGGCTCATGGTTACTATCAAAATCCTAGTAACCGTGATGCCCTAATCTGCCCAACGGCAGATTTCTAGTTTCAAGTTCTAAGCCAATTTTGACCTGTAAAAAAGCATTTCCAGCAAATATGCCTTCTACAAAGTTGTAGCCCTATGTTTCTAGTTTCCAAAACACTAAAAATCATCTAAATTGGACCTGTAAATCTTCAGATATTCAAGAAAAAATACAGAATGCTCATAAAAATGGGGTAACAGCCATAACCAGATTTCAACATAAATTTTCACTATTAAGTAGTGAAAATCAATTCTTGGTTTCTTCTAACAAAATCAAGATATATGTGTCTAGTTTTTATACCAACTAGAATATCTCCATTTGAATAAATATGACTCAAGATATGGCCAAAAGAGTATAGAATGGTCCATTGAGTCTTAAAATGAATTTTCCTATCTTTCAACAAAGCTTGCTTATTTCCTTTCTAAACCATTTCCAAGCTCAAGATCAACATCTGAAATAAATAATAGCAATAATAAAGACATCTCTCATGTCAAAACATCAAGCATACACACATAATCATGCAAGTTCCCATACCTTCTTAAAAGCTCCAAATCTCTTCAAACTTGAATAGCCTCCTTTCCCTTCTTCTTACTTGTTTCTCCTTCTATAACATAAGAACTCAACCATGAACACCCATCTCTCTAATCAATAAACAATACATAACAAAAGAAAATACACGAATACCTTATAAGCAAAACTATCCAAATCTTATTTTTCTTACCAAAAATCCAAGAAATCTAGAGAGAGAGTTTAGGGTTTGAGAGAGAAGGAGGATGAAGAATGAAGACCACTTGTTTGACTGGCCATCTCTCTCAAAATATCTCCCTCTCTCCCTCTTTCTATTGGTCCAAATGTCATGTAAATGAAAAACTTGCTATTTGGTCCTCCAATTTCCTTTATTTCTAATTATTCCCCAAAACTTACCCTTTCACTTTTCAATTAGGTCTCTCTATATACATTTACACTTAATTTAACATAGAACCTAGTAATAAATTAGTGAAAATTCTCCTAGGGTATAATAAGGGGCATTACAGGACAGGTGCTCCTCAAGGAGAAGTACTGGGCCTAATAAACCCCTTGCCAATCAACTTTTGTAGTTGAATCTTCAATTCTTTTAATTCTACAGGTGCTATTCTATAGGGAGCAATGGAGATAAGAGCAATTCCAGGAGTAACATCAATAGAGAATTCCACTTCCCTGTTAGGTGGTAAGCCTGGCAACTCATTTGGAAACACATCCTGGAACTCCCTGACAATGGGCATTTTTGACACCTCTAGATTGTCTTTGTTTGCCTCTACTACATAGCACATGTAAGTTATACGCCCTTTTTTGATCAATCTTTTAGCAACAGTAGCTGATATTACATCAGATAAGAAGTCAGCTCTCACACTTACCACTGTGATCTCCCGATCATCTTAAAGCTTTAAGGTAACTCTTTTTCTTTTACCATCAACAGTCACTTGGTGGGCGGACAACCAATCC
Organism: Excoecaria agallocha; assembly: GCA_037975025.1. Classification (NCBI taxonomy): domain Eukaryota; kingdom Viridiplantae; phylum Streptophyta; class Magnoliopsida; order Malpighiales; family Euphorbiaceae; genus Excoecaria; species Excoecaria agallocha. Next base: position 2,045,249 of record CM075809.1, read on the forward strand.
ATCCCCAGAATCACATTAAACTCATGGAAAGGTAACTCAATCAGGTTTGCCAGGAATACATGTTCCTGGGTACTAATAGGACACTATCGATACACTTTATCTACTATCACGTTATGCCCCAGAGGATTGCTTACCAAGATACCCTTGCCCAAGCATGCCTCTTTCATCCCTTTATCCCGTGCCAAAGCAGTGCTAATATAAGAATGTGTGGAACCAGGATCTATCAAAGCATATACTGAATTAGATAACAGGAAAAATTTACCTACGATGACATCGGGAGCATCCTTCTCTTCTCTAGTTCTAACAGCATAAGTCTGACTTGTAGATCGCCTTTGTCCCTAGGATGCCTGACCAGCTGGTCTGGAAGTTGAAATGTTAAGGACGGCTCCCCTACCACAGCCTCTCGGTGCAGAGGATCTAGTGCCTGATATTGATGAGGTGGTTAAGGTAGTCTGCACTATTGGACAATCTTTGATTCGGTGGTCTCTAGACCCACACCTGAAATAGGCTCCAATCAAGAATCTGCACCTTCCAGGATGAGTTTTGCCACAGTTGTCACAAACTACCACTTACCCACTATTTCTATCCCGAGGTATACTGGTTGCTAGAGTTTTGCCACGTACTACACTACCTTATCCATGGCCTGCTAGTGGATGGCCCTGAGGTACTTGAGGTCCTTTAGACTTCTTTCCCTATCCTTCTTTACCACCGGACTGCCCCTATTTTCTCTTCTAGTGAAATCGGGACTATCTGTCAGCTTGCTCTGCTTGTGTAGTTTCTAACTTAATAGCGGCTTCAATCATCGATCTCAAATCAGGGTACTTCTGATCTCCAATAATCTGCCTGAGCTCTATATGCAAACCCCTTTCGAATCTCTAACATAACTTCTCTTCTGTGGCCCGGCTCTCATCCAGATAAATGTTCAAACTCTCAATCATACTTTGCCACTGTCCTGTTTCCCTGCCTCAATCTCCAGAAAGCATCATGCATGGAAGCTTTATATTCAGATTCAATATACTTATTCTCAAATTGGTCCAAAAAGAACTCCCAATTTAACCGATCTACCGAAGTATGCCTCTTGATCGAATCCCACCAAATAAAAGTTGGGCCTTTAAGTAAAGCAACTATACCCTCAAACTTTTCTTCCAAGGGACTATGAGTAATTTCAAACAATCTTTTTTATTTTATACAACCATTCTTCTGCTAACGCCGATGTCAAAGGATCACGCCCAGAAAAATCATCAGTTCCCAATCTCTTTAACTACTCCAGAATAGGAATCTGTCTAGGTGGAGCCGGTGGTTGAATTTGTACCACTACTGGTTGTGGTTATGCCTGGGCTTGGGCTGTCTGCAACTTGTACTGTATGTAATTGGTCATCAAATTAAGGAAGTTAGGCTGAGGAGGAGGAGGCGGTGCTACAGGTGGAGGAATTGGTTGTTGTGGGGCTTCCTGTTGCCTAACATTACTTGATGCCTCACTTCTATTATCCCCCGCCTCACGGCCTCGGTCAGTTGACATCTTTCACTATAAAATAGAAAGGAGCAAGTGCACATTAATTCTAAAACACCTCCAAATAAATATTGGCATGTATATATACGTAAATCAATCATTAATACTCACTCTAATTTTAGAACTGCTTAAACCATTGCTCTGATACCATAAAATGTAACACCCATACTATACAGACTTAATGATTCAATGCGATACGTCGGAATTTTTTTTTGGAGAACCATAAAACCTTTCTTTTTCGAATTCTTAATTAGTATACATAATTCCAAAGTTAATTTGCCGCTGACCTATAATTGTCCAATATCACTATTCATTTTACAAAAATCTGGCAATATAACGGCTATAAACTTAACTAGCCCCCTGAAAAGCAAATAATTTCTTACAGCTTCTCAGAGATACAACAGTTCAAATAATCATATATATGCATTCCATTCCACATATCTATATCCATACGTACACATATAATATTACACAATCTTGATAAATAATTTTTCGCTACTCCACTACAACCTTTATCAATTATATATATACATACCAATACACTACAAAATTATACTATCTCTTCAAAAACAAAACTTCCTCCTTAAGTGTACTACTGCTCCCGACCTTCAGTACCTGTATGCAGTAAACTTTACGTGCTAAGCATTAAATATACTCAGTGGTAACTAACAATCATAAGATTTTCCTTTACATAATTATTATAATTATGCAATGATTAAATTAATAAACTCCCAATATAATTATACTTATGCAATTATTGTTCATTTCTATTTTTAAAAGACATTTTTATTCCATTATCAACAATCCTTTTTAATTAATGCCATAACTTTAATTAACTTTTCAATTTAGTCCTTTAATTTCGATTACTTCCAAAATTGCCCTTTTTACTTGATATTTACCAAATTGCCATTATTCTCATATATTTTCATTTCTAACCTATAATTTGAAAATAATTTACCAATTAACCCTTAATTTACATTTCCATACAAAATTACATTTTTGGTCCTTGTGTTATACAAAACTTCATTTTCTGCACTGTTGGGATACCAAATTACCATTTTACCCTTCATAGTCATTTCTTAATCATTTTTATTTGCTAAGTGCATGTTTTGTTAAAATTACCATTTTGCCCTTAAACTTTCTATCTCTTTTCAATTAGGTCCTTTTTCACCTTAAACTTCATTTTTAGCTTTCTTTTTACACTTTTAACTTATTCTTATCATAATGCCCCTAGTACAATCTCGGCAAAAATTTTTAGATCGGATATACGGAATGTGAACCCCACGGGACCACATATAGACTAAGAAATGACCCCAAAGGACCATTTCTCACAGAGCAGATAACAGAACAGATAGATACAATAGAGATCAGTGATCCTACCATAGCAAAGCAAGTCGCTATGACTTGCACTATAGTACAGATGTCCCTATGACCAGCCAATTATATCCTGAATTAGACTTTTACTACCTGATTATTTCTAAGGGCACGAATTCATTAAATTATAAATTATTATTCAAATTTTTCACACTTTTAATTACTTTTTCAGTGAAGTCAATTATCATTCAGTCATTTCAGTTTCTTTTACACGGTATGTGAATTATTTCACAATAATTCACCATTTTCTCATCAAATTATGAATTAATTCACATTAATTCAACATTTTCACCTCATACATAACCAAAATTTAATCTCAAAATATTCAATTAATTTTTATAAATTCTATAAAAATTTATAGACATGTTATTTTATCTTTACTATCATTTTAAGGCTTAATTTAATCCAAATACACAAAATAAACACTAATTCTCCTTAGAGAAGCATTCGACCAACAAGGGAAGTCCATCATTTAATTATCTAAAAATTTATTTAAGCATTCTACTAGGCTTATTTAAGGTCTAATTTCATTATTCTAACATCAATTTCAATTAAGCATGCATATACTTAATTTTTCCTAAGTTACATAAAGAAAATTAATTCAAAATAAAGGGAAATATTAGGATTTATTAGCCACTAACCTTTTTTTCTTATTTTGGCTTGCCTAGACTTCTTTTCCTTTACCTTTACCCTTAGAAAGTTGGTCTTCTTTTTTATTCCCTACCATAGCCGAATTTCAAGGCTTAATTAACCCAAGTTTTTGATCTTAAATGCCCAAATTAACAACATAGATAAGTTCTAAGCACCTAAAATTATTGAGAGGTACCTTAGAATTAAATTAAAACTATGAATTTTTTTTACCTTTCTTTGACACCTAATACTTTAACCCTTGATTTCTCTTACTTCTTTTGCTCAAATTAAAAGATAAAGGGTTGAATAATTATCTAGAGGGATAAAATTAACTTTCTTATGCTTGAATTTGGAGTAAATTTTAAGTGAAATGAATAAATTTTGGAGAGAAAGGGACAATGGGAGATTCGGCCAAGAAGAGGAAGAATGAAAGGCTAAAAATTACTAAAAATTTACAAATTTTTTCACCTTTTATACCTCCTTTCATGGGCCAAATCTTGGGCTAAGTTAATGGGCCTAACTCATTAATCCAAAAGACAATTAACTACCCATTAAAGGTCTTAATTAATTTCTCTCATCATTTTATCACATCAAAATAGGTTGTACGCAAAATTTTGGCTCAATCGAAGTCCATTATCGGTCTAATTTGATCAAATTGGTCTGATTCGACAACTACCAGTATCACCGAAAAATTTACTTTTTATTACCAAAATATTATACATGAAATTTAAGGAAGATATGTAAATTTTGGCAATTTTTGGAATTCGTTTACTATTTTTAAAATTCATGCAAAAATCAAGCCAACCTTTTTTATAATAAAAATTGACTCATTAGTTTTTTTGTATTTTTTATTTTTGGAGGCCTATTTGACCTCAGTTTTGCTTCAAATTTCAACTCCATACTCGCCATGAACAATATTTTTCGATGGTCAAATAAAATATTTTTCACTCTCAGGTATACTTTTCAGCTTGGAAACACTATTTACCATTGAAAGTTACTGTTTAGGGCTGATCCGGTATTGAGGCCATTACAGTTTATATACTTGATCCAATTAATCCTAGTAGGATTAGAATCAACTCTCTAAAGCTCTATTCCTTGTAGAATTCAGATAGATCATACACTAAAACAATGAGGCCCTAAATAGTTTTATGTGCATAAGCTATTGAGTGACCCATGTGTAAGCCCTTTTGCTCCTATAGCCATGCATATATTAGACTGACCCACCAAGCATACAGATGAATTTTATACCTTTTATAAAACATGTCACATGTCTATTAGGCCCAAATAGATCCAACTAATATCTTTAGAAATCATGCATATGTTTTTATGCATATAGAGAGAGAGAAAATCTCTCTGCTCATCATACTTGAGCTTTTAGCTTAAATTCTTTTCTCCTTCATTTTAAACTCTTATTATGATGGCCATATTATAATAGACTATGTATTTTACCTTTTTACTTTTTATTGTAAATGTGTGACCCCTTAGGTTTTTTGTCTACTTAGTAGTACAAAATAAGACTAGGGATCCTAGTTTAACTAAGATGACTTGATTTAAATTCTTTTAAATCATCATGTTGATTCCTAATTGACAATCATACATATTTAATTGCAAATCATCAGAGGTTTTTAGCCAAACATGATGACTACACAAATTACAAAAAGTTAGTGGCTTGACTTTACCCTTCTATATTATGTAACCATGCAATTATTCATTTTCTTTATCTCATTTTGGTTTGACCATAGATTTCTATAAGGTCAAAGCTCAATCAAGTTTGTTTGAATAAACCTATAATATGTTACATTATATTAAGTATTTCCTTATTTCCAAAATACCTTTTGTGAATCTTATTCATTCTTGCATTCCACTCTAGCCAGATATTCCAAATAAGGAAACTTAACATAATCTATGAGATAAATTCTCCACTATTAATCAGGAGTGTTAATCCTTTACTAATCACTTAACTATCTTCAAAGAGGTCATTATATGCCAAATCTCCAAGTTATGCTCACCTCATGATAAGGGTAAAAGAAACAAAGTCAAAGCAAAATACTTGTTACTTAAGATACCTTTGTGATCTCAAGTCAAAGGATACTTGCACTATTAATATGATGAGATACTTTATTGACATAGATCGTTTATCCATATGAAATTTCTCATGACAGGTCTCTAATGTACTTGTTTTTGTTACAAGCATCCACTTGTTAACTCTAAGTATCTTAATGCTTATAGTTTATGAGAACTACTGCTTGAACTTGTCAAGTAGTATGAAATGTGCTAGTCTATCTATATTAGCAATGTCCCTTCTTAGTAATACTATAACTAGGGATTATTTTAGGATCAACACAATTGTATATAATAGACATCTCATTATCATGAACTTTTCATAATTGTCTTTGTAATGTATTTATATACTAAGGACTTCATTAGATATGTGACACCCTCATACCCCCTAAAAGGAATATAAGGGTGCTATGAGTCTTAAAAAATTCATCCTGTTAAAATTATTTTACAATCACGAGTTCATTATATCTCTTTAATCATGCTTTTTCATATATAGAATTACCCTACTCAGTGCATACAATTCCCATGTTGGCAACATGTACAAATATATATATTAACTCAAAATACTTATAAAATATTTACATTACTAGTTCATTCATGTGTGACATATCCTTTACATTATACAATATAAAAATGATTATATATCAAAATTGTCTTCAAGCTTTACTTCTAGTGGCCTACAGATGTTGAATTCAAAATCGACACTTTTACTCTACACCTATGTACCTACATGGGTAGAATGCTCGAGCTTAGCAAAGGCTCAGTAGGGAGTAAAATAATACAATCAACTTCTTGACGAAGTCACAAATACAAATAATACATGACTACATGCATTACATAATAGCATTTAATAATTATCATATTTTAATATTCACATCACATCACTACATATACATTAATAGTAATAACTCCATGCATTTAATGACAGCTTAATACCATTATTTCAATCAAATACACTAACAGTGTCAATAAGAAATACTAGCATTTCATATGAGCACTAAACATTTACACTATTAGTCATTTATCACTATTTATCAATTAGATCACTTTTATCACCTGAATTCTTATTAATGGTGGATAACAGGAACAGATGCTAGATACTGGCGAGCAGTATTAAACACTAGAGACACGATAGTCTCAAATCACTAGATACCAATAGGATTGGAACACTATACACCTTTCGATGGTAATACTAGCAGCTACACTTACTATCCCTTATAGGCATGCTTATCTATTCACTACTATGTGAAATTTAGGCTCACAATAAGTCTTTAATCACTCAATAATATCAGATTTAATGCATTGAGGATCATAGAGTTAATACACACAATAGAGCATGTACAAGATCATTAAACAATTTATACTCAATTACACTTAAGATATACTTCAACATGATTTTCATTTATCATGTAACATGTAACATTATGCATACTATTAATCATGTTCATTCATAATCATTAAATATACATATTCATATGTTTACATGTATATACATATGCCTTCAATTGTACTCTTAAGATCTAGTTGCATAGTTGTACATACATATAATTGATGTGTAAACCTAGTAGTAACACAAACTAAACCATGTGTGTCTAATTCTTCTTTTTTAGGTTACTTTACACTTATATTTCAATGTTCATTCATCTATTACATACATTTCATGGCATGTTATATCCTTACTTTTATGTTTAAAATGCTTTATAAGTGTTCGAGAAAGTTCGGGTGAGTTTTGATAGCATTTTGGGATATGAAACTCTAATTTGGGTTACAATGAGGGGTGACTCGGTGGGGACCTGTCCCTACCGGGTTGATTGCTTTTGTTTGGTTTAGGAGCTTGTGACCCAGTGGGGATATGGTCCTGTCCCTGTCAGGTTGATTCTTTTCTCAATTAGCAGCTATTCTTCCTTACTTTGTGGTGAATTTTTGATATAGTAAATGAATTTTTTTGGTAACATGGCCTTATACAAAGTTGTTCATATATTTTTCTAGTTTTTAAATCATTAAAAATTACTCCATTATGACTTACAAATATTAATATATTAACAAAATAGTGAAGACTGCTCTAGATGACAGGGTAGCAGTGATCACTCAACTTTAAGCTATATTACGAAGGTCTTAGAGGCAAAATTAAGTTTTAGTTTCTTCTAAAACTTGTACATATATGTCTTATATTTCATCTTCATTTGAAATCACTTTATTTAGACATCTATAGAAAAAGTTATGGCCTGTGCCCTAAAACTAGTTCAACCGAACCTATGATAGATTTTCACTAAGTCATTCTTTAAGACACTATTTACTCTTTCCATGCATTTATTCATTATTTATGAGCTCTAAAATAAATTATAGTTCTTTTGAAATGCATTTACAAACCTATATCAACTTAAATACATGCAAATAAAATAGGAACTCCTATACCTCAAAATTAGTCCAAACTAGCTCCTTTAGAGCTCTTCCTTCTCCTTCCCTTTGTTTTTGATATTTTCTCTAATAACTATCATGAAATACCATTAAGTTAGCATCCAAAGATAGCAAATACATATTCTAAAGTACTCACTAAATAAAGGATGATGAAGAAGAGAACCTTTTCAAAACCATGCATTTGCTCACCCTAATATGCTAGAGAAACAAACAAAATACATAAGCCCTTTTTAGGTGAAAATTATGATTAAGAAGTGGTATGAAGAAAAGAAAAATGGATGGTTATTCTTAGCCATAAATTGGCCGGCCAAACCAATAAAAAAGGGCAAATTTTTCCTTTTTTTCTTTTCTCGCTTTTTCTTCACTTTTTTAGAGAGAGACATATGCATGCATCTCATTAGTTCACTTGTTTAGCAATGGTTAATTTGCACTTTCCTCATTCTAGTTAGTCTTTATTACCATTCACACACCATACTAACTCATTTTAATACATTAATCCCCACTTCTTCAACAGTAATGCACATTTAGCCCAAATTGAAAATTTACAGAATTATCCTTCTCTTTTACATTAATACCGATTATGTCCCGATTGCATGATTACTTATTCTTTCATGTTAAAACTCTTTCCATTCTTATTCAATTACATAATAATCCTACTAGGATATACTTTGGGGTCTCACAAGATAGTTTAAGACATATGCAAACAAATGTAAGAAACATAAGTACCATATAATAAAGAAAGCCTTTATCATTCATAAATGAATTGATATATATATATATATGGGCTCTATGGCATATTACTAACACCCTTTAAACCCTAACATAAGTTAGTTACAAACCTTATACTGGATCGTGATTGGTTATAAAGTTTTTAAGTGTAGAACTCTCTCTCTCTCTCTCATGGGAAGTAAGGTGCTACAATATTACATTTGAAAATCAACTAATATGATTATCTTATAACTTTTATGTTCTAGCCAAGTACCTTATCATATCATAATGAATAATGATTAAAGGTGTCTCAAATAATTGATATAAGAGAGCTAATGAATATAGAACTTGCTTTTAGCCTTTACATTTTAAATTTTCTACATTGCATATGCTTATCCGCTATTCAAGTGTTAAATAAACCAATAGTAAAACTTAAAGCTAGCAAAATTCATGGAATTAAGAAGTACACATCCTAAAATTTCTAAATGCTATAAGGAATTTCAAAATATTTATGCTATCCTACTCCTATGCAAACAACAATCACATATCTAGCATCAATAAGATCAAAAAACTAAAACAAAAGGAATAACACTTATCAAACTAAAAATAATTATTAGATTGTATTAAAATTAGATAAACAAATGCCAAGGTAGAGATGAGGAATAAGAGAAGAAAAAGGGAACTTCAAATGAGGCATGGGAACTCACTCAATTGATTTTATGGATATTTGATGTGTGGATATGGTATGTGCATGGTTATGTATGTGAAATTGATGATTAAGTGTGAAATTGATGGTAATTTTCATTTGTGAGTTAAATTGTACCCAAAATCATGTTTAGCGAAATTTCTATCATAGGATTCGTATGATCCAAACTTAGTAATTTAATCATATCTCGGCACTTAGAGCTTTAAACGGGATGATTTTAGTTGGATATTAAACAAGACTCATATTCTAGAATTCATATGAGAGGCCAGAACCTAATTCTGCCTCTAAGAGTGTGAAATATTATATAGTATTTTGGTGATATCTCTTGATTTTTGCTGCTATGGACACTAGAGACATAGGATAACAAAAGTCCAGAAGACCATTTTGCCTTAATTTGATCGAGACCGTGTCAAAAATGCAAAAAAAAAAGTGAACCATGGAACTCTATCCTGTCACGAGTCAGCACCACTTGTGATAAGCCGACACACTTAGCCTCTATCACAAGTTAGCACCACCTATGCCAAGTCGGCACAGACCTATTCCTCCTTCCTTTTCTTTTTAAACCCTAGTCTTTTAATCCAAAGTACCTAAATGCACTTTAAACTTGAATTTGGATAAAGAGAACCTATAAATGTGACTATACTAATTTGTATCATAACAATGTGTGTTGATCTAAGTGTATGTATGATTAAGAATTGATTAATATCTTTGATGGGCCTATTTATTTTAATGTTATAAATGCATAGTATTGCAATTTTTTTCAAGAATATGATGGAAAATATGAAAATTTAGATATGTATGAAATGAGGATTTATTTCATTAAGAGTATGTATATATGTACCTACTTATCAATTTTTATTCCACGTAAGCAATGAATCAAGTGATATAGAAAGTGGAATAATGCCTGTGTATAAAACTTGATAGAGAGGGTGTCATAGAATATATGTATATGTTTACATTTAAGAGTGTTTACATGAATGAACATGAGGAATGTGTTTATTTAACATTAACGTAACAAGATGACTTATTGCTTGCTTATAAGCTTTGTTTATGGATAGATATAAACATATATGCTTATTAGGTACAAATTCAGTTGCAACAATATTGGCCCCTTTTGAGCCTATAATTTATCCTTGTTTAGGACCATAGTCTCTGGCCCGTTTGGGTCTACAGGAATTGATGCCTTCAAGTATCCACAGTATTAATACCTTTAGATATCTACAGAATTGATACCTTCGAGTATCCATAGTATTGATATCTTCGGGTATCCATAATTATAGTACCTTTATCCACACCCATAGTACATAAGTATGTGATTATAGAAAAACCATAAATAGTGTTATGGGTTATACGATTAAGCGATAATTATATAAATATGAAATATGTTTACTTATATGAAATTAACATGAAGTATGATTGACATAAATTTTTATATGTAAGGGTGTGTGTGTGTGTGTGTATATAACACATAGCTATTATATATTATATTGATAGGATCGGGTATGTAAAAATAGTACTGTACAATGTATATGTATGGAATAAGTAGACTAACACAAGAAACATACACTTTGCATGATATACGAATTAAATACATATAAATGAATATGCGAAATTAATGTGTTATATGATTTTAGTATTTGATATATAAATGTATTGCCAGTTATTAGTAACTATAAGTGAGTGAATAAATGATATATGCTTAAGTTGAGGTATGTGAATTGAATGAGTAGTATCAAGCATAGTTACCTATCATATGATAGTTAAAGCTAGGCACTAGTAAGACATTTAAGAATTATGTGATTCTAATTCTCGATTTTGGGATATGTAGGAAGCTTGGGATACTAATTCTGAGTCCAAACCAAATACTATATATATTGTTAAGTATTTTAGTGTTAGTGGTAAGTTAGGAAAGTAACTCGAAATGGAGTTTTAAAGTGTTCTTGCCTTGGTTAAAATGAACTTAAGTGATAAATGAGATGATAGATACTTAAGTGTCAGTGACAATTTAAAAATTGGAAACTAAATATAAGATTTGTGAGTAATTTTGCCTTCGATAGAAAAGGATAAATAATCGGCATGAATATATAGTTAAGAGTAAGTAATTATAGAAAAGCTATCGAGTTAAGTGTCAAATAAGTTATAGAAGAGTAGAATAATATGCATGCTTAGCCAATGCAATAATAGGCTAAAACAACACTAGTATGTAACAGGTTATGTATTGTTTAGTTATACTTAGTGATAATTATCAAGCATGACCTAGTTTGAACTATTTTTTGAATAGGTAATAGTTAGAGGATGTGTGTAAAAGAATAATCAAGAGGTTCAAGGAGAATTCTTCTAGATATAGATTATAGTAATAATTATGTAAAGTGCTACATTTTGGGATGAAATGTATCTTAAATTAGTTTATTTAAAGATTGTATTATTTACTTATGTAGCATTATTGTCTACATTGTAAAGCATATTTTAAAGGTTATTAAATGTAAAGTTAATTAAAGAATATTAATTGAGTTATTGTCATATGAGATTGGTTATAATGTTCCTTGCATTTGTAGCACCCATGTATACTCCTAGGGGGTATAAAGGTGTCACATTAAAAGCTCAAAAACAATTATGAAAACGTGTGTGTAAGATTTGTTGTAAATATTTCAAAAATCATTTAACAGAATTTTGAAAATACAAGTTCCAGAATATTAAATAGAATTTTAAAGAACATAGCAGAAAAGCAAACACACAGAATTTATAGTGGTTTAGCCTCAATGCTTACATCCACTCTTCCAGAATTACTCTTGAGTTTTTCTCTCAAATCTAAACTCTTTTATGGGCAAGATTTAAAAGCAATATATAATTCTAGATATGTATATCCACCCATAATCTTTTTTCAAAGTAAAAGATGTAAAACACTTACTAGAATTTTTCCTAAGGTTATAGCCAATCCAAACTCACCATCTTTCACAATACAATTTCCTCACAAACAATTACAACATGAGCTATAATCAAATTGAGGATGCTATGTAAAGAATGAAGTGTAAAAGATGTAGAAAGTGAGATAGAAAAAATTTAAGTTTTACTCTCAAGAGGTAGAAATTCTTTCCAATAATTCTCTAACCTTATAATAGGTGTAACAACGTGTATTTATACCCAAAAACTCAGTTATAGATGTTAGAAATCGAAAATAGCCATTTATGACCATTGGAAGGCAAAACTAACAAAACAAACAGAAATTAGCCATTATTTTGTCTTGTAGCAAAATTCATATTTTTGTTCATAAATTGATAGTATTAGAAATTCATTTTCTAATGGACCATTTTCTAATAAAATAATTTTTGACGAAACATTTTCTAAAGAAAATCAATTTTGACCAAAGGCTCATTTTTTTAACTTTAAAACATTTTAATACAATTTTAAAACTTAAAATATGTATGCATGAATAGAGAAATATGCCTCAATTTGATCTTACAATTTTGATATCCTATATTCTTACATACCAAGGTATTCTTCAAATTTGACTTCTTATATCAATGCTTGAAGTATTTTAATCCTTATTATTTGATATTTGCTTCAAAAAGTACATAGAAATTCTTGTAGAAATAGCTTAGAACAGAGTTTTTAAAATAAAGTTTATTTAAAGTTTAATTATCATCAAAATTAGGATGTGGCCTTGAGCCAACAATCCCCATCTTTATAATTGATATTTTTGAGAATATCTAAAAGAGAGAGTCTGTAAGGACTACCCTAGTAATCTTATCATTTATTACTTTACACACTATTTGCATTTAATTAACTATACATTAACATGTCATATTGGTCCATATACAGGAAAATACTCAATTAAATTTTATTAATAGCATTTTATTCATTACATAGTTTTACATTTAGCACAATATATCATTATACAAACTACAATATAAAATAAATACTTTAATTCACTCTTTCTGCTACTGGTGTTGGCCTTGTAGCTATGAGTCCCTACAGAAGCTCAAACTTATGTACCTACACTGATAAACACTCGTGCTAAGCTATACAGCTTAGTGGGGAACAATACATATATGAACAACCTCTCACAGTGATTGTTTCCAAGCACACAATAAGCGGTATTAATATTAAGATATTATAATGAACATGAAAGGGTTACAATATAAATCCACATATCATACTCAATTTATGACAATCATAAATAATGAATATTCAAGTCTCTATCATCATTACACATATATTCATATACTGTTATTTTATACTTAAAATTATATACTGTGAAATTGCCTGCTAAAGTCCTGTGGGTATGGATAACGGGTGCTGTGAATACCCATAGGTATCAAATATATATAAATACACAAAGGTATTGATCATGTGGATACCTTAAGGTATCAAACATGTGGATCCAACTGGGTCAAGCCTGTGGTCCTAACTGGGGACAAATAAAGACCCAAACGGGGTCAGACCTATAGCAGCTGCGACTGTAACCCTATAGGCTTGTCTATCTATCCACCACCAAGTTCTATGTGCAGGCAAACAATTATATCTCATATGTCATTTGATTCATACAATTCAATTCATCATATAATAAATTAAATTAAATAATACAATATTGTTCTTTAACTATAATGTCATAATCAAAATTACATATAGATAATCAGTATAATCCAAGCATATTCAAATAAACATTTTCATGTATCAATTACTATAACTTTACCTTTATATTGCTTTTACATTTCTTATGTTTATGGTTGCTTATTATCATATACTTATACTTAAAGTAACCTATAAGATTTAGGAAGAGTTAAAGTAGCTTTAGGCTTCATATGAAATCTTTTAGTTTTAAGTTTTGAACTATAAAGGAGGGACACGGTTACTATCAAATTCATAGTAACCATGGACCAAGACATGACATATGGTTCATGGTTACTATCAAATTCATGGTAACCGTGATCTAGTTGCACTTTCGGGTCTGAACTACGCTAAACTACCTCACTGTTACCGGATGAGTAATAACCGTGTTCTATACTTTTTAAAGGGGTCGTGATTATTATGAAAAGCTTAGTAACCATGAGATATACTATCTTTAGGGTCTTGATTGAAAACTTGGGTACCTCACGGTTACTATGAAAAACCTAGTAACCGTGAGGCCCAAATCGCCCAGAGACAGAATTTCTGTCTCAACTTATATGCCATTTTTGACCTACAAAACCTCATTTTTAGGGGAAAATTTCTTCTACAAAGTTGTATATATATGTTTATAGTTTCCAAAAAATCAAAAATCACTCAAATCCAACTTATAAATCTTAAGATATCCCATAAAAATCACTGGCTGCTCCTAATGATAGGGCAGCAATCCTAAACCGGATTCAAGGAAAATTTTCTTTATCCTAAAATTTGATTCAAGTTATGTGTTCTTCATATGAAATGAAGATATATGAGTCTATTTTCATATAAAACTAGAATTACTCAATTTCACTAACTGTAGCTTAATATATACTTAAAATAGTGAAGACTGGTCCAATGAACCCTAAGCAGATTTTGAGATTTCAAGATTTTCAAGTATAGTCCGGTTTTTAACCTATCCCAAACTTAGTTATTTATACAAAACACATCTAATAACATCAATAAAAATTTATTTAATGTCCATGTTCATCATATAAACACACATAACATGAGAAAGTTTCCATACCTCTTTAAGCTTTAACTTTCCAAGCTTTGCCTTTCACTCTCTTTTCCCTTCATCTCTTCTTGCTCCTAGCTTTAAGTTGCTGTAAAAATCATCTCTCTTTCTCTACCATCTCAAACTCTACCCACTTGAAGCACAACCATCATAGGCTTGAGGAGGAGAGAATAAGCAAAGAAGAAAAGAAAAGAAAAAGAAAACCAATAATCTCAAGGCCAAGAATGGCCAGCCAACAAAAGGAAATCCAAACTTCCCTTCTCTCTTTCCAGCCTCACAAGTGTTTAATTCCTATTGGTTGATAAATAAAAATATTGGAAAAGTTTCATTTTAATCCCTCTCTAAATTACATCTTTTAATTTGGTCTCTCATTTTTTCACAATTCATATTTCTACCTCAAAACTTTTACTTTAACTTTTCAATTAAATCCCTAATTTACAATTTCCCTTAATTAGTCACATAATCAACCTCCGTCTCATGTGAAATGATCATTTACCCCTCTTAAGGTACCATTAGGGGTATTACGGAGTCTAAGTGGAGAGTGGGAGATCCAATAGGATTAATGAGCCAAGCGAGACCTGCAAGAAACAATGCTCGGTCGGATTGAGATAAACATTTCGATGCTTAAGTTAGTAAGATTTTAGAGAGAAAAATTGTAGAAAGAAAAGGTTTCAAATTGGTATTATCTGGAACTTTCAAGCATCGGACTATTTATAATTTGTGTTTGGCACTAGGTATCGAGACACTTGAGTGCCTACTGGTGGTCTAACACATTAGGTGGCTGAAGGAGATGGGCGTGTCAAGGGATGTGATGTGCTTGGCACATTGCCCATTCAATCACATCCAGTCCCACCAATCCAATCGGGTGGACTTGGGCTGGACTGCTTGCTCCCTTGGGCTTCAAGCCTTTGCTTAGGAGAAGGAGTAATATCAATAATTGTGTGTAGCAAAGCCAGACGGTGGTTTGTGGAGTTCCTTTTTATTGTTTTTTAATCATTTTTTGTTACTCGAAAGCAAATTTTATGAGATTCAAATGAGTAAAAACAAAAAGTGTAGTTCGCAAGCAAGCAATTGAATCAAAAGACAAAATATAAGAAATAGCAAAATTATGAACGTAATGAATAAATTACATTACCTTTCTGACTTTTGGACGTTAGAGGTTTGGAAGATAACTAAACAAACAAAACACGCACTACAATATCTAAGAAGTTTTGAAATCATCAGCTATATAATTCAATAAAATTGCTTAATAAGCAAAGTTTTCTTCAGGGGTGAGCATTTACCAGTTAATCGGTCCACTAATAAATTTATTAACTAGTCTGTTAATTTCGGTTAACCACTATATTAGTTTCGATTTTTAACTTAATTTTTCGAATCGGTTTATTGGTTAACCACTAAAAAATTTTAATATATAAATTTAATAAATTATACAATTTGTAATATGATTTTTAATAGTTAAAAATGCTTTAGAAATGAAAAAACACAAATTAAATGCAATATTCATTAAAAGAATTAAAATAAAAATAAAATTTTCATAATTAATTATAAGAATCAAATATATTCAATATGAAACTAACAACATAATAATAATAATAATAATAATAATAATAATAATAATAATAATAAGATAATTTTAATGTTTATTTATTAAAAATATGTTAATTAATAATATTTTAGAAAGTTATATATCATAATATTTATAAATTACATAAATATTAAAAAATATAAGTGTAAAATTTAAAATATAATTTATAAAATGTATATAGATTGGTTAATGGCTCGGTTTGGTTAACCGTCAGTTTTTAAAGTAAAAACTATAAAACTAAATTTTTGGTTCAGTTAATCTAAAAATTAGTTTGGTTTCGAATTAATTTTCAGAAAATCTAAATTTCAGTTTTTTTTGCTCACCCCTAGTTCTCTTACTAAGTAAATCCAATATAACCAATAACTTAAAAAAAGCTTTATAATAGTTTGATAATAGAATTATTTATGAACAAATTAATAAAAAGTAGGTCATATTAGTCTAAATGAGGTTAATTGGAATCCTTGCAAGTTATTAGTTAAGTTATAAAAATGATCCATTATATTTGCATAATTTAATAAAATTGCTATATAATTCAATAAAATTATTTGCATAATTTAATAAAATTGTAATATAATTCAATAAAATGGATAAAGATATCTACTTTTGAAATTTATCTGGACTAGAAATGCATTTTTGAGAAATTGCTATGTTACGAGAGGAGGGTTGGCTGGGCAACTAATACAAAAATATGAATTCTATAATTCTGTATTTTATAATATCTTTGTAAGTTACTTTCTCCATTTTCTTTTATCTGTTACTTTTAAAAATTTAAATTTTATTTATCTGTAACTTTTAGATTTTTAATATAATTTAATTTATTTTTTCAATTTATTTTTCTTTTTCAATAAAATTATAACCAATTAAATTTGATAATTTAATTTTAATAATGTAAGTTAATAGTAAATTTGCATCTATTTATTATTTTTTAATTTTAGTGAAAATAATAAAAGTGATAGATAAAAAAACGGATGGAGTAATAAATTCTAGTGAAAACGAATCCACAGTGTGTCCATGATGTATCTATTAGGGGTGTGCAGAATCGAATCGAAATCAAAAATCGAACCGAACCGAATAGATTTTGATCTGTTTGATTTTTGGTTCATTTGGTTCTGAACCGAAATAAAAAATCGATTTTATCGGTTTGGTTCTTAAAATTGGAAAATCGAATGAACCGAACTGATCGAAGTTTGTAAAACTCACCGTTTTGCCTTAGTGTATATATATATATACACACACACACTTACTTCCTTACAGAAATCCCTAACCCTAACTCATCGTTCTACCTTCGATTTTTCTTTACAAATCCCTAATCCCATTTTCTGTCGTTCGCTATCTTCTCTTCTCTCACTGTTGCCGGTGAACTGCGATTTTAGTCTCCCTCGTTCCTACCTCTGGCCTCGTTCGTGAGTCGTTCCTCCCTCTTGCCTCGATTTTGGTCTCCATCGTTCGCTGCAAAAAAGTTCTTTAGATCTGTAAGTTTTTTTTAGATCTGTAAGTATTTTTAGATCTTTAGTTTGTTAATCTATTGATGGATTTATGTGGGTGCTTAAATTTTCCTATTTGTTTGTTAATCCATTGATGGATTCTCTTTTCTCCCTATTATCAATATGTGTTGGACAAAAAGTATGAGAAATACGAATTTTACAGCCCACAGTTGAATGTAAATTTAAAAAAGGAATTTGTAAAGAGGACATTACTAGTTTGGAATCCTATTTTATATTTTCTAATATATAAATGTATGTTCTGTTCAAGTTGGATTAGAATCTGTGCTTACCACTATTTTGATGAAGGTTTTTGTTCTTTCTGTTCCTTTCCTATCTATATTGCTTGCCTTGTTGCATATAATCCCTTTATTATCTGTTAATTAATGTCTGATTGATACATTGGTTGTCTTAAGATAGTTCAGACTGAAGCAATATAAGTATACATAAGAAGAAAAGCTTTTTCAGTGGCTGTTCTACTTGGGTCAGATTAGGAGATATTCTTTTTAGATGAAATCTTCAAATAGTTGATTCAAATGTATAGAAATTTCAACCTCTCTAGAGCCAAAAGAATAAACAAATGCAAAGCTGATAAAAAAAATTGAAAACACGATTTTTCTTTATCATCAGAAGGAGCAAAAATCATTAAATGCAATTTTGCAAACAAACTTGTCAAATATTACAATTATAAATTTGCAAAAATTAAAAGATGGAGAAGCTCGAAGTTTAAATATAAAATTTTCAAAATAAGGAAAATTCTTTATGGATTAAATATCAATTTACCCTTGTAACTTGTCAACAAAGTCAGATTTTGTGTCAAAACTACCTTTGTGAACATATTAGTCTTAAACTTTGATTTTGTGTCCATTATAGACTAAATTGCAAAAAAAATATTGAAAATATCAAGGATAAAATAACTAAAATTGCATTGAGAATGTATGAAACACAATTTTAAAGTACTTTGTGTTGGTTATTTTTTGAGTTAATTAGTTCTAATAATATTAATCTCATTAATTTGTTAATAAAATCAAAGTTGTGAACTAATATGGCCATTTAGTACATATATATTTATAACACATACTTACCTGAAAATTCTTATTTCTTTCTAGCATAACACATACTTACCTGAAAATTCTTATTTTGATCAGTTTTATATATATTTAACACATACTTGCCTGAAAATTCTTTTGCGGGGTTTGCACAAATGGACTTCAAAGTGATATTACCATTCAAATTGGATAAATGTCTTTCAATCTTCACAAGGTGCAGTAATAAACTTATTATAATAATATAAGTATTAGATCTTTTAAGTAATTATTTTATAATTTACAATGGATAGCATGAGATCTTAATTATTGTTGCAGTTTGTTTTGAATTAATATTTTACATGAATATACATGATATACAATGAATCCCACAGTAAGAAATTGAAAGACTGCAATAGCAACTTAGTATTTTGAATGTGATATGTTAAACAAGTAACACATTTAATGTAGTTGTAATGGCTTATAGAGGACCATCATTGATTAGTAATGCTAGTTAGTTGCTAATGTCTCTTTAATGATTGTAACATTATAAATTAGCTTTTTTTTTTTTTGCTAAAATTGAGATTGAAAGTATACCTTTAATCTTATTAGGTTTGCTATGGCTAGTTGGAATAGGCTTGCGTTTTATTTTCCCTGTTTTGGTTTGCCTATTCTCAAATAGATGCATTGTCTTCGGATTTACTCGAAGTCTATTTCAGGCTACTTGCAAAGAACAAAAACTCATATTTCCTTCCATTTTGAATTGACAGTGAATGTCTAGAAAATTTCTCACTTCTGATTCTTTCTTCTGTGCCCTGATTATTGAATACATGTTCTTGTTACTTTTGTGGAATTTGAAGTTTTCTTTTTGAATTGCTGTTTTTGCTATCCTTCTATTACCTTGGGACCTAGTTTTTCCTTAGGTGATAATGATGATTAATAAAATTGCAATCTTTGCAGTAGGTGTTGCATCCTCAACTTTTGTACTCTATATCTATAATCTATATGAATAAAAAAGGATTAAAAAGAATGCAAATAAACCAAAAGTACTTATTTTTATAAATGAATTGATATATCTCATGTCTATTTTAATTTCATCCATTCTTGTTTTATATAGGTAGTTATTTTTATATCTCGTGTATTATTTTTTTTAATTTAATTGAATTTATTTAATTATTGTTCGTTTATATGAATGCATGTCTAAAAAGTTGAATTAGCGAGAAAAATCCATCGACAGTTATGTTGTTGACTTGTTGTATTAATTTGTTGGAATGCTTTTTTTTTTTTAATTAGAGGACATTGAATGCATTTTTAATTATGTGTTGTAAAATTTTTTAATTTTTTTTAGTGTTATTTTTAAGTTATGTTGTATGTATTTTTAATTGGTTTTATTTTGTTGGATATATGAACCTATTTAGGTTAAAAGTCCAATTAAAAAGTCCAAATATGATCCAAAACCGGTTGAACCGAACTAAACCGATCAAAATTATTTCGATTCATTCATCTCGGTTTTATAGAGTTCAATTTCGGTTCGGTTCTTATATTTCTTGAAGTTTGATTTTTGATTCAATCGATTTGGTATAAAACCAAACCAAACCGACCGAATGCTCACCCCTAGTATCTATGATGCGGTTAAAATTGGAAAAAATTAAAAAAAATACAAACCAATACTTACCGAATACGAATATGCAGCTTAAATAGAAATATCCATGCAACATAGGTTGAGATCTTGCCCTTCGAGAGCATCACGCTAAAATAAAAATATAAGGTAATCACTTGAAAAATCAAAATATTATAAATATCAATTTAAATTTACAATATACCCTCTCTATGTTAAATCTGTTGTTTTTTTTTAATGAAGATTTGTCCGATCTAAAATGTTATTTTATAAAATTAAAACAAAGTTTATTAGTTTTATTCTTTTATTGGTACCAGTATTATATTAATATTTTTATTAATGTTTCTCTTATTTATATAATTTTTTTTTATTTTAATAATAATATATTATAATTTTTACTAAAAAAAAATAATAACTATCTTGGAAAAAAAAAAAAAACCACATCTGACCTGGCTAGGATACGGTTTAGACAGCAGTTGAGATCTTTTTAAGTTAAGAAATTGGTTTTACGCTTTCTAAAAAGTGAAAAAGGTCAAAAGATATTTGATACGACCTTTTTTCTTAATAGTTAATGAAATGAAATAAACGGTGAAACTATGGATTTCGATTATTAGGTGCATACGCAGAAGTCGATTGCAGTCTAAATAGCAATGTTATTAAAATTAAATCGAATAAAAAACAGATAAAATTGAATTAAATCGAATATAAAATCGATAAAATTGAAAGTTTTTAATTCAATTGATTTAACCGAATTCAATCAAATTATTTTCTATTTTTAAAATATTATAATTATTATAATTTTTTAAATAGTATTGTATAAAAATTAAAAAAATATTCATCAAACATTAAATATGTATCACAAATATTCTAATAATAAGTTATAAAATATAATTTTAATTTTATTATTACATGTAATTAATTATGATTTTTGAATATCGTATATTAGAAACATAAAAATACAATTATATCATGAAAATAATTTCATTTTTAGATAAAATACTAATGAAGTAAACATAAAAAATATTAACCTTGCATATATGAGTATAATTATATTTAATTATAATAAATTCAAATAGATAATAAGTATATTAAATTATTAAGTGACATTTTTAGAATTTAAAATACTAAATTTTTTAAATAAATAAATAATAAAAATTATATATATATATATATATTTATTTAATTACAATAAATAAAAAATATAATAAGTATATTAAATTATTAAGTAATATACTTAAAATTTAAAATACTAATTTTTTCAAATAAATAAATAATAAATATATATATATATGTGTGAGTGAAAATATAAAAAAAATGATTTTTTATATTTTTTAGTAAAAAATTCGATTTTTCGGTTCAATTCGATTTTTTACCAATTCGATTTTCAGTAATTGAATCAACTGGCGGTTCAACCGGTCTGCCCGGTTTTAATAACTATGATAAATAGGAAAGCTACAAACGAGGCTGTGATAATAATTCCTCAATCTCTCTGTAACAATGAGTGAAGAAGAGAAAGGACAAAGCAGAGCGGCAGTTGTAGATCATCACCATCATCAACCTCAGTACGGTACTTTTCAAGGCGTTGCCAATTATCCTCCGCCTCCTCCACAACAGCCCGTTCTCGGCTTCCCTCACCCTGTCGCTCCGCCCGGCGCTACTGAGCCCTCCGCTCCTCCGCCGCCGCAGTATTATGCTCAAGGCTACCAAACGGTCCCTGGTACTCTTTTTCTTTATTATTCTTTCTTAATTCGATTGAATTTTCATATTCTTTGATTTGATTGTTTAATCACTGAAACCGATCTAAGTGTTCCTCAATTTCCCGTTGATTACCTTAAAGTTTCGTCGTTCATAGTTTATTTACATGAATGAGGTTATAAATTGCTACAATCAAGAAAGTTTAAATATTTTTCCAGCCCAATTGCATTTAAGGGCTGAATAATTAGGTATATTATGCAGATGCTGAACTATTGAACTGAACTATGTTGCTTTTTGCCTCACAATTCTAGGTTATGCTGTTGCTGAAGGAAGACCTGTCAGAGAAAGCCGCCTTCCTTGCTGTGGTATTGGTGTTGGCTGGTTCTTGTAAGTTATCTTCAATTCTGACTATCAGCAAATATATGGATGCCTCGTTTTCTTGCAAAATGTTTTATATTAACTTGAGCTTATCAATAACATTTTCATCATACACTTGCATTAGTGGAGGCATCAAGATGGAAATATCAAAATTCAATTAACAATGGCAGTATTCAGATAGTTGCCTTGAAATCAGTTTGAGCAATAGGAAATGAATGCTGGTAGTAATTCTATAACATTCAAGACTAGTGTTACTTTGGGTCTAATTGGAATCATTACACAGGATTTTCCTACCCAAACGTTTTCATTAGCCTTTTAAAACCCAGCAAAGCTTGGATAACCCAAGTAATATTGAATAGCATTGGAGACTTTGGATTAACGTGTCCTGCCTAACCCTGAGGGACATGTCTTTTCTCTTTTATGTCTTTCTCATCATTTGTGCTTTCTGTTCCTCTTTCACTCTCTCTTTTCTTCAGATATTTAAGCTAAATTCTTGAAATATTAAGCTCTTGAACTTGCATTTTGAACTGAAATTGCCTTGTGCATAATATGTTGTAAAGCTATATGAGCTAATTGAGTGGAGGCTAAACCTGAGTGTGGTTTATGCCTCTATGATCTCATCGTAATGACTTCAACTCTTCTTAGATTGTGTTTAACATTTTGACACTGCTAGTCACAAGAGTTGTATTATGCTCTTCTATTGTTGATTGTGAGATGCTTTCATTATAAAGGAAGTTGTTTAAGGGTTAATCGTTTAATAACTATCATTCTAGTTAATGTGGACCTTTCATTTATGTATGGGTGTGTGGTTTTCTTTTTCCTTCATGTTTGCTTATTGTTTCTAATGAGTTGTATTTTTTTCTTTCAAGGTTTATAATTGGTTTCTTTCTTGGTGCTATCCCATGGTATGCTGGGCTTTTGATTTTAATTTGTGCAAGGATAGATCCCCGAGAGAAACCAGGATACATTGCTTGCACAATTGCTGTGAGTGACACTTGTCTTCATTAAATATATTGTGCTACACTTTTTTGCTTTTAGAGGATTTATATCTAACCTGTGATGGTTTTGAAAAACATCAATGTCATTTATTTCAAATTTCTTAAATGTTGTGCTGTACAATGGAGCATGGAGCAAATATCTTGATGTAAATCATAATAATGATCTTTAGACCATATTTGAGCCCATTTTAACAAGTCATGAAGCAATATATATATATATATATTGTAAATCTTAAGTTGGTTCTGTATTTCACTCTCAATACCGGTGCTTTGATATAAGATTTTTTCAGTGCTGAGCATGTAATGACAGGGGCCTTAGAAAATTTCAAGAGCTACCGCAATTTAGTATTGTACTATAAGGATGTGTTTACAAAAGCACTTAACAATTGGACTTATCATATCCTATTTTGCAAGTTAGACATGTGTGGTATCTATGCATCAACTTGAGGGGGTGTTGGATTTTCTAGTTGGAATTGGAATCCTTTGATTGTTTTTGTTAAATTTATATTTTCTAGTTAGATTAGGATTTTATTTTATATTTTTAATTAGAGTTTCTTTTATATTCCTAATTAGTTTTTATTTTTTCTTATTAAAGTGGGACTAGAACCATTTTTATTTTCCATAAATAGCTTGTAGTTTTTTAGGTTTTTTAAGACAAGAGAATTAATAAAATTTTTATTTTCAAAAATCTTTAGAGAGTATAATTTCTAGAACTATACACATTATACTCATCAACTCAAGCTTCCCAATGCTGTAATTCTCTCTCAAAACTCTCAACTTCACTACAAAGATCGCTATAATAGATTTTCTTCTTATTCTCATCTACTTCCATCTCAATTCCACAAGAGAATCCGTTTTCAACCATTATTAAATTTGTAAAAACAAAACCCCATTGGCAATTAAAGATTAACAAGAGGAATTCTGACAAAGAATACGAAAAAAAAAAATTCTATAATGAAAGACACAAACCAAAGAAGGAAACAACACACCAAAGAAGAAATTGTATGTTCAAAACACTGAGAACAATTTTTTTTTTGAATGATCAACATAATGAATAAAATGGAAACACAAGATGAAACAATGAATATTAGAGATCAAATTAAATAAAGAAAAAAATTTCAGATCACAAATAATGTGGAATAAAAAAACCATATGAAAACAAAATCAACGAAATGATGGAAAATAAAATTTTAAGAATTTTATGAAAAACACAAAATAAAAAACTAAATAAAACATATAGATAAATAGGAATTTACCTATAGCCTTACCCTGATACCAAATAGTGTGGAACCCCAGATGGATATACGGTTCCAAACCCCAATACACGTTTGACAAGAACAAATTGATAGAATAAAACTTTTTCCTACCAAACCCCTAGTTGACAAGCAACTCAAAACGTGGATAATTGGACTAATTGAAGACATCGAGAACGCCATAAAGTGATTAGCTTTGCTAAGTTAATCCGAATTCAAAGAACAAGTAAATCATATACTTGCAAAGAATAGCACAAGCCAGATTAACATAAGCTAATTAATTCATTGAATTAATCAAATGTCTGAATCTAAACCACATAAGGAAATTGAGTTTAAATAGACTAAGAAGTAAACCCTTAACTAAACTAGGTAAAAATTGAAGATATGTTTGGTTGGGAATAATTAATCTGAGATTTTAAAGACTTTTTACTAGCTTTTGCCAAACAAAACATTATATTACTAAACTACCTAAACTGAAACAAAAGAAATAACGTAATTAAAATTGTGCAAGTTGCTCTTATTAAAACATGAATTGTCAAAGTCCAATGGGTGTTCAGTCTCTAAAACTTGCAAAACCTGGATTCTCAACAACCCAATGGGAATTCACTGAAAGCAACAGGGGTTGGATTATGCAGATGTTAATTTTGAGCTAATTTCCTTAGAACTGCAATTGATGTGCACAATTTACTTCCAAAGCCTCTTTTGGTCATCCAATTGCACCTCAAACTCTATGAAACCCTCCTTCCATGTCTTGGCTCAAACATGTCATCCATTGGGTTAAGTTATCTAATCATATTCTTACCAACTAATAAATATGAACTATGCACTTACTGCAAATTTATTTGAATTGACAATTATGCACATAAGTCTGCTGGGCAGTGAACGTCTGATTTGAATAAACTCTCTGCCGAATCTAGGCTGCATTAATTATAAGTTTCCTATAGATTTAGTCTTGCTTCTTCTAAGCTTAACATTATTTGTATCATGACTATAGCTTGTACCTTATTTATGATATTTAACTTAATCATACCTAGTTTCTGTTTCCGGCATACACTCATTTCTATTTGGAAAATTATATGTACAAAAGTGAAGTTATTTTAATCAAATTTGGGAATATCTGGGGATGTTAATCTGTAAAAAGGTCATGTAGATAAAGAGAGGAATAATTATTTGGTTAAATTTACTCAGCTTCTCTCTCTCTCTGTCTCTCTCTTTATACTCTACATTATTAATTGTAAAATATGTCAATTAAAAAGAAGTTTTTCTTTTTCTTTATCAGTTTCAGGGAATTTCTAAAGGTTAATCTGGAGAAAAATTCTCTGTTATATGTAACCATGTAGAAAGGAAACAAGCATCTTTTTTTTTTTTTGGTCTTTCTTCACACTCCACCCTTTTGGTTTTAAGGTAGCCTTATCCAATCTCCTAATCATAATGAGAATTTTATCTTTTCAATTAATGGATCATGTCTTTAGATTTGTGGGATGAGTATAACATCTATATTATTTAATTTTGAGAGAAGATGATCTATCATGCTCGAATCCTTGTGCATTGACATGCATTTCACCATATCATCTTGATTGCATGAATTCTTGAATTGGTTCTATGTACCTCTAGTTAGCCTACTCTCTGGCTTGTCATCTCTGTAATAGTCTATTTAGGACCAGTGAACTTTATTTGAACTGGAATAGTGACTCGATTCTGATGTTTGTTTTAAAAGATCATTTTTGCCAGATATCTTTTAGAAATTTAGATACAAGAACGGTATATATTTTTTCCTGAATACATACTGTTAAAATTTTTGTTATGCAGCTCCTACTCCTATTTTATAAAATATTTGGCTAATATTTTCCAAAAGTTTATCGTCTTATTGAGAAACAGAATTTGAAGGATAAGTTGAAATTTGATGACAAGCTTGCTAGGAGCGTAGTTGGCCATTAAAATAAGTTTGCTTTCTTATTCTTTCCACCATTCAACAAACCATATATGAAGTTTCTTAAATTCGTTCATCTCTTAAAATTGATACGTATTATTTATTAATTTTTTATGAAGTTAACGTTGATATTTTTTCAAGTAACTGGAGAAATTGTATTAAAAAAACATATGTTTTTTCAAAATTTTTGTCTAAATTAGCTAAAATTGACCTTAAGGTCATGAAACTGTGCTAGAAAATTGAAAAAGACTTCAAAATTCTTGATATTTGTGATAAGTTTATGTTTATTTTAAAACCAGTGAAGCATGCATGGAAAGCGATGATTATTGGCCTGGCATGTGTGTTGGCTTGCTATAGTCCCAAATTATGGATCAGAAGACCGGACGATTAATCAAGCTTGTCAAAGGGAGCTTGTAACTTTGAGCCCATTAAATGGAGCAAGGATCTTGGGACTTGTTAGAGAGAGTTGTCTATCTTTTTCTTTTTTGCTGAAAATTCTACCTTGTTTTATTGATTAAATTTGCCTCTTTAAATAGAGAATAATACCCTGAGAATATCTATTTAAAATAGGAATTCTTTTCTAACTAGGAAATTATGAATTCTTTCTAATTAGGAAGCATTAAAATATGAAATAAACCACTAATTTTTCTAAAAATAGATCCTATATAATGAAATTTATATTTGCTGAATAGACATCTGCTGATAGCTTAATGAACAAAAATTATGTTTGGAGTTTCTTTAAGGAATTGAAGGTATTGAGTTGAGGTAATTTTCACTGACTTTTCTGATCACACCTCTTATTGATGTCTTAGGCAGGCTTTTTTTTTTTTGTGCTCGCATTAAAACATGGTTATGCCCACATCCTTGTGGTGCTAATGCCCGTCCATGACCTTGTTTCAACTAACAACTGGCTTCTTGTGTAGTTTTTCATAGTTGCGATAACTTGAGCACAGATATATAAGGCTCTAGAAGCAATGAGGCATTGTGTTAAGCATAGTTATTAAAGGCTCAAGAGGCAATGAGGTTTAAAGGTGTCTGGGATCCTAGGTGCGAGCTGTAAGATACAGGTTCCCACCTGAAAGAGATGAGGCATTAAATAGAAAAAACAAAGTTAAAATAAATTCAATATGAGACTTTTTGATGATAAGGTCTTGATATTGTACTATTTTAACCAATTTATAAAGATCCAGAACATCAATTTAAAAAGATGATGAAATACCAAGAAAAGTAATTTTATGATGCCTTTTGTATATATAAATTCTGAAATCCATTTAAGCATTCAAATCTATATTTACTTAATTCACAGAAAGAAAATGGGAATAAATCCCTTCCCTGGAAACCCACAAAAAGAAAAATACTTGGTGAAAAGAAAGCAAGGCCAAAAGAGAAAAAGAAGAAATGGAAAACAGGGCAGTAAAGTAATCAAACCCACTAAGAAAATAAAGCCAAAAAGAGAAAAGTTGCACAAATTGGGAGTCAATAAAGAGAAACAGAAAGGGAGCTAATCAAAGAGGAGAGAAAATTGAAGCATGTTGGTGGAGAGATTGGCTGTGGACAACATGGTCATACTCTTATTATTGTTCAATGTTTACAATAGTGTTTTTAGCCACTTTCTGGCACGTTAGAAATATAGTAGGTTGAAGAGTTGAATGTCTGTTAGGGATGGTTTATGGAGATTTAACCATTTTCTCCAATGGACATCAATTTTAGAGTGAAGTTCTGGTATAGATTATCGACATGCACATTTCCAGTACCTTGCTTTGAAACAATAAACCACCCAGCTGTTGAAGGTCACCCACTTTTTTCCTGTAGATGCAGTACAGCAAGCATCCTTAGCCCCCGAGGCACACCTTTAACAACTATGCTGTTAAAGATGTTATTCTCCTATTATCACATGCTGTAACATTGCAATAAGGAGAATGTTTGGTCGGCAGCCTAATCCCTTGTGTTAAGTTTGCTTTCATGTTACTGTTGTGTTGAACATATTTTACCTCATATATCTATCTATTTATATTCAAAATTGCCTGGTGAAATTTGTTTTCTTGATTTATATAGTTTCTCGTATAAAAGTGGTCAGGTTTTGGATTGTAAATGTTATTGGACAGCAGGTCATCAACTTTTTAGCATATTGTTGTGTCTGCGTAATTTCATTCAGTCAACTCACAATAGGTCGTAAATTTCCATGAACTTTTTATCCTAAAATACTTCAAAACTTATAATCTCCTATTTATTTACGGTTGGAAGAGTTAACACAACAACAACTAAGCCTTTATATCTTGTAAGATGGGGTTTAGCTATATGGATTTTCTAGCTCCAAATCGCTATCCGAAGGCTTATAAAAGACTATTTTATTTATTTTTAAATATTTTGTTTTTCCTTCATCCCAATTGGGTTTCTTCTCTATCCTTTCCTCAGATTTTTTTTTTCCCTCTGTCTCTCTCTCTTTAAATTCCCCAATTTCTATTTAATATCACTTCCCCTCTCTGCTCTGCAACAAATTTTATGGATAATAAAGTTACAAAATTTAAGTGCTTAGTGGAATCTAGGTCATCTTTCTGGTGAATTATCCTCTGGAAAATGAATTGGACATTTATTTTATAAGCTTTTTTTTTTATTTCTTTATTTGTTTAAATTTTTTTGTCATGTTATAAGCTTCAAAGTATAAATGTTCTAAGACAAAATCCAATCTGAGGATATATAAGTGATTAACGTGTATATGGGCACTGACTGAAATTTACTTGATCATGTTCTCCATATCTTTTAAATTGTTCATAATTTTCACCTAATATGTGAATAATCAAATATATATGCACTTGCATGAACAAATATAGGCTCTTTTTGTCTCTGTAAGAGTAAAAACATTCTCATCAATACCTGTTGCAAATTTAAGAATTTTTTTTGTATTATTTAAGCTGTTGTACTTTCTTGTCAACTTACCTCCTTCCATCCATATCACTAAGCAAATCAAAATTGTATTTTCTTGGTTGGCCAGAAGTTGGTATTGATTATGTTTTATTCTGAGAGACCAAGAAAGAAGAAAATACTTCTCTTGTGCCTAATAAAAACTGTAAGAAAAACGGCTCTTTGTGCAGGCTGTTCTTGCTACAATCGTTATTATTATTGGAGCAACAAAGGGAGCTGATGAATGGTAATTATTCGGGGCAAGGATATGATATATGTACAGGTTTGCGAAGGTGCGGACACGACACGTACATGCTTAAGCTTCTGAAACCAATTCTGCAAATTGGGAGTCTAGGAACTTGGGTGTGCAATCATATGATTGATTCTTTGTTGTGTTACTTATTGGGGACAATCACATGGCAAATTGGTTTCAAGATAATATTCGTGTTATGAGTTTTAGTGTTTGGTATTTGTACTTAGTCGGAACCGTGCTCTGACTAATTATTTGTGAAATTCACATGATAGATTTGTATATCATCATCATGATGCTGTTGTTATGTCGATGATCATCCAGATATCAAAAAGATTAAAGTGCTTGATTTGATTATTAAAGGGTTGGTGGATTGACGAACAAAGTGTAACCTGAATCGGTTAACTATTCATGTGTGTTGTCAGCTATTAATATGTAAATATAATGAGTCATATAAACGAGCAAAAAGTATTTCAATTGTTCAAAATATGTTAAACAAATAAGCATTATAAATCAAACTTAATACCAAACAAATTTCAAAATAGAATACAAATATAATTTTTTTTTCCGTCTCACTTTAAAAAATTATTATTTTATTTTACTTTAAATATCTTTTTCAAAATTTGAAAAACAAATATATATTCATATTTAGTATATAATTTATTAATTATTTTTTTATTACTCTCAACGTTGGATTAGAATTAAATAAAATTTTTAAAAATAAAAAAATACTTCTGACAATAATTATTATATTGTTTTTATAAAATTAAAATATTTTAATAACTTTTAATTTTTGTAAAAAATAAAAGTTATATTTCAAAATCAAATGGAGAGAGTATCAAATAAATTGTAAAATAAAAAACAAAAAATTTGCTATCCATATTGGTATTTGCCCGTTTGATTTAGTAGTTGATAGCCAACGGTGGTTGCACGTGGCTGATAAGAACTATTATAAATATTTAGTAAAAATGTGCAGTGGTTGCAGGTGGCTATTATAAATGTTTATATATTTTCAAGAGGGGCTTCAGTTTGAGGGATCTTGAAAATAATGCTTTTATTTTCCAATTTTTTCTTGAATCAGATAAGCAACGTGTCCTAGAATATGGCCCCTGGTGTTTTGATGATCACCTGCTCCTCTTAAGACCAATGAAAGAAAACAACATTGGGACTGACCCTGAGATTAACGAGACTACAATATGGGTTAGAGCATATAAGATTCCCTTTTTGTGGCACTCAAAAGAGACAGCAATGACCATGGCTAATATGATAGAGACATTCGTCGACTTTGACGAGTGTGAAAACTGGCGTTGGGCACCGTATATCAGGTTCAAGGTTTCTATTTCAGTACTAAAAAAAATCCGCAGAGGGGTCCTACTTGAATTAGGGGAAGAAGTAGTCTGGGCGAAACTAAAGTATGAACGCCTCCCTGTTTTTTGCTACAATTGTGGTTGCTTAGGACATAGGGTACAGGAATGCACTGAGGAAATTACAAGCCTGGAGTATGGTGATTGGCTCCGCGCATCCCCGCGCAAAGGCTTTAAACTCTGAAACCCAATGGAAAAAGAAAAAGAAGACAAGCTGCTCGTTCAACTGAATGCAATGAGTCCAAATAGAGGAGAACAAAACCAAGGTATGGCAGGGAAAACAGCCGGCTGTATCAGATCATTGCAGGACATTAAACTCAAAAAACACTACGAGAGAGGAGAATCCTACTCCCAACAGCGACAAAAGCAGAACGCGGACCCGAAGCCATGGCTGACAGCGCTTTTCCTCCTCCTTCGCATCAGGTACCGATCTCTGATAGCCCTCCTGTGTCATTGCATGATGATCAGTTGAATAATAATCTGACAATAAGTAGACTAGACGATGTAGCTATGGTTGAGAATCCTAGCAACAATAGTATGTTACCAGGTAACAGTGGTGGGGACACAGTCATGATGGGAAGTGGAATGGATGAGCATGCGGGGCAAGGAACAGTGACAAAGGCTAAAATGAACACCAGCAGTAAACAAGGATCATGGAAGAGACTGGCTAGGAGCAAGAATAGTCAAGGAAACGGTGGCTGGGAGATTGGGTCTAGGAAGAATAAACGTGATGACGATGAATGTCCTAACAGCAAGGAGTTTGAATGTGGTGATGTAGGTGTTTTAGTAAAGAAGATAAAGTTTGTTGAACATGCTCACCATCATTTAAACAAATCAATACCATCTAACAGAAAAATCATTCTATTTATTTAACTGATTATCTGCTTTTGTTTGATGCAGATTCAACAATCCAAAGCTTGAACATGAACTCAGAATGATGAACAATGACAAGTATACCGAGGTGTTAAAAAAAGAATCAAAGCAAAAGATCGAAAGACAATAGACCCACGAATATTTGAAAAATAATTTACCAAGGTGTTCAAAAAGAAAAAAAAAACAGAGAGAATAGCCACGTGAAATTCAGATCTGAGACAAATACTGCAGATCTGAGATGAATACAAAACAAAAATAAATTTCGGTTGCTATTTAAGGAAATTTAAAATTTTCACTAGCGAAAATAGCAACGAAAATTAATTCTGTTTCCGTTGCTAATTTAGGAGCTTCAAAATTATCAATAGCGAAAATAGCAACGAAAATTATTCCGTTGCTAAAATAGCAACGAAAAATGAATTCCGTTGCTATTTTCGCTACTAATAATTTTTACGGTCTCCTAAATAGCAATCGAATAAGAATTTCATTGCTAAAATAGCAACGGAAAAAATATTCGATTGCTATTTAGAAGATATGAAAACTTTTGCTACGGAAAATAGCAATGAAATTCATATTTCGTTGCTAAAATAGCAACGGAAATAAAATTTCATTGCTATTTTCTCTAGTGAAAATTTTCAAGGTTCCCTAAATAACAACCGAAACCTCTTCCGTTGCTAAAATAGCAACGGACATTGAACTCCGTTGCTATTTTAGCAACGAAATTAATTTTTCGTTGCTATTTTTGCCAATAAAAATTTTACAAGTTCCTAAAATAGCAACCAAATAGATTTTCATTGCTATTTTAGAAACGGACTGAATTTTCGTTGCTAATTCAGAACTAAAAATTTTTAAGATTCCTAAAATAGTAATAGAATTCATTTTTCGTTGCTAAAATAGCAACGGAGTTCTTTTTTCGTTGCTATTTTAGCAATGAAATTGTTTTCCGTTGCTATTTTTGCTATTGAAAATTTTTGCGTCATCTGCTGACGCCTTATTTAGCAATGAAATAAGAATTTCGTTGCAAAATTCTGTTGCTATATTTTGATGCTAAAACTTTTCTCCAAATTTAGCAATGGAAAATAACCATTATTATTTTCGTTGCTAAATAGAAAATTTTTAAAGAATTTTAGCAACGAAATAGTTTTCCCGTTGCTAATTAATTCAAATTCCATTGCAAATTCGGTTGCTAAATTAGCAACGAAAATGTTGCTATTTTAATATGTTCTTGTAATGTTATGTTATTAATATAAATATTGGCATATGATAGTTGTTTTATCCATTTATAAAAATTATATTTATTGATTAATATTTTTATACTTGGTTATGTGACTTATAGGTTTTTATATTATAAGATTTTTGTTTTCTTCATTTGTTAATAAGGAGTGGAAAGTATTATTAAATTAAAAAATAATATCTATATTGATAATTACACACGCTATCGGCATTATTTTTATATAAATTTACTTAATATTAATTATCAATTAATTATCAAATATCAACTACCAACAATATGTATAAGTTACAAGCAATACCAGCAACGCTCATCACTTAAAAATTTTACAACTTAATTTTTTTCCTCAATATCAAATTTGGACCGCAAAGGAAATCTTTAATTGGGCTGAAAACAGTAAATTTATGTGGGACCCGTGCCCTGTAATCCAATTCACATGCTTTGATGGCCTTCACACGTGCTAAATAGACGAAAGAACTTGAAGAAGAAAGGAAGGGCGTGTTTGTGTGGGCTTTGTGGTCCGTTTAATAAATAAAAAGCACAAAATGGACCTAAGAGTCCAAATTTAGTTACCCTTTTGTTTCGTATGTTTTTCAGTCTCTCTGTCTCCCAAACCAAATCTCTTTATCCCAAAAAACCAAACAAAGTCCTTACTGGTTTTTTCCTTGTTCAGGTCCAATTCGCTTCTCGGGTTTGTTCGAAGCCCAAACCCGTCTTCTCCCTTTCTGTTCTGCAAAACCCTAGATCTTCCATCGGCGTCGGAGCTCGATCTCCGACCTTCTTATACGCACACAGATCTTGCCTTTTTCCCTTCACCAACGGTAAAACCCTAACCTTAAATTAATTTTTTTTTCCGGTCGATTGAGCATTAATGTTCTCTGCTAGAAGTTGAATTTTTTTTTTGTTGATAATTTATATTTTTTGTCGTTGATTACGGATTTCGTTTTAGCTTAATTGAACGAACTGTTGATAAAAATCATTTTTTTTTGTGCAAAATTGCTAAAAATGAAATTGAAGGTTATAGCTTGAAGAATTTGATTGCCGTTGAAGATGATCTGGGCTCTTTTTTATTTTTTTTTTTTGGTTTTTTTTCCCTATTCCTGTTAATTCCGTTAATCGGATTTAAATTGACCTGACTGTTCTTTTCATGATACTTGGGTCTCGTTCGATGTAGTCCAAAACTGGGCTTGTTTTGGTTGTTCTTTGTTTTCTGTTTTTTTTTTTCCGTCGTTTCGTGAATCATGAGCCCAAGCATGAGAGGAAGCTAGATCCGTTTTTTTTCATTCATTGACCGGGTTCAGCCGCTGAAATACCAGTTTTGACCCTGACCCGTATTGAGTCGTTTAAAACATCTATAAGATAAATGTAATACGATACATGGGCATTACTTGATCTTATGTTATGACCCCTATGGGGCCCGTCTTCGGTTAGCGGGTGTATAATTAATAAATGTCTGTGATTAAATGGGTTTGGTGTTCTATAGAACTGGGCCCGTCAGTCCTATAATCACATCCAGGCTCTTTTGAGGATTTGTCTACATTTTCTTTTCGACTGATCGTGGAGTTGGTTGGGCCTAGTTAGTTTCAAGCTAGTTTGCTCTAGTTTAACTAGTGGTGCAGAGTCTCACACTTCTTAGAGTTAACTCTTTTTAGTTCGTGTAATGCATATCATCACTATACTTGCTAAAACAGCAAGCTTCATGATAAATATAAATAACATAAGTTTTAATCTGTTCATATTTTCATTGTTTTATATCTCGAATAAACCAGAATAATGGATGCTGGACGCCGCCAGTAGAGGTGGGAAATGGGAAATGCATTGCTATGCCTTTGTCTGAATTGTCAGGCCCTGAAATGATATCTCTTTCCAAATTAATAATGTGATTTTTCTTATTGAAATTATATATATATATATATATATATATATATATATATATATATATGTAAACTAAATTGTGATTCTCAATGGTACAAATTTGAGTCTGAGCACTTACTTTTCTTCTGGCTGTTGTGTTTTCTTTGGAACTGACAGTTGGAGGATGAAAATCGGTTCTTGCCCATAAGAACTTAAAATCAAGTTTAAATTTTATTAGTTGATAATGAATTGTGCATTATATAATTTATGATAAACATTATGGGGAAAAGGACCTTGAAACATGGTTGTTGGGGAAGTAATGGAAAACTTTAAAAATATTTTAATAAAAACTTGTTTATCACCTGTCTCTTACTCCCTCTTTTCTTTTTTCTCTAATCCTTTTTTTTCCCTCAAAATAGGTTTCTAACTCTTTTAGAATATCGGTTCATTAGTCAAGAGCAGATTGCACTTCCCTATGATTTTTTATTGTGAAGTTCTGATCAATTAAATTAAATCTACAAGAATTATAATTAAATTCTTAGCTTCATGTTTTTTCCGGTCAGATTTTATTATTATTGTGCAGATGATGGGAACTTTAAATTCTTCAACCTGTCAGATTGCAGTCCTGACAACTTTTTTTTTTTTTTAGGACTGAGTGGAGCCTATGCTTGATTTTTCACATGAATTAAGTTAAATTTAGGCACTAAAACTGAGCGAACAATGCAGGTTGGTTTAATTGATTCATTATTCACCAATCATTTTAGACAAGTTGTGTTGATTTTATGAAATGAGATGATAAATTACTCTATATTGAGGCAGATCTAGCTTTCGAACGAAAGGTTTGGAGACAAAGAATTCATATAACTGACCCTATCTGCTACGGGCTTAAGGCTTAGTAATTGTTGTTACTGTGGTTGTCGCCATTTTCCTTTATCATCAAATGCAGTTCTATATAGATTAGTATGAAGTTTTTCCATTTTCCAAAGGGATTGGGGTTTAATGGAATTTGCTTATTGTGCAGTCCCAAGCTGGATAATTGTAGAAATTTGTGAAGCACACAGCTGGCCGATTGCACTTGCTATTTTCATAATATTTTTATGTTTGATCATCTCATTAGTTAAGGCCATGTAAATGATTTATGTCAACCATTTCTGTATTTGGTTTGTTTAATCTGCATTGGATTGCTTGTTATTTTCATATGTATTTATTCTCCAATTATGGTTTCTCTATTTTGAATCACATTTTTTTTTCCTTCGCTTTTCTCCCCTAGAATTGTAATGATCTAATTGTGATGGAGCGCGAAATCCATCCTTTATGTTTGTCTTCAACTTTGGTTTTGCACCTGTATTCAACTTTGGTTTCCACATGCGCAATGCATGTTAGTTAAATCTTAAGAAATATAGTATGACATTCAACTATGCTTTCTTAAAAATTGAGGAATTAATTTAGTGATCTGGGTTTTCTGTTGCATCAATTTGTTTTCTTGGTTCAAACATATCATATGGTATCCAAGAACATTTCTCAAGATAGGAACTTCAAGTTGACCTTGTACCATACCGGCATCAGAAAATTATTTAGGTTCTCCATTACCTTCATAGTCAAGTTTTTATTGCTTTGGTCAAACCATACCCTAATAATGCTGTTAAAGTTGTCTTACTGAATTCAGTTTTTTGATTTAAGATGGCAGCAACTGAAGAAAATAATGCAATAGTTGTTGCTTCAGAATCACAGCCTAACAAACGGAGGAAAAAGAAGTCCATAGTCTGGGAACACTTTACTATAGAAAATGTTGGAGCTGGATGTAGAAGGGCATGCTGTAAGCAGTGCAAGCAAAGTTTTGCATATAGCACAGGTAACAAAGTAGCTGGTACCAGCCATCTCAAGCGTCACATTGCCAAAGGAACCTGCCCAGCACTACTACGCAATCAAGGGAATCAGTTAGCACCATATACCCCGGGGAGCGGGAATGGAGGTGCTACTGATCCACCAAAACGTCGCTATCGGTCCCCTAGCTCACCTTATTTTCCATTTGATGCAGACAGTTGCCGTCATCAAATTGCTAGGATGATCATCTTGCATGACTACCCTCTTGACATGGTTGAACATTCTGGCTTTGTAACTTTCGTTCAAAACCTTCAACCTCGGTTCGGAATGGTCAGCTTCAATACTGTCCATGGGGACTGTGTTGCAACTTACTTGAGGGAAAAGCAGAATGTAATGAAGTTCATTGAGGGAATGCCTGGACGTGTATGCCTTACACTGGATATGTGGACGTCAAATCAAAGTTTAGGTTATGTTTTTGTAACTGGGCACTTCATTGATGCTGATTGGAAGCCACATAAGCGGATTCTTAATGTTGTGATGGAACCATATCCTGATTCTGATACTGCCCTTAGTCATGCTGTTGCGTGTTGCCTTTCTGATTGGAGTTTGGAGGGCAAACTGTTTTCTGTGACTTACAACTATCCAGTAGGTGAACCTGGGCTTGAAAATCTGAGGTCCCTACTGTGCATAAAAAATCCCCTTATTCTCAATGGACAATTATTGATTGGGAACTGCATTGCTCACACTTTGAGCAGCATTGCGAAGGATGTATTTTGGGCTGGGCAGGAGATTGTCAAGAAAATTCGTGACAGTGTGAAATACGTGAAGACTTCAGAGTCCCATGAGGAAAAGTTTGTTGAGCTTAAGCAACAGCTTCAAGTGCCCAGTGAAAAAAGCCTGTTTATTGATGATCAGTCTCAATGGAATACCACTTACCAGATGCTGGTGGCTGCATCAGAGCTAAAAGAAGTATTTTCGTGCTTGGATACCTCTGATCCCGATTACAAAGAGACCCCAACTATGGAACAGTGGAGACAGGTTGAGACTATATGTGCTTGTTTGAGACCTCAGTACGATACTGCTAGTTTCCTCACATCCACCTCTAACCCACAAGCAGTCACATTCTTTCATGAAGTATGGAAGATCCAGACTGATTTGGCTCGTGCAGCTACAAGTGAGGATCCCTTTATCGGCACCATCACTAAAGGAATGCAAGAGAAGATCAACAAATATTGGAAAGATTGCAGCCTGGTTTTGGCGATTGCTGTAGTCATGGATCCCCGATTCAAGATGAAGCTTGTTGAGTTTAGTTTTTCAAAAATCTATGGCGAAGATGCACCCAGATATATTAAGATCGTTGATGATGGGGTCCATGAGCTCTTTCTGGAATATGTGGCGCTTCCTTTGCCACTAACTCCAACTTATGCTGAAGAAGGGAACAGTGAGAACAACATGAAGGTAGAGGACCACCAGGGCACACTTCTGTCGGACAATGGACTCACAGATTTTGATGTGTACATTATGGAGACTACTAGTCAGCAGATGAAGTCAGAGCTGGATCAGTACTTGGAAGAGTCTTTGTTACCGCGTTTACATGACTTTGATGTGCTAGGTTGGTGGAAACTGAACAAGATGAAATACCCGACTCTTTCAAAGATGGCCCGTGATATCTTAACCATTCCAGTGTCCACAGCTGCTCCGGATTCAGTTTTTGATATTGATACAAAAGAGCTGGATGAGTACCTGAGTTGTTTGAGACCAGAGACTGTGGAAGCCCTTGTGTGTGCTAAGGATTGGCTTCAGTATGGATCCTACGAGAGTTCGAATGCAGTTGTGAAAATGGAGTTCTAGGAGTAGGATTTGTTTATACCATTGTAGGGTTAGGTCTATAGTTAAATAGGTTGACTCCTCTGTATCGTTGGAAGGGATTATTTGGGTGCTTGGAAATCACAATTTGAATCTCCGGATTAGCGTTTATTGTGGTAATGATCAATCTTAAAATTATATTATTGAGAAAATTACGTGAATTGCCCTTTTTTAATTATATTTTCAAAAGTGTTCTACCTAGTTTAAAAAATTTCATCCCTGCATTTTCTTAATTCATAAATACGTTTTAGACTTTTTTTTTTTTCAAAAATGCCATATTTTTTTGGAAGTAGCTGGTTTTCTATTTTATGCCATTTCTCTACTCGTGTCTCTTTTGTGGACTCCCTACTCTTGTCTCTCTTTTGTGGTCTCCGATTCTGTCTACTACAAGCTAGGTATTATCAATGCCTGATGAATTGAAGCTCCGGCAATTGAATGTAAGTTACATTACTCAGACGAGTAAAGCTCACAAGTTAAGGGAAAAACTAATAGACTAATACTGATATTTGAATGAAAAAATGTCTGCCTTATATTGCTTCCAATACTCATTTAAATACAAGAAAACATAACAACTTTACCTAATTTTATGGCCACTATCCCACTACAAACGAGTAGACAGGCATGTTATTTGCTACTGTTAGCTAACATTATCAAAGATAATTATTTGTTTATTGCTAACAGCTCTAGCTAACAACTTCCTCATTTTTAGCTAACTATACCGGCACTCCCAGCAAACTTGGAGACATGTAACATCTGCATGGACAATAGCAAAGTCAAATATTTGTATTTATTACTTTACCGAATAATTGTTACCTCATTAATGTTGGTTTTTATTGGCTATGTCAGGTAGGTTAAAATGTTTATTGGATTTAGCCTATTAAGGGAGTTCTATATTTTGTTGGGTTCTTCTTTCAAAAGTTGTTTCTTTTCTTTTAATTGGATCAAGGTTCTGAATTGCAATCGCAAATTATAAAGTATTAGGTTGCGGCGACTTTAGCATGTATTATTTTCAATTGAAGTTCAGCCTGCAAAAAGAAAAGGATATATGTAGTCTAGTAGCTGTAATGGCAAGGTGAAATGGCCCCAAGTGTGTTGCATTGGTTGTAATGGCTTTTTGTTTCACCTGGAGCCCCTGTTTAATGGTTGCAGTCATTATTTTACAGCATTGTTTATGTTTGGAGGTTCATATGAGTCGTTTCAAGCTTTTGGAATATCAATTTTTACTTAACAATAAATAATTCTTTTCAGTAATTTGTAAATTGTAACGAGTAAATTTGCATTATTTCTTAGGAATTTGCCGAGTTAATTTGTAATTTCTATAAAATCAGACTAAATAATAATGTTAATTAAAAAGTAAAGATTCAAGTGACATGTATATTGTATATATTAGATCTGAAAATTTTTTGATCCGATCCGAATCTAACCGAAAATATTAACCTGCATTTGTAAAAACACGAAGAATTGAAACCAAATTTAAAACTTCAAAATATCTAAAATCTGGTCGGAATAGAAAGATTTGAAAAAACTCTACTCTACGCTTGTTGAATCTGAAGTTTTTAAATTTATAATTAAAACAACTCCTTCTTTCGGATATCCCGTATTAATGTAGCCTCAAATGCTTCAATTGTCAATTCTGGCATTGAATGAAACACATATGTCTATGGGTCTACTCTTGCTAATAGTTCAGCACATTCTTTGTTATTATTATGGGTCCCAAAGCATAATAAGATTTTACTATTTGGTGTCAATTTGGTGATTTGTGGACTT
Organism: Excoecaria agallocha; assembly: GCA_037975025.1. Taxonomy (NCBI): domain Eukaryota; kingdom Viridiplantae; phylum Streptophyta; class Magnoliopsida; order Malpighiales; family Euphorbiaceae; genus Excoecaria; species Excoecaria agallocha. The sequence goes on from CM075809.1 coordinate 2,086,205, forward strand.
TTGTTGGTCTTCACGACGCGTTCAGACTATTTTTATTTTACATCGTATTTATTTATAAATTATAGAGGTGGCAAATTTGGTTCAATCCAAAAACTCCATTCAAACCCATCAAAAGAATTGATCCAAACTCAACTTAACCCAGAAACATAAACATCTGGGCCACCTTAAAATTATCCCAATAAATTTTGATTCGGATGGGCATGTTTCGTGTGATTCAATGGATATTAACTGCACCAAATGGGTTGATATACCAAATTTATACCAATTATATATTTTTTTCATATCAAGCATGCACAACTCGGTTCCAATCTATTCAGACCCAAAATCGACCTAATTTGCACCTGAATTGATCCATCCCAATCCATTGTGGTCCAATCCGAACTCAATCCATCTCGACTCAAATCCAGCCCAACCCGAAGTGGGCCTAAATTTTATTTATGCAAACTTGTGCAAAAATAAATCTTTAAATTTGAATTAGGCCCGACTTGAGCTCTGCCCATTCCTATCCGAACCCGACCCAACCAAAAATAGGTTTGGATTATATTTATGTAGGATTGTGCAAAAAAATTATTCAAATTTCATTGTAGCCTACCCCGAATCTTATCCATCCGCCCTCATCCAAACTCGACCCATTCCAATTACGCAGCCCTCACAGCTCAAGCCTAGGCACAACCTCAACCAGTAGTGGTACAAGTTTAGCCACCGGCTCCACCTAGACGTAAACCTATTCTGGAGCAGTTAAAAAGATTGGGAGCTAAATATTTTTTGGGCGTGATCCTTTGACACCAATGTTAGTAGAAGAATGGTTTTATAAAGTAAAAAGATTGTTTGAAATTACCCATAGCCCCTTGGAAGAAAAGTTTGAGGGTATAGTTGCTTTACTATATGGCCCAGCTTTTATCTGGTGGAATTCGGTCAGGAGGCATATTTCGGTAGATCGGTTAAACTGAGAGTTCTTTATGGACCAATTTGAGAAGAAATACATTGGGTTCGAGTATAAAGCTTCCATGCATGACGCTTTTTGGAGATTGAGGCAGGGAAATAAGACAGTGGCAGAGTATGATCAAGAGTTCGAGCACTTGAACGCTTATCTAGACGAGAGCCAGGCCACAGAAGAGAAATTATTTCAGAGGTTTGAGAGGGGTTTACATACAGAGCTCAGAAAAATTATTGGGGCTCAAAAGTACCCTGATCTAATATCAATGATTGAAGCTGCTATTAAGTTAGAAGCTACACGAGCAGAGCAAGCTGACAAACAGTCCCGGTAGGGGCAATCCAATGGTAAAGGAGGACAGGAAAAAAAGTCTAAAGGATCTTAGGTACCCCGGGGCCATCAACTAGTAGGCCATGGTCAGGGTAGTGCAACACGCGACAAAACTTCGGCAACCAGTTCACCTCACGATAGAGATAGTGGGTCAACAGTAGTTTGGAACCATTGTGGCAAGACTTATCCTAGGGAGTGCAGATTTTTTATTGGAGCCTGCTTCAAGTTTGGGTCCAGAGACCACCGGATCAAGGATTGTCTAATAGTTCAGACTGCTTCAGCCACATCACCAACATCAGGTATTGGGTTCTCTGCACCGAGAGGCTATGGTAGGGGAGCTGACGCTAACACTTCAGCTTCCAGACTAGCTGGTCAGGCATTCTAGGGACAAAGGCAAGCTGCATGTCAAACCTACGTTGTCAGGGCCAGAGAAAATGAGGATGCTCCCGATCTTATCATAGGTAAATTTCTCTTGTTATCTGATTTAGTACATGCTTTGATAGATCTTAGTTCCACACATTCCTATATTAGCACTGCTTTGCCATGGCATAAAGGGATGAAAGAGGCATACTTGGACAAGGATATCTTGGTGAATAACCCTTTAGGGCATAGCATGATAGTGGATAAAGTGTATCAATAATTTCCTATTAGTACCCAGGGACATGTATTCCTGGCAAACTTGATTGAGTTACCCTTCCACGAGTTCGATGTGATTTTGGGGATGGATTGGTTGTCCGCTCACCAAGCAACTGTTGATTGTAAAAGAAAAGGGGTCACCTTAAAGCTTCAAGATGATCGAGAGATCACAATGGTAGGTGTGAGAGCTAACTTCTTATCTAATGTAATATCAACTACTGCTGCTAAAAGATTGATAAAAAAAGGGTGTATAACTTACATGAGTTATGCAGTGGAGGCAAAGAAAGATAGTCCAAATATGTCAAAAGTGTCCACTGTCAAGGAGTTCCAGAATGTGTTTCTAGATGAGTTGCCAGGCTTATCACCTAAAAGAGAATGAAATTCTCCATTGATGTTGTTCGTGGTACCACATTTTGCGGTTTGTGGGATTTTGGTCAAAAGGCGTGGCCATCATGATCATATATGCATTTTCATTCCGCTCTGTCTTTTTCTTTTTTTCAGTTAATGGCAGTATAAATTTATGGATATAAATAAAGGACTTTTTTTTATTAATAATGTGTTTGTTAAAAATATTTAGACATTTGGGGTCTTTGGGTCTTTTTTAGTGTATTTGGGTTTTTAGGATAGAGTTGCATTATGTAGCAAGCGGGGCCCAGAGCACTCTTTTATTGTCTTGAAAGCCGTAAACGAGTAAAGGGAAGACTGCAAGCTTTGGCAACTTTTCGATCTGTGGCGTTGGAGAAGAATTGTTTAGGGTTTGGATCTCTTAGGTAGTCACAGAAGCAAGGCCTCTGCTCTAATGATTTTTGGCAGCAAAGGGCAAACAGCAATTGATCGGCCATCACTATCACCGGTAGGCAAACATTCAAGTAGATGGAGGTACACTCAACCACCTCTATCATATCTGCTGCCATGTATATTGTAACACACTGAAATTTTCATCTGACATGCTTGGCATGTTTTAAAGAATGAACAATAACCCCAGGACAGTTCTTGAAATAATCGAAGTTAAATAAAATAGGAAAATTTGAAAGTGTATACGGGTTAAATGTGCTCAAACTATGAAAATTCAAGGATGAGTGACCTGCCGAGTAGTTTGAGTTAATACCGGATTATGAAAATAGGTATTAAATGGAGTCCGGTGGAACAAATTGAGACGAAATTAAGCTCAAATGGGTCCTTAAATTAGACAACGAAATTTTACTCTATTCCGTAAAAAGGGTTAACTAAAAATTTGATCAGAATTTTAAAAATAGCAAATGACTTCTAAAAATCACCAAAATTTTCAAATTTACCCTAAATTGTATGTAGGATTATTTTTCAATAATAGAAAATTTTACGGTAACACTGAAAATTGACTAATTAAACCGATTTGAGTGAATCAAACCAAAAATGGAAATTTTTTGTGGAGGCTTAATTTATTATTTTAAAAATTATAAAATTAATTTTAAGTAAATTTGACCTCGAAAAGAGAGAAAAATAATTTAGATAGCATTAAATGAGCTTAAAATCAAATTTGGGCTTAAATTCAGCTCGAAAATTAGGGTATATAAAGCCAAAATATCAACATTTTCTGGAGAGAACTCTAGATTTTTGCTTCTCTCTTCATCCCTCTCCAAAAACTAATGTTTATTCTCCCTCTTTTAACAATTTTCTTCATCTCTCTTCCAATCTCTCTCCAAAATCAAGCTTCTTAGATTAATTTCAGCTTCTTTAAAACATTAAAGTAGTCTCCAACTTTTAATTTGAGCAGTAAAAGTGAGAGAAATCAAGGATTTAAGTTTATGTTCAAATTGGAGGTAAGTAAAATTAAGGTTTTTAATTCAAATTAAAGGCATATATTGATGGATATAGGTGTATAAAGTTTATTTATGATGTTAGAATCAATTATTAAAGCATGATTATTATAGAAATTGTATGGTTATATTGGGCCACCTTTGGAGAAGGATGGAAATGGTGAAATTTTATGGATTTAAGATGAAGGAAATGGAGAATTAAGTGAGGAGGATAAGATCTAAGATAAGTGGATACAAACTACACTGTATTTCATTTAATTACTTGAAATTTATTTAAAATCTACATTATGTAATTACACAAATTTGAGTATAAATGTGAAATAAATTGAGATAACATGTTAGAATGATGAATTGGGGTAATTTGAATATGAATTAATGGAGAAAACACTTTAGAAATGGAAAATCCAATGTTGGCCGAAATTAATGCTAAGACAAAATGTAAGTTAATTTGATAATTTATGGCATATTTAATATGATATATATGTGTGTGTGTGACAAATAGAGAATACAATAGAATTAAGTAGCACTAAAAATAACAAGTAGACATGAAAATGTACAATTGAACATAATGATGCACATAAGAGAAATAAAATGGTAATGGTAGAATTTAAATGTATATCAATATATAAATGACTAAAATAACTATTAAAGCATATTAAGTATGATAATATAAGAAAAGCCATGATGGAAGTATGGAAAGATGTCTTGGCCGAATTATGCAGCATAATGAACACTATGAGAGTTGAATATTATTTGTCATGTTAGGCATAAAATGTGTATTATGAATTAGAATAAGTATTATACAAATGAATTGTGCACAAAATAATGTATAGATATAATGGTCATCAAGTAAACATAATGGTGTACGTATATATAATTAAGAAATAACAAAGTACCATGGATGTATGATAACATATAATCACATAAAATAAATGTAGAAACATGTAAAGCATGAAATGGAAGAAGAAATGACATGGCATGTTGGATTCTTCAATGTGGCCGAATGGTATCCCTTATGAAAATGCCACATTTCTATCATGTTTGGATGTTATTTGTTATGTATATTATGGTACCATATATAATGTTGATGGATGCATGGAGGATGAGAATAAATGTATGTCATGATACATAACGGAAAATACATGAAGCTTGTCATGACAACATAAAAATAAAGTAAAATAAATAGATACCCTTGGTGTATGGTGGGTAATCCAAGATCATAGAATATAATGGCTAGCCATAGGGACATAGATATTGAGGTTGAATCATATAGTAAGCTATTATCAAGGATTGACTATGTACCTTTAGGTGTTCTCTTCTCCCATACAGTATACACATATAGCTATAAGGCCTCGCATACAGTCATACAGTACACTGATACAGTCATACATTTCTCGTCTCGCATACCCGGTTCAAGAATTTTCACTGGTCTTCACTCGGAGCAAAACAGTTAATACACAAGTAAATAAGAATTAAATGATAAATCATGCATAAAGAATGTCATAAAGTTAATTAAATAAGAAATGTAGTTAATAGTTTAGTAACGGCAAAACTGTAATTATGTGAGAAAATAGGGACAAAAAAGTAAATTAGGCATAAAAGAAGTCATAAATATTAATAAATAAGAAACAAAATGAAAGACAGGATTAATAGACTCAAAAGGGTAAAAATATAATTACACAATGAACTAAGGGCAAAACCGTAATTTAACCTTAAAAAGGTGATTTAAGAAGTTAAAATGGTCAAATAAGTGAAAAGGAAAAAATTATAAATAATGAAAATTTTAGGAATTAAAATGTAATTTACCACTTTGTGGAGCAATATAAGGATCAAAATGCAAATTTTACATTTAGAAGAGAATAAAAGTTAAAAGAAGCAAAAAGAGTCAAAATAGAAGTTAAACGAGGTCAAATATGAAGAATATAAAGTTTAGGGATCAAAATATAATTTTTCACTATATAGTTAAATATGAGGACCAAAGAGGAAATTATCCATCTAAGCTGAATTAAAAGTTAGAAAAGGTCAAATAAGTCAAAATGAAAGTCAAACAAAGTCAATATGAAGAATAAAAAGTTCAAGGTCTAATTGTAATTTTGCATTCAAGTAGGAATTATATATGATTAAATAAGAAAAGATTGAATATGAAAATAATTAAAGTAAAAGGGATAAATTTGAAATTAAATTAAGTCAAATATGAAGAAATAAAAAGTTCAAGTACTAAATTGTAATTTGACATTTAAATAATAATGATGTGAAAATTAATAAGAAAAATAAGTATCAATATAATCCAATAGCAAAATTAAATTAATAAAAGAATAAATTAATTTAATTAGCCAGAAGTACAATAAAAAGGGTAAAATGGTAATTTATCCTTACATAAAGGGTAGTCGAAAATTAGATTATAAATTAAAGAATAAACATAAAATAAAAGATTCAATAGAGTAAATAAGAGTAAAATGGTCAATAAGTAATAAAATTCAGTCAGAAAGAGATAAAAAGGAAATTTAGACAAATTTAGTATATGAAGGGTAAAATCGTAAATTAGTCAAAAAGTTGAGGAAATAGTGATAAAACTGTAATTTGGCAAAGAAAGTAAAGACAAGGGCCAGAAGGAAAGGAAATGAGATTTTTATAGCGAATAATGTCAAAGATAAGAAATAAAAGGGTAAAATAGTAATTAGAGGAAAAAAAGATAACAAAAACATCAATTAAGTTAGAAAAGGGACCTAAACATTAATTTAGGAAATAAAGAACTTAGATGTTATACTGAAATAATAAATAATATTTAAATGATGCTGATTGAAATGAAGACCTAACTGAAAATGTGATAAAAAATGAAAAAAAAATTAAGAGTAATTAAGGAATCAAGTACAATAAAGTATCATCCAGTTAGCAAGCAAGGAAAATGACATTGATATTGAAATAGAATTACATAAATAATATACTTAGTGAGAATTAAATTTATAATTATGATGAGAACAACATAAAGTTTAAATAAAGTGAAATAAATAAAAATAATTAAATTAAGTGACAGCGAATGACCACCAAGTAATTAGGTAAAAAGATAGGGGCATAAGAGTAAATTAATGGTAAAACTATAAGTAACTAAGATCAGATAGTAAATATGTTGAATATAAGAATATAAAGTTAAAAAAGGCTAAATGGTGGTTAGGAAACATTCGCATTTATAAATAGACAGATAGAATAATAACAACAATAAAAAATGAAAATAGAAATAAAATAAATATATTTAAATGAAATTTTGTATAGTTATATCCACCGCTAGGTACCAAAATTGCCTAGCGTGTGGTTGTTTGATTGCGCGCAGGGACAAGCGATGAGGAAGCAATGAAGAAGGAACAAAATGACATGTACATGTGTCGCGGATTAGGACACGAAGATTAGACGACTTATATAATAGGTTTAGATACATGATTGAGAACGTATTGTGATTGTTATGATTACAAACTAGTAATGAATTCATTCATATATGCGTATTTTTAAACATTGTATGAATGAAATTTTATGCCTATGATGCAATAATGAGATGGATGATTTTAGAAGTGTTATGGATGTTAATGTAGTAATGGGGCTGGAGGTTGTCTTTTGGGAGTGTTATATGGTTAATTTGCAAGTTTTGGCAGCACGGATTACAAGCCGTCATGTTGTCAAAATTTGTACTGAGTAAATAGTAATCATGTGACGCAGTTAGTAATAGTATTCAGTACATGGAGATTATGAATGAATGTAGGGTGTTACATATACCATCAGCACCGCCGCAAGTAGAGCAGAGCAATGAAGGTTGTTCATTGGAGAAAAGTTTTGAAACATTAAGGCAGTATTTTGAAAATTGATAAAATTTTGTATATTACATAATGAAAATGGGGAAGATGGAGATATTTTCATATTCAAGTTCAACAATGGATGCATACCATTGTGTCATGAGATTAAATGTTGAGGTATCAAGTGCCACATTTCTGTGGAATCTCACCTAAAACATTGGAAATTATTAAATTCCGATAAACGATGATTAATATTTGTTTGGTTTACAATTTGGATGGGGTTTTATATTGATTTTGTAGTATTAATTAATTTTGTGATTTTAGTCTATGAGAGGGAGGAGTTTTTGGTTTCTCATAATATTGGATGGACTTTTTTAATAGATGGATTAGAGTAATTGGCAGGGCAACATAATAGAAGAGTGCACTGGGCCCTACTCTTTCGTTTCAGCAGCAATATGTCGTGCGAACGTAATTCTACCCTAATATTTGATGGGTGTCGAAACCACCAAAAATAAAAACCTCACTTATCCTAACAAATAAATTGCAAATAGGGCAAGAAAGGGTCGAATCCACAGAGACTAGGACCGAAGTAATTTTAAACAACCAAATTTTAACAACAAAATTAAATGGGGGAGTTTAATAAATTAAAAGCAAAATGATGAAATAAAATAAATTAAATGAATCAAAAATTAATTGATAGAAAATTCAATGGGTAATAATTCCAGTTAAAGATATTCGCAACACAGGATTTATTCAACTGATCATAGATTAAGAAATAGTTTTAAGAAAATCAAATAGTGGGCCAGTTATATAGCCGTCGGCATCGCGCTCTCGACCTAATCTTTCCGTATTAATGAATTAATCGAGTGAGACTGTAATTAATTCATAACCAATAGACAACCCTTAACAAGCGCAAGAATTTAATCTATTGACAGCATTACAAAATAGAAAGACCCGACCTAAGCCAACCAATCCACAAGCGGGATCGATTTAGACCTAATCATGTATTTACTCAACCTAACAACCCTTACAAGGAAGCTAAATTGATTGTCACTTGTTATTGAATCCACCAAACAATTACGGATTTGATATCTTCAGTTAGCAAAATGTTATTTAATTAAATGAACAACGGCGCCTCATTAAACATGCAACAAATAACAATTGAGAAGAAATTCCTCTAAGCTGTAGTAAACAACATGAATACCAAATGAAATATAGAATAAAGATTAAGCACAACAATCTCACAGTGAAATAAATCCTAGTTTTGAATTAAGCTTTAACTGAAAATAATATTCTAACCACTCATGGCCATGGGAAAATCACAAAATAGGAAGAAGAAGTTTGAGAGAAACCCCCTGCTACAGTATTTCCGTCCAAAAATGCAGAAAAGAATTCTTTCCATCTCAGAACTCTTTCTCTTAAATAAAAACAAACAAAACAGGAAGTAAATCCTACAAACTAGGAAATTTAAAAGAAAATTCCTAAAGGAGTTTTAAACTACTCAAATCACTCCCCCTTTTTCTCCTAAAATACAGTCTTAAAACTCCTAAATACCAGCTAGGGTTTAAGTGGCGGCTAGGTTAAATGCGTATGAATTTATCTTGAAAAAAAATGCTGTCCACTGTCATTTCCCTTGGGCAACTTGGGCAAGGAAACTGGGCAAGGCTGGGCTTTCTACCTTGGGCAACTGAGCATTTCTCTTGGGCAAGGCTTCCTTCAGAATTTGCAACTTATCAGCTCTTTTGCTTCAATTCTACCTCAAAAAGTCTTTGCTTCTTCGAATCATCAACAATTGGCCCCAAAAATGCAACTTTCTCAAAATCCACTCCTACAGTCAGAAAAATAAACAAACAAATGAAAAGCATCCAAATCTGACTTAAAAGAGCACAAAATATTAAGCAAAAATCAACCAAATACATGCTCATTTAACAACTTAACAAATTCCCCCACGCTTATCCCATGCTTGTCCTCAAGCATTTGTCAAATAACATAATCAATCCCATCAAAAACATTCTCATCCTCAACCAAATCCAAGTCCCAAAGCTCCAACCAAATTGAAGTGTAAGGCAAATCAGAGAACAACATTCAAAACAATTTTCTACTAATTCATATCATAACATGGGTTCCTCAACAATCTTTTTAAACCAAAAACAACAAGACTCAAAATATTTTAATCACGCAAGAATTTTAAGATCTTAGTTTAAAATTAAATCAATACACATAGGTAGATGCCAAACCAGAAGAGACAATTCACACACAAATTTCAACAAGCAAGGGAATCAAACTACCAAAACTTTTATTTTTGGCATCATTTTTGCTTTTGATGCTTTTATTATTTTTATTATTATTTTTTTCATAGAGAAGACTAGGATTGCTTACAAGGAATGTAGAGGTCCTTTTTACGTGAGGGCACCCGGTTCTAACCCGCATACACCCGGTTACTCAGACAACACAAATCCAAGCGGCTACTAGCTCTACTCATATCCAAATTTTTAATGGATAGTGGAGTAAAATTTTATTTGCTAATCTCCCTTTTTTTTTCACAGTATGGCAACTAGATTCCCAAACCATAAGCACACAAAGATCTATTTGATGTCTCAATTGATTTTAACAATCACCTAATGTGCAAAGATTTCAAATTAAATTCATGCAAAAATTTATTTCACCTATTAAATATGAGCCTTGAATTTTCTAATTCAAAAGAATGTTGAGGCTATCATGAAATGTATGCAAATAGATTAAATTATCAAGAAATTGACTCATTACTGCCTAACATCCAACAGGTTAAAACTAAATGGTCAGGGAATTGGCTTAAGATAAGTATTGTCTTCTTAGAAAAGAGAAAGCCATTCAATACATGCCAAGAACAATGAACTAGAAGAACAAATCATTGAAATCCATGGGACAAGTACTAACTCCTATTGCCAAACCACAAAATATGCACAATTATGTTCATAATAACCTAAGAATCCAAAAGTATGTCTAGCAAAATCAACACATCATCACAAAAAACACAACACTTCTATCTCAACCCCTCCCCCATACTTTCTCCTCGCATTGTCCTCAATGCGGAACAACCAAATAATTGTGGGGCAAAGGGCAGCCATAAAAATATAAAAAGAACATAAGATAGAACGAATACTGCCCTGTGGAGGAGGAGGAGTCCAATAAATCAATGTTGCGAATGAGGTGGGGTAAACCCCACATGCTGAAAGTAGGCCAGAAGATGCGCCTGCAGCTGGTGGACAGCAGTTTCAATACGCTCTAAGCGGGCATCAAAAGCAGTGGTGGATGGAGAGGAAGAGCGAATAGAGGCTGCGGCCTGTGATGATGCTGCTGGGGCTCTCTTCTTAGTGTCTTTTTTGAAAATTCTATCTTTGGCCAAAGCACCTACATCCACAAAAGAAATAGCTCCTTTCTCGCCACATTGCAACAAGTGTAATTTATCCAAAAACATTAAATCCATAGGTGGCATTGTACAAGCAACATGCATGGTGGTAGTACGTATATCCAACAAGCCAACATTAACAGCCAAGCTGGTGATAAAAGACCCCATATAAAGCTTCTTAGGTTTGAAACAAAGTTTATCCAATTTGGCGGCAAGCCAATAGCCTAAATTAACTTTTTTCTCATGAATCATACACTATAAAAAGAATAATTCAGCTTTTGTGACAACAGTGGTATCATCATTACGTGCAGAGTAATTTATGGCTAAGAAACGATGGATAATTCGCAAAGCAGCACTTTGAAAATAAAAAGCTTTAGATTTCCCAGGAAAGAACTCAATGTTAGGCATACCAGTTAACTCTCTATAAACTGCTAAAGCATCAAATTCATCAGGATAATCACAAATCATATCCAAATAAGCACTTGTTTTAGACTCATCATCAGTGATAAATCCCAAAGCAATGTTAAATGTAGTGATTGAAAAATATTTAAATGTGCCAAGCAGTCTACAAGTCAAAGCAAATGGAAAAGCTAAGTTAAAATTGGGTCCCTGGTGGTCAAACTTGAAAGTGTTGAAAAACTCTTTGACTAAAGCATCATACACAGGCATGTTAATCATGAAAAAACAACGCCAACCAATACCATCAATCAATTCCAACACCTCATCATATAATCCCAAAGCATGTAAAGCAGAATCCTCAAAACAACTTCCAGGCACAATATCTGAAGTATCAAGGGAATAATACCTGGTCTTGTGCTCCTCTCTATCAAAATCAAGATTGCCTCCTACCTCATGTGCTGCTGGGGGAAATCTACTCTTACCTGTCGCAAGCCTTGGATATTTGTGAGGTGGCTTGTCGGGAATGGGTTCATCTCCTCGGTCTGAATCATCCTCCGAAGTGCTCTCATCAACTAATCCAGCCTCTACCTGCCTAGACTCATAAGTAATGGGTCGTTTACCTTTATCTCGTGCTTGTGACTAGGTAGAAGCAGCAGATCTGGTGGAACGGCGAGTGCGATAAGTAGAAAGGTTGGGATCTGTGGCTGCATAGGAGGGTGGTGGGTGGATCGGCATAGGAGGAACGGTGGTGGCCGGCGGCGACGGCGCTGCGGCTTGCTGCTACCGCGGTGGGATGGCGGTGCATCGCACCTGCTACGGCGGCGGCGGTGGCTGCTGCCGGCGTTGCCTCGGCAGGCGGAGGCGGGGCGTCACCAACGATTTTCGGCGGGTCATGGTGGTGTGAATGTCCTACAAATGAAGAGTTAAATGTTAGGGTTTAGGTGAGTGGGGAAGCTGGTGAATAATGAGAATGAAATAAATTTACTTGGGTCAAAACAAAATAAATAAGGTAAAAACTTTGAAAAGAGGTAAAATTTTAAAAACCCATAAAAATGATAAGGCCCATAAAAAAAACGTGAAAAACCCAAAATAATTTGAATGTATGGGCTTCCAAAAAAAATGCTATGAAAACTTGATGAAAAATCTAACAGACCCAACATTCATGCCCAGAAAATTGATAAACCCGTTCAACTTTTTTTTTTTCAGTAAAGTAAAAATAAATGGAATGGAAATTTAAATAGTAACAAGTTAGCCTTGGGCAAGGCTAAATATTGGGTTGCCTCCCAAAAGCACCTTTCTTTAACGTCTTCGGCTAGATGTTGCGGGGATTAATTCTCCAAGTCATGAATGGCCAATTGAGGTTCCTCATTGTCTTGGTCCAGAGTTCTTTCATAGAACGGTTTGAGGCGAGGTCCATTAACTTTAAAAATTTTTTTAGTCTCCAAACTTTGAATTTCAACTGCACCATGAGCAAAAACATTAGTAACAACAAAGGGTCCTATCCATCTGGACCTTAATTTCCCTGGAAATAATTTCAAACGTGAATGAAATAATAAAACCTTTTGTCCAATTTGAAATTCTTTCCTAGAAATCATTTTATCATGGAACCTTTTCGTTTTTTCTTTATAGATTCGTGAGCTCTCATATGCCTCATTTCTTAACTCTTCCAATTCCTACAACTCTAACTTACGATGTTCACCTGCTGCTTCTAACGCCATGTTGCAACGTTTTATGGCCCAAAATGCTCTATGCTCCAACTATACGGGTAAATGACAGGGTTTTCCATACACCAGTCGATATGGTGACATACCGATGGGTGTCTTATAGGCAGTCCTATAGGCCCAGAGAGCATCTTCTAGCTTCAAACTCCAGTCCTTCCTGGTTAAATTGACTATCTTTTCTAGTATAGACTTCACCTCTCTATTGGAAATTTCAGCTTGTCCACTTGTCTGGGGATGGTAAGCAGTTGACAAACAACGTGTGACTCCATATTTCTTTAGCAGTGCATCCATGATTTTGTTGCAAAAATGCGTCCCTCTGTCACTTATAAGCACTCTTGGGGTACCAAACCTGCAAAATATTTTATTTTTGACAAAATTCACCACAGTTTTGGCATCATCAGTTCTTGTGGCTTTGGCCTCAACCCATTTAGAAACATAGTCTACTGCAAGTAAAATATAAGAATTACCAAAAGAAGAAGGAAAAGGGCCCATGAAATCAATACCCCACACATCAAATATTTCACAAATTAATATAGATGTGAGTGGCATTTGGTCTCTGGGTCCTAAGTTACCTGTTCTTTGACACCTGTCACATGATTTACAGTATAAATATGCATCTCTAAATAAACTAGGCCAAATCAAACCACATTGCAAAACCTTTCGAGCTGTCCTTTTGGGACCAAAATGACCCCCACATGCCTCAGAATGACAGAATTTCAATACGAAATGAATCTCATCATTAGGGATAGAACGTCGAATAATTTGATCGGAGCAATATTTCCATAAATATGGTTCATCCCAAGCGTAGTATTTGGCTTCTCTCTTCAATTTGTCTTTCTCAAACCTGGAAAAATCGGCAGGAATGGCACCTGTAACCAAAAAATTCACAATATCAGCATACCAGGGACTGACAGTGTGGACAACAAATAAATGTTCATCTGGAAAATCATCATTTATAGGTAATGCTTCCTTATTTAGCAACAATCTACTGAGGTGATCAGCTATTAAATTTTCATACCCCGTCCTGTCTCTAATTTCAAGATCAAACTCTTGCATTAAGAGAATCCATCGAATTAGACGGGGTTTGGCTTCTTTCTTCTTCAATAAATACTTTAGTGCTGCATGATCAGAAAAGACAACTACTTTAGTACCCAATAAATACTGCCTAAATTTTTCTAGAGCAAAAACAATGGATAAGAGTTCTTTTTCCGTCGTGGAGTAGTTACTTTGTGCACTATCCAATGTTCTTGAAGCATAATAGATCACATGTGGATTTTTCTCAATTCTTTGGCCAAGAACAGCTCCTATGGCATGTTACTTGCATCGCACATGATCTCAAAGGGGTAGTCCCAATTGGGTGGTTGAATTATAGGTGCAGAAACCAGCCTACTCTTCAGCTCATCAAAGGCATCTCGGCATGCTTGATCAAAATCAAAGTCTACATCTTTTTGCAATAATTTGCACAATGGTTGGGTGATTTTGGAGAAGTCTTTTATAAAGCGCCTGTAAAAACCTGCATGTCCAAGAAAAGAACGAACTTCCCGCACACTTGTAGGGTAAGGTAAAGATTGAATAACATCAATTTTAGCCTTGTCTACTTCTATTCCTTTTGAAGACACTATATGGCCCAAAATCAACCCTTGATCTACCATGAAATGGCATTTTTCATAATTAAGAACCAGATTAGACTCTAAACATCTCTTCAAAATCTTAATTAAATTAGACATGCATTCATGGAATGAGTTACCATAAACCGTAAAATCATCCATAAACACCTCTATTATTTTCTCAACATAATCTGAAAAGATGCTTACCATACAACGTTGGAAAGTCGCTGGAGCATTGCAAAGTCTAAATGGCATCCGCCGGTAAGCAAATATGCCAAAGGGACAGGTGAAAGTTGTCTTCTCCTAGTCCTCGGGCGCCACCGGTATTTGGTAAAAACCTGTGTAACCATCAAGACAACAATAGTAAGATTTTCCAGCGAGTCTTTCCAACATTTGATCAATGAAAGGAAGTGAAAAATGATCTTGTCTAGTAGAGGCATTCAACTTCCTGTAATCTATACAAACTCTCCACCCATTTTGGACTCGGGTGGGCACCATCTCGCCATTGTCATTCTCCACAACTGTGACTCCCGTCTTTTTGGGTACGACTTGGACTGGACTCACCCAATTGCGGTCCGAAATAGGGTATATGACTCCTGCATCCAGCATCTTTTGGATCTCCTTTTTCACTACTTCCATCATTGGTGGGTTTAAAAGTCTTTGGGCTTGTCTACTGGGTTTGATATTATCTTCCAAATGAATCTTGTGCATGCATGTGGAGGGACTTATGCCGGTTATGTCGGCAATAGTCCATCCAATGGCTTGTTTATGCTCTTTCAAGGCTTGAATCAGTAACGTTTCTTCCTTATAAGTCAGCTTATTGGAAATAATCACTGGCAGTGTTTTCTCCTCACCTAAGTAAGCATACTTTAAATGATTGGGTATTACCTTAAGCTCCAATGTCGGCGCCTGCAAAACAGATGGTAAAAGTTTCTGGCCAGTGCTGGTTAAATTCAGAGAATTAGATGCATTTACCACTGGTTTTAAAGCCTCCAACTCCAATACTATTTCTTCGAGCTCTTCTTCAAGATGCAACTCCTCTCCCACTGCATCAAAGCTGTCCGTATGAATACTTTCATTCAAAGCAACTTGCAACTTGTCAGTTCTATCTATTTCAAACACTTTTTGAGTCAAAGGTTTAATAACATCAATTCCACAAATAGAAGACATCTCACATGGATATTTCATAGCATCATACACATTAAATTGAACTGTTTCACCATCAAATTCCATAGTGAGGGTACCTTTGTAAACATCAATTTTAGTCCAAGCTGTCTGAAGGAATGGTCTACCTAATAGAATATCGGATGACTCCCCTGAATTTCCATCATCTTCCATATCAATCACATAAAAATCAGCAGGAAAGATCAGACCATTAACCTGAACTAACACATCTTCCAACAGTCCCTCAGGATAAACAATGGATCTGTTTGCTAATTGAATGACTATCCCTGTTTCTTTTAAAGGTCCAGCATTTAAAGAGGAATAAATGGACTTGGGCATGACATTTATAGACGCACCTAAGTCACACATGGCTCTTTTAATACTTAAATTACCAATTTTGCAGGAAATAGCAAACATACCTTTATCCTTACATTTTTAGGCATTTTTCTTTGAATAACAGCAGAAACATTTTCATTGACAGTAATTTTCTCATAACCAATTTGTTTCTTCTTGTTAGTACAAAGTTCCTTAAGAAATTTCGTATATCTTGGTATTTGTTTTATAGCATCAATCAAAGGAATATTTACCTCAACCTTGCGAAAAGTTTCAAAGATGTCTTTCTCCTCTTTCTCCTTCTTTGATTTAGCTAACCTGTCAGGAAATGGAGGCTGTATGACTAAAACAGGGGGCTGTTTTGAATTTTTACCTGAGTGCTGTTCTGTTTTCTCTATTTCTGCCTCTTTCTCCACCTCTTTTGCCTTCTTCTGATTATCCTCCTTGGGCAAGGATTGTTCCAGCTCTTTTCCACTTCTTAGAACAATGGCACTTGCATTTTGCCTCGGATTTTCTATGGTTTGTGATGGCAAACGTCCTTGGGACTCTATTCTACTCAAAGACATTGCTATTTGGCTCATCTGTTTTTCCAAGTTCTGAAACCTTGAATCTGTCTTCTCTATATGTTGCTGCAAATCTTTTGTAGTAGTTGCTAAAGAATGAACAACATCCTCAAGAGACATACCTTTCTTAGGAGCTGATTGAAAAGGCTGTGGTGGTTCTCTTGAATGGAAAGCTTGCTGTGGATTTTGCTGCCTTGCTCCATAACTGAAGTTGGGATGATCACGCCACCCCGGATTGTATGTATTTGAATATGGATCCTATTTTCTTTGGGGTTGTCCACCATATCCACCCAGTACATTAACTTGCTCCTGTGCCTCATCTTGAAGTGTGGGGCAAATATCGGTAGTGTGCCCAGCATAAGCACAAATTTCACACACTTGAGCTTGAGGAGTCTTAACTGCAGCCATGTTTTGCACAAGAAAAGTGAGATTTTTAATTGTTTCTTCAAGGGAAGAAGATTGTACCTCATTTACTCGTCTAGGAGGGTCTTGATATCGCCCAAACTGTTGGGATGTTGCTGCTATATTTTGAATCAATTCTCGTGCTTGAGTTGGGGTTTTGTTGTTGAGACTTCCACCACTCGCTACATCAATCATTTTTCTTTCCATACTCAACATACCTTCGTAAAAGTACTGAATAAGGGACTGCTCAGTTATACCATGTTGAGGACAACTTGCACACAATCTTTTAAACCTCTCCCAGTAGTCATGAAGTGATTCTATATCTTTTTGTCGAATCCCACTGATTTCCCTGTGAATTATAGCAGCTCTAGATGCAGGAAAAAATTTATCTAAGAATATTCTTACCATATCAGTCCAAGTTGTGATTGTTCCAGATGGCAAATTCAGCAACTAGTCCTTTGCTGAGTCGGCTAAGGAGAAAGGAAAAGCCCTCAATTTTACTTGCTCCTCGGTAACTCCATGTGGCTTCATTCCTGAACAAACAACATGAAATTCTTTAAGATGTTTATGAGGATCTTCATTTTCCAAACCTCTAAAAGTGGGCAGCAGATGAATCAATCCATATTTCAGCTCAAAAGTAGTGTCTACTGTCGGGTAGGTAATGCACAGTGGTTGCTGATTCAATGGTGGCGTGTGTAACTCTCTCAAGGTTCTTTTTGCCATCTCTTCTTCTTCTATTTCAGCTGGATATTCGATAAAATCAACTACCTCTTCTTCTTCTTGCTGTTTGGAGGAAGTTCCTGTAAATGCTTTGCGTATTCTTGTCTCCTTCTTCAATCTCCGGGATGTTTTCTCAATTTCAGAATCGAACAATAATTCTCCCGGAATTTCAGATCTGGTCATTCACAAATTAAATCAAGTTAGACTAGTCCCCGACAATGGCGCCAAAATTTGATGGGTGTTGAAACCACCAAAAATAAAAACCTCACTTATCCTAACAAATAAATTGCAAATAGGGCAAGAAAGGGTCGAATCCACAGAGACTAGGACCGAAGTAATTTTAAACAACCAAATTTTTAACAACAAAATTAAATGGGGGAGTTTAATAAATTAAAAGCAAAATGATGAAATAAAATAAATTAAATGAATCAGAAATTAATTGAGAGAAAATTCAATGGGTAATAATTCCAGTTAAAGATATTTGCAACACAGGATTTATTCAACTGATCATAGATTAAGAAATAGTTCTAAGAAAATCAAATAGTGGGCCAGTTATATAGCCGTCGGCATCGCGCTCTCGACCTAATCTTTCCGTATTAATGAATTAATCGAGTGAGACTGTAATTAATTCCTAACCAATAGACAACCCTTAACAAGCGCAAGAATTTAATCTATTGACAACATTACGAAATAGAAAGACCCGAACTAAGCCAACCAATCTACAAGAAGGATCGATTTAGACCAAATCATGCATTTACTCAACCTAACAACCCTTGCAAGGAAGCTAAATTGATTGCCACTTGTTATTGAATCCACCAAACAATTACGGATTTGATATCTTCAATTAGCAAAATGTTATTTAATTAAATGAACAACGGCGCCTCATTGAACATGCAACAAATGACAATTGAGAAGAAATTCCTCTAAGCTGTAGTAAACAACATGAACACCAAATGAAATATAGAATAAAGATTAAGCACAACAATCTCACAGTGAAATAAATCCTAGTTTTGAATTAATCTTTAACTGAAAACAATATTCTAGCCACTCATGGCCATGGGAAAATCACAAAATAGGAAGAAGTTTGAGAGAAACCCCCTACTATAGTATTTTTGTCCAAAAACGCAGAAAAGAATTCTTTCCATCTCAGAACTCTTCCTCTTAAATAAAAACAAACAAAACAGGAAGTAAATCCTACAAACTAGGAAATTTAAAAGAAAATTCCTAAAGGGGTTTTAAACTACTCAAATCACTCCCCCTTTTTCTCCTAAAATACAGTCTTAAAACTCCTAAATACCAGCTAGGGTTTAAGTGGCGGCTAGGTTAAATTCATATGAATTTATCTTGAAAAAAAACGCTGTCCACTGTCATTTCCCTTGGACAACTTGGGCAAGGGAACTGGGCAAGGCTGGGCTTTCTGCCTTGGGCAACTGAGCATTTCTCTTGGGCAAGGCTTCCTTCAGAATTTGCAACTTATCAGCTCTTTTGCTTCAATTCTACCTCAAAAAGTCTTTGCTTCTCCGAATCATCAACAATTGGCCCCAAAAATGCAACTTTCTCAAAATCCACTCCTACAGTCAGAAAAATAAACAAACAAATGAAAAGCATCCAAATCTAACTTAAAAGAGCACAAAATATTAAGCAAAAATCAACCAAATACATGCTCATTTAACAACTTAACAATATTCCAAATACACTGCAAAAGACTCCAAATGTCCCAATATTTTTGACAAACACATAATCTTATAAGAAAGTCCCCATAAATAGCATAAATTTAATAAAAATATAACATATGATTTTTTTTTGCTTTTATAATTAGATAAATTTAATAATTATAGAAAATTTTGAAGATAAATATAATGACAACTAAAAATTACTAAAATCAAATAATAAAATTGGAATATATATTATTGCATCTTAATAACATATTATAAGAATTAACTTATATCAAATAACATGTTAATATAAATAAAGAGCTATATATACTCATGATAGGTGGGAGAAGTTGTAAGTCCCAAAAGATCACCTGCAACAAGAAACAAAAGACCGGTGGATTTTCGACTAGAGGTTTTCGATGATCAAGTTAGAACATTTGATAATAAGAATGTGTTTTCTGAAAAGTAGATTTCAGGCCTTAGTTTACCTGTTTTTTCACCTTTTATAGGCGTGATTTCCATTATTTTTGGAAAGTGGGATGAAATCCCTCTCTTCTAGGCCACTCTTTCCACTACTCCTATTGTTGGGGAGACGTGAAGAAAGAATAACCGTCTTATCCTGTCGTGACAGTTAATTCTTTAGCTATTGACCGAACTGTATATGAGTTCTTTAGAGTTCGGTTGATCCGATCTTTTGATTGGTAAAGGTTTGTCCGAACTCTGTCAGCTTACCTAGCTTTCAGTCCGAACTCTGTCGGCTTACTTAGCTCCTAGTCCGAACTGTTCAGGCTATTAGCTAGATCCTGTTATCATATACAAATATTTTTTAGTTCTACTTTCACTTTTAAAATTATAATATTTGAAACTAATATTTTTGAAGAAAATATTAATTTATTTTGAAGAATAAAAAAATCATTAAATTAAAAATGAATTAGTTATAACATGCTAAGTTAAAATTCTTCATATCTCGAATTATACATGTGATGCTACATTCAGTTTAGTTCCTCTATGTTTAATGTTTTTTTGTTTTTAAATTATTTTCAAAAAACATATAAGAAAATCTAAAAATAGATTTCAATCTCACTGCGCGTTTTTTTTTACGTCCTCCACATTCTTCTCTCGCCAGGCTTTTTCACAAGTCTCACAGCCATTCTTCTCCGCTCAATGTCTCTCGTAATTGCATCTCAGTATCTCCCTTTTTCAATCTCCCATTACTAGTCATTTTCTTCTCACCTTCTTTCTTATTTTTTGTTCTTTGCTGTTTTGTTTCCATTCTCTGTGCAATTTTGGCCAGATAAAACAGCAGCAGTTCTGCATCACCGCGACCCGGAGGTTTGGCATCTGCCACTGCTACTGAGGGATATTACTATCTTTTCATTCATCCACTCACTTGTTCATTCTAATTTACCCTCATTTTCCACCCTGTTGGAGAGAAATTTTTTGAAATTATAGAGTAAATTGGGGAAGAAATTTTCTCTCCCTTTATTCTAGATTACTCTTAAAAGCAAACATCCACAGAAGAGAAAATGGAATAAACTAAATTACTTCACCCTCCTTTATCTCTGCCTACCTTGATACAAACAGCGCGTTACTCCCATCCAAACAAAGAAAGGCTTAAGCTCTGTGGGATTGCTGGTCGTAGCACGGTGAGCATTGAGTACCGATAATCATTCGTTTTCCTTCTGTTTTCTCTGAACACCCCCCCCCCCTCCCCCCCCCCCCCCCCCCCCCCCCCCACACACACACACACACGCACGCACGCGATCACCATCGACGTAAAAACAATTTTACTTTTTTTTTATTCCGTTTTTTCTATTCCACTATGGTGCATGTTTATCCTGGACTTAAAATTCTGAATTTGTTTTTTTTTTTATTGCTTTAGTGGTTATTCACATAAAATTAAGTTCAAAATTACTTGCCTAGCGCTACGGTTCGCTATTTGATTGCCTAGTAGCTCAACGAACTTTAAATATTTGATGAAATGACGCAAAGAATTTTTCGGTAAAGACAATGGAGCAACCCTACGTTTTTTAATTTTTCGAATAATTGTTTCTGGGTGCAGCTGCGATTTTATAAATGTTGATGATGTTCAAAATTGGGATTAACAGATATGGCGATTCTTTTTAAAAGCAAGTTGAGGGAATATGGAACTAGATAGAAACCGAAGCAAGAGACATAAAGTGATCTCTCTCTCTCTTAATATATAACTATTATGGCAAACATGGCGCTTTCGATTTTTAGATGCCGAAATTCACACATTGAACCAACCAAAGAATTCTTTCCTTGCTTTTCCAATTCTAAATTTAAGGTCTTACGTTATTCCAATTCTGAATTAGTGCATTTTTAGCCTGCAGAGATATTGTTCTCGGACGTTAATTTATAACTTTGTCTTCTGTGGTTGGAAAAATATCTACTTCTCAATGAGTTTGTCTGCGTTCAAGCAGGACATTGATGAGCTTCTAGATGAGTTTGTTGAGGTAAATATTACTATCTGTGTTGCTCTTTTAATTTTTCTCGTTCAATCTTTGTGCTTTTGCAGATAAGGATAACTGTTCCAGTGTGATCTTCTTAATTGTTTAGTAACCCTAGTGGAATTTTTTGTACTGCTAGGGTGAGTTAACAACTTTGGCTGATATGAAGAAAGTGTGGCTCTCAAGGAAGTTTACTTACATTTTTAATGCTATGCCTTCTACAAAGTTGGCCTTGTTTATGCAGTCATTATATGCCCATATAATTGGTAAGCTCTTCCCTTTTTGATTTTTGTCTTTTAAGACATCTTTTCTGTGCTTTTACTTACATAGCTTGAATTATAGTGAATATGATATTCGTGTTTAATTTGCAAAATTGTTTGGAATATAATGGTAGTGCTGGTTCTAATCAACAGAGAAATTCTTTGATTCTTGATTTGTTGTTAAACACATGATAACTAAACGTGCAAATTACTTCTCTGCTTTTCTACAAGTAGTCTGCTTGAAGTTACTCTGTATTTTAAATGTAGTCATTTATTCCCTTGCATCCCTAGCCAATGCCATCTTTAGTTCTACTGATTTTTGCTGTGCTGTTACTTTGCTATAGTTCTACTGGAAAATACCCTGGTGGTTCAGTTTGTCTCAACCCCTTAAACTCTCTGTTTCTTTCTTTGCATCACAGAACATAACCTGTTTATTCAGTAATAAATATGCTAACAGGTTTTTTACTGGTTGTGTAATAATATATGCATTACCACAATACTTTTTTTTGACATATAGTAATGCCAGTAAGAGCGCGTTTTGCTGATTTAATTTGTTCATACTATTTTTTTTTGTGGGCTCAGCTTCTTATTAAGGGAAGCATGTTTCAGTTTCACCTCTCAAGGAATTGGAGCCTTTTTTCTTGGAAACCACTCCTACCTAAATATGTTCTTTCATCTTCACCACCAGCAAGAGAATAAGGAAACAGTCATATTGCTTATTTCATTTTGTAACAATGGAACCTGAATTCTTTAATAATTCAAACTTTTGTTTTTGGATTATACTTATCATGTTGTCTTAGTCAGTTTTTCCTTCTTCTTCTTCTTCTTCTTCTTTTTTTTTTTTTTTCCACTTTTGATTTCTATTTAACCTTGGTAGTAGAGTTCAGCTTTTTAGTCAATAGCTTTCTCCTGTGATCTTGGTAGTCCTATCAAAATGGTAGTTCATGAATTGTCTTTGTAAAGATGGTGAAGGTAGATAATATTTTACTTCTACGTATTGCTACCTCACCTTTACTGATGTACAGGTTATATGGTCAGTAAGGCTTCCTTGTCTCGAAGACTTGGTGGGCTCTATTGCCTTTACTGTCTATATGAGACTCAACCGTTTCAGCCTCCTTTTAAAATTTATCTCTCTCTCGGTATGTTTAAGTTACGCAAGGAACTTATCTTTGAATTTAGTTTGAATTAATATCTTATTTTTTTTATGAGCCTGTACCATGCATATGATTAAGTGATTTGTCTATTTTTCCTCTTGATGGAAAGGCAGAGGAAATATGAATTGTCCCTTTGATTGATCCAGCTGAATCTTTTAGACCTGAATATTGTTGATCATAGATTATCTCTGTGGCTTTTGGCTGGTCCATTGATGCTAGCAACAATAATTTTCTTGACATGTGCTACTTCTACTTGCAATTTTGTTTTTTGATTGGTTTCACAAATCCTCTGTGAATTAGCTTGAATTCAGTTGGAAATAAAAAGGGTCTTTTCACTATTTATGCAATGTTATTTAATTAATTCTTTTTCACGGGTAGATATCAGTCTTGAATGCAACCTAACATGCTAAAGAGGCTTACTTTTGGAGGCCTATGATTTGGTCTAATTATGCTGTACTATTTGTAATTGAATTGATTTATTTGGAATGAGTAAAGATAAATTGGGTCTTTAGTTTTTCTACATCAATTCCTCATTCTTCTTCCCATGCAATGAATTGCGCTAATGAAGGTAACCTGACCCTATGAATTGGGCCAAACATAATTGAAGTGAACTGAGTTTCTACCTTGTATATCCAATGTTTTAGTAATGGTACTAGATGGACATATTTTGCGGAAACCTATGTGTTTTCCACTTTCACATCATCTTACTTCCATTTTTATTTGACAGGAGAATTAAAGAAACTTAAAAACCTTGTTGTTGATGCAAAAGAACAGGGTGTAAAAGTAGTACCTACTTTGGTTAAAAGAATGCTAGAGAAGAATAGTTTTCTATTTGGGTTTGTAGACATAAATGAAGCCTCCATTAGTGAGACAGTGAACCAACTAACAGAGTTGCAGAATGCCCGTGTACAACATGCATATAAGAAGTAAGCTCATATCTAATTTTAAATTTTTTGATATGTGGCTTGAACATTTTAGTCATGATTTCATGAATTCTCTGCATCTTATTACTTTCCTTTTGACAGGTTATTTTCTGATACTCACATTGATCATTTCCTGCACATGGACTTGGTAAGTTACAGAACTCATTGCATAAAATATAAAAGAGGAAATCTATGGCTCTGTAAGAAGAAATATTTAACGTACCAAACATGTGCATGAACTGCTTTTTGCAGACATCTTTTGATATTTGACGGTATGGAATATACAAAGGAAATCCGTGCTTTGTAAGAGTATTTACATAAATGCACAAACCATGCACATCAACAACTTTTTAGAGACAGAATGTGTCATAATATACTTAATCAAGCATTGACTCAATATATATGCCTGCTATTTGAGGCCTTGCATTTAATAATATAATTTAATCAATATTTAATGTGGGTCAGCAGGTGCATTTATTATTTGAATTCTCAGTCAAATTTGAACATTTCTCTCATTTTGTTCAAGGGTGGAGCCACTTACTAGGTATGGGGGTTTAAAAGATACAAATTAGTACATAAGAGTTAAATTAAAAACAAGTATACACCTTTAATTCAACTTAAATCAATTTCAAATTGAATAAAAATTAAACATGCCTTCTTAATTCAACTTAATCCTAGCACAAATTGAATAAAAATCAAGCATGCCCCCCTTGAAAATTGAATATACTCCATTAATTCAACCTAATTTGATTATTCTACATATTAATTTTGTAACTTTGATGCTATCGGTTCTATAACAAAACACAAATGGGAGAATAATTTTTTCTATATTGTATTGAAGAAAACACAAATATATATACAAGAATAGAAAACTATTTAGGAAATTAAACAGCCTATAAACTTCCTATTCTATATATGAAAACTAAATATTGTATAGAGAAATATAATGAATTCTATAACACTTTCCCTTAAGTTGGATCATAGATATTAATCATGCCAAACTTACACAAATATTCAACTCGATACCATTTAAGGCTTTTGTGAATAAATCACTTAATTGTTCTTATGTCTTCACATGTCTTGTTGAGATGACATATTTTGAATCTTTTCACGAATAAAATGACAATCGACTTTAATATGTTCGGTTTGTTTATGATACACTGAATTGGAGGCAATATGAAGAGCAACTTGATTATCGCGTCAAAGTTTTGCTGCAGACGAGGGATCTATACCAGTTTTAGCAAGCAAATGACGAATCCACAAAATTTCACATGCAGATTGTAACATATCTCTGTATTTAGATTCTGTGCTAGATCTGAATATCACAGTTTGCTTTTTGCTCCTCTAGGATACAAAATTTCCTCCAACAAAAATATAAATAACCTATAGTTGACCTCTTATTAATCTTAGATCCTATCCAATCAGCATCGATAAAAGCACTCAATGTGAATATGTCCATGATCACTGTATAGTATACCTAGTTCAGGAGCACCTTTCAAATAACATGAAATTTGCTTTACAGCTTCCCAATACTTGACTGTAAAAGCAACCATAAATTGACTAACAACGCTCATTGCAAATGCGATATCTGAATATATTACCGTGAGATGATTCAGTTTTTCAACTAACTTTTGGTATCTTTTTGGATCATCAAAAGGATCACCATAATTCTTTGTAAGTTGTACATTAAGAACCATAGGAGTACTGCATGACCTATCTCCTAATTTTCAATTTTTGCAAGTCGAGAATATATTTTCTTTGGGATAGAAGAATTCCATTCTTACTTCTCAACACTTTCACTCTCAAGAAATATTTCAACTAGCCCATGTTTTAATGTGAAATCTATCATGCATGAAAGACTCTAAGTGAAGAGATACTTGCGAAATTAGTCCTTGTAATCACAATATCATCAACATAAAAGGCAAGAAGAATAATGTCAGCTTTTGATTATTGGTAAAAAACTGAGTGGTCATACTGACTTTTCTATAACCTAAACTCTTGGACCTCTTTGAATTTGCCAAACCAAGCATGAGAACTTTACTTCAATTCATACAGGGATTTCTTCAGATGACAAACTTTTTCATACTCTTCCGGAGCAGCAAAACTAGGTGGTTGTTCCATATATAGTTCTTCCTGTAAGTCGCCATGGAAAAACATTTTTAATGTCCAACTGATGCAAGGGCCAATGTTGGGAGGCTGCCAAAGAGATGAATAAATGAACAGAGCTCAATTTGGCGACCGGAGAAAAAGTATCAAAATAATCTACTCCATAAGTCTGGGATATATCCTTTAGCAATAAGTTTAGTTTTAAATCGAGCCACAGAACCATCTAGATTAACGTTGACTGTAAAGATCCATTTGCAATCCACAGCCTTCTTCCCTTCTGGTAATTCACCAACTCTCAAGTATTATTTGTATCTAAAGCATTTATCTCCTCTATCATTGCATCACACCCATCGAGATGAGACAAAGCTTCTTTAACAGTTCGAGAGGCAAAAATCGAGTCAAGAGAAGCAATAAGAGAACACGTAGATGAAGATAAATGATCATAAGAGATAAAACTAGCAATAGGATAGGCACACTAGCGTTTGCCTTCCGTAGGGCAATGGGAAGATCAATATCATTTGGGACTGAATTGGATGATGAATTTGATTCAGGCATTGTATTACAAGTTCCAAATCTCATAGAATAGATTTGTACAATAGATGGCTTTGCTTGAGCAAGAGAAGAAGCAGGTGGAGCTGAATCACCTACAATAGTAGGAACAGGATCACTTGGAGTAGGAATACTAGAATCACTTGGAATAACAGAAATGAGAACATCTGTTGGTCTTGTAATAACATTGTAACCAAACTAATGGTCATCCTCCCCCTGACTTATAGAATTAGAAGATGGGTAGAAGGATTTATTCTCCTAGAATCCTATAAAGTAACATCAATAAATAAAAGATACCTATTAAGTTCTAAAAAATAGCATCTGTACCCCGTTTGAAGACGAGAATACCCCTAAGAAAACACACTTTTATGACTTTGGATCCAATTTAGTGATTTGAGATCGAATATCTCGAATAAAACAAATGCTTCCAATTATTTGTTGTTCTATAGGAAACAACGGCTTAGATGAAAAAAGAACAGAGTAGGGAGTTTCACCAGCGAGCACTGAAGAGGGCATGTGATTAATCAAGAAACAAAGCTTAGAATTGTTTAGGAACTTTCATCCAAAATAAAGGAGCCCATGCTGTATCAAGCAAATGTTTGTTTTTTCCTCTTCGCAACTCCATTTTGGAATGGTGTATCAGGACATGAGGATTGATGTGTGAATAGAAACATTAAATTGAGTTTTGAACTCAAAACAAAATGCACAAAAATGAGCAAATAATTCAGAATGACTTTTTATAAAAAATATCCGAGTCATACGGAAGTAATTATTTACAAATGTTACAAAGTACTTGAACCTTGGTTTGGCTACCACATAATACAGTCTCCAAACATCTGAATGAACTAATTTAAATGCAGAATTAGCTCGTTAATTAATTTGAAAATTTGAGGAGCTACGGTGGTATTTGGAAAATTGACATGACTCACAGTCGAAAAGAAACATTAGAAAATTGAGGATATAATTTCTTCAGATACGGCAAAGAAGGATGTACCAACCTACAATATGCTTCAAAAGGAGACAAAATACTAGAACAAGCAATTGGCCTCAGTATCTTCCCATCAAGAATATAAAGACCTCCTCAGACATAACCTTTACCAATTATCTCTTTCGTTATAAGATCTTGATAGATACAATTGATTAGAGAAGAAGGAAACACAACAATTAAGATCACGTGTGAGTTTACTTACAAAAACCAAGTTAAGTGCAAGCTTCGGCATATGTAGAACTGATTCCAGAGAAATTGACGAAATTAGGTTAACTGTGCCAGATCCATTTACGTGAGAAAGTAATCCATCTGCCATTGTAATCGGAGAACAAGATACATGAGACTGAAAAGTAGAGAATACATTTCGGTTATCCGTCATATGATCTATAACATCAGAATCAATGATCCATTGGAATGAGGAAGATAAAAGGCATGTATTTAAGTTTCCTACCCCAGCAATAGTAGTGGTGGGTGAAGCTTTCAAATAATTCTGATACCGAGTGAATTTTGCATACTCATTTATAGAAATCATAATATATTTTTCAAGGGTACCAGTAGTAGCAATGTTTACTAATTTAGACTTTTGATTATGCAATTTGATAGAAACTTTTTGTACGGCCAGTTTTATGGCAATAATAACACACCATATTCTTGTTCCAACTCATATTGAATAATACCAAGCCACAAAGAGTAAGGAACATAGTCAAGCAAAAACACCTCACAAATATTCAAATACAAGTGACAACTAACCAGAATACCCATTTTCTTAATAAAATGCAATCCAAATCCACAGGAGAGAAAGAGAAGACAAAATAGAGAACTTGAGATTTCCATAGCAAGTGCGATGCACTCTCTGTAGTTGCAGGAGATTGAAGCAGCAAACCAACACCCAAGTATTGGTGGCAACAAGGATAAAACAACCACAACTCAAATACCACAACCACAACTATAAACAAAACCTAAAAAATACCAACAGCTCCTCAAACAGGCTAATAGACCTGAAACTCTTAAGAACAGAATCAAAAAACACAGAAAGAACAAAACTAGAAACCACCGAGAGAAGGAAGTAACTTCAGAAGAGACCAGATGAAGAATCTGACCTAATGATTTGGTCGGAGACAGCTAGGCGATGCCGGAAAATGAATTGGAGGATCTTCGGACATCAAATGCACTTCCACGTGTCGGTGTGTGAGGTAGGGGTAGAAACTTGTGGCAGCGCGTGTGGCTCACTTTCTAGTACGATGGACACCAGATTTTGTGGGGAGGCTAGAAATACACCTGCGCACCAAGTCACCGGAGTTGGTGACTCAAGGAGGAACAAAATCCTCAACACAAAACCAAAAAAAATAGAGCTCAGAAACCTAAATGAGTCCAAGGCTCTAATACCATGAAACAAAACGCAAACGGGGGAATAATTTTCTCTATCCTGTATTGAAGAAAACACAGATATATATACAAGAGTAGAAAACTAATTAAGAGACTAAACAACCTATAAACTTCCTATTCTGCATATAAAAACTAAATATTATACAGAAAAATATAATCAATTCTACAACAGATTCAAAGGGCTTTTTTCTGCTATAAAACATGAATAAATTGTATGATGTCATTGCAGATCAATGAATTTTGGATTGTTTGCATTTGGAATATATATCTTATAGGACTAAAAATGAAACTATTTTGCTTCATTGTTAAAGCATGAAAACTTGTAAAGAGCACATGCATATATATATACACACTCACACGCATATATATATTACATTTTTGTAAAAGATAATATTAACTAGTGTTTTTGTTGAACCTTTTTTTTTTAATTTTTTTTATGCATGTTGTCAGTTTTTTTTTTTTTGGCTTGTGCTTGCACTCATTAAATAGTATGCTTTTTATTTGGCAAAACAACTTTGAGCCAGTAGGCTTGTGAAATATAATTTTACCATTAACTTATTGAGTAAATACTACTAATAATTGAGTACTAACTGTGAAAGTGGTACATATGGGTTAATAACACCAAGGTATATGTTATAACATTGCTGTCAATTCCACGATAATTTATTTGTCATATTCTCCAAACAAGCAGCAGTTTCTCATTTGCTTTGTATTTCTTATATTAAACAGGGTAAGGAATTTGATCTTAATGCTGTAAAACGAATGTCAACGGAGTATGCAGAGGCCAAAAAGCAAGCCATCCAAGGTAACATTTTCTTTTTCTTCACTCTTACCCCAAACTTTCCCTCTCCATCAAATTCCTCTCTGAAGTATGGTAGTGCTAAGTTTATTACACATCAGTTAATAAAATCATTGTTTATATTTCTGAAGAAACCACTTGTAAAATGGCCTATCAAAGCTTCTGATATTGCATATTTCTGAGTTTCATGTGTCTGGAAATGCTTCTGAAACCTTTCATAAAGGGATAACTTAATGGGACTCGTCAGTAAATTTTTAAATTCAATTCTCTATGGGATTGCTTTGCTGTCATCTGAGGGAGAGAGAATTTTCAAATTATACGTGGACTTCTTCTGACTACATGTAGCTGTGTTTTTTCGGCAAAAGCTAAAGTTATCATTTCATATAACTTAGAGGAATTTTGAAATCTCACTGTATTCTAGCTTTCATTTTGTTAGGCATAAACGTAGAGGTGAGGGGCATTAGAGTAATTGCAGAAAGTTAGTTCAAATTCTGTTATTTTATGCAATTAGCTAGAGGACAAAACAGTTGGTTAGCCTGTTGTATCTGGCAGGGCAGTGATCTAAGGCAGAAAAAATGCATGCTCTCTTGTCCTTTTGTACAGCTCACCATATTTTTCTTTTTCCTTTATGTAACGGTATCTCCTGGTGGGGACCATTAGGTTACCCAGAATTATTTCCAGTTAGACACTAAGTCAGGATTCATTCCTGACAACTGGTATTAGAGCCCACTCCTGATCCTCCTTCTGCACCATGGGAAAGAACCAAAATACCCAGAAGAACCCAACCTCCATTGATGAGTTTGAGGAGCAACTAAAATCTCTCAGTTCCAGAGTTGATGAATAGAGAGAATCCTTGGACTACATACTTGGATCCATGGAATTCAGATTGAATGATATTCAACGAGAACAGCAATAGAGGATTGAGACTCTCTTGCAGTAGTAGTTTAGCTTGAGGATGTAGCTCAAACAGGAGAACTAGAAATCTGTTGCCTACGGTCTCTAATCCACTACAATCTCCAAGCAAAATCTAGAACTCAGCCAACAGTAGCAGTAACAGGGGCAAGGATCCTCAAATTCTCAATACTGAGTCTCCTAGCTAGATAAAGGAATTTTGCCTGCACCAACAGATAAGAACATTAAGGATTTAGTTGGGCCAGAAAAACCTTATTCAACAAACTTCTTCCAAAATGTGATTTATAGCTTTTTGATGGAAAGGATAGTAAGTCCTGGGTAAATAAATGTAAGAAGTGTTTCCAGATCTTTGAAGTAGTTCCTGAGAGACAAATAGACCTGGCTAGTTTGTTATTACAAGGAAGGGCTGAATCCTGGTTGTTGAATTGGAGTAGAGATAGAGATGGAATAGGATGGGATGAATTCTTTGAAGCATTGATCAAGAGATTCCGAGATATGGTGGAGAAAAATGTTGTATAAGAATTACAGAAACTTAAACAAACAACCATGCTTGAGGCTTACCAGAATAAATTGGAGGGTCTAAAGCTTAGATGGAGAAATTGTTTCCTCACCACATTAACCCTTATTACATCTATTTTATTGGGGGACTTAAGGATGAAATACGGAGTGTAATCAAAATGTTTAAGCCTGCAGATTTGTGTACAATGATAGAGCAAGCCAGGTTGCAAGAAACCCATATTGAGGCTATCATAAAGAAATTTGTCTACGGACTCCAAACCATTACAGTTCTGGGAATTGGCAGCTCTTTGCCTATGAGAGAGAACTCCTGGCCATTCTTTTTGCTGAAACTAAATGAGGCATTACCTAGATCAAGGCCATTTCCTAATCAAAATTGACCATGAGAACATCAAGCATATCCTGGAACAATGACTCCACAACTACATGCAAATCAGTGGGATTAGCAAGCTATTGGGATTAGATTATGGCATTCAGTAAAAGAAAGGCACAAACAACAGGGTAGGTGATGCACTTTCTAGGACATTTGGATGGGGCACAACGGTTCTTAGTCACCTCCTACCCCTCACCACTTCTGCCCTTGCTCCTAATTGGATATAGGAAGTCATTAACTCATACCAAGGTGACCCACAACTTAGAATATTTTTATTGCCATATGTATATCTCCTGCCTCTTTCCCTAATCATATCCTAGCTAGAGCAGTCTGAGATACAAAGGGAGACTCTACATTGGTACTGCCACCCCCCAACTTATCTCTTTATGTCATGATTTTCCTTTTGGACGCCATTCTGGCATATAGAGAAACACTTGCTAGGCTGCAACAATCTTTTTACTGGCTTGAGATGCAGAAACAGGTCATTTCATGGATTACTGAGTGTGATACATTGTTTGATAGATATATTTAGTTCCTTATTTGTAAAGATTTGTAATAGTTATCTTGTACCTTTCCTAGTTAGGTTAAAATTCCTTTGTGTAAATACTTATGTAAATTTCATAGTCAATACATTGAGAATAATAAAAACTTCTCAAAATCTACATGGTATCAGAGCCTCTTGCTCTTTTTGAAGGTTGAGTTTTCTCCCTTTGGCAGTAGGTTGATTCTTAAAATGTATTTACAGTAAGCACTTTTCGGCAATTGTAAAAGGGGCATGTTTTGTCCCTCCTTTTTTGACATTGCTCTCACTGGAGAAGAGCCTAGGTTAAGATCGGCCGGTGCACCACTTTTCGGCACCGTCAGACACCGCTCGTGAGCACACTCTTTGCCAAACCATTTCGGAGCCTTCCTTCACACGTCGGCGCATGTAGCTCTTTCGGGGACCATCTGTCACCGGATCTTGCCCAGACCTGTTCGCCCGCTTTCTTTGACTCCGACAGGCCACTCTCTGGTCATTTCTTGGCTTCTTCGTTCCAAATTCTATTTTTGGTTTCTTTACTTTTCCAGCATCTTTCTTTCTTTTTTATTTTTTTTGTTATTGTAATGGACAACAAGGAAGTTAATTTGTCTAGGAGAGAAAATCTCACTATCTCTTCATCCTCTCATAATACATGGATTATAGATTCTGATGCAAACAGTCATATGGCAGGTCCTTCGAGAAATTTTATTTCTTATTTTTCAATTAAAAATAGAGATAATGTCCGAATAGCAGATGAGCCTTTTACTCTGATATCTAGAACAAGTTCTTTTGACTGTACTCTCACCATTAAATTATCATCTATTCTTCATGTACCTCAATTTCCTACTAATCTCTTATCTGTTAATTCTATAACTAATTCTCCACTGCAAAGTGGAATTTTTTGTTACCCATTGTATTTTACAAGACCTTAAAACAGGAGAGAGGATTGGCAGTGATAGGTTGCAAGATGGTTTATATGTCTTGGACAATGGTAGTAGTCTAGTTTTTGGTAAGAAGCAAGGATTTTTTGCTAAGAGCAATGATGTGAATAAAGAAATCATTCAGTGGTATAGACGGTTAGGACATCCATCGTTCTTTGTTTTGGAGAAATTATATCCTAATTTGTCTAAGAATGCTATGTTTGATTCTTTAATTTGTGATATCTATGAACTTGCTAAATACATTAGGAATTTTTATCCATTGAGTAATAGAAGTTATGTTCCGTTTACTATCATTTGTTATGATATTTGGGAACCTACTAAAAATGTTTCATTATCGGACAGTTGGTGGTTTGTTATATTCATTGATTGTTGCATTAGAATGACTTGAGTGTATCTAATAAAAGCAAAGAGTGGTGTTTTCTTGTTTTCAATCTTTTCATAAGATGGTTTGTATTCAGTTTGATGCTAAAGTAGAAGTTTTGAGAACTGATAATGGTATAGAATATATGGATACTAGGTTTGGTATTTACTTGAAATACAATGGGATAATACACCAAACTAGTTGTCCTTACACTAGCGCACAAATGGGGTAGCTGAAAAAAAAATAGACATCTGTTGAAAGTTGCTAGATCTCTTATGTTTCTTATAAATCCCCCAAAGCTTTATTGGGGGGATGCAATTCTAGCAGCTGCTTATCTTATCAATAAAATGCCTCTCAAAACTCTCGACTTTAAAAGTCTTTTAGAAGTATTGCAAGGGAAAAATGTTTACATTGTTCCCCCTAAAGTGTTTGGGTGTGTTTTGTTCATAGTAGGAATGTTGGCAAACTAGACCCGATGGCTCTTAGATGTGTGTTTATTTGGTATTCTCCAATACAAAAGGGTTACAAGTGTTACCATTCTCCATCGAGAAAGTATTTTGTCAGTATGGATGTGACTTTTAGAGAAAATGAACCTTACTTTGGTATTATCAAATCACCACTTCAGGGGGAGAGTATTGAGAGAGAAGAGGTGGTACCTCCTATTATAACTCTTTGATAAACTTACCCTAGCAGAGAGTTTTGTGAGGCAAAAGGAGACTAGCCTTACCCTAGGGGAGAGTTCTGTGAGAGAACAAGTTCAGGAGGAGACTGTTGTCTAGGGTGAGAATATTGGACATTTGGATAGGCCCGATTTGATGAGATATTCGAGAAGAAACAAAGCAGAAGAAGCCATCATGCAGCATACTTTATGTCAAGAATCCTCTTCTCTAGTCCGTCAGGTCAGTCATTTTTGAACTCTGATTCCACTAATAATTTGAATATGCCTATTGCTCATAGAAAAGGGATTAGATCTTGTATCAAATATTCTCTATCGAACTTTGTCTCCTATAATTCCTTATCTCCTTCCTATAGAGTATGTGCTTTGTCTATTTCTTCTGTCTTTATTCTACAGGATTGGAGGAAAGCTTTTACAAATCCTAAGTGGAAGCTAGCTATGATTGAAGAAATGAAGGTTTTATCCAAAATGAGACTTGGAAACTAGTTACTTCTCCGCCGAACAAGAAATTGGTTAGTTGCATGTGGCTTTTTACTGTGAAACATAAAGCTAATGGTTTGATTGAGAGGTTTAAAGTTAGGTTGGTGGCTAAAAGCTTCACTCAAACTTATGGAGTGGATTACCAGGAGACATTTGCCCCTATTGCTAAAATGAACATAGCCAGAATTTTGTTGTCTTTGTGCAGCTAATCTTGATTGGGATTTGCAGCAGTTTGATGTGAAGAATGCATTTTTTTATGGGGATTTGGAAGAAGAAGTATATATGGAGATCCTTTGCGGATTTGATGATGAACGTAATCAAGGGAATGTACGTAGATTGAAGAAATCCTTATATGGATTGAAGCAATCTCCTAGAGCACGGTTTGATAGATTCAGTAAAGCCATGATCTCTTTTGACTGCCAATAAAGCAATGTTGATCATACTTTGTTCATAAGGCATAACAAGGGTAAACTCACTCTGCTCATTTTATGTTAATGACATTGTAATGACAGGAAATAATAGAGAGGAGATGACCCAATTGAAAAAATTGTTGGCTTAGGAATTTGAGATCAAGGATCTAGGAAAATTACAATATTTCTTGAGAATTGAGGTTGCCAGATAAAAAAGGAAAATCTTAATTTCTCAGAAAAAATATATCGTGGATCTCTTGAAAGAAACCGGTATGACAGGATACAAACCAATAGAATCGCCTATTGAGAGCAACCACAAGCTACAAGCATAAGTTTGAAAGGTAGTTGTGAGTCAGTTCATGCATGATCCACGAGACTCTCACATGCAAGCTTTTTTCTCCATTTTGCTGTATTTGAAGTCCGCCCTAGGAAAAGGTATTCTTTTCTCCAAACATGGTCACCTCCAAATAGAAGTTTTTACAGATGCGGATTGGGTTGGATATTTAGATGACAGAAAATCTACTTTAGGCTATTGTGTTCTCGTAGGGGGAAATTTAGTTATATGTAGAAGAAAGAAGCAAAATGTAGTTGTAAGATTGAGTGCTAAAGCAGACTACAGGGCTATGGGTCAAGGTATTTGTAAAATTCTTTGGCTAAGAAAGCTATTAGAAGAATTAAGATTATCTAAGGAAAGGAGACTGTCCTTATATTATGACAACTAAGCCACCATCAGTACAGCTCATAATCCTATTCAGCATGACCAAACAAAATGCATTAAAATTGATCGGCATTTCATAAAAGAAAAACTTACAAATGGTGCCTTGAGTTTGTTTCATGTGTCATTCGAAAAACAATTAGTTGATGTGTTTACAAAAAGACTTAACAATCGAACTTTTCATACCGTGGTCTACAAGTTGGGCATGTGATATCTTTGCACCAATTTGAGGGAGAGTGTTGACAGATATATTTAGTTCCTTATTTATAGTTATCTTTTACCTTTGCTAGTTAGGTTAAAATTCATTTGTATAAATGGCTATGTAAATTTCATAGTTAACACATTGAGAATAATAAGAACTTCTCAAAATCTACATACATGCCAAAGATGCAAGTCAGAATCTACCTTGGGCTACTGCAACCCTTACCCACCCTAACCCTATTATGGACTGGTCTCACCATTGCCTTTATTGAAAAACTTCCAAGGCCTGCTGGTTTTGACACTATTATGGTGGTTGTGGGCAGATTTTATAAGATGGCTCATTTCATTCCTCCTTTACACCCCTTTAGTGTAGAAATTGTGGTACAAGCCTTTCTAGACCAAATTTTCAGGCTTTATGGCATGCTACACACCATTATCTTAGATAAAGATAAAATTTTCATTGGTGCTTTCTGGAAGGAACTCATGAAACTCCTGGGAACACAGCTGCATTTCAGCACTGCTATCACCTCCAGACTGATGGCCAATCTTAGAGGCTCAAGAGGTGCCTAGAAACTTGCCTTTGGCTGAGAAAGCTACTAGAAGAATTGAAATTATCCGGGGAAAGAAGACTATCCTTATATTAAGATAACAAAGCCGCCATCAGTATAGCTTATAGTTTTGTTCAACATGACTGAACAAAACACATTGAAATTGATCGGCACTTCATAAAAGAAAAGCTTACAAATGATGCTTTGAGTTTGTTTTATGTATCATCTGAAAATTAATTAGCTGATGTGTTTACAAAAAGGCTCAACAATCGAACTTTTCATACCTTGGTCTGCAGGTTGGGCATGTGCGATATCTTTGCACCAACTTGAGGGGGAGTGTTGATAGATATAGTTAGTTCCTTATTTATAGAGATTTGTAATAGTTATCTCTTACCTTTTCTAGTTAGGTTAAAATTTCTTTGTATAAATACTTATGTAAATTTCATAGTCAATACATTGAGAATAATAAAAACTTCTCAAAATCTACGCACATGCCAAAGATGCAAGTCAGAATCAGTTTCCTACCTTGGGCTACTACAACCCTTACCCACCCCAACCCTATTATGGACTGGTCTCACCATTGCTTTTATTGAAAAACTTCCAAGGCCTGTTGGTTTTGACACTATTATGGTGGTTGTGGGCAGGTTTTCTAAGATGGCTCATTTCATTCCTCCTTTACACCCCTTCAGTGCAGAAATTGTGGTACAAGCCTTTCTAGATCAAATTTTCAGGCTTCATAGCATGCTACACACCATTATCTCAGATGGAGATAAAATTTTCACTGGTGCTTTCTGGAAGGAACTCATGAAACTCCTGGGAACACAGCTGCATTTCAGCACTGCTATCACCTCCAGACTGATGGCCAATCTGAGAGGCTCAAGAGGTGCCTAGAAACTTGCCTTCAGTGCATGACTTCTTACAAGCGAAAGCTCTGGTTCAGGTGGCTCAGTCTTGAAGAGTACTGTTATAACACCGATCATCATTCTGCCATCAAGATCAGCGCCTTTCAAGCTGTGTGTGGGTTCGTCTCACCACTGCCTGTTCTCCCTAATCTACCAGCATCAGCAGCTGCTGTTGATGACTAAGTACTGTCTCTAGAGGCAATGAACTCCTCTCTCAAAGGCCAACTAGCTATTGCCAGAAACAGGATGAAGCAACATGCTGATAAACATAGGATTGCCTGAGAATTTGAAGTGGTTGACCAAGTCTACTTGAAGCTTCGGCCCTGTAGGTAACTTTCACTTGCTCTAAGGAAGTCTTTGAAGATTTCTCCTAGGTTCTATGGCCCTTTTTCCTATTGTTGAGAAGCTTGGTAAGGTTGCCTATAAACTGCAACTTCCTCCTAACTCTTAGATACATCCTTTTTCATGTCTCTCTCCTCAAAAAGAAGATACGAGATAATGTGTACATCTCTCCCAATCTTCCTTACTTGGTGGATGGAGAATTTATGATTTCCCCAGAAAATGTTCTTAGCACAAGGACTATTTTGGTGGGAGACTCATCTTCAGCAAGTGTTGATCAAATGGCCAAGACCTTCCTACAATTGACTCTCCATGGGAAGACCTCATCTACATGCAGCAACAATTTTCCAACTTCATTCATTCTTGGGGACAGGAATATTCTCAATGGTGGGGGGTGGTTTTGGGAATTGTTAGGTATAGCAAAGAATATTCTCTCTCTCTAAGCTAATATCCTGTCTTTGTCTGCTGCCATCTATCTTCTTCTTCTTCTAGCATTCTGGGTTACTCAGAATTATTTCGTATTAGAAACTACATCAGGATTTATTCCTGATACATTTATCTTTGTGTGAGCTAGGTTTGTCCTTGTTTCTGTTTTTTGTCTCTTGTTTTGAATCCCAATCTTTTTTCTGCGGAATTTTATTTATTAGACATTGTTTATGTTGCTGTTTTAACTTTTGACTTCTCATGGATGGCTTTATATTGTTTCTCTCTCTTTCTCTTTTAATGTATTAAACAACAACAACAACAACAAACAAACAAACAAACAAAGGCTCCTTTCTTAACTACTAATTATTTGTTTCTGCTTTGTTGATTTTCGAAGGGGCTAGCAATGAGGTAGATATCCAGAATATACAGCACATAGCAAATGAAAAGGAGTTGATTGGCAATGTAATGGAGAATATCATAGGGAACTGGAATGTCCAAAAAGAGTTATTTTATCAGCAAACAGGATCTTGCCAGCATCCTGCTCAAGAGCAGCACCAGCGTCAAAAGCCTGAAGTGCAAAACAATGATAATGATAGCGAAGAATACGGTTATCAATTACAGACACTGCTATTTCAGGAAGAGCAACAGCAGAAGCAAGAGGATGAGGGATTCAGCCATGAACTAGAGTTGCAACTCTATGGGGATGAGCAAGAAGAGCAAGATGATGAATAGTCAAGGGTAACTGGAATTATAATTCAAGACTTTAGGTTACTTGAACCTCTATGCCCATGACCATTGCTGAATGAGCATGTTTGCAGCTTTTGCTGATGGAAGTGGTTAGTTTTGGTAATCAGATGGGGTCACACCAGGGAAGAAAGCTCAATGATTTTCTGTTGGGTATTTTCCAGTTTGTATCAACTGCAAATATTGCTGCTTGTACCACATTGAGAAGGATAAGTGGCAGAGCTGCAAATAATGCAAGAGCTAGTTCGTTGAATTTTGGTGGATTTAAGTTTAGGTAGCTAATGTGCTATTTTAATTTTTTTTTATTTCTTTTTTGATACCCGAATTTCCTTGCATATTATTTAGAAATGTTCCCTAGTTATATGGTTGGCGATTGGCATAATGGATGGGTATGGAGGAAATCAGTTTTTGTAAACATTCTTAAACTAAATGAAATCTTGAAAAGAAAGCAAAATGCATTATCTGATTACTGAATTTATATAAATTTTTTATTGAGTATTTAAATTTTTATTTGGTCACATCCATGCTAAATTTAGAGTTATCAAATTCAGATAAAATAATAGTATAATTATAGTACTAATAGAATGGTATAAAATAATAGTATAATTTTGTTGAGTTCTTATTTGAACTCGATAGATATTAAAATAAAATGGTAATGATTCAAGAATGCGTTTTTCTGAAAAAGAATTGTTGTGTTAACATCAGGGTAAGCAGCGTTGCCACAAGTTGATTTCTGCAATGCGATGATGATGCAATTTATAGAACTTCCTGTCGTTTCCAGTTTCAAATTATATGCCAAGGAGTATGATGCTTTCTTACTCGTATATCCATTAAGGTAGTGTTTGTTAACCTTGAAAAGATCGAGATGAAAAAAAAATATAATCATTCTAACTTTTTTGACCTTTTCAAACGTTTGTTAAAAAAAATGAATCTCGTAAAATTTATTTTAACTACCTATTTATTGATATTTCAAGATATGCATATCTTGATATAGGGTTAAAATATACATATCTTGATCTTTCAAAGTAAATCTTGATATTTCAAGATAAAAAATAACTAAAAAATTGAAGAAAAATTATTTTTAATTCATCCAAAAAAATTTAACAAATAATTGAAAAAAAAATTTGAAATATTTTTCAGTGTTATCTTAACTATTTCATATCTTGATCCGGAAAGTTTTCTAACTTTATCTGAAAACTTTTTATCTGGATCAATTTAACAAACGCTACTTAGTGTGAAAGAAACAATAGGCAATTTTCTTGGGTCTAAATTCGATCAATTAATCTAATAATTTATTAGTCCATAAACGGTCTAATTCACATCAACGATTAAAATACCAGTCCTTTTGTTCATCGTCCTGTGTACGATACGACGGAGGAGACTAGTTACTGCACTGAATAGAATATCACCGTCAAATTATAACATGCCCATGTTCAGAGTCTTTGTTTACGGTAGAAGGTTGTGCATCACCTGAAGTTGCAGCGTTAGCCTCAAAAGCTTGAAGACATCCGCGAAAACACAATTAACCAGAAAAAAAAAAAGGGTATTCTATAATAAATCTATTCGGCTTATTACCATTTCCAATAGCAGATTACATCATCACAGCCAACTCCTGAGCACAAGAAGAGAATTAGAGGAGGTTCCTAAGTAATCTCCCTGGCCATCCAAGCCAACCCGTTTTCTACTCTAATAGAAGTTTAATTTACAGCTCAATTTCAATGGCATGAAGTTTACCTTCCTCAGCTAAGCTATCCAAACTAAAAGTAAGCAAACCAGAAGACGAATCATACTCAAAATCAGTAGCATTAGAATCCACAATGCATCTCCTTGGTTTCGTGGATGAATAAGCACCAAAGTTGCCACACCCTTTAATGCCCAGGCAAACTTTTCCCACCCATTCAACTTCTCTAAGTTGATAGTTAAGCTGCTGAATGGCTCCACCAGCGTTATACATGGCTACAAGACCTAATGGAGCAAAGCTAATTCCAGGTGATAAAACTTTGATCGGCGTGATGGTGAAGATGTGATGCTCAAGGACTTTGAGTGAGACTGGCAAAGATGCATTGTAAGGAAGAGTAACAAGTTCACTGGTCCGGTGGCAATACACAGCACAGTCACCGTTCCAGTTGGAATCAGTGGCAGCTTCAGCAATGAGGTGGACATCGCAGCCTCTAATGTTCCCTGTGATGGCACCAGATGTGGTTTCGTGGAATGTATTCTTTCTTTCAATGCTATTCCAGGCTGCTCCTTGGCAATTGTATACTCCTAAGACCCCTGTATATTTATTCATGTTCCATATCTTCAACAAGCTGCAATCAAATACATAAATATCCTGAGTACAAACAACTGCAAAAGACTACCATGCATCAACTTTTGAAAGTCAGAATTTTCCCAACCTAACACCATCACGGGCCGGATCGGAGAATAAACAATCACGGGTAGGCCGACCAGGCAAACGAGCTCGAAGGATGGACCCATCAGGCAATACCAACTTCTTAAGCACATTAAAATTGTGCTTCCCAGGCTCATCACTGTTTATGAAAAATGTTGAAAGCAGCATTAGCAAATTTTGGCATGAGATAGTAGTAGATTAATAATGAGAAAAGAAAAAATTTAAGCACCTGACATAGACTGGTCCACCATTAATAGCTCTAGCAGAAGCGTGATATTCAGCAGCTGGGTGGAAAGAGTGAAACATATCCCAATCAGGCTGCATAAACTCTCCTAAGAACACACTATTATAAGCCACTGCTGCTATGTGGATTGTGTGCGAAACTGGTTCTCGCGGGAAGAAATCATCTGATGCTCTCACCACTGCTGTCTGTTTGGAGCTGTTATTCACAAATAATTAATCAATAAACAAAATCAAGAATTTTTTTTTTCTAATAAAAAGACAGAAAACATTCTTAAATTGTTAAAAGCTTTCACATTTTTTTTAATTAAATACTCGAACTAAAAATAATTCTACAGTTAGCTTTTTTTATTTTAATTAAAATGACATGGGATAAAATAGAATCTGATATTTATTAAAAAAATTATAAAAAATTTCATATTAGAAAATTAAAAATACATTTACAAAACTCTAAATTATACGTTTAACTGATTTATCATAATACCGAAAAAACAAATTCCTTTCATACTATTACTATATTCTATATTAAAGTTCCAAACTTGTAGCAAGCAGAAGTTTACCGCAAAGTCAAAAACAAATTTAAACTCCCATAATTATAACAACTTGTGTATCTCATTACCATCCTTCTGATCAATTAGAGATGCAAACATATAGAATTCTTTTTGTTCGATTGCTAAAAGTGAGGGAAAAAAATGTGTTTTACTGAAAAATTATGAAAATGAATAAAGGAGGAAACTTTACCAGTATAATGCATCAGTATTGTGGCTCATGCAAGCAATACAGCCATTATCTGGGAAATTCTTAGCAACGGAAACATCAAGTGCTTGATGATATTGTCTAGTCAATTCAACTCTTCCGCCTAAACCAGCACCAAGTGTCTCTAATATGCACTGCACGTCTACCTTAACACCATCTATACCCGCAAATGCTAGATAACTATGCATTTCATTGTAGAATTTATGCACATCCTTTGGATTCATCAACCCCAATCCCTGCACCGCCATTACATCAGTTTTCCATGTTGGTTCGTTCTCCATCACTCCATTTGATACCACCGGATACTTCATCGACGATCCAAATTCCTCCATCTCCTTCACTCCTGGGCGGACCCACCCCAGTATCCCGTAATCGCGTGCCATACGTACGTACACGTATTTTAGTCCATGCTTCTCTTTCGCTATATTCACTATGTTCTTTATCCCGACTGTTGGATCATCTCTCTTTTGGAATTTTGAGTTTTCCTTTATTCCAGTCAACCTAAGCAACGTCTGCGATTTGTTCTTCTTTTCCTCTTCTGGATCGCCACCTACAGATTGCCATCCGTCGTCGATGATCACAAACTTCGGCGGCGTCCCACCGGCGGCTAAACTTTCCAGCCCAGCTTCTACTCCTTCTTGGGTCACTTCTTGATAAAAAGCATCCCAGGTGCACCAACCGAAATAGTCCACGATACCAGGCAATTTTTTCTCATGCCGTTGACGGAACGTTTTCAGGTGCATCTTAACAGCTGTAACTGCTTCGGTTATTGTACCAAACGGATCTGTGCCGGCGTGAATAAACAGAGAGACTAAACAACGCCTCTTTGGTGTCCGCATCGCCA
Source organism: Excoecaria agallocha (assembly GCA_037975025.1). Classification (NCBI taxonomy): domain Eukaryota; kingdom Viridiplantae; phylum Streptophyta; class Magnoliopsida; order Malpighiales; family Euphorbiaceae; genus Excoecaria; species Excoecaria agallocha. Next base: position 2,129,567 of record CM075809.1, read on the forward strand.
CTCTCCAAACAAAGCTCCAGCTCATCGTTTGTGTTCCCCTGTAAACAAGCTCTGAAAGAAGCTTCAATCAAAGGGAGGAACACGGTGTATATTATCTGATTATCGCCGCTAGATTCGAGATGGGACCCGTCTTTGGTTTCGATAAGCAAAAACTGCGTCTCTAACGGAATATCTTCGCCGTGATCTCCCATTTTCTGGGCCATCCAGAAGAGCTTGAACCGGAAACAGGCCATGAACCGGACGTCACGTAAAGTACCCAAAGACACCACATGCCGGCTTTTTTTTTCATCAAAAACTGCTCCTAGAAATACTCCCTCGACCGGACCAGAGGCCGAACCGGACGTTGATATCACATTGTCCGGCACTCCGCTGACGATCGTCCGATCCTTCACGATTAGTCTCCCGTCGGAGATCCGAACTGCCGGTTTGATCGTCATTGGTTCTAATTGATCCTCTGCCCCCTTTCTTGGAGATGCTGTTTGGTCAGTTCTCTGCAATATTCGTAAAATGCAAATTAAATACAAGAACTGATCAAAGCAACGCAAAATTAGAATCTCAATTACCTTAAATGCCGATATCCAAAGTGTTTTCTTTGAAGAATACCTACAAACTTCAAAAAACAAACTTCGTCAGCAACTCAAATTTCCGCTTCCTCGGAAACCAATCATTGAGAGAGAGAGAGAGAGAGAGAAGTTACTAGATATAGAGATGTGTTTCTTGGATGATTGGATTGAAGGTGAAAGGGCTGAATAAGCAGTATTTATATTGAATGATGGGGGAAGACTAAGGAAACACGAATTTGACACCATTGTTTGTGTGCCTGCGCAAGTTATTTTGATATTTTCTTAATGCCATAGTTCTTCTTGGGCTGTTTATCCACTCAATCTAGCCAACCAACGGCAGAATGGGTTTCCACGCTGTACCAATCCAACAAGTCTTTTCAAGAGTTCTCTTCGCATCAGATCTTCCATGAAATTACGGTGCCTTTTTACCTTGACACGTGTATGTTCCATTGAAAATTATGAGTTGTTTTCCATATTGGATTGTGCATAAATATATAAAAATAAATATTTGGATAAGTAAACGTGTCCATAATTTTGAATTGTTTTTTACGAGTCATTTTTATTATTTTTATTAAAATTAATAAATAATAAATAAATTTAAATTTAATATTAAATTACATAATTAATATTAAATTATTAAATTTAATTAATTTTTAATTTTATTGAAAAAAATAAATTAAATTATATTAAAAATTTAAAAATAATAGATAAAAAAATATAAATTTTACTAAAAAAATGATAGTTAAAAAAACAAAAAAATATATATTATGGAGATTATTTTTGATATATTAGACGTGATTATTTTATTATTATATATAAAAAAAGATGTAATTACTTTCTGGATGCTGATCTGTATTCACGTACATACTTTTTAACGTTTTCTTTAGAAAAATTAAAACAAAATAAGATGAATAATCAGTTGAATCGGCTCAATTAAAAATCGATAGTTAATCTAATTCAATTTATTATATAAAATTGCATTGACTAGAATTGGATTAAACCCGTCTATATCGAAAAAGGAAACTAGAAAGAACTGATGGAAATCGAATTGAAGTGGAAAACCCAGTTTGAATCGAAAAAATAGGTGTTTAAAACGTTTATACAATATATATATATATATATATATTTTTTGAATATTTGTGATAATAACATTAATTACAAGAGAAAATGGGCCGAACCAAGTTGAGGTTCGATCGGAGGAGACTAAAAGAGCCTCCAAGGGAGAAATGCTTAAGATTAAACAAAGGATCAATTAAAATCTACGTTATGGGTGACTTTTTGGTTAATGTTGCTACCTAACTAAACAGTGATATAAAAAAAACTTAGCCTCGAGATGGGTGGCTTAGCCACAACGAGTGATGGTTGTGATAGAAAATCTTGGTGATCGTGGAGCTGTGATGGCTCTCCATGGTAATCTCTGATGTGGACGTTGGAAGCCTGGGCTGTGTCGATAAGCGTGGTTTTCATGTATAGAATGAGAAGGCAGTTCATGGGTTGGGTAAGTCAATTTTATCAATAACTACTGAACTTACATTTAATCATTCAAAAATAACTGACTTATTTTTCATTACTTAAATATCACTGAATTTATCACATTTTTACAAAAAATTCATTTTAATCGATTTTCGACAATAATTCTTGTCAGGATACTGACGTGGCACTTCACGTCATATGTCTGAACATAAGTGGCATGATATACTAGTAGCCACATCACCGAAAGAGATCATATTGCATGACACGTCAGTGTACCACGTCATATTTTTGGACACATGTAATTTCTTTTGGTGATATAGTTACTGACGTGTCTGGTGACGTGTCGTGTCACGTGTATCCAAGCATATAACATAACGTGTCACGTCAGCATTTCGGCAAGAGTAATTGCCAAAAATCGATGAAGATGACTTTTTTTATAAAAAATTGATAAGTTAAGTGACATTTAAATCATGAAAATTAAGTCAGTTACTTTTGGACGATTAGATATAAGTTCAGTGATCATAGATGAAATTGACCATGGGTTGGAGTAGGTCAAAACTAAATTAAACCTAATCCAAATCCATGTATATAAAAATTGATGGTTGGAGCAGTTTTTATTGTAATTTATAATGATTTCGACTGATTTCAAAATGGTTTGAAACGATTTAAATACGGTTTGAAGTTTATTTGCTACTGTGTTCATTATTTTTTTTTTCAAAATCTAATTTATAAAATAAAATAATAAAAAAATAATAATTTTATTAAATTATAAATTACACTAAATTTAAAACTCTATACACTAAATTTAAAATTAATAAATACTAAAATTTATATAGAATCAATCTCAGCATGTCGTAGCCATCTATGTTGTGCTTCTTAAAATAATTATTGAATATCTGCACATAAGAACAACTGATAGTCAAGCTGAAACCTAAACAACATCTGTGAGAGATCAATCATTGAACTTCACAGGAATTTGGCCAAAAAGATAATTAATTAATAAATTAAGTGGTAAAAAACTCTAGCTTTCTTTTCTCTCTAGTTTCAAAGGTTTTAATTTTCTTTCTTTAGTTTTGGGGCTGCCGTCAGTCCATTTAAGGGTGGCAGCCCCTCTTTTTTTTTTTTTTATATCTTTTATCTTGTTTTTTATTAAATTTATATTTATATTTTTTAAATTTTTGTGTATATTTTTATTTTTTTATATATTTTTATAATAATTTTCAAATTGATATAAATAAAAATTTTTTATTTTAAATCTAATTTTCGTTTTTACTTAAATTCTTTTTATGTTTTTATAAATTTAATTCTTTTAGCTAGTATTGAATATAATTTAAATTTTTTGTCATGCAATTTTGTTTTCAGATTTGGAGGTTATTGTATTACTTAATGAAAGTTTTTATTCTTTTGGAATGAATTTTCCTATGAACAGCAGATGTAATGAGTTTTCTATTAAAAACTAGATTGCTTACGGTATATTATCATTATTTACTGTTTTCGTCGAAAAAGTTTAAAAATATACTATAGCAACTTTACTAGTTTCGTACATTTTATATACTTTTAAATTTTATAAGTTTATTTATATTTTTTGAATATATTTTTTATATTATTAATAAAAATTTAATTTACATTAAAAAAATAAATTAATTAAGCGGTGACTATTGAAATTCCAAGAACAAATGGTGCAACCCACAAATATCTTTATTGCGTTTAAGAAAGGTGATTTAGAATTTTGGCCCTGCCGTGTGCCAACCGAGTGTACAATGTATAAAAATTTGCGTTCGCTCACAAAGATTAATTAAAATGCTGATCCTCTCAAAAAGAAAATATTAAAATGCTTCGATATATTTAGTTCGATTTTATTATTTTTCTATTTAATCAGTTCAGTTTTAAAATAGAAATTCGATTATATTGATTCGTTTTTTTTATTATATCAAAACTGCTAAAACTGAACCGATCAAATTATTAGTAAAACTATATCATTTTATACCATTTTATTTATTTATATAAAAACTTTTAATCCTATTCTTTTTTTTTTATTTTTTATTTTTGCTTTTCCTTGTTTGTTGCATCTCTCTCAAATGGTAGAAAGAATAATGAATTAAACTAAAATTTAGAATGATAATTAGAATAGAAAGTTTTACTAGAAAAATGAGAGACACCTATCTTCCGATTTTGAGATGCAATGATTTGATGAGAGAAAAACAATAGAAAGGCACGGTCAATGGCAGCAACGACGCAAGATGCTGGAGAAGGTATAAGCTGACGGGGTTAGGGCTTATAGAGTGAAAATAATTAAGAAATGGAATATACGAAAAATTCAAGTCATGAAATACAGTATCCATTGTACATTACTTAATTATTATTTTTCGTTTTAGTTATTTTGTTTCTTTATACATATAATTAAACTTAATTTATAAATAAATATGACATAAATAAATTTATTTCAAAAAATTGGTCTACGGATTTAGGTCAGGTGGATTTTAGGTATTTTTGAGTGGATTTTCAAATTTAGTCAAGTTCGATTTTAAAATTTTTGGGTTGTTAGGATTTTTTTTATCATTATTTTTGGTTTGAATTAAAAAATGTCAGGTTTAGATGAATCATGCGATATAATAATAATAATAATAATAATAATAATAATAATAATAATAATAATAATAATAATAATATTGTATTTTATTGAAATGGATATATAAAGTTGATTTTAGTTGCCATTGGAATACACACTGACAGATGGCTAATGAAAGATTGCATGATATCTTATATTATAGTATAGAAGTTTAATTGATTATTTTTATGTAAAAAAAATTTAAAAATTAAGAAATACAAGAATAGATTTTGCCTTAAAAGTTTACACCTCTCCTATTTCCTGTAATTTTGCCATTTACACATAAGATCTTATATTTCATATGCACTGATAAATTCGAAAAATTAATAAAGAAATGAGCCACAAGGTGGGGAGTCGGATAAGAATCATGATAAAAAGATGATGCCTGGTGTATTCGATCGAATGAGGCAAGAGTGAGCCCTGTAAAGAAAAAAGGAGATTGCCCGGGTGGACTCGGCGTTAGCATTCCAAACCTAAAGTTAGAGATACTTAGATCGAGAGAATATGGCAGAAGAGAGATTAAGAGATTCTAACTTGTCATGTTTGAATGAAGACTTGATATTTATCGAAGATGTCTAGAGCCACTTAACTGGCCTATTTAGGTTGTCAGAGTAAGTGTCCGGCAATGTGACACTGAGCAGATGATGAATGAGATAATAGCGCGTGTCAGTGGGCCATTGAAGACCCAGCCTATACAGTCTGATCAGATTGCATTATCTTTTCAGTCCCTATGCCTGCTTGTTTATTCAGATATAGATTTTTTTTAAGCAAGTCGGGCCTAGGCTCGTTTATTTGGAGCATTCTGTTCAGTCTGAGATGGTCTTGAGGCTATTGGGCGAAGCTCTCAAATGACAATTTGGGCATTATCATTCATGTCCCCTCATAATCTTCTAATCTACCACGAAGATTGGTAGATTGAGGCAACTAACAAATTGTGTGTCATTTCGATCGATAAAGGATCAAAGGAGCTTGCGTGGATGGTGCCTAGAAATACCATTTCGATTTGTAGAAGATTAAAGGAATGCAAATCAAGGCATCTTTGGTGCTTGAAATTTTGAGGTTCGCGATGTTTCAATAAGTGAAAGATTGAAGGAATATGAACAGAGGCGTATTTTGTGCCTGAAATTTTGAAATTTACGATGTTCCTATCTGTGAAAGATCGAAGGAATGCAAATTAATGCATCTTTTGCCTAAAATTTTAAAGTTCACGACGTTCTGATCTGTGAAAGATCTAAGGAATGTGAATAGAGACGTCTTTTGTGCCTGAAATTTTGATGTTCGTGACGTTTTGATTTGTGAAAGATCAAAGGAATGTGAATAGAGACGTCTTTCATGCCCAAAATTTTAAAGTTCATGACATTTCGATTTGTGAAATATTGAAGGATTGCAAATCGAGGCATCTTTCATGCTTGAAATTTTGAAGTTCGCGACGTTTCGATCTGTAAAAGATCAAGGAATGCGAATAGTGGCATCTTTTGCACTAGAAATTTTAAAGTTCACAATGTTCCAATCTATCAAAGATCGAAGGAATGCGAATAGAGGCGTCTTTTGTGCCTAAAATTTTAAAGTTGGCAATGCTCTAATCTATAAAAGATCGAAAGAATGCGAATCGAGGCATCTTTTGTGCTTGAAATTTTAAAGTTCACGACATTTTGATTTGTAAAAGATCGAAGGAATGCAAATAGAGGCATATTTGGCACCTCAATTTTGAGGTTCCTTCATTTGTCTCAGGGGCAATGCTTCGTGAAGGACATTATTTAATAGGGAGCACTTTGTATCTCCGTCATGTCTATTCATGGGTCGCCATGTGACAAGATTATTTGCTATCTCCTTGTATCGTTCCGTGGAGGCCAATTCCTACAATTTATAAATAGTCAATTTAGGGAGCATTTTCATACCTTTTAAGGATTTTGCTCTTCCTTTCTAAAGTTTCACACTTCATTCTTTTGAGTTTCCATTTTGGTTTCAAAGTGTCTTTTTGCTTGAATTTTTTTACAGACTTTTGCCAAGTAAGTTTTCTTTGCTTGGATGTCTTGCAATTATATTTTGGACTCTTCATCTTCATCTTCATCGGGGACCCTTTTTAAACATTTTGAGGGTCTGCTTCCTGGTCGCATATTAGAAAGTTCTTTTTGATTACTCCCCCGTTAAAGATGGCTTTGAACGATATCCCAAATGAGTCTAATGCTGATGAAGCTTTTGAACTTAGTTTTATAGAATAGTATAGGGGCATAAATCCCATAAAAAGCACATAGCGCTGGAAGCTGTTCAACTGAGGGAATTAAGAGAGAAGTGTAAGTTGCCTAAAGATGTAGCTCTTCTTTCTTGCCTATTATCCATGCCAACAATAGATGGACCCTTTAGAAATCCTTTTAAATGATTTATCGGGTTCCAAAGTTGTCTGAAGCATGGTTTGGAGTTTTCCTTGCCTCCCTTCGACCAAAGAGTTCTTCATGGTTATGGCATTTCTCCCAACCAGTTAAATCTGAAAGGATGGAGAACGATTGCTTGTTTTAGAATTCTCTATGAGCAACTTGAAGTCGCTCCATCTCTCAAACTTTTTACTTTTTTCTTTTATTTGTCTGGCTAGAAGAGGGGATGGAATATCATTTTACTTTTAGAAATAAGAAAAGGATTTTCACCTTATCTACTTCTGTGAAAGGATTTAGGAAAAACTTTCTCTTAATCGGGCAAAAAGGAGGTTTTGTTGTAAGTTTGCACCGGTCGTTGGAGGCTATCTTATTAAAAGATCTGGTTTTCAGTGTTCAAACATATGATTCTGATATTCAAAAATTGACAAAGTATATGTAAGATCATGAAGCTAACTTGATTAGTTGGAAGACCATATGTTTTGGACTAGACGAATGTGAGTCTCTAGGGGTTTTAGAAGAATTTCGATTTCCAATTAGTGTCTGATTCACACGTTATGATTTGACGTTATTTTTCTCTTTTTCCATATTCTATGGACCTCAAGACAACGAGGTGTATTTCTACATGAGCCAATAAGACTTATGAATCTCAAAAAAGAAAGTCACACAAGGGGGAAGATCGTACCACTTGCTCTATTAAAGTGAGGAAATTGACTCTCAAGGATAAGACTTCTGAGGAAGTTGTAGAGGTTATCCCTCCTGCCAAGTTAATGTTGAAGCACCTATTAAGCGGGTTTACCTTTAACAAATTACATTGGAGGAGCCCTTAGCCACCGTTGTTGGACCCACACCTTTTCCTTCAATCGAATTTATTCCTTTTAAGGAAGTGTTAACTTGAGATTTCGTGAGAGGTGTTCTGTTTATAGTTCGCAGGTGCTGGATTATCAGAGCAGGGGCATTTTGCTATAGAAGGCTATAAATGATATGGGTTTGCTCATTTCTCTAGCTAAAGAGTTGTTTGAGATAAATTTTGATGCTTTTCGATTAGATAAATACACGTCGTGTTTTTTCTTGGCTTTTTCTGAGTATTTTAAGCCTTGCCTTCTTCTGTCTCATACCGATTATGCAAAAGGCCATGCGATTGTATGGTAAGAACTCAGCTTGAAAGGAGAAACTTGTTGTAAATACTCAATCGAAGCAGATGTTGAAAGAAAATTTGGAAGTCATCAAGGTTGATCATGCCTTTCAAATAAACCAATTGTGCTTGCAAGTGAAAGAGCTTTAGGTAAAAATAGATTCGGCAGAGTCGATCAACAAGCAACTCGAAGAGAAGTTGAGCCTTGTCAATCATGCTTTCCACATTATAGACCCCAAAAGCTACAAAGAGAAAAGCTTTATGTGGAGGAGTTTATGTCATAAGCGCTGCCAATCAAAATATAAATAAACTTTGCACTGAAAAGGGTTAATGAGGAACAGGCATTGGAAATGTCTATATTTTGAGATGATAAAAGCTAACTATTACTAAAATGCTTTTATCACTAGAAGGCAAGGGGCTGACTAGCAAGTTAGCAGCATGTGGGTCACAGTGCACAAACCCATGCTTAAACATCATCTCAGCAAAAGCTTAACTAACCTGCAAAATAAAAAGTACATGCAAGCAAAATTACTATCTCAGGGAACTCAGAGTTAGAAGTTGTAGTTCAAACATCTGTTGGCTTTATGCAGATTATGCATATATTTGAAGATATAAAAGATATACATATATTTGAAATTATAAGAAATTATTGGCTTGAGAATAATTTCCTGACCCTGTACAAGATCATTAATAATGTCCAACTAATGTCATAGTAACATGTCCATGCTCAAGTTATTTATTTCTTTTCTTCAAAAAAACATGTAAAGAGATAACAGAAGCAACATGCACTAGGTATATCACCAATCAATCTTGTATATAACAATTGCACCACATAACTACATTTTATTTCCATGTGGATAATACAATTAGGAATGGTAAGCAATATAAATTATTATTGGTTGAACTGAGCATCATTAAAAACTATAGTCAGATTTTAGCATCACAATTGACGAACAAAGTTGCATCCTCATATAAAACTGGTTAATACATAGGGCGGCTCCGATGCTTTCGGTAGAGATTTCATAACAAGTCAAGTGTTGCCACAATCAATCTATTAATTTTAGGGTGAGCTAGGGAAAAAGACTTATAATACTGCAATTTATGATAAATCACAAGAACATAATTAATGTTGAAAGGGATTGGAGTTTCGTTTTTTATTTTTAAATTTACTAAAAAATAATTCAAATCTAATTTCTTTTACACCTTCAACATTTCCACTTTGTCATACAACATATCCATAAAAATATGTATTCTGACTATTTATTGATTATTTTCAAATCGCACAAATTCCTGCAAGCCTAGACCTCAACTGGCAAAATGTGATCTCCTGCAAATTAAGAAAAATTAATAAACAAGTAATTCTAAACAATTTCTCAAATCTTAAATCTTAATATATGAACTTCATCAAGAAGATAATGGTTAAAGCGGACAACAGAACAGACAAGAATTTTCGAATGATTGCCTGGTCATGTATCTGGTTCAAAACATGTCATAATCAATCTGAAAAAAGGAACTTCCAAATTAGTCTCAGATGAAGCCAAATTTAGGGATAAGAGATTAGAAACAAATTCTAATAATGTAATAAATATATTAAATATAATGCTTAAACTTACTTAACAGAGAAGTCAACGATGGTATCGTTGATGAAAGTCTCTGGTTGCAGAAGGTCCACATCTCTCTTACTAATTGCAGCCGCATCAGTATCCCCTTTTGGGTATATAACTTCATTGAAAGTCTCATCAAGACTTAAAAACACAAGAATTTAGATCAGTTCAAAACATCAAATGAGAAGCAAGTGCAATTAAATAAAAACAAATCAATATAAGCACATAGACAATGAAAAATAGCATTTCTAGCAAGATTAGCGACATTGAATCATTGCAAAGTCTTAGGTCGAAAAATGATGCCTCCAATCACAACTTTTGAAATTATCATAGCCTTAAGGGGGGAAGCATGTAGAGCAATATGTCTAGAAAAATTCAGAAGCCAATCACTATTCAACAGTCAATTTGATCACACCTGGAACATTAATGTCACATTAGCTAAAAAATAAAATGAGGCAGTGGGTGAGTGGTAGCAAAGATACCAAAATTCTTTAGAATCTGCTCTTAACTTCCAGGTACTTGAGATGTTGGAGTTCAGCTTATGCATACATTTTTAAAAACCAAAGTTTCAATTAATCACGAGACAAGATATTAATTTGAAATTATCCATGTGCTTTACTAAAGGAGCCTTCAGAGGAACCATTAGGAGTTGTTCAACTTAATTAGAGGCATAAATTTGTTCAGCCTTTTTTTATGATTTCCATATCCCCTTCTATATTACTACAAGTTAACCATTTGTAAGAGTTCAGCAAAAGTTAACCTGTAAAGGATAAATATTTAACTCTAGGGAGGCAGAAACAACCATCAGCATAATTGCCACAAACTTTTCCAGCATAACTCAAATCCCTTCAAACATTACATTTACAAAAACTATTTCCTCACCAACACTATGATTCATTTATTTTTAAAGATTATCAGTTTCTTATAACAAATCCAATATATGCAAAGCTAATGTCAAGCATAATTCCCATACAATAATAATATTTCAATTTACCATATAATAATCATGTCCTGTTCATGATCATTGGCTAAAGCAGTTTTGGCGATACACAGGAAAGCAAGATCGACATTGTAATCCTCTTTTGCTGATATCTCGAAGTAAGGTATATTTCCTTTTGAAGCACACCAGTCTTTTGCTTTCTTCTCAGCGACTTGTATATCAAAAATTTAGACTAAAATATTTAAGGAGGAATAACTGCAGTAATCTGCATTTCCTTACCACTCGACTATTTCCACCATCAATATTAATCTTGTTTCCAAGCAATATAAAGGGAAACATCTTGGGATCAGGCGGGTTTGCCTGGAACCAACAAGAATGAAAACTGTGTCACAATAAAAGCCAAGGATACAGGACAATTTTTAGCATATCCAAACTATAGAAGCCCAGAAAACTGAAACACAATTGCCAAAAACATTCACCCTATTTCCACATCCCGAAACAATTTAAACAATCAATAAAACCAGTACATCTTAGAATAAAGTTTCATACACTTGAAGCCTTATAATTTAAAGGTCAAATATAAAGTTTTTTCTTTTATTAATTATCGGGATAAGAAGTGCCTTCCGGCAAGAGATTCTCTTCATTTCTGAATCCGTTGCTGCTGGTTTCTGGGTGGTTGTCACTCTTTTCATATTTAGCTTTTAGAAGTCGATAATTGAGCTCAGGCCGATCCACTTTTTTTATGGAAATTACGGGCATTTTATACTACCTGTCAGCATTCGATCGATTTGGATGGAAAACTGACTAAACTAAATGGACCAAATTTTCTATAAACAATAACTGAAATGACTGAAATTATATTTGGTCAATTTGTTTTGATTTTGTACCTTTTTTTATTTCTTTTTATAAATATATTTGGAGTATAAAGAGTGAAACTCGAATTATATTCTATCCAAAAAATAATCAACTTTCAACCTTTTTAATATCAACTGACTCTAAAAAATAATTAATTTCGTAGTTTAAAAATTTTTAAAAAAATTGTAATCATTATATTAAAACCATAAATTTTTGACAAATATCATATCAATGGTTTGAAATTCTTTGCAAATATCAAACCATCATACGAACATGGTTTAATTAATGTTAGCAAATGCAAACAACTTCTTTATAAAATTATACTTGAGTTGTTAAATGTTATCATATCCTTTTTCAAATTTATATGTAGAGTAGTGAACAAATATAAATTATTATATAATGCTTTACTATGTCTTAATTAATACAGGGACATAATAGATTAATAGGTGTATTTGGGAAAAATGAAGGCATCAAAATCTTACATGAGATTATGCGGCCATCAAGTAGACCAAGTAGACTACAGCTTTGGAAGGCATGGCACTTGTGGGCTAAAAAATGGAGAAGTGACGCGCCAAACCCGTTTACAGTGTTCACAAGATCTGGGTATAACTCTATTATCCGAATTGCCAAACCTATGTATAATTATCGCATAAATTCAACAGTATCATTTATCATGAATAAACTCATAACTCATTGTAAGTTATAAAAATGAAAAAAAAATGATAATAATTGATAGGAAATAGCAGTGGATCTTACCAAAATGTTCCCGAAAAATGGTAGCGTGAAGGATTGTGTTGCCATATTTTCCTTTAAACAAAGAATACTCATTTTTGGTACTTTTTTCGATGATCCTCGTAAAAGAAAATCAAGACAAAAGAAGGCTTCCCCTTTTCCTTGAAGAACCGACATTTAAAGAGGTGTGGCACCATCTTTATTTTTAACTGCTAAAAGACTGGGATATCTTTCGGCTATAAGATAACAGAGGGCCCCATTCCCAAGCGCTGCTGCTAGATGGAGAGCTGTGTTCCCTCTTTCATTTTGTATACTTGGAATTCTAAAGGCATCAGTTTCTCCAATTGAATTCACCATTTGCTTCACAATCGTTGTTTGCCCAAGTCTTACAACTACATGGATGGTTGTATCTTCTGATGAAGTTATCTTCTTTCCATGAATGATTGATCGGTGATCGAAGGTGGCGGCACGACGACACGAGGGTTATAAAGAAGAGAGATAGGCGAGGGGAAATGAGATCGAATTTGGGTTTTAGATTTAGGGATTTGAATGTAAAGGAGAGAGAGGTATGGGAGAAGGAAATATGAGCTAAGAGTAGCGAGCCAGTGGAGAAAAAAATAGATTTTATAGGTAGGGTTAACATTTTCAAATTACTAAAATATCCTTACAAATTTTCATTAATTTTCATTATTTTATATTTATATTCAAGGATAGTTAAGTAATTATATATAATTAAAATTTCTTATAATTTAATATTTGATCAAAATTTTAACAAAATAAAATAAATTATAAAATTTTTTATTATCATTTTAAATGAGATAATAAATTTTATATCACTATTTTATAAATATATATTTTCATTAATTTTCATATTGTAATTATATAATAATTGCAATCATTAGTTTATTATTATTATTATTATTAATATTAAAAATGTAATTTTTTTAAATAAATTACTTTATATTTTGAAATAATGAATAAAAAATTATTATCTTTTAAAAATAATTAAAAAATATAATAATTAAGAATTCATATAATACATTACTATTAATAATATATAAAATACAAATGATTTGAATTAAATTTTATATGTAAAAAATTATTAAAATATCAAGATCTGTTCCAAACAAAGTCAACAATATAATTCGGTTCGGTTACAGTCAAAAAATTAACGGTACAATTCGATTCTGAATCTTTTTCTTCGATATTTCGGTTCTTTAAAGAAAGATCCAGACCCTTGTACACTCCTCTATGCAAGGATAATTTAATAACTATGTATAATTAAAATTTTCAATAATTTAATATTTAATATAAATTTTAACAAAATAAAAATAAATTATAAAAATTTTCAAAATTATTTCAAATGAAATAATATATATTTTATTATTATTTTATAAATATTTATTTTTATTAATTTTTATAATGTAATTATATAATAATTTTAACAATTAGTTTATTATTATTATTATTATTATTATTAAAAATGTAAATTTTTTAAATAAAAAAGTTTAAATTTTGAAATAATTGACAAAAAAACTATTACCATTTTAAAATAATTATAATATATAAAAAAAATTTTAAATTTCTCTCCAAATAAAAGTGCATATTAATTTTTTTAAAATAGCGACTACATTAGCGACGACATATTCTGTCGCTAAATTACCATAAAAAGCGCCAAAAATTCCCTCCATAATTGCGATGAATTATTCCGCGCTAATTCGTTGCAATCTTCACCATCCAATTAGCGACTAAAAAACGGTCGCTATATTACAATAGATCAATTTTTCAAAAAAAATTAAAAACAATGTTAGCGACGAAATATTCGTCGCTAATTTAGTCGCAAAAAAAGGAACTAGTTTGCCGCCATAATTTAGCGACTGTTTCCTTCTCTTCGTCGCTAAATATCTTTTTTTGTTGAAAAAACTTTTTTGACGACGAATTTTTATTTTAGTTGCTATTCTGTCACAAAATAGCGACTATTTTTCTTCGTCGCTATTTATAGTCTCTAATTTCCTTTTTTTTTGTAGTGATAATTACGATTGTCTTGAGAATAAAAGAAGATAATCATGTTAATGATTTCTGAAATCTCTGATTGGAATAATAATAGATGTGATCCAGGCAACTAGAGATCTTTCCTTATCTCAAATCTTGAAAAGATAGAAAAGCTCTTCCCAATTTGATAGTCATGATCGGTGATAGCTTCGTCAGAAAACAACTACTTTCTTTGTAACAATGGCATCAATTGTGTGATTGATAGTCAATAAGGACACTTAAGTCATTAAAGATAATAATTCATTTATCAATCACTAGTCACAATAAGAATTTGTACATTGATTTTTTAATCGAGAAACATAAGAGCAAATACACCAATCTTTAAATTGGGATTGTATCTTTCAGATCGGAAATGCGTCGATCAGAAAGATAGTTAATTTTTCATCAATCGTTTTGATTGGGATTAAAGGCCTCGATCGGGAACACATCGATTGGGTTGTACAAATGTTATATGAAAAACATAAAGAGAAAATTACATGGTGTACTTTTTGAGTGCCTTCTTACTACAAGCTTTTGGTGGTGTCTTTGCTCTGCTTGCTTGGTTTGTAATGCCCCTAATCGTACTCTAGGAGGAATAAATGGTTATTTTACATGAGACAAAGGTTGATTATGTGGCTAATTAATGGAAATTATAAATTAAGGGACTTAATTGAAAAATAAAAGTAAAAGTTTAGAGGTAGAAATGTGAAATGAGAAAGGTGAGAGGTCAAAGTAAGAAACATAAATATAGAGAGGGACCAAAATGAACTTTGCCAAGAATTTTTATGATCTACCAATAGGTATTAGACAAGTGTAAGGCTAGGAAGAAAAAAGCAAAATTGATCTTCTTCTTGTGATGGACGACCACTCTTGGCCAAGAAAATTCATTTGTTTTGTTTTCCTTTCTTTTCTTTTCTTCTTCGTTTTCTTCTCTTCTCCTCAAATTTATGTTATTGTGCTCTAAGTGAGGAAATAGTTGTAGATGATAAAAAGAGAGAGAGAATTGTTTTACAGCAACCTAAGGCTAAGATCAAGAAGAGATTGAGGGAGAAGGTAAAGGAAGGAGAAGATAAGAAAGAGAGAAAGATTTGTGGAGCCTTAAAAAGGTATGGAAACTTTATAATGCATTTGTGTGTGTTTTTGGATATTGAACACTAAATCTATGAACTTGAATGTTATTAGATGTATTGTAGATGAAAACTAGGGTTGAGAAAGTGTGGAATCCAAATTATGTATAGAACTCTTAAAATATCAAAATTTGCTTAGGGTTCATTGTACTAGTCTTCACTAATTTAAGTATATCTTGAGCTAAAGTTAATGAAATTGAAAAATTATAGTTTTATATGAAAATAGACTCATATATCTTCATTTCATATGAAGAACACATAATTTGAATCAAATTGTAGGATAGAGAAAAATTGTCTTAAATCTGGGTTAGGATTGTTGCCCTGTCATTAGGAGAAGTCAGTGGTTTTTAGTGAATATCTTGAGATTTAGAGCTCTGATTGGGTTGATTTTTTATGTTTTGGAAACTAGAAATATAGATCTACAACTTTATAGAAGGAATGTGTCCTTAAAAATGATGTTTTATAAGCTAAAAATGACATAGAAGTCAAGATAGAAAATCTATCTCTAGGCAATTTGGGCTTCACGGTTATTAGGGTTTTCATAATAACCGTGAGGTATCCCAGTTTTTAGTTCAGACCCAAAGAAGACCTATCTTATGGTTACTAAGCTTTTTATAGTAACCCTGACCCCTTCTCGTAGCTTTACTTCACGGTTACCATCCAAGGGCTAGTAACTGTGAGGTAGTTAGCTTTCAGTCCAGAACCGAAGAGCAACCTATGTCACGATTACTATGAATTGGGTAGTAACCGTGACCCCTATTGTATGTTTAGGCTCATGGTTACCATGAATTTGGTAGTAACCGTGACCCATATGTTATGTCTTGGGCCACGGTTACCATGAATTGGTAGTAACTGGGACCCTCCTTCATAGTTCAAAACGTGAAAGAATAAGATTCCATATGAAGCCTAAAGCTATTTTAACTCTCCCTAAGCCTTATAAAACATATTGAACATATAGATACGATAATGTACAACAATCACTATATACATTATATAATGAAATGCAAAGGCAATGTTTATGCTATAGTATACGATACGTGCATGTGTTTATTCGAATGTGAATTTATAAATATAGTGCAATTATACGATAATGATTGTTGTATATATTATGATAGTTGAGAACTATAGTATATTATATTCTTTTGAATTATTCTACTTTATAGTGGAATGCATTAATAAGAACTAATGACATATGAGATATGATTATTTGCCTGTACATAGAACTTGGTTGTGAATAGATAGGCATGCCTATAGGGTTACAATCGTAGTTGCTACAGGTTTGACCTCGTTTGGGTCTTTATTTGTCCCTAGTCGGGACCACAGGCTTGACCTAGTTGGGTCCACATGTCTGATACCTTAGGGTATCCACAAGAACTATACCTTCGGGTATTTATATATATTTAATACCTATGGGTATCCACAACACCCGTTATCCACACTCATAGGACTTTAGCAGGCAATTTACAGTATATGAATATATGTGTAATGATGATAGAGACTTGAATATTCATTATTTATGATTGTTATAAATTAAGTATGATATGTGGATTTATATTGTAACTCTTGCATGTTAATTATAATATTTGATATTAATAATGTTTATTGTGTGTTTGGAAACAATCACTGTGAGTGGTTATTTATATATGTATTGTTTTTCACTAAGCTTTATAGCTTAGCACGGGGTGTTTATCCGTGTAGTTTCAAGACATGTCGTTGCTTCAGGGACAAAGCCAACACTAGCTAAGAAGAGAAGTTAGGATGTCTAAAATGTACTGTTTTTCTCTTTTTAATTTGTGTAAATCTTATGAAAATAATGTAATGAACATGTTTTGTAATTATTAACTCAAAAGATGATTATGATGTAACAAAGTATATGTTTATGTAACTTTTTATAATGTATGAATTATAAATTCAAAGTATAACCAATGAAATGATAAATTAACACCTAATTAGTATTATATGTATTGTTTATTAAAAATATTTAAATAAGTAATAGGAATCCGGATAGCTAGTATGGTCCTTACATGGTTGCCATAGATGCTTGTGTGAGAGTGGATTTAAGGTTGAAGTTTGGGATATTCTTGATCATCCATAGAGGGAGGTCTGGAGCTTTGGAGAGATTTGCTCAACCATGCCTACCATTTATCTGGATTGATTAGACTTTTCCTCTTCCATTTTTCTTCCCCACACATCCTTCTCGTCCGATGGGCTTGGTCACCCTCTTTGGTCATCCAGTGGCTTCATCTGGTTGGACGATCGTAGGGGTAGGATGCGACTCATTTCGTCTTGGCTTAAAATGAGTCTACATTCTTTCGTTTTGGCTTAAAAAGAGAGTGTTTCTCGTACCGTGCTTGTGTTTTCTTCTTTGTATAGCAAATGGGAAAAAATATGGCTCCGCGATCTTTTCTGTCATCCCCTTTATGTGCAAGCATTAGGAGTCTCAGGAATCAATTGGGGGGATATTGTTTCTCTTTGTAGGGGGTCTTTCATGAATTGGGGAGGGACATTTCATATCTCACTATGCTTTTCTCCTCTAATTGATTTGCTTGAAAATGGAGAAGGAGTCAGCTCTATTGCCTCTTCTAGTGTCTTTCCTAGCAGGCTGGTTCTGGAAGGCTCACACGATGGCATGTAATGTCTCAAGATAAGGATGTTTCATCCTCCTTTGAGCCTGGCACAAAATTTTTTGTCTTCCTTCGATCTCAGTATCTTTTTACAAGTTTTGTAGGGATTTTTCATCGACAGGCTTGTATTTGCCTTCTTCGTTGTTTGAGGTATGCATTTTTGTCCCACCATTGCCTCTCAATAAAAGCAACAAATGATAAATTTGGAGATTTAATAAAGAAATGAACCACAAGGTGGGGAGTCGGATAAGAATCATGATAGAAAGATGCTGCCGGGCTTATTCGATCGAACAAGGCAAGAGCAAGCCCTGTAAAGAAAAAAGAAGATTGTCCGAGTGGACCGGATGTTAGCTTTTTGAAACTCAAGTTGGGAATACTTGGATATGCAAGGAAAAAAAATTTCAATGAATACAGTTGAAGAATTCAATATGGTTAATTTATTATTCTCTTTGTTGTTTATTCTTTTTTTCTAATAATATTTCTGAGCTTTGTAAAAAAAAATAAAAAATACAGCTTTTAAGAGAATAATTCAAATTTTCTTTTTTAATGAAAAAATAAAACAATTCAAAGTTTAAGAGAATCTGTATATATTTTATTAATTAGCCCCTTTAACTTTTGGATTTATGATTTTAATCATATTATTTTGAAGTATTATATGAATGTATATATGAATTTTAGTAAATTGTTGCCTAATGTTCTTTTTCTTCTAAATCATCAATTTTTTTAAAAAAATCATATATTTAAATTGAAATTCAATTATAAATACTCACGTCCTTCAACTATTAGAATGGTCCCAAAATTCTATATATATATATATATATATATATATATATATATATATATATATATATATATATATATATATATATATATAAGAGAGAGAAAAGAATGGTCCCAGAAGGTAGAATCTACAATGAATTAAGAAAAAGATTAGTCTTATAATAATAAATGGCAATAAATAAAAATATAATTTTAATTGTCAGCTGGACCTAACTCCCAATACTGCGGAGAGATGGGAAATGTGTAAAGTGGAAGATGCCATGTTGTTGCTTGTATAATATTCCGGAGCTTGTAGCCTTATGGGTGTGCAGAACCGAATTGAAATCGAGAATCGAATCGAATAAATTTTGATATATTTAATTCGGTTATTTTGATTTTCAATTCATTTAATTCTGAATTAAAATAAAAAATCAGTTCAATCGGTTTGGTTTGATTCTTGAAATTGAAAAATCAAAGAAACCGAACCCACCGAACCTATCAAAACACATTTTTTTGGCTATATATATATATATATATATATATAATTATTCCCTTCCTTTCCTTACGATTCACCCTTTAAGATTCAAATCTCTAGCAGCAGCCAACACCTCTTTTCTTTTGCAATTCTTCGATTGTCCCCTAGCAGTCCCTTCTTTGATTCTTTTATTGTCACTGCCATGGTAAGTAGCAATCCCTTCTTTGATTTCCTTGTTTTATTTGTTTTGTTTTCTTTGTTTTATTGTTGAACGGCTTAATCTAGATCCATTTTTACATAATCAAACTAACATTTTTCTTTAGTGTTACGGATTTTTATTTGCTTCTATTACTGATTTTTCTTCATTCTTCCTCCTTCCTTTGTGTCTCTCTAGAAAATCCCTTCAAAATATCAATAAAAAAGCAGACTTGTTTCTTCATTTCATATTTATTCCAATAACCCATCTCCAAATCCAACAGAAATCATATTTATTCCTTCATCTCAAACCTCAGGTGACTGCAAGATCCAGAGTTAGTATTTTGCATTCTATGATCTATATTGTGTTTGGTTGTCGGGAAAATACAGGAATTAAATATTCTTTCATTTTTTCTATGTAAACTGTGTACATCCTTGATTTTTACTATTTTTAATGTCGTGATTTTAAATTATACAACGGGTTTGCATTTTGTATTTTTTGGTGTGTATATGAGTTTTGAGAATCGCAATTCCTTTTCCCCTGC
This sequence comes from Excoecaria agallocha, assembly GCA_037975025.1. Taxonomy (NCBI): domain Eukaryota; kingdom Viridiplantae; phylum Streptophyta; class Magnoliopsida; order Malpighiales; family Euphorbiaceae; genus Excoecaria; species Excoecaria agallocha. The sequence continues at coordinate 2,149,602 of CM075809.1, forward strand.
GTCGTTTGAACTTCTGATGCTGAGTTAAAATATCATATTGTCACCTTCGCCAGATACTGGAACTGTCAAATGGGATAGTAGTGGCTCTACAATATAAAGTACAAGTAGTAAGGTATTGTTTCTTCATGCTGCTTTGTTTTTACGGTGGTGATGATGGTGTAGTTAAATTGAAGTTAATGATATAAATGCTGCTTTCTTATGGTTCATGTATGTGTGTGTGTGTGTGTGTATATATATATATATATATATATGGAGTCAGTAGTTACATACCACTGTTCATATTCTGTCTCTCAAATATTCAACCCTTGCTTTCTTGCTATTTGGCATTCACTGCTTCTGGTTACGAACATATAAATCTGTTGTAAGCAGAAGAGTTCTCTTGTTCTGCAAGGGAATCAATGAAGAAATGGAATTGGAGTAAATTCATCCCTAAATTTTAGCATCCAACAAACATTTTTTGTTATGAATTTAATCAAACCCACAACTTCCCCATCATTTAACCGTTAAAACAACTTAGAATAAATTATTATGAGTTACAATTGTGTCATTAAATTCAATTAACGTTTGCTTAAAGGATGAGATTTATTCAAATCTAATTCTTGAATTTCTTCATTAATCAAATTAAAGATACAACAACAGTGAAAAATATTTTGCATAATATACATATTTGACATTTTATCGTTCGTTGGGTTATGGAAAATAGTTTGCATAATATACATAGTTGCATATAATATTGCTGAGGTGGGATTCAACATGATAGCTTCTATTAGAAGACCTATAACTTCATCCAGCTTACCTGGAAAGATAGAAAATAATGCTGGAATAAAATAGAAAAAGAAACAGAGAAAAAAGCCTTGTAGGAATCTCAATTGAAAAGGTTAATGGCAGTAGATAAATGACATACCTTCTGAAACTACTTAGTGATTGAGGGCAAGATTTTGATATTTAGTGATTGAGGTCAGTATATAAGCTTCGATTTATGACTTCTCAAATACATTTATCAATAGAATGCTTTAATTGTTTACAAATGTTTAAACATTTGTGCCTAAAATTTATTAAATGCTCATAAATGGTATTGGAGTAAATAAAGAGATAATTAATGTCCTATAAGTTTTGTAGTTGTTAAAATAAAAAGTTTTAAAATAATATATTGTATAAATATATGTATATGTATAAAGTATATGTGAAAATATTTTATTTGGCTCTTGCATGATATGTGAGCATGAAATCATAGTTATAGACATAGAAGCACAACTCTTTACAGTTACAGTTATAAGGGTCTTTTGGTAGTTTATTATCTACATGTTATTTGTGGTTATGCCAACCCATGATTATTGGGATTTTATCCCTTATAGTTCATTTGATTATTACATTTCTTGCATTGGGCCTAATCTTATTTAAAAATGTCAAAATTATTATGTGAATATGGGGTACTTAAAAAGGCATATAATAGTACATTTGTTCTTTTTAGGGAAATATACCTTTGTATGCAAATAGTTAAATATTTTACGTGTTTTAATTACTTAATTTATAAATCCCAAATGTTTTAATTATTCATGTTTTATTGTTAATATGTAAAGAAAATATTTTAAATTACCTAAGGGTGGAAATCATAAGATTTCTATTATCCTTATATACTCACTCAGTTTTGTCAGGGTAATTTGTCTAAATCACTCAAGTGAAGATAGGACATCAGGAAAAATGTTAGCGTCAATGTTTAATGAGTTGCATTTTTACAGGTAAAGATCACATTAGGTCAAGATTCTTTTGATGATGTGAGCTTGTACAATGTTTAATGAGTTGCATTTTTACAGGTGAAGATCACATTAGGTCATGAGTTATGTTGTATTTATTTTAATGTATATTTTTTAGTATAATTTTTAAATTATGTTGTATGTATTTTTAATGTGTATTTACTTATTATGAAAAATTTTATGTATTTAATTGGTTTTATTTTGTTGGATATATAAGTCCATTTAGGTTAAAAATCTAATTAAAAAAAGCCTATATATAATTCAGAACCTATTGACCTATTGAATCGAATAAAACTGATCGAAATTATTTCGATTTATTCGGTTTTCGATTCTATAAAGTTTGGTTTTGATTCAATTCTTATATTTTATAAATTTTAGTTTTTGGTTCAATTAGTTTGGTTCAAAATCGAACCGAATCGGCCACTTGCACATCCCTATGTAGCTTTTTGAGAAGAAGCTTGTCACATCAACCCACAAGAATCAATTCAATTTTCTCATATGATATTTGATTGAATTGGCTGTATATATCTCAATTATTGAGATGAATTATTAATGCTAAGATCATATCAATCATTATTCTAGACTTTTATTTTAATCGTCTTTTATTGTAATGGGTATGATACAGTCATTTGCATTGCAGCCATTTTAGAGAAAAACAAATTAATTGAGTTTTTTTTTTTCTCAGAAGGTTATTGGTAACCACAAAAATATTTTGTCACTAGACTACCATTAACATTTTGATATTTATTTTGAAAAAAGAAAAAAAGCCTACTGATATCAACCAAAAATTATCTAGTTATCCCCTTCTCTATCAAAATCATAGCCTGTTTTTCTCACTGAACTGAAGTAAAAAAAAAAAAAGAGGATCGAAAGCTGACTGGATTATCTCATAATCCTTGGTTATGTTGTTCCATCCATATCGGAATCCTACCCTAGCATAAAACCACTTCTTCGATTGTGTGGGAATAGTACTGTAATGAAATTTAACCTTATAATTTATACCGTCTCCTTGTTGACGCTACTTAGTCTCAACTTTCTTGTTTGAACGTATACCTCTTCTTTACAAATATGATCACCAGCTTCATTACCCCGTATAGGCTGCATTGTATGTGGGATTAGTTTCACGAAGAGATAAGCATATGAAAATAGTAAAACAAGAGCGTTACACACACGTACCAATCTATAATTCCAATCCAAATTCTTGCAAACAACGCTAAACTTTCAATTAAGGGGGTTCGTTAAATTGCCAAATTCGTACTCCACCAAGAATTTCTCTTCACTTGGAAACCCATATGCTCCCTCTTCACCATCTTTATCCACGATAATGACGTCGAACACAAGGTTTCCTCTATGTTTGAAAAAAATAACATCATTCACTTGACATTATTAGCCCAAATAAAGTCGGATTTGTTATCATTTAATATATCATAGTCGTAGCCTTGTTCAAGTGTCATTTACCAAAGCTAATTATTTGGTGCCATTAAGCAACATTCAACAACTTTAACATTTTCTATGTCTTGGATGAATGCATGTGGTATCAGCTACGTAAAAAATATATATGATTAATTAACTAAGTTATGCAACGGTAAATTTAAAGTGAATATGAGATAGGTTAATAAATAATTTTTCAGTTATGAAGAACATTAACCAGTACAGGTGAGTATGCTTTAATAATAACCGTAAAGAATTGTTGCCTAAAAGACTTACAAATCCGTTAAAGTGAAGCTCAACCCACGTCACCTTAATGCGGAATGAATTATCCATTGGAATGGATTTAGGGAAGAAAATGAAAATGCCTGGGTAATGCAAATGAAGGTAAATGTATAAGGCAATAAGTCTACTTACATTTATAACATATTTCCCAAAATGCAGTTACCTTTTTTGGAGATGTTAGTACTAACCCTAACCCATCTAATGATTACTGACAAATAACATGAATAGTATAGAGCATTAGGGTGTGAAGAGACGTACACAAGCATTAATAAGGATGGTGATGCTTATTTTCTTTAGGTGGGTAGAGGAAATCATAACCAAATCTTATAACATTTCCTTAAGCAGTTGGTTCATCAAACGAGGGTGGCAGTGCACCCCGAGATGAGAACTAACATCATTTCCAATGTGCTTAAGCTACAGTTGTATCTTACACAATCGTCATGGTAAAACTTAATAAAACACACACATTCCGTGCACAGATGGTACATTTAGATTACATTGTATTTAGTTCAAAACCATAATAATTAATCGATTTATTAAAACTGAATACATTATATTATTTTTATTATTTGACTAAAACATACTAATTTTTTGCAGTTTATAAATATTTCAAAATCGAATTCAATGGATGGAAGTCAGACATAACTGAATATTTTGTGTACACGTTTATATATAGAATGCACAATCTTTAGGATGACTTAAAACCCTTACGTGGCCGAATAAAGTCGAATAAATAGTGACTGCATTTATTTGAAAAGACTCAGTTGCATTTTTCCAAATCTCAAATCAATCACAACACTGTTAAAAAAATGATTGCTTTTTTAGTTCAATGAATTTAGTTTTTCAAGTAGGAAATTAAGTGTGTTCACTTTTGAAATTGATAAATACGTTGAGTAAAGTTTATAGTTTGTAAGAAATTAAATATAATTTTCTTATACATTATTGTACAAATTTGAACAATTTTTATCGGCGATCTTATGAATTACTGTATAATATAATTAAAATTATGTCAATTGCACAAACTTCATCAAGGTTTCGAAATATTTTTAATTATTCCTAATCAAGATTACTAATTTTTAAATGCCAAAATTTATGATATTATCAAGTATAATTGAAAGATAAACATAGGCCAAAACCAAATACAGTTGTATCCAATTTTGCTTAGTACACTTTCAATTTTTGCAATTGCTTAATACAGATGCATCATTTTTTAAAAAAATCAATACAATGAATTGGAATCAGACAAAACTTAATATTTTGTATTATCTTGTATATATAGACCGTGTCATCTTTAGGTTTACTTACTACACTATAATCATTTCTTTTGTTGAAGATGTATGAACAATGTTTGCAGTTATCTGAATATGCTGTTTTTTCATAAATATGAATACAGTGTCGATACTATTAACATAGTGAATATAGTTGCTTTTCCAAGCTTAGGCCGTTTAATTCAGTTTCTCCAGCAAAATAATAGGTATATTCACTTTTGAAAGATTAAATACACCAAGTAAAGTTTATAATGTTGGAAATGAAATATGATTTTCTTAATACAAGAATATTATTTTTTAAATGCCAATAGTTATGGTATTTATCAAGTAGAATTGAAAGATAAACACATAAAAGACTTACATTCCATTTGTTCATACACCATACATTTTACATTAAAAAATGAATAATACATATAAAATTTTGATACCTCTTCTGAAAACCCTCACAATGAATGTCTTCTTATCATCGGATGATAGAATAAATGTGCAAAAGTCTCATGTATCAAGACCGTAAAAATGGACAAACCATACCTAGCCACCCTCGAAGCTTGTTTGAAAGGATAACTTTTTCCCATTCTTTGACATTATTGCCTTACATCAATAAGAGACGATGAACAGATGGGGAGAAATTGTATAATTCTTATAATAAAATAGCTTGCGGAGTTTTATTTGGAGGCAACATATACCCAGATATTTGGTAGATTGATGGGATAAAACTGTATGCCATGTTAAAAAGTTACGGCATATGGTTTAAATTCATGTAATTCAACTGTCATAAAATGTAATATCATAGATGCGCTTACCACATGATAGCACCAGTCTTTCTTTTTACAAACAATAGAGAATGACCATAGTGATGCAATATCTATAAGAAATGTAGTTTTAAGGTACATAGTTGATAAATATTCTAACAAAAACAATTTTTTTTAAATAATATACATGTAATATAACCAAGAGCATAAATTGCCAGTGAAATTTTAATGACAAAAACAATGAATTAATTCATTTTACTAAGGGGCGGCTTGTATGTTGGTAAAAATTTCATTGTCCGTTCCATACCAACACCAAAATTATCAAAATACTCCATATTGACTCCATTATCATCAAAAACCATCACATGGAAGTATAATGGGGTATGATGAAAAAAAATACAATTATAATTTACCTTTACTCTCAATCATTTAAAGAAAATTTCCAAGCCATCGGCCATTAAAGCTCTGCCCTTTGTGAAATGGACTCTAACGTTGTATGATGCACAAGATAGGCTTCTTAGCTCGATGATCATCATACTGCAACTATAAAACTCACTCAGTGTTCCTTCGGGTAGTAGCTGAAACACAGATAGCAAAAAAATAAATTAAATAAATAAATAAACACAAATTGAAAATTTAAGATTTACATCTAAGTTAGTCTCTGATATATGGCTATGTTAAACAAGTTTAAATAACTAATCACACCATGGCTCCAAACTACATTATTTCATCTGTTATAGATATTTCAAACCGTGCTAGCATGGTCAGATATTCTCTCTTGATCTTAATTTGTAATGGCAAAATGAAAGTTGTAAAGTACTTCAGTGGATGCATTTAGTTCAGCTGATATTATTGATTTGATAAATGAGATGGTTGATTTGAAAGTGGAAAATATTTGGTTCAGAAGTGGTAAAAAATTTAAAAAGTTATGAAAGTAGCTTGTAGCCTTTTTAGTCTAGCCTTTTCACTTTGGGAACCGTGCAGCCATCCTATTGTCCAACTATGACAACATAAACAATAAATTTAGCAAACACGTTTTGTTGAAGTTAACATGAGTGATAAACGTTCATGAACAAGCCAATTGGTGGGTTTGCATAGGCATTATCAAGAAGCACATCAAACCAATAAAATAATGATATTTCAAAGTTATAAGAAATTATATTACAAATTTAAAAACTGAACGTTAGTATATTGTATAAAAATGTGCTTAATTAATTTTGTTAAAGGTGATGATAAACACATACAATTTTACGTAAATAATTTAAAAACTGCATTTTTTAAATTAAGAAAACAAGGATTATATAGTCACTTTCAATAGTAGGTTAAAGCACACTTAATAAGTATACAATTTCATATTACAAATAATACCTTATACACTAAACGAATAATCGAAAAATTCATTCAACACTACCTAACGTAAGTTTAATACACTACAATCAGCCATATATAACACAAAAACCAAACTTCCATATATATATACACGTAGGTTTAATATAATATAATATAATCATTGGACAATAAGTTCGAGATAATTAACAACCAAACATCAATATATAAACAAAAACCTCGATTTTGATAGTTATATATATAAATGGGTTGTATACTCAATACCATTAAACCCTAATCGTGATCATCAATCGGATGACAAAATAAACATTAAACCCTAAACAGGAAAAAAGGAAACCCATCCTGAATTACCCACCCAACACAAATAAAATACTAAATCATACACATTTATATTCACCGTAATTCCGAATTCATTTACCAATCGTTTTGGTATCAAAGCAAATAAAACTCTTTTCAAATTTATATTACATAAGATTATTAAAACAATGAAGATTCCAACTCTTCATACATAAGAACGTTAGTTTCAAACCGACTTGCTCACATATAATATCATAAATGTCATATAATTCTGAGAATAGATTAGTAGCTCAAACTGAGTGGCTGAAATGGGGTTAGAAATGTAATTGTACATTTTTATTAGTGAGAAGTGACAAAAACAACCTTTATAAATTAAATTCCATTTGAAGTTAACACAAATCGAGCTACCTTCGGCTGATAAAAAAATGGAATGTCATTTCAAACATCCTATCTTACGTACACCTATCCTATTTGCATTAGTATGGAGCGAAATAGGACAGAAAAAAGAATTTGTCTTTGAGATAAAGCAAAGGATTCATGCATTTTATCTATATATTCACATCCATTTTGCAAGTTTGACTACAAAATTAATAACTATCAACACTGAATTACACATTAGTCAATGATGTCAATAAAATATAATAGAACTGTTGAAACCCTCAAAATTTGATTCAACCCCAATAAAATACAAATAACTTTAAATACATACCACCATAAGAATTAAAACCAAACAACCATTGTCCAAAGAAATTGCATCCAACCGAATTGCATGAATTTGATATTAGGGTATGTTTATTAAGATGTTGTGGATTGCAATATAATTGAAAATGTAATCAATCCTTTAGTGTATTTATCTAAATTTTATACAATGCAATGCTATTATGAAAAATACATAGGGGTGTTTTTCTTAAACATAACTCGTATCAGTATCGCCTAAAGGTCACCAAAATTTAAAAATTTATAATTGCACTTGTGGGAAGTGTTATTTGTGACAAGTGCTATGATATAATTTGAAGTGCAAATAAAGTCATTCAAGTAACCAAAAGTAAAAAAATAATAATAAAATAAAGGAAATAAACGAGTAGCATAACTATGTGAGGTATATCGAAACTTTTGTACTGATAATAAAACATTCAACAACCATCAAAAAATTATTCCAAATGCATAGAATATCTTGATATAATGTAAAGAAATTTTTTTTAATGTGATAAATTAATTTTTTATCAAATCAAATGAAATTAGCTTTCAGACCAATCATTTTCGAGGTATGGAATATGTCAAAATGAACTCGTTTTTTAACTAAAATTTTAAACACATTTTAAAAAATATTTATCAATTTGTTTTGATAAAAAGTTGACAACAAGTAAATTAATCATAACCATTTGATCAAAAACTTCATGATCAAACCATTGCAATTCATCAAGCTATATACAATAATCACATGTTTAATGAATTTGTAGCCAATTATGTACAACTTAATACTCAATTACACATTTATGCATGCGTCAGCATCCTATTATTTTATATAGTTGTACCTAACATTGCAAAAGCCTACTTCATAACAAGCAAGCACATATAAACACGTGGCATCCCTAAACACAACCTACCCCATAACGTCCCATGCATGAAAGAGCTCTTGCCCATTATATATACCCATACATGAACTGATATCACATGTCTTCACTCTTGCATCCAGCATAATAACAAGAATCGCCGACATAGACAAGACTCCAAAAAAGAGTATCAAAAGGAACCTCTCTCTGCTTGCTTTGCCTGAAAGCTTAGAGGTGATGTACAATGCAACAAGGGAAAAGGTTACTACTATGAGGAATAAAGTTGCTAAGCTTATCAAAAGGGTTATTGTGGATATAGGATCTGATTACATTTGTGACAAAATATTAGACGACACACCATTGCTTGAGACATATGACACATTCATTAGGTTGTTCGACAGTGTTCTTAAATGCCGTTCCAACAAACCAGCAAACACCGTCATCATGATATCTGATGACTCGTCTTGCTCATACTCAGGGAAGAATAATGATGAACATGTTGATGCCTCTCTAGAGGCGAAAGATTAGATTGCTAATTTGCAAAGTGAATGTGATGGTTTATGTTGAACTTATTTGACAACTTACATCATTTTATCATGTTTTATTTTAATAGTTTTCTTATATGCCAATAACAAGTTATGTTAATCCTTGCGTAATCTCAGCAACATAATCCAATTAAGCAAACTAATTAGTGACAACAAATGCGACGTTTTTGCATAACCAGAAAGTAATATTGAGTTTAATTCATTTGTGCAAAACTCAAATGTCACGTGGCATAAAAATTTATATTCAAACAAAATCGGTCAACAATATCCAATATACAATACGGTCTAAAGTATCAATCTATGATGCAACATAACATAACCAGTAAAATAAAAAATAAGTTAACAGCAGTAACATAAGCAAACAACAGTTATGACATGAACAAAACAAATTCACATATTAATGTCAAACTGATTGCCAAAATCCCCACATTAGTACTGGATATTACTCTTGTACAAGAAGATTTAGCTTGCAGTGACTCCATTAACTCCCCCGTTCACTTGGTCTGCTGCCCTAAAACCAGAACCTTCAATATTACATAATCTAGTACGATACTATTTCGATTTGGGACCACCCATGGTATTATGCCAACATCATACCGGACCACAATAGCTTCACTAATATTATGTTATGCAATCAAGTCCAAATCATCCATATTTTTAAATTCTCTAACCAGATTCAGTAAAGCACATTCACTTTCCATTAACTTCTTTTGTCTCTTCCTCGAATCTACATAGCAAAAGGCTGCAATTTCTAAATATCCAATATCAATCTTGCAATCGATGTGAAACTTATCCTAGACCTGAGTAACAAAAATTTAAATAAATAATGTAAGGCCTAATTCTTAAGGTATGGCGGAATGGGCTTTAGTAACGTAAGCTGTTTTGCATTATAAGCCTATTATGATTTGCCTCGTTCTAGTACGCATTGCTAAAATTACAAATATAGAATGTGGTGGTTGGTTAGCTCAATGATGATGACTGCGTCCATGCATTGTAGACCTTAATTTTTTTTATTATTTTTCAGCCAATGCTTGTAAATCTGATAGTTTTGGTTTACTAATCTTCTTAGCACTTGTGTTTGCACAAAAGGTATTGTACAATACTCAATTTCGGGTTTATTTTTCGTCGAAAGTTGAATACAGTGTATTCATTTTGTCTCAAAATCTATACACATGATTCAGTTTGACACATCTGAATAGTTGAATTCGATATGCCAAAGTGAATATAAAGAAACCATTTTACCGAATAGTAACAAAGTAAATAAAATGTATACAGATTTTCCCAAATATAGCACACTGTATTTAATATGGGCACAAAATGAATGTAATTTATTCATTTTTTCAAATTAGAATATAATGTATTCAGTTTATCTTAAAGAGGAATCAATGTATTTAGATGACAATGTGCTTATTTACAAAGTGAATATATTAAATTCACATGCTTCATTAATTGACTGTAATGTAAACTTTTTCCAAAATAAATAAATGAGATTGAACCGGTCATTTGAATTTAATTGGCGATCATTGGTGTCCTAAATGGTTATGCAAATGACGAAAAGTGAAATTAAAATTTAAGTTGCTTTATTGTTTCAATTAGTGTAATATATTTCAATTTATGTTAATTAATTAGATTAGCTTATTTGTTAATTTATTTTCAGATCTTATTACTAACTTATTTCATTTATTGTTTATTCATTAATATTATCTTTTTTTTCTTGTAGTATTATTTATTTTATTATGTCTTTATATTGTTATTTTAAAATACTATGTATTCCGTTCGGCCAATTAAAACAAGCAGAAATAATTTGTGGCTCAAATTTAGTGGATCATTCACTAGCGCAATGATCCAATGCACCGTTTCATATTCGATAAAATGTTATTTTTCCAATAATCTTTAATTTTTTTAATATTTTATATCTTTTTTTATTAATATTTTATTATTTTAATCAAATCGAATGCAATGAATTAAATTTTGTACAACGTTAATCCAACGTATTCAGTAATTAATTTGTTTAATACAATGTACTATGTTAATACATGATGACAATTATATTCACTAATGCAATGAGAGAATGCACTGTATATAAGCTAAACAAAATGCAAATACTGTGAATTTAGTTTGGCAAAGTTAATCAAAACTATATCCATTTCAGTCAAAAGTTGATTTTTTAATAATCTTCCAATTTTTTTCCATATTTTCTAATGCTTTTAATTAATATCTTCGGGAAAAGTTAATACAATGTATTGTTTAATTCAAATCGAATACAATGAACTAAATTTTGTCAAACGCTGATTCAACATATGAACTATAATTTGCTATTGCGTTAAAACAAAGTATAAAAGATACATGGAGTAAATACGGTGATTTCACTTTTCAATATGTTGTATTCGGATTGCATAAGTAAATACGGTATATTCATTTTTCAATATAATACTCTATTCTATTTAAGAAAAAGAGAATACACCGAATTCACTTTATACAACGCTATACACTATATCCTTTTTGGGCAAGCCTAGTGTATCCACTTACAGAGACAGGGCTCCTTTACGGTGATTTCACTTTTCAATATGTTGCATTAAGATTGCACAAGAAAATACGGTATATTAATTTTTCAATATAATACTCTATTCTATTCGAGAAAAAGATAATACACCAAATTTCCTTTGGACAACGGTATACATTGTATCCTTTTTGGGCAAGCCTAGTGTATCCACTTACAGAGACAAGGCTCCTCTACGATGATTTCACTTTTCAATGTGTTGCATTCAGATTGTACAAGAAAATACGATATATTCACTTTTCAATATAATACTTTATTCTATTCAAGAAAAAAAGAATACACCGAATTTACTTTGGACAATGGTATATATTGTATCCTTTTTAGGCAAGCCTAGTGTATCCACTTACAGAGACAGGGCTCCTCTATGGTGATTTCACTTTTCAATGTGTTGCATTTAGATTGCACAAGAAAATATGGTATATTCACTTTTCAGTATAATCCTTTATTCTATTCAAGAAAAAGAGAATACACCGAATTTACTTTGGACAACAGTATACACTATATCCTTTTTGGGCAAGCTTGGTGTATCTACTTACAAAGACAGGGCTCCTCTACGGTGATTTCACTTTTTAATGTGTTGCATTCAGATTGGATAAGAAAATACATAATATTCACTTTTTAATATAATACTTTATTCTATTCGACAAAAAGAGAATACACCAAATTCACTTTGGACAACGGTATATATTGTATCCTTTTTGGGCAAGCCTAGTGAATCCACTTACAGAGACAGGGCTCCTTTATGGTGATTTCACTTTTCAATATGTTGCATTCAAATTGCACAAGTAAATACAATATATTCACTTCCAATATAATACTCTATTATATTCGAGAAAAAGAGAATATACCAAGTTCACTTTGGACAACGGTATATATTATATCCTTTTTAGGCAAGCCTAGTGTATCCACTTACAGAGATAGGGCTCCATTGACTTGCAATGATGATCCCTCTCTAAGTAAAGATACAGTAGATCCTTGTTGCATAATATGCTAACAAAAAATAATTTTTACACAAACAATAGATTACAACTAACAAACTTGATTTCATTATATATGGGCATCACAAAAATACTACATATACATTTTGACTAAATTAATTACCCTATTGCTTTGCTATGGTAGCGATTTGCATTCCAACAAACCAACTGTAATGCCCCTCACTATACCCTAGGAGAATTTGCACTAATTAATTATTAGTATTTATGTTTAATTAAGTGTAAATGAATGAGGAGGGACCCAATTGATAAGTAAAAGGGATTGTTTTGGGGCATAATTAGAAATAAAGTAAGTTGAGGGAAAAAGGGGTAATTATTCTAAGTAAGTGACACTTGGGCTTGTGTGAGTGAGGGAGGGGGAGATATTTATGGAGAGGTGGTTGGCCAAGTGGGGTGTGGTCTTCTTCTCCTCCATTCATCTTCATCCTCTCACTCTCTTAAACCCTAAAATCTCTCTCTTAATTCTCTCTCTCTAGATTTCTTGAGTTTTGGTAAATAAGGAAGAAAGAATTTATTTGGTTTTGATCTTAAGGTAACTTGTTTATTCTTTGATGTGTATGATTCATGGAATAGCTTGATGGATTTTCATAGAAGTGTTTTATGTTTATAGAAGGGGAATCAAGCAAGAGAAAGGGGAAAGAGGCTACTCAAGGTTGAAGAAAACTTGGAGCGTAACAAGGTATGGGAACTTAGGTTTTTGTGTGTGTATGTTTGATGTTTGGTCATGAGAGAGAGAGAACCCTTGAATATCTCTTTCATATGTTTTATGGATGATTGCAAGCTTAAAAAGGGTTTAGAGTTGAGAATATACAAGTTTTGGTTGAAAAATATGAAAATCTGTTTTAAAGATCATTTGATCAGTCTGTACAATTTTGCTCATATCTTGAGTTATAGTTGTCTAAATGATGAAATTCCAGTTGGTATAAAAACTAGATTTGCATGCCTTGAATTGGTTAGAAGAGACTGGAACCTGATTTTCACTGCATGATAGTGAAAATCGGCATTGAAAGCTGATTGATCTTGGTATTTTGTCTTCATGAACAGTTTGTAGTTTTTCTTGGATATTTAAATATCTACAGGTCTTATTGAGAATATTTTTAGTGTTTTGAAAACTAGAAATATAAACCTAAAACTTTGTAGAAGATAGTGTTTCCAGAAAAAGTAATTTGGTATGTTGAAATTGAGATGCAATCTGAGTTTTGAAATTTATTACAGGATTTTGGAACAATGAGTGTTATAGCTTTTTGGAGACGTCACTTGGTGTCGCGAGCGCGACATCAAACCGTTGCCTTATGTCGCAAGCGCGACTTATGTTGCGAGCGCGACACCAAGGATTGTTTATTTAGGCAATTGTTGTCTGTCGCGAGCGCGATTAATGCCGCAGGCGCGACGATCGTCGCGAGCACGACAATTGCCGCGAGCGCGTCAATAAGCCTTGGTTTCCTATCTTTGATACTTGTATTTCTTTAACTCCATTTAAGGTATAGATTTGTCTAAGCCCTTCCTAAGTTTATGAATCATCCTAAATTATTATTTAACCGCAATGTATCCCCTTAATTCCACGATTGCTTAATAAGTGGAAGGTGAGATTTTACTACCTCAAAATAGAATATGCATGAATTACTTCCCTGCCATGACAATATATGATTGTATTACACTATGAGATTATCAATGCATAATATTAAAGTACTTTGCATTTATTAGTGCTATAGTGGATTATGTGAATACAATTTCACAAGATATGAAATATAATTGATTTAGGCCTGCACATAAAGACTTGGTTGTAGATAGATAGACATGCCTATAGGGTTATAGTTGCAGCTGCTATAGTCTGACTCTTATGAGTCCATAGTTGTCTCTATATGAGACCATATTTCTGGCCCAATGGGTCCACAGATTTAATACCTTCGGGTAGTCACATATTTGATATCTTATGGTATCCACAGCACCCGTTATCCACACCCACAGGAAATGAAGCAGGCACAAATTATAAGATAAATGATATACATATACAGTTTATAATATTTCATTCTATGATTTAATGAAACAGTTATTTCTTCCAATAGTGCATTTGGTTATTCTTAATTATGATATATATATATATATATATATATATATAAACTTGTTATATCCTTTTATTGCATGCTTGGTGATAACCACTATGAGTGGTTATCAACATATTAGTTTGTTTTTCCACTAAGCTTTATAGCTTAGCACGGGTGTTTATCCGTGTAGGTTCGCAGGATAGAACCTCTGTTCAGGGACCAAGTCAACAATCTCCCAAGTCAACATCAGAACAGGAGTAGCATTTTGATGTATGAGATTAATTTTGCATCTCTTTTGGTTAGATAAAGATAAATGTGTATTTAAAGGCATGTAATTATTCAGTTATGTAAATAATCTCTAATAGTGTGTAAAAGTATCACCCTCAATCATATATGACTGATATAGTATAAATGTATGTATGCTCATATATGCATCGGTAATAGATAACTCATACGATTAATAGGATTAAATGAATGTAATTAGTAATAGTAATCCGGATTATCTAGTATAGTCATTACACCAGCGATAAAGGACTCAATTTCCTCTCTTCCACGAGTCTTATGCGACTCTATACCATTATCGCTATATGCACTTGACTCTGAGCAATTAATACTTGACAAAGTACCTTCGATGGCTTTTGCATCAGGAATATTTTCTTGTTTCTTAACATTTTGTGGTTCTTTATTTTTATACCTCATCAAAGCATCTTCAGCTTCCTTATAAGATTCGAATGATCTGTACAGGCTACCACCGACACACAATACTTGCCGCGA
Organism: Excoecaria agallocha; assembly: GCA_037975025.1. NCBI lineage: Eukaryota > Viridiplantae > Streptophyta > Magnoliopsida > Malpighiales > Euphorbiaceae > Excoecaria > Excoecaria agallocha. The sequence goes on from CM075809.1 coordinate 2,165,205, forward strand.
GCATTCTACCCATGACATGTAATTTTCGATTTCTTTGCCTTTAAAAACAACATAGAACTTCTTCTTCGTCTTCTCTGCTTTGTTCATCCTCACTTTGTTCATCCCTCCTTAAATATTTTCAGCATATACCAAAATGATGCAGAGAGAATGTATGAATCCTTTGCTTTATCTCAAAGATAACTTCTTATTCCTGCTTCGCTCCCTACTACTACAAATAGGATAAGTTTACGTAAGTTATGATGTTTGAAATGACATTCCCTTTTTATTAGCCGAAGGTGGCTTAGCTTGGGTTGGCTTCAGATGACACTTAATTCATTAAGGATATTTTTGTCACTTCAAGTCAATTAAAATATACAATTACATATATATCCCTATTTGAGTCACTCAATTTGAGCTACTAATCTTTTTCGAAATTAAAATACTTAAAAAGATTGTACTGAGTATGTGAAATCACTTTTTCTAGTTATTATACATATTTAGATATACAGTGTTCACTTTGATCTAATACTTATTGAGAGTATACAGTAAGGTACATATATGTATATCTTATGAAATTAACTTCAAATTATTTTTTATTAATAAAAATATTTAGAAATATATTGTTCACTTTGATCTGGCTATTGAAGGTATACATGAGGATATACATACATATATCCCTATGTATACTTTATAAAATTCACTTGAAATCGTTTTTTATTAATTTAAATATTTATAAATGTAGTTTTTATCTTAATCTGCAACTTATTAAGAATATACACTAAGGTACACACATGTATACTCCTATGTACACATTATGAGTTTCTTCTTGGAATCATTTTTTTCTTATTGTTGGCAAACACCATTCACCTCTCTTCATTGACTTCCCAATACGTAGGGATGAGCAAAAAAATCGAAAATATAATTCACCGTAAAATCAATTTAAAATTAAATTAATTTTTTCGATTAATCGATTCGATAGATTCGATTACGAATTTTAATTTTTATATTTTTATTTTTTGGTTATAATTTTTATTTTTTATATACCGATTAATCGTTAGCATACGGTTAATCAGTTTATATATATTATATGTAATCTTTTTCTTTTTTCCTTCCTTGAGCTGTATGCAGCCTTTTCCGGGCAATTAGTTTCTCCTACCTTTGCCCTCTCTCTGTCTATTATTTTAGCTGGAACACTCTCGACTCTTTTCTTTATTTTCATGAGAAATTATTTTAGAAGATAGAGACATGGGGTGACGATTCTTTCAAATTATTTTATCAGTTTTCAATAGATTGCCCAAAAAAGGTTTAGGGGCCTATAATATAAAGCTGAGGGGAAAAAAATATATTATAGGTGCTTAAGTATACTTTAGAATAATTAATTATTAACACATGAGCTTCATTTGCCGACATGTCAAAAAGTATATTATTTTTTCTATCAAAAACAATGTATTTACTTTTTTCTTTTAAAAGGAAAAAAAAAAGATTAAAAGAGAAAAGAAGAATTCAAAAAAATATTATATATATATATAAACTCTTTTTAAAAAAAAAAAAGGTGAGCAAGCTCATGAAAACAACACGCTACGAGGAGCTAAAAGAGACTCCTGCATAATCATGATACAACCAACAACACGCTACGAGCTAAAAGAGACTCCTGCATAGTCATGATACAACCAATAAATTAATCCTTGACGGAAAAAAAAGAGCAAATAATAGCCATGAAGATAGCCGTTACCCAGCTTGGCAGTCTTATCAGCTGCATTTTTTGATCCCAAAATTATTGTGTGTGTATAAACTCCTCTTATACTATGAGATGAGGTCCACCTTCCCCTCCTCATCTCCATATATATACACGCACAATAATTTTCGGATCCCAAAATGCCAAATAAGATTAATAAATTAATTTAATACCGACAAGACAAGAGGAAGAAGAAGAAGAATGGGAAAGAAGGCGCTTCTTATAGGATGCAATTATCCAGGAACTAAGGCTGAATTGAAAGGTTGCATCAACGATGTTAGGAGAATGTATAAATGCCTTATTGATCGCTATGGTTTTTCTGAAGAAAATATTACTGTTTTGATCGATACTGATGATTCTTATACTCAGCCTACTGGCAAAAACATTCGCAAGGCTCTTAAGGATCTTGTGCGATCTGCTGAGCCTGGCGATTTCCTCTTTCTTCATTACAGTGGCCATGGCACCAGGCTTCCTGCTGAGACTGGCGAAGATGATGATACTGGCTATGATGAGTGCATAGTGCCCTGTGATATGAATCTCATTACTGGTTAACTTTTCTTCGTTTTTTTTTTTTTTATCTCGATATTATTTTTATTGACTGCTTTTATCCCATTTCAATTATTTTTCTCAATTGTTCATGATTATGGTCTTTCTGCCTCTTGATCATTGAATTTTGGTGGATCAACTTTCATTTTATATTTGATATACGAGTTTTTTATTATTATTATTATTATTAGATCTCTGTTTGGTTCCATGAAAATTGGATATACCTGAAATTGCTGTAATTGAATAATCATAGTATTTTTGTTGTTTTCATTCAAGGGGTCTGGATATGGAAAAAATTTTATGTGATCTCTTTTTCTTCCTTCGTCCGAATATTTTTATATTTTTGTTTTAGTACTTCGATTGGGAAAGAGGTAGCTGGGAAGTCCTGTACATGTTATCTTGTTTGGATTCTATGCTCATAAATTTCTAGGATAGTTAAATACTTGAAACTTTCCAAAATTATTGAGAGAATGATTCTATTTTTTCTTTTTTTTTTTAGTTCAAAAGCAAATTAATTCATAAGATTCTTGGGGAGGAGGAGATACTTCTAATTTTTTTTTTTACAATTACACAAGTAACACTCATGTTGAGGAGACAAAACTGTTTAAGCTACTTTAACAATTAGTTAAGAAACTTTCATGTGGAGGAAAAGAAACTGTTAAATTACTTAAAAATTAGTTAAGTAACATTCTTGGGGAGAGAAGCTTTTAGGACATTAGTGTCAGGTTTCATATTACAGTCCTTTTGTTTTTCCTCTGTGTGTGTGTGTGTGTGTGTTGTTTTTCCATCCCTTGCTCTATGGCAAGAAGGTTATAAGTTTTCTGAAGCCATAAATGGAATGAAAATACTTCATGTTGTGTAGTACTGTAGGAGATTTTGTAAGATATGGCAGTAAATCACATATAGGGAATCCACACTCTGTGGTGGAGTCTTTGATGTTTAGTTGTTATATCTGCTCAAATTATAGTTATTTCATTGGATAGTGAAGTGACTGCAGGAAGTTCTCCATCCAGAGATTCTCAGTTAAATGTCCATCCTACCTACTCTCCTAGCTAGGCTGTCTCAGATTGACTAATAGAACGAGTTTTGAGGAAATTTTTGGAAATCATATAGCATTTTCTTCATTTATTTATTTATTTTTGTTTTTGGTGATGATGGATTGGCTGAATAGTGGTGATGGTTATGCAAAGCTTTATGCTTGCTGCTGGTGCATTTCTGAACAGATGATGACTTCAGGGACTTTGTTGATGAGGTCCCACAAGGCTGCCGCATAACAATCGTATCTGATTCATGCCATAGCGGTGGCCTCATTGATGAAGCCAAAGAGCAAATAGGGGAGAGTACAAAGCACGAAGTGGAGGAATCAGGCTCTGCGTTCGGATTCAAAAATTTCTTGCACCAAACTGTTCAGGGTGCATTGGAATCTCGTGGAGTTCACCTCCCTTCTGGATTGCAACACCACCACCACCATCACAAGGATGAGGAAGATAGCAATAGCAGGGCAGTCGAAGAAGGTCATAGTGAGCATGGGTACGTGAAAAGTAAATCTCTGCCCCTGTCTACTCTGATAGAAATTCTGAAGCAAAAAACAGGGAAAGATGATATTGATGTTGGGAAGATTAGGCCAACCCTTTTTGATGTCTTTGGGAACGATTCAAGCCCTAAGGTGAAGAAGTTCATGAAGGTTCTTTTGAATAAACTCCAACATGGAGATGGCGAAAGTGGTGGTGGTAGTGGATTCTTGGGGATGGTTGGGGGTCTTGCCCAGGAGTTCCTCAAACACAAGCTGGAGGAACATGATAAGGGCTATGTAAAGCCTGCCTTAGATTCAAAAGTGGGCAGCAAGCAAGAGGTTTATGCTGGATCAAACAAGCGGTCCCTGCCAGATGGGGGGATTCTAATCAGTGGCTGCCAGACGGACCAAACTTCTGCTGACGCCAGCCCAGGAGGAGATTCTAGTGAAGCTTATGGAGCTCTTAGCAACGCAATACAGACCATACTTGCCGACACAGATGGTGAGATTTCAAATCAGGAGCTGGTGTTGAGGGCTAGGAAGATGCTGAAGAAGCAAGGTTTCACCCAGCGACCTGGACTCTACTGTGGCGACCATCATGTTGATGCTCCTTTTGTGTGCTGATCTGAATCAAAATTTCATGGGTTTCTATGTTGCTTTTTAATGTGCATTTTGTTGGTTGTGTATGTGCTGTGTTGTTCTAGTCTTTTTTGGCGTTTAAGACTAATATTTTAAACCTGATGGTTCTAATATTTAGGCAATATGAGTTTAAGGCATCGGCACTATTTTAATCACATTGGCAGAAAGGAATTTGAATTATGCTCAAGTTAAATGCAAAGCAACTTGAAAATTACTGTACGTTGTTTGTAACAAGTGATGACTTTAATTAAGGCATAATTCCAGCTAATATTGCTATTGCCAACTTTAGAATTCACCGAAACAATTTAGCATACTTTCCAAAGAAGCGGTCCTTCCGTTAACGGGTCAGTATATCATTTTCTCCGAGTCAAGGAAGTAGAGTACAGAGGAAACGTGATTTCGATATCAGCTATAAATTTTACTCGTAATTATATAGCGAAATGTACAAGCTAGTTGAAAGTGTGGCTATAAACAATACAACCTAGTGACCTATCATTGTGTTTCTCTCATCTGCTGTGAGGAGGTGTTAGAGATATACAAAATTATATGGCAAAAATGGAGTAAATAATCAATCTCAGACAAAAACAATGACTGCACATTTTCATTAGATGGTGCAGAGGATAACACCTTTCTTTCCTTTGCGGTATGGGGATCAAGCAGGTATCTGCACAATTATAACTTCTAAGGCTGTATATCTATCCAACTATTCTCAATCATCAATATCCTGAACCCATGCTAAATCTGCAGCCAGAAGGCGAATAAACAAAATCAGATTGTAAAAGAATGGAGGTCAATGCACAGCTGTATGCTTGTATTTGCTTATTTGTGAGATCTATCAATATAGAGAGAGAGAGACCTTGAAGAACAGTTTCCACTGCAGCATTTGGTACAAGTAAACCAACTATCCGCTGGTTATCATCTGTGGTGGTTTCTAAACGCACAACACGCAATCGCTTATGGCTTTGACGTGCCTGTCAAAAATGTTTTTAAAGTTTTTAGTTTTTGCCACTGTCCAACAATAAACAGGAGCATATTCCATCCGAAAAAGAGCATCCTGATTTTGCATGACATCCTTTGCGAACATGCATCTCAAATTAGAGAAATAATCAACTGCACTAAGGGGCAATATGATTGAAAAAGGAAAAGTGAAAAACAATTGACGTGCTGATGTTCTACCTCTAAGAAAATAATATGTTACAAGTGAAAAACAATTGACTTGCTGATGTTCTTCCTCTAAGAATATAATATGTCATACAGATTTCAGTATAACATCTTTTAGTATCAAACAGTTCGCATACCAGTGAAAAAAGCTTCTTTATCAACTAGCAATGACAAGCATACAATTTGGATTTCATATTCTTTGACGCCAATTATTTAATTGCTTCTATTTTCTATTCCCTAGTACAATGAAGACCTCGTATCAGAATTCATGCAAGAACATGACAGAATAATTAACAGGAGATGCAAAATCTGTGGGATGCAGTAAAATTGAGTTGTATGTCAAAATCGGCAGACCATGCAAACGAAAATTATTGGGACCAATAGACTTGAGGTTAATGAAAAAAGGTAAAAAGTAATTTCCATTCAATCAACATTTCTACTCTAGGAAATCAGAGTACAGTCTAGATCCCAACTATACCTGCTTGGCGAGGGCCTTCTCAATAGTGCCCCAAACAGGAAGAATGAGGCCACCCAAAACGTTCACCTCTTGTATTCTTCTTCCAACTGTACAAAAGTTGCCAAGTTTACAGTTGGGTCCGTGCATGCACTGCAGGTTGAACAAACAATAAGCTAGGGTAACCAAAAGGCAAATGAAAAACCATTATATACTCCTGTATAATACAATAAATTTCACAAAGCATTCATTTAAAAAGAAAAACATTTCCAAACTGATGAATGGGATTTATCCAAATTTATCACATCAACATATGTTATATTCAATAGGTTACAGAGGGTGAGAGAAGATAAAATTGAATAACAAAATATGACAATCAAGCAACCCATTTTCTGGCTTAGAATGATTTTGATTTCACACTTTAATGAAGCAATTCATGACACAACACCAACTACTATGACTTGTGCTGAAGAGATAAGACTTGAACAAGAATGGGGAAAGATTGCTAAGGTCATTATAAGGTGGCACTCAACCTCATATGCAGGTGATGGGGAATTAATGACAAAAAGCTAATATAATGTAACAGCCCTTCTCCACATCAGCTTGTGAAGAATAAATGGGCGCATTTAACAGCCTGAAACAAAGAGGGAATGTCTCCGGTACCAAGTTAACTCGAGGGTAAATGCTAGTTCATAAAGGGAGGCATACCCAAGCGGGCCCTCCACCTTACATGCAGGTGATGGTGAGATTATAAAAAAGATAAATATATTCCAACGAACTGAAAATAAGCCCAGGTATAAAATCCTAGACCAAAACATTCAATGGTATCAATTGAAAAATCAATCCTAGTAACGACAATAAAACCAAGCAATTAACACAGTAGCAAAATATACCGTTCCACCATCAGACTGAAAAATCACTTTAATATCATCTACCTGCCCCTATGGTGTTGTGTTATCCATGTGAAGAAACTCATATTGCAGACACTTTTGTGTGATGCTAAGAGGAATGGACATTTTCAGATCATGATATGATTTAACAAGACGAAACTAAAGCGTACAAGACACAACTTCGTGGCTGTTATGTTCTCATCATTCATTTGAAAAGAAAGTAATATTTAGGAACCAAAAGATAAAAATGCTCACGTTGACTTATGCAATATTAGTTCGAGTGCAGTTGGATAACAACTAACATCACAAAGCACACCACTCTTAGGAAAGTAACATCTGAAACTATATTTGACTAACACACCTGCTTGGAAGAAACTTCATATTCATCTTCCCAACCACTGCGAGTCTTCTCAAGTGATGATAATTTTTTATATTTGACTTTTAACGCTGACAGGGGCATTTCCCTAAACAGAAAGTAAAGATATCAGTAAACAGAGTGGATCCAGTACAAATTTGATTAAGACCGGTAATTTTCTCCATACCTCGTTGACTCCCCAACAGCAGGCCTGACAATCTTAAACATTCCAGAAGCAGGACTGAAACACAAAATGAAGCAAAAACAAGAAGAAAAAAAAATGTATATTTTACAATAAGCACATAATTGTCCGTAGGCAAATAAATAAGCAAAACAGTAATGAGACAACATTTAAAAGTGTCCATACACAAATGAATAAGCATAGAACAATGAAATAGCACAGTGACAATTAACCTCCAATGGCAAATAAAAAGTGGAACTCCGAATCCTGAGAATTACTTCTTTCCTGTTCAAGTGTCTTAGAAAATTCTTTTCACACAGTGCACGGATTAATTAAGTATTGATCATTTTCTTTTACAACTTTACCCTTATTTCTTAGCATCTCCACTGCATATTTATCTCTTACTGTCATTTTCTATCTTAATTATTAAGGAAATTTAGTCAAAACAAGTATTTTTGTTTTATGAAATTGATTTAATCATTTCCTTAGTCCTTGCAAAGAAAACCTTAGAAAGGCACTTGAAGTGGAATATAAGTAGAATATAATGGAGAGCTGAATCAGGTGTGCCAGCCATTCCAAGCCTTTTATGTACTACAATTCTTCCCTTATTAAGATAGGAGAATGTGGTTCCATGTTAGTTACAATTCCAGAACTTTGGTTTACTAAGGCAATATCTTAGTTATAGTATTATTTATTTTTAGCAGAAGCATTGAAGTTATAATACGATTTATTCTGAATTAGTAATTTATTTACGTTTCAATATTTCCTAACTAGAAAGAATCCATAGTTTCCTAGTTAGAATATAACTCATATTTTATCAAGGATATTCCTAATTTTGGAACCTCTATTTAAAGAAGCAAATTACATCCATAAAACTAAGTCAGAATTTTCCAGTATAAGTAAACCTAACAATTTTTGACCCGATCAAAATACCTGGTCCAAACCCACTCAAAAAAAGTGAATAGAAAACGGAAAGGAACAAAAAATTCAATTATTATATAAAAAATTAAATTTAATTCAAAGGAAAGATAAATGTTTAATTATTTAAATTTTAAGCAGTAAGTGAAAAATAAAAGGAAAAAGAAAAAAAAAATTCAAACTGAAATCGATTGAAGTTTTTTTTGTGTGTGTGTGTGTATTTGTGTTATATATATATATATATATATATATATATATATATATATATATATATATATATATATATATATATATATATATATATATATATATATATATATATATATTACCATAATTTCAAATTTCTAATATCTCGACTTTTTCTTCTCTTTTCTATTGCTCATCCCACTCATCTCGCCACCCTCTTTATCTCACTTTATCTTTGTCGCCATCGGTATTCTAGTTACAGCATCAAAATGATATAATTTTATTAATAGTTTAGAAAGTTCAATTTTAACAATTTTTGGATATTAAAAACCAAATCAATATAACCGAATTTCTATATCAAAATCGAGCCAAATATATCAAATTATTTTCTGTCCAGTCTGCTCCAATATAACATGATACCATCCGATTCAATTTTCGGTCCGATTTTCATTCCCAATTGTGACCTTAGACTTGACAAAAACCCAACCAGAAAAGAAGTGACCTGATCTGAAAATAAAAAACCTGCCCAATGCAACTGCTGGGTCTAAGTATAAGAAATAGGCATAAATAAAGAGTCCAATAGCCTAATTAACCAGGTAAGGGTGGCACAATTCACAAAAACAGTCCATGAGTCATACTGCCGCTCTTTACAAGCTCTTATTCATATCGTCAGACCATCTAACTGCTCTTAATATCAATCACTACATAATAATCAAACAAAAATACCCACAGATACAGTGTTTTCACTTTTACCAGAAAATATTGATTCAAAATAAGAAAAATAATATCACTAGCTAGTAGAGAAGCCAACATTAAAAAGACTATGAACTACATATTAATGATTAAATTAAACCAGTGTTTCATAACAAAGAAGCTACATAGTATGCCTACTTTCTTTCTCTAAATAATTTAATGCTAAATAATATAAAGGTTATATGTGAAATGCAACTCTCCCAGCATTAGTAAAAATTAAATACTATTAATCTGAAGAGCGAGGAATTTGCAAAAAATGAGCACATTTGGTACCTACATTCTAACAAAAGAAAGGAAATGGGAAGATAATGTTGCTAGCAGAATTAAAACGAGATTCCAAAATGGAAGTGCCATAAATTTCAGTAATAGTAAACTATAAAGTTAAACTACCCAATGTATAGTGGTCTGGGTTGGTTGCTTAAGGAACAAGCAAGAAAGATGCGTGCAGGGGAGATGGGTTGTTCAGGTAGAAGTATAAAATTGTTAAAAGAAATAATCGAGTATATAATTTATTTATATGAAGGAGATTATTTGGCAAAACGTAACGTAAACAAATGAGAAGACTGAGGATGACATTGGGTGAGATGGTCAAGGAAGAAAAGACTTTAACATCTGTAAGCCTCTTTGTGAATAGAGTCTCTATCCAAACAAAGCGAATTCAAGGAATTGAAAGCCCATGCCAACCATGTAGAATGGAGGTTGAGTTGAATAAATCTAGTGCTCACTCTACAATGGCAAACACCGGAACAGACCATCACATTATTTTCTGAAATGTTAGAGAAGTTCAGATTTCAAGGTGCTTTGTGTCCTCCCAAATTTCATTCTTAGACAAAACAAATTAATATTTTCAGTTGACTCCAACATGTTTCACAGAGAAATTTATGATTAGAAACAGAACATTTAGCTGGAAACACCATATTGATTGTATAAATAGACAAGTAAAAAATACCTTTCAAATGCTAAAATGAAGTGACGTCTTCCTAACCATTCCCTCTTAGATTCGTAGAATCCATCATTCGACGAGCCAAGCCCATCCTTTTGCTTCTCCTCAAGCATGGTTTTTGCAGACTAGCATATTGAAAGATTACAATGAGCATGTCATGGTCATTTATCAGAAGTCCTGTCCACTAAACAGAGAATAAGAATATTTTGACAAAGAAAAAGGAAAATAATAGAGCACCTCCCATGTTATTCCACGATCCAGAGTGAAAGTAAATAGAACTGTTGATGCTCCAGACATTTGATCAACATGAACAGTCTGCAATGGAAGCAGAAGTCAATATAACCAATGTTGTTAATCCAACAAGAATACCGAAATGGTTTACCTTTGGAGTCCCTTGTAATTCTATTTTATAAGCTTTCATATCAACAATTCCAGAATCAAGATTCCCTTCAATGCGTGCATTCTGAATAAGAAGATCTAAGATGCTAATGAACAACTCAAACAACCTGTATACTGAAGGCATTTAGCATCTGAGTTTGACTCTAATTTTAATGAGCATGTCAGTTTTTCAGTCAACAAACCAGAGACCTATTTTGAATCTCAGGTGGCAGTCCCAAGAGTCGATTGAGGAAACGTCCAACATCATGCATGTCTGAATCAATTATACGGCCAGATAATTTTCCATTACCTACATTTACAGGAGCTTGAGAGTTAGTGACCAAAAAAAAATGATTACTGAAAAATTTTACAGAGAAGCTATATAATGTTCAAGTCAAAGAACTAACAGTTACTAAGCAAAAATGACATGGACCACAACATTGACAAAATGGGCAGTAGAATCTAGCCTTTCTAATTTTGAATTCACAATGTTTTAGAAACTAGTTAGCAGTTAGCATCAGCGGGGGCAGTTAAGATGCTTTGCCCCAATAAAGCTACACCTACCATATAGCAGAAAATTCCCTGTATGTACGGTCGAGATTCAAGTCAGCATTAGAAGTTAGGCCTATTAAATAAATTACAACAGTTTGATTCTACTCAAATGCACTAAATAGTCAAGAAAAATGACTTACCAAGAACAGAGTCTCTAACTATTCCAACAGCCACAAGAGCAGCTTTTGCCTTAAAGATAAATTCTTGAACAGTCTCAGGCTTCTCAGATGAACATCCTGGAGGTACAACTGGCAGGGTATCCTGAAAACTCTACTTTAGTTATTTCCCACAGTATCTGGTACTTCATTTTCTAAGCAAATATCCAGTATGGAGAGAGAGACACAAAAAAGAAAAGCAAACCTGCTCCATTATTCCTCTATACATCACCATCAAAGCCTTTTTCCCATAAGCACTATCGTAGTTATATGCACTCAAAGTTGGGCCAGCCCTGGAAAGCATTTTAAACTTTTTGAGATGCACAATAAAGCAATGAGCAGATTCAATCGAAAGTAATTCAAAAGTTTGTATTCTCAAAGTTCAATGTCAGCTTACCTGCGATCTCCCTGTGTTAATGCTCCAAGCGATTCCAGTCTCTTGGCAACTATAGAGGCAAATCGGCGTTCTCCACCAAGGTTAGTAAACAGTAGCCTGAAAGACCATTAGAGAATTGGCTCGACAAGTTTAGCCTCTGTAGCCTTTTGAATTGATTGCCAGCTTTAAGTTTGGCTTTTTATTGTTTCACAAAGATTAAAGTGTTCAGAAAATATTTTCTACAGAAAACGTCTCATAAGAGTTTTTCTATTTCATAGGAAGATTGAAAATCAACCATAAAAAAGTCATTTCATATTTTTTGAGTTAATTAGAAAAAATAAATAAAGCTCTTTTTATGAATAAAACATTAGATTTTTATCTGTAGTTGAAAAAAAAAGAGAGGATAATTGAGGTAGTTGCCAACAACCAGTGGCACACAATAGCAAGTGGTGATTGTCGCTGGCCATCTACAATTGTCGGTAATTATGTAATATTATACTAGTAGGGTATTTATCTTTCATAAATCTCTATAAGTTCACAATATTAACTTTTTGACCCGTTGATCAAGAAAAATATATTTTCTCTAAATGATTTACCGATTTACAACAATACATCATTTGCTTAAGAAGTATTGTCTTCTAAACAAAGAAAGCCTTGATCACAATTCCACATCTACAGTTTAGACCACCATTTTGACCATAATCTGTTAAGGTCAATTGTATCATTTAAAAGACACAAATATTGAATCAAGAAATTGTGCAATTTGATCAATCCCATTTAATTGGTTTTCACAGGACACTAACATCAGCAATGGCCAAAAAAAGATTGACTACTTTAACCCACAATAACAAATTTCACCTTGTCAAAATGTAATGTATACCCATATCTCTTGTTTGAAAAATATTTCCAAGCAGCCTCACAGTAATCCATAATTTGACTGCCCTTCAAGAGGACCGATCAATTTGAGAAGCATGTTAACACACATGTGCTTGTTTTTAGTGATTAAACAGCATCATAGAGAAAAAAGGATACAAATTGGCAAAAAGAATAAGTAGACCAAAAGGCCTCACCCATCAGTTACAGCTGATACATAGTTTATAGTCTAACATACCTATATTCTGGCGCAGAAGCTTGATTCGACCGATGAGTTCTTCCAAACTGTTGAATTGCTCTATCAGCACTCCAAGGAAGTTCTAACGTCAAATGAACCCTTCTTCTCTGTCAATAGAAATATCAATATATGCATATCTCAAAAGAAAGAGATAAATAAGCACAAATTGCAATATGGAAAGAGAGTTCCAAGTCAGTCGAAAAGCACTTTACATGTGTTAGATATTCTGCAGAGTCAGAATACATGGAGTATATTCTTTTTCCTTTATATTTTACCTTGTTTGATATATTTGGTATCTTTGCTTTTCTATTAGTCTTTAGGAGATATTTCCTCCAATTATTTGGGAGATAATTTTTCCAAACTATTTAGGAGATATTTTCCTAACTATTTAGGAGATATTTTCCCTTACTCTTCACTAGGAGATATTCCATACTTTTATAGATTTGCACATGTATATATAGGATTTAGTTCCTGATGGTTAATACAACCTTTTAGAACCCTTTTATGCATTGTATTTTAGCCACCCTTCTAGGGTATCTTTTGAAGCCCTCTCGGGTTCTTTTGCCTCATGCCATCTCTGTGCCAACATATTTGCCTCCATTATATCGTGTTGCATTGCTGCTGCCCTCTTGAACCAGCTGCGGTAGCTTCTATAGCTGTTGATGGACATGATAGACAGAGAATTGAGAATAAGGGGGAGCCGAATAAAGTATCCCCCCTAAATGGAATAGAACATATATTGGGTCAACCGAAGAGAAGTCAAAGCAAATCTGACAGCAAAGGAGGCCAACTCTCAAGAACTCCATACGAAGAATGGTAAGGTTGTCTAATGGGAAGAGCAAAGAAGCCAATTAGGTGTAAAGAAACCTCTTGCCTTCATCTAGATGCCAGGCAACTCTTAAAGTAAAATGAAAAGAAAAAGAATTTTATAGTATGGAACCTAAACAGTGGGGGAGGAATCCAGGTCATATGAATTTGGAACCCTTTAATCTTTATTTGCTTCTGGTAAGCAATCTGTGTAGCAAACCATCACTCTCTTAAATTAGCTTCAATCAAGGGGAACTTTACTCAATGTGATACCTGACTGATTGGGGCATCTCAGTGAGCCGCATGATTGGCATTCTAAGAAAAGAGCAAAGAAACTTCTTAGTTAAGAATGCCTTTTACAACTATATCCAAATTTCATCAGGATCTGAAATAGGAAAAACTTGCTATCCAGTAATTCCTACCATAAGCCTTAGGTCTCTTAGGTACTATGAAGATAACACTTAGCATCAAAGAGCTTCCAAGAGACCTGAGAATCCAGCCCCCACTTATTGGCGCAATCCAGGTAGATTAATCAAATGTTCTGTAACTCTAATCCTTTTGATACATACAGAACATGTTTCAAGGAGAAAAGCATCACTTTTGCTAATGAAAAAGTTTGGATGCCGGCCACAAAATTATCACTTTGTCCCCTTCTCTTTCCTTGAAAAATGTTTGTTATGAACTTACATTGACTAATAAGCTGTCACAGTTCTAGGTTAGGGGTAGAGTTACGCAATATTTGATTTATAGTAGGATTTACGCAATATTTTATTTAGAGTAGGATTCTTATATTAGTGGTTTATTTTTTCTAAAATCCTCCTGTTTTAGTATGCCTAATTAGAAAGAATTCATAGTTTTCTAGTTTGAAAAAAATTTCCTATTAACAGACATTCCCATGGTTGTAACTTCTATTTAAGGGGGCAAAAATTAATCCAAAAACAAGTCAGAAATTCCCATGTTGAAGGAAATGAAAAAGGCTATGGGGTAACTTAATCCCAAAGGCTAGCTTGCGGGGTGTGAATTGTACATTGAGGCGAATATGGCTTTGGATTCAGAGAATCCATAGACTCTAACATCCATTGTAGATTATGATACAACTCTTGGGGAAATATTTGAGACTTGACATAGCAAGAAATTGTGTGGTTGAGATCAAATGTTGCAATTGAATTCACAATCATGGCACTTGGAATTTATGAATAATTATGGCTTAAGATTATCCCAAATGACTTTATTCAAAGGGAGATAGGAAGAACATTGTTACAGTAGATCTACAATCAATATTGCACATAGGGCCATCTAGCAAGGCAAACATATGGAGATGGACATACAATAAAAGGAAAACTTGAAGTTGGCAATGGCATTATAAGTATTCCACACATCATATTAGAACAACAGATAGATGTGCTAACCATGAGGTTGCCCACACAGAAGTTCCATGAATTGAATAACAAGCTGAAAATGCGGGATATTCATTCAACAACTTGAGAGTAAGTGTCAGATATTCTCGGGATTAACTGTAAAGAGTTTGTTAAGTGTATCTTTCCCTGGTCTGGCAAATTTAATTTTGTTGCTCAACCTATTTTCTTCTCCCCATTCTTAAAGATATATTTTCACCCATTACTTAGGACATCTAATTTACAGATTATTTAAGAGATATTTTCTTCTATTCTTAGGAGACATCTTCTTGTTCAAATTTGCACTTGTATTTATATGGTTTTACTCTCTTACAATAATGCAACATTTTATATCTCTTGTCCACCCTGAAATCAAGGAAAATAAATTCAAAGAAACAGGCTCTCAAGCCTTTACTAATAAAGGTGGCAATTGCAAGAAATACTTTTCAGTTCATTTGAGCTTCAGGCAAATTCAACTTTACCTATCAGGTTCCAAAAACAAAAAGTATTCCAAGCCAGGTAAAAGTTTATGTCGAGAATAAAGATGTCAAGTTAGGTCATCTTGAATTGTCAATATGAATAAGACCTTGTATACATCAACAATAATTTATCTAACATTTTCAAGGTTATGATCGTGGTAACTATTCATAATATTGTTTTCATAATCGTTTAAGTTATCTCCATTATAATTAAATTTATATTCATAACTTATAACAATTAGAGTTGTGATTGCATTATAAATATTAAATTCTTTTAATTAATAATCGCTTTTAAAATTATAATTTAGTTTTATAATTTGTCAACATCTAGCAATTATAAATAGTAATAATTTTAGTTGTTATTCTCATCATCTATTGAATAAAATAGATCAGTTGGGTCATCAAAAAATTTTGAGTTTCAGGTTGAAAAATTGCCACCTTTATTTACAAATAAACATATAATTTACTTATTTACCAAGAGGAAATTCCCTTAATTTTCTTAGCTGATTATTAATGAGCAAAGAGGAGGGGGGAAATGCATGTAATTGTTAATTACAAATTGGGCCAAGTTCAGCAGAGAGTTCCCAGCTAAACAGTAATATGAGAAATGATGATTAGCTTTTTATCTTTCTGTTTGAACCCTTGAATGTAAATGAAGAAGCATACCTGATTTATTGCTCTTCTATCTGCCTGCAAAGAAACTCCAGCTGATCCAGCCTCAGAAATGATAGCAACTAATTTCTTAGCCTCCATAAATAGCTGTTTCTCATGCATGTTGACCATTTCCATGGTAATGTCCTTTCTAAAGCAATAAAACAAAACAGAAACACTCATTTGAGAGAAACAAATGAAACCATAAGTGAGAAATGGCAGATTAACTCACGTATTCCGTGCTTGATAAGTTACACCTTTTCCACTTGAGGCCCTTACAAACATGCCTCTCCGCCCAGTCATTTCTGCAACTTTATCGGGGCCACCAAGCTGCATGAATATCAAAGGCATGGCCAAAAGCATATTACCATCCAGCACTATCTATATTACCAAGCACCATTTTTTATGCATAAATACAATTTCCATAACCACTAAAATCAAACAGAAAATGTGCAAAATAAAAATTAAACAAGGCAACAAAAACTGAGTTCTTATTTCCTCTTCTCCCTTCTTTAGAGATAACAGAAAAAAATTGGATAAGTTTTTAAAGGCATAGCTTTACTGTCAAACTTCCCACAACCTTTCACCTATTGATGAGTAAAGCTCAACTTAGAACCTCTATGACAAGATATAAGCTAATGACACATCAACATACGCATCCCTCATTATTTAGATGCAAAGAAGTCAGCATGTGTATTGCCTTGTTTTCTATTTATTTTCCTTGACTGTTTTTTAGGGCTATGGAGTGTGTAGAAATTGTAACAATCACCCAAAAAAAAAAAAAAAAGAGGGAGAGAGAAGGCCAACGTTGGGGTTCAATTCCAATAATGGTTCCAATGTATGATTTAAGCATTTAATTCAAGCACCGGAAAACACACACAAATAGACAAGTCTCTGGAATTACACCATTATAACGAGTTCTATTCGACACATAGCACACCGCAAAAATTTCAGAGAGAAGTATTATATCTAAGACTTTAGCTAATAAAACACTTTAGAATATTATTCTATAAAAATTGAATTTACGAAATTACTAACTTGATAAATTATTTTTTTAAGCATCTTCCCTGCAAGATATTAAGGAGAAATCGATGAGCATTTGAAAAAGACGAAAAAGGGAAGGTTTCAATAGTACAGGCTTGCTTTTCATTTTTCTTGTAGTTGCTCCTTTAGTTTTGTTACTTTATTGAAAGAGAAAATTGACTAATCAAGGATATGAAAGCTTATCAGGAAAAAGGAAACATAAGGTACCCAATATATACGACAGCTCTTCAGACCTGATAGATGTAGCAAAGGAATATCCTAATAGTAGACCATGATGAATAAAATATTAATGCTCCAGATGCAGTAGTGCAAAAGATGGAAAAGGGTGTCCAGTAAATGATGGAAAGTTAAGACTAATAGTAATTATTGATTTTATCTTTAGCGGTGATCTTAACCAGGAGGTCTTATTTAGCAAGTATTGTTATTATGGTTGGAATCCTTAATTTTAGACCTCAATTTGAGGTTTGCCTATTTCTACAATACGTAAATCTATTTAAAGAGCAAAAAAACATAGAAATTAAATAAGCAGAATTTTTATCGAAATTATAGAGGTTTGGACTCTTTCTACCGAACAGTCTAAGAGGTTTAAGGCTCTCTCTATCCAATGAGCTTAAGGTTTGGAGATCTTTTTGATAAATTCCAAATTCACCACCCAATGTTCCAATCCATAATTCAGGAACATGACATAACATATTGATTAATATTCTAATATATTAGCAGTAATAAAAGTATTCTATCTTGCAACAAAGATTTAGCTAATCAATACAAGCATAATATTAAGGGTTTTGCCTCTTTTTATCTAACAAAAACTTGTTGATGTCAATGTCAAAAGATAAGGTTAATTTGGCAAAGAACCTGATCTTCTTAAAAAATAAGGCAATGTGAAACAAGATCAAATCAAGTAAACATAAGTGCGCATGGAGTTCAATGCTTCCAGAAACACAAAACACTAAAATCTAGAAATAGTCTAGCCTAGACCTTCTGAACTACACAATGAACGAGGTGCAATAATCACATTGAGGACAACAATCAAAAACAAATGCCACAACTTAAGACAATACCTTGGGCTTCCATATACAACTACAAAAAGGAAAAGTTGCTTAACTATGAAGTCAAATAAGAATGTTGCAAAAACACAAAGATCACTAAAAGAAAATACTGGAAATTCACATTATTGTGATTATTACAAAAATAATACTAATACAGGACAAAAATTGCTGATAAGGTGAGTTTCACCAACGCTATATAGTTTAGTTACAAAAAAGTGTAGACACCTCTATCAGGAGCAGATCTGAACTATCCCACATGTCCATGAGCAAATATACATCCTAAAAATGAGAGAGATCATTAATTTGGGAAGTACCTGATCGATAATATCATCCAAAGGATTGTTAGGAAGATCCAAGGAACGAATTATCTCCAATATTTTTGACCTGCGATCCAAGGCTGCTTCATACCTATAAAAAATTTGAGCATGTTTTTAGCATCTAGCCCCAACAGAAATCAATCAAAAGATAACTAAAAGAATACCAAAAAAATAAACAACAGAATTTATTTACCTCTTCAACATTTCAGCTGCATAGGCTTGTCTTTCTTTAAGATATTCATCTGTTTTTTCCTTGCATGAATAACATGACCAATCTTCAGCTACTAAATCTGGAATGGGTGGGACTAAACATGCAGGATGGACAAGCTGACCGCAGCAAGAACATCGAAGCAATTTCTTCCTTCCCTGCACTCCAAATTCAATTGATATAAATTGTTGCACATAACAGGATTAACAAGAAAAATTTACCTCTTCCCCATTGCATATCTCACAGATCTGGAATTCATCATCAGATTCAGAGGATTCCTGTGCAGAGTCAGCTGCATGTGCCACAAAAAATAATTTAAAATATGAAATTTAGTGCTTAAGCATTTCAGCGTTGGTATCCAAGTTCTCAGTTAAAGGCTTCTCCCCAATAAACACAGTTAACAATAATGGAACAGGTATATCAGGCACAGCAAAAGAACCAATGATGATGCCAGGAAAGTCCTATTAACAAGCAACAAAAGAACAGATCTATAGGGCAGCATTAAAAACTGAAGAAAATGATCTGGTGTGTGTGAATGTGTATACATTATCCTCATTTGTGTAATCCATATCCATATTAGTATCTAAATATGACACACAGAAAAAATATGCCTACTTTGTCAGACTCGGTGTATCCATATCCGGAATCAGCTAAATTGGCCAAACAAGAATTAATATCCAAACATTCAATTAATGCAAATACCCATGTTGCAAACAAAACTGGCCACTAGTTCAATTTTTGGGTTTCCATTCCCAGTTGGAAAGGAAGCTTCAATTCTGAGAACAAACTGAAATTAGTAAGAAAATTTCTATAACTACAATGAAGGTATGGCACATCTAGATATTATACTTTTCTAAGAGGAAATCTAATGGATAATTAAAAAAATAAAAAATAAAAAGATTTTGATAGATCCAAAGCAAAATCCAAGTTCAAGTCTATGTAACTTGAAACAATGAATAATTATGGTTAAAAAATTCTAGACGCTCTGAAAATCAAATGCTTAGGCTCAAGAAGGTCTCAAGAAGCTTTACCTTAACAATAAATCAGCTACACATAATCCAGTACAACATGACTGCACAAAAAATATTGAGGCGGCATGCTCTTTGTCAAGGATAATCTAGATAGTGGATTAATTTGTACATCTTCACTTTCTTCCAACGATCAACTTGTAGATGTACTTACTAAGGGTCTTAATGGTGCCATGTTTCAGTAGACTGGCAAGCTAAGAATGGCAAATATCCACTCCCCAGCTAGAGGAAAAGTATGAAAAACTATCACGTGATTTGCTTCTATAATTATCACATGATTTACTGCTACCAATATGTGGTATCTTCTCGATTCTTTCCTTCTCAGGGGATTCCTCTCCTAGGGTTTAGATATTGCTGTTTAATGTAACAGTTAAGTTTTCTACAATATCTCTCCAGTTGTATAAAGACATATTGCTCTAAATTATGAAATTTACTTCAATATATAAAAAATTGTTGACTTACATTTCTCACAAAAAACCCCACCACTGTAACAGATTTAGATTAACTAAGATCTACTTTTGAGAAACTTACTTTCAGATTCGTCATCACTTTCTACATCACTTGCAGGTTTCCATCGTGCAACTTTCCTAACTCTGCCATTCAATGAAACACCAGGTGTTGCTGAGTGTCTCTTCCGCTGAAGTTCTTTTACACCTTCCTCTCCTATAAACATACGAAGACCCAACTTTAGCTTTAGCAACAACACAGAAAATACATAAAACACAAAGCATAAACAACAGACATACCAGATAGGGATTCAGGTTTCTCTGGCAAAGGATAATTTTCTTCCACAAATTTCAGCAAAAGCTCCCGAGGCCCAGAGATGAAATCATCAAGTTCAAGACCCTACAAAGTATTAAAAGAAATTATTAATCCCCATGAGTTGCTCTGTTTTTAGGCAAAATTGGAGCATATAACGTGATTTTTACCACACAAATAGATATAATAGTTTGTTAATTTACAAATTTTACAAGAAGGAAATAAAATTCTTCTCAGAATATAATATTGTAGTTTTCTAGGGTATTAAGATGAGACAAATACTGGTATTAAGATATGAAAAATACCATTGCCCATCAATAGCAAATTTTGCTTATTTGAGCTAGTTTGGTTTCAAAATACTTAAGAGTTCATTAGCTGGCTTTTGATGTACCAAGAAGTCCCTTCCTTTGAAGTGGTTTTTCTATTTTAGATTGTCATTATGAGAACACCTTATCCTCATTGTAAACATAATGTACAACTATCCTAATCAAAATTCATCATTATTTAAGACTTTAGACAAAGGATGATTCTTAAAAGAGCCCAACAAATTAAGGCAGCATATCATAGAACACGCACATATTTCGTAACAGCTTCCTCAGTCCGTGCTTCTCCAGTACTCTGGAGGCCAATAACCACGCATTTATTTTCCAACAATGCTTGCTTAGATAGTTTCACAGCAATAGGAACCTTAGCTGACATGCACAAGTGTCTGAAGAAACGCTGCCAAAAAAAAACCATAAATATCATATTAGCCGAAAAAGGTTATTTTAAATTATATATGGAAAAAAAAAATTGAATTTTAAAGCAATTAGGTAATATTCAAAACAATAGGCAGCATGTTGGTAGATAACGACATACCTGATGGCTCGACCAATATAATCTCCACAATTGACTAGAGATTGGTTTTTCGCTGCTAAGAAAAGCACTTGCCGAAAGCAATTCCACTCGCAACTCTGCCCAAAACTCTGCCGCTTTTTTGTACATCTCCTAAAGTAATTCACGAAGTAAGAGGAAGCAACCAAATACACATGAAGAAAATGATATACAAATTCTTCAAACACACTTATACTTTCATGAAATTAAAAAACCAAAATAAAATTTACAGTTCCCATAAAACAGTGTTGAATGCAATTACATCACTTTAAAAATGATTATAATTTAAACAATTGCTAACTTTGTTGTACAGATTGGAAGATGTGAAAAATACTTCATAAGATAAATCTTCATAGAAAGTTAATGGAAGATATACCCACATCAAGTTGCCAAGAAAAAGAAAATGAGGAAGAAATAGATGCAGAAATAGAAACAAACAAATTCATGAGCATAGGAGACGAAAGAGAAATTTATGTTTAAAAAGGACAAAAAAAAACTAACTAATGGTGACCAGAAAATTAATACCACAACGTTAAATGCTACTCATCCTAGCTACAAAAAGTGCCAATTACTTTTAAGCATTCACAAAATAAATTTCTTTTTTTCTAAGCCTTAAAGAATATCTTTTCAAAAGAAATATTATAATAAATTATATTGCTAATAAATACATTTCAGTGGTGGTTGAAGCAATAACTGTACAATAAGAAACATCAATTGTGTGTCTAAAAATGAGCAAATTTACACCTCTTACCATCATTTCAGCCTCTAAAGGTGCTTCAACAACTTCAAACTCAACACCTTTGTAACTAAGGGTACGACACACAAACATTCCCCTAAAAATTTGAACAAATTGGCAAATCAAAATAGTAGATAATATGCAATACACAAGTATAAATATATAAATATATTAAGAAGATTATAACCTTGCTTTCATATCCATGGCAACAAGTTCCAACGCTCCCACACCACCTTTCTCAAGAGTACCTGCAAAAACATTTTTACCATAAGTCGCTAAATTAGAGAAAGGACAACTAAGCCTCAATCCCATGTTAGACGGGTCAGGTCGACTGCATTGAATCATATGATATTCAACCAGTAAGATATAGAAAAACAAATGGTAAGATAGAAAAAAAATACACAATAATAGAACCCCAAAAGTGATTCAAAATTACTCTCTCTCACACACACATACAAAAAAGAAAATTAATATACAAACATGCTCTAGAACATGAAGACCATAATTGTGAAAGATCATACTGCACATATTTAGAGATTAATTTGCATTTGGCAGGGTATAGTGTAAATAGATTACAAATGAACAATTGATTTGCTAATTACTACAACTGTACATTGAAACAACCAGAAACATCTTATTATACAGTCTTTAACAGGACCAGTTACCCTCCAAGGCATAGTGTTAAATAACATGCACAGAAGTTTTAAGGACAATATACCTGTCCATGAATTTTTAGTCATATTCAACCAAGGTTACAAATATTTATATGCTAATATGGGAGAGGCATGACAGTAGGTGAAAAAGGGGGGCATACCTAAGAAAAAAATATTTAGAATGGTAACTCACTAAACATGAATATAACTGGAATTCCTTCAACAGCCATCAAGAAACAATCAATGCTCTAGGTCAAAGGTTGACAGGATCATTAGCATGCATTCATTCAAATATCACAACACAAGTCTTGAAGGTTGAGTATCACAATCACTTCATGTATTCATTCCATGAAATTAATCTACTTTTTCAACTAATATATAATAACAGTAAATACAAATGCAAAAAATAACAAGACATGAATAATACAAGCTAGAATGGTGATGGAAAAAAGGGTAAAAGATTTGAGAGAAGCAAACTAGAAACAAGAAATATGAAAATATATCGCACCTAGAAACTTATGGAAATCAGAAAAACATGTTCCAGCTCCCCAAAGACCAAGCCTAACCATATAGCCCATATTCCGTGGCTCAGATGCACCAGTTGCCGAGCAATAAACAACACGTGCTTCAGGAAGTCGAGCCTGTTTAACGATTTCATAATTATGAGTTTATGAAAACTATATTTATATGTATGACATGCATATATGTCTGACACACACATATACATATGGATGCATGTATTTATGGATCCTATGCCATTTCACAATAACAAACAAAGTGGCCGATTAATAATTTGTATAAGCATAAAAGCATTCATTTGATTCATTATTTTTTAGCATAAAAGCATTTTGCGACTAGTATATTTCTGGGAATCAGGAAAGCATGCAAACAGTCCAAGTAATTGAAAAATAGCAATATTGCAGAAACTCAATGAGCAGAGTCAGTGGTATAAAGCCATAATCACAAAAGCATTTTTCTTCAACATAAACAATTTTTTCTATCCTTATGTCTCCATTTTTTTCCTAGAACTATTCCCCATCTAAAATAATGTTTAGAATGTCTTGGATAATTTGCCAATGTAAACTGTTAGGGTCAGCAAAAGAGGTCTTCTCTTAATTTAAAAGATTATTAAAATATGCAGACAAAACTATCCCCAAAGCTAGCAAGGCAGAGATGTAATAATCATGGTTGAAATACAGATATAAAAGAAGTACCATGACTATAAACTTCCAGCATATGCTTTTCCTCTTGTGTTATATCTTATGGCTTGTATTTTACATACTAAATGTTATCAGTTAGTTCAGCGGAAAGGAAAAAATCAAAAAAAGAAAGAGGGATTCTCTAATTTAAAAAAAAAAAAATTGAATCTAAAAACAAAAGTATCCCACTCATCTTGATACAAAGGACATTTTACTTAAAACTAAAATATGCCACACATAAGAAAAGCATATTCTAAAATAATCAGCAAGCCAAACCCACAAATAACTAGCTACAACACATATCTTCAGAATTAAGTTTCAAGGACATACCTGAATGTCAAGAACTGCTTCACCTGTCCGTGTTGGCTGACTTCCAGCTTCAGGGACCAAATTTTTTGCCTTGTGGCACTACAATGAAGCCATTGAACCTTAGCAATGAAAGGTAGAAGAATGTACTGAAGACATTGAACGCTTACTCATCAAACAATACAACATTAGAAATACTGAACTTTCTCAGCAGCAAACCATGTTCGACAAACTTTCAAAGAAAAGGAAGTCTGTTTCCATACCTCATCAAATATGACAAGACCATCAAAACCTGGTCCACACCACTGAACTAGTTGCTGTAGACGAGATCTACCCTTCTCAGAAGATGCAATTAGGCTACTGTATGTCAAAAATATAACTCCCTCTTTGACTCTAACAGACTTTGAATCAAGTTTAGAATAGGGAAGCTTGTTCAAAGCATGCACTGCATAGAGAAATAAAGATCTAAAAAATAGCAAAGTAATCTCATGATTTAACAGGTATTTAACATGGTGTTCAATATATTAACACTTCCAGTCCGAGATACCTATTTACTGAAAAGAAAGTACATCTTTTCATTCAATTGAACACAATAATCAAGAGTTAGGAAAAGGTTATAAAACTTAACATTGAAGAGACATTCAAAATAACAGCCAGCAACCCTGTTCACCACACAAAAATTAAAAATAAAAGAACCCGATGGCAATACAAGGTTTCAACTTCTGCACTTTTTTAAATCTATAAGGAACTTCTAACTTCATCAATCAATCTAGGAAGCTAAAAAAAATTTGCATAAATTCTACTTATAAAATTTTCAGTCAAATTATGACTTTGTTTACTTTGGTTGAAAGGTTTAGTAAAAAGCGACAGCCATGTGGATATAGTTACTTATTAAAAATTCTCAATTAGATTTAAAACTTAAATAGCTTTCCCCGAGAAATCCAAAGAGAGAAGAATTGCACATGTAGAATGACAGAAAGACAATAAAAACTTGACCTTTCAGTGAGAGGCCCCCTTTTGTATCAATGGTTGATCAGAGGTTGGACTTTTAATAACATAAATTTTTATCTAGATGACAAATTCCTTTGAGGAAGATTTCCATCATAGAAACAAAATGAAGAATTTGATTAGAAATTTAACCTTGATAGATTTTATAAAATTTTATAAAAGAAAAAAAAATCCCTGTTATTGATAATAAAAATCAAAAGTTCCTTATAGATTGGAGAAAAGAGTGAAAAATCAATCCTTTCTCCAAAGGTCAAATGAAGAAAAAGTGAGTGGTTAAAACCTCCTTTCTCTACAAATGAATGGTTAGGCCCAGATGAAGCTACAAGAAAAAAGGTACTTAGGAGACATTAGCATGCCAATGGCTGCCAAAAAGCTGCCTCAAAGCACCACAAATTTTATCAGTTGTGTCAAGATTCATTATGTATCAGCCAAATCAATATATGCCTCACTACATTTAGTCAGCCAATCATGACCAATCAAATCCAATTTTCAATTCTAAGTTACTCCAATCACTATTCTGATCTGCAGAATACCAAAACAACAAGTATATACAATTCACCTTCAATTTTTGTTGCACCAACATCATCCAAGTCTCTCCTTGCATCAAACTTTAAGTCTGAACCAACAGAAATCCACCTGTGTAAGATCATTAGAGAATGACAGAAAATATTACAGCTCATGAGTTGAAAACTAACATACTCATCTTTGGCAGCACAAGTTGGTAACAGAAATAGCCAAAATGAAGTATAACCAAACCAGAAAACTAAAAGAAGAACAAAACGATATGCATTCAGAACAAATATGCAACCCAAAACTTACAATGCTTTCCTCCTCCCACAGAGCCAATTCTCCCATATCAACCCTGCAATTGTTCGACCTTTACCCACACCAGCTCCATCTCCAATAAAGAATCCAGCCCTAGTACCATTTGGAAGGATTTGAAGATGCCTCTGTTGAGAAATATCTCATAAGTCAGGGAACTCAGAATATTGACAATCAGTTCTAAAGTGGAAAACAACCTGGCAAGCATAGACCAATGTCTCAATCTGCAAGCATGACAAAGTTTTTGTTCTTTCCAAGTCTTCTTCAAGTTTTAAATTGTAAGTGGGCTCAGGTGGCTGGACTGCAGATAATGAAGACGTCTCCACAATAGGATCAGGATGGGGGGGCCCAATAGAAAGTTTTAGAGGTCTCTGCATGAAGAACAAGAACGGCTTAAAACCAAACATGCATTAAACAAATTCCAGTTCACACCCCAATCTCGTTAACAGTTAAGTTACATGTTCAGGAATAAAACAATTAATAAAGACATAGAAGGCCAGATCCGCACTTACATAATCTGTAAATGTCTCACCCGCAGAGCCACCTTCATCTTCCTCCCTCTCCACCTGAATAGCCTCCTGAAAAGTTCCATTATTGGAAAGAACCTTAATAGCAAAGAAAATTAAATAATTGGAATTGAAAGCATAATTTCACCACAAAAATTCACATGAAAGTATGCACCCTATATCCAACATGACAACCTCACAGTCATACAAAAACAACAGGCATGTTCAGTAATAGAACAAAAGAATATATTACTCTTATTCAATTACATCATATTACTATTGCAAGGATTTTTCCAATTTACACATATTATAGCAGTACACTCTACCCTGTCAAGTAAATGAACGAACAATTCAATCAATACATGTATCCTCATAAATGTCCTTTAGCAGTTATCCTTACTTCAATACATGCTTAGCACATGATCATGCTCGTCCTTTCAAAATTATCTCAGAGGTGACTTTCTTTTATTTCCTAAAACTATTTCCCATTCTCACAGTGTAGTGTTGTATTCTTTCCTATAGGTCTATTTAAGCTTCAAGAATAACTGTAGACATGAAACCATTTCTAACAAAATTGCTGCGGATACAACACTATGTTTCTCTAAAGGATTTCAAACCTTGTAGTCAAGAGTTCTAGTTATCACTAATGTCTATGCTCACTAAAAACACAACCAATAGCCTAAAAAGGATACAGTAGGATTTTAACGAAACACCAATAAAGAAAAGCAAAATATCAAGACTAAAGCACACCATTAGTCCTGTTAGATGTTACAATCCTAACATCACTTTGTCATCCATCTTCAAATTTGTTGAATAGTAGCCTCTTTGCTTTGTGGTATCTTCAGGCCATTCTTAATTTAGTTGATTACATGCTTACAGCAACTCTTAACACTTCACCATTAGTTTGGCATCACAAAATCAACACACAAATAGAAACTAAGTCAATGCCTACAGAAAATGGAGATAGCGAGCTTCAGACAAGGTTTTTTATGCAACCCTTAAAAGAACTTACCCCTAAGAGTTAGCCACCAGGGAAGAGTGCCTGAAGTCCTATTTACATGAATTAAGATCCACACATAACCAGTGTGTTACACTGTTATCCAAAAATCTTCTCATGCACTTCATTGCTGTTAATTACTACATATTTAAGATATTTTGTAACGTTAATTCACTACTCCTATTTTTAGCAAATATAAAATATTGGCAACATATGCCACAAAAGTACATAGCTGAATATCATTTTCACATTCATTGATACATTAATTACATATCACCCAATTGGATGCTAGCTTGAACGTTTTCCACCCACAATCAGACACAGTATGCATAGTTCGTCAGGTAAAAACAATGGAAGCTAAGACCTGAGCAATCACAGTAACATTAATTTTCCAAATGATAATCAACGCCAACAAGGAAAAGCTAGCCTCGGCAATTACACAGCCACTGCACTAGTGCAAGAGAACATTTTTCCCCGTAAGAAGTCCTAAACCCACTAGTTTTACTATATTTGGTAAAACCTACATGAAATTCAGCTGTGAAATGCCAAAATTTCTTCGCAAATGAACAAGTACCCAAAAACAAAACCATAAAAAATAGGACATTTCCAAATAATTTAAGAAATTATAAATTAGGAGGAAAAAAAAAGTAAGGAAAGGTATAATAGAAGAAAAACCTCGTTGACTTCCTCGGCTGGCGGAAGCGATGGTCTGGGAAGAAGAAGAGGAAGAGGAAGAGGAAGGGGAAGAGGCGGTGGCGGCCCAGGAGGAGCAGCAGGAAGAGCAGCAGTAGGAGGAGCGGATAAGAACTGTTTAACTTTAGATAAATCAACAGCGAGGTCAACCTCACACTGGGGACAAGCAAAGCGAGCTAAACCGTGGGGCACATTGAGAATAGCCTTGCAGTTAGCACAAGGAAGCTGGATCTTAGTGCGATCGATGCCATGTGCAGGTACTTTCTGCAATTGTGGATTCTTCTGCTGATTCCGAGACCTACTCAAAAGTTCCGGCGGCAGCATTTGATGCAACTGACAACTCGGGCAAACAAAATCCAACAGTCCCGGCACCACCGTCAGGATCATCCCGCAACCAGCGCACCGGACCTGAACACCGGCTCCATGAGAAGATGCCGGTGGCGGAGGCTGCGAGGGCAGCGGCGGCGGCACCGATGGATGAGTCATAACAACGATATCGCCTTTAATTAATTGTTTTCCCAAATGAAAAGAAAGGGAAGTGTAAGTTAACAGAGATTGAAGAAAACCATAAAAATGAATGAAGGGAATAAATTGGGGGTTAGGAAAACGATGCTATGGCGGGAAGGCGAAGAGATTTTCTTTTATAATCTCTCTGGTTTTGGATGCCTTTGGGATTTCATTTCGCCCTTTGTCTATTTTTTCTTTTTTTATAAAATCTCACCAAAACTTGCAAAAATTTCAAAATTTATAATTAAATTTTATAGAGACTGTTTTAGAAATGAATTATCTTACTTAATATATTATAACATAAATCATGAATTTTAATTAAATTTCACTATAATATAATTTCATAATTTAAAATTTATTCATCTTTTTCTCTAAATACCTTTAATGAAATAATTTACGATATAAAGTTATAATAACATTTGTAAATAACATACTTTCAGTTATAATATATTATTATTTTACTACATAAATATTATAGTTATTTTTATCAAATCATGCATATGCTAAAAGGTAAATTAAAAATTATAAAATTATCATCTCCTTGTATATTTTCACAATAAAATTAGTATTATAATATTTATTTTATAATACATATACACAAATTAATATGTATTAATTAGAGGTGTATTCGGTAAAATATAATTTGAAAATTTTTAAATTTTTATATTATTTTGAAATTTTAAATATTGTTATTTTCTTATAACACCCTTAACCCGACCATTAGTTTGAGTATCATAATCGTAAAATTGGATTTTTTAACTGTTTTATCATTTCATTACATTAAAACTTAGGCTATAATTTTTTTTTAATTTTCTTACCAAAATTTTTAGGAAAATAAAGAGTAAAGGATTGAAATCTTTGATGATTTAGGTAAAACTTATGTTGATTTATCTGTATACAGATCATAGATTGATTAGTGACATCCTTATCCAATTTATTTATTAGACTGGATATAGAATATTACATTTAGTGGTATCAAGAATAATCTTAAATTAGTGGCAAATTACTATTTTTTTGATAAATTTTCCAGCAGTATAACAAATGTCAATCATAACTCCCCTACAAATTTAAATATTTACACTCCCAAACCAACCACGACCACAATACATCTCAATCCACAATTCATATACTTTCCTGTTACACAAATTATAAAAACAAAATATACTCATTATATCCATTATGTATGCATAAATCTTTAATTACATATACTTCTCCATAATTAGATATACAACCTCCATAATTATGCATATATGCCATGACTACAAAATCTAAATGCCCTACACACAAAAGCTCAATGATCTCCTGTTGTTCTTGTCCCTCATCTCTACTTGCATGCTTGGAACCTACGCGCTGTACACACTACTACCCAGTGTGTGGTGGTGGATACCTAACTAATATTTTTTCATACACATAAGAGCATAAAACATTTGTAATTAAAATCTGACATCATTTTCACGCATAGTCTTTCCTTAAATTCTATTATATTTAGTAAATTATTACAATTTTTCATTTATATACCTTATATTTTATTATTTCCTTCAATTTTTTTTATTTGCTATCTTAATTCCATATATTTTTTTTATTTTTACTTCATTTATTTTCAATTTATCACTATACTTTACCTACTTTACAATTACATTCCAATTTTGCCATTAAAATTGTCTATTTTTCTCAAAATTATAATTTTGCCCTTGAAATTTTCACTTATCCCCAAAACTACCATTTTACACTTAAATTTTCATTTTATTATCAAAATTACCCTTTTACTCCTAAAATGACATGAAATTACAAATTTGCCACTAGTTCAATAATTTTTATCACATTTTTAACTTGTAATTGCGATTATGCCCTTATAATGTCAATTTTACCAGGTAATTACCATTTTACTTATTTAATGAAAAATTTATCAAATAATTACCATTTTATCATTAAAATATCATTATATTCACATAATCATAATTTTACCACTTTATTATCAATTGATCACATAATTATAATTTTACCCTTTTAGTATCCATTTACTAAAAATTATCATTTTACCCTTATAATGTAAATTTTATCATTTATTTATGGTTATGACACTGGTATATCAATTTTACCTTTATTTAAAATTATGCCACTAATTCCCTCATATTATAATTTAATTACTATTTTACCCTTATTTTGTCGTTTTTACTTGTTTTGTCATTTTTACTTCATAGTTACAGTTTTACCCCTTTAAATTATATTTTACCATGAATTCCTTTAATTCAACTACATAATTACATTTTTACTCCATTTTAATAACTTTTATTGTTTAGTCACAATTTTGCCATTATTTTATCATGTTTACTACTTATTCACTATCTTGCCACTATTTCATCCATTTTACCATATAATAATACTTTTGCCACTATTTTATCAATTTTTTTTTTATCATTTTATCACAATTTTGCTATTATATTACAGTTTGTCATCTAATTATAGCATTGCCACTAAAATGTAGATTTTATCAAATAATTATAATTTTTTCCCAATCATTTCCAGTGAAAATCTTCAAACTAGATATTCAAAACGAGAACTCCAATGGTCTAAATCTGTATAAATTCATATTCTTTTCCATTATATTTTATCAACTCTATCATATTCAAAGGTGTGGATTCGTTGTTGGTCCACTAATGCAAGGCGTCATGACTCTCTACCGCGGCGAAAATCCATATGGCTAGCAAATTACATCATATACTTCTGGTTTGACTACTAGTCACTGAGAGCAAAGCATTTATCATTCAAATTCATAATTTTCATATTCAAAAGTTATTATTTTTCATACTTTCTCATACTTCATCATGTACACGTTACTTTTATGCATGCATCCATTCGACTATCACGCCAACATTCATGAATTTTCATTTCCATCACATTCTATCATAATTTTCATTATTTTTCACATTTTCACACACACAATAGTACATAACCTATGTACCTTATACAATAATTGTTAAATATCACTTATTTATCACATATTATTATTTTTCATCAAATTATATACATATATCACTATAGGTACAATTCGATTATCATATGTTCGTAAGCTTACATATTATTTTTCTTACCACAACTTGATTCAATCATCATTTTAAGACACAAACAACATATTTTCATCATTTATTCATCTTAATTTCACATATATACATTAATTCCACTACTTATATATTAGGTTTCAATTAGATATATTATCTTTAGGGCTTTAAATTCACATGTTAACTTTATAATTCACTTAATCTATCTTCCAATTTCACTTTTATCACATTAATTTCATTTATACTACATAATCATACAAAATTCTAATCTTCCATATTCAAGAAAAATTTGAAAAATAATAATTTAAATATCCACATACCTTTTTATCCTTTGCTTCTCACTAAATTTACTTCTCCTTTTCTCCTTTTTTTTTCTTTTTTTCTTACCAAATTCCACACCTAGGCCAAATTCCCATAAGGAAACTCACTCAATTTTCCTTCAATTATTCAACTAATTTCACATATTTACAACTAAATACATTAATTCTAACATTAATCTAACAAAATAACTAATTTAAACTTACTTGGATATTTTTTTCTCTTCAGTAATTTCTTTAATTTCATAAGCTTCCACTTCACTAATAATTTGTTTTAGGTAGAGAGGATGGCAAGTATTTAATTTTAGGTGAAATTTGAGGTAGAAATTAATGGAATTTCAAGTTTAGAAGAAATAAAAATGGTGGAATTCAGCCAACATGGGGGGGAGGTGGCGAGGGATTAAGGAAGATGAGTGTGTATGTGTGGGGTTTACCAAAAATCTGATATTTTTCACCTTAATACATTTCCCTAAATGGATGGTTAGGATTAAGTCAAAAAACTATTTAATCTAAGGGTCATTAATGTGCCACTTTGTCATTGTTCAATTGGTTCCAATATTTTCATTATCAAATATCCATAAAAATATGTCCAAAATTTTGGAAAAATATTTTTTTAAGTGCATATAAATTTTTGGATCAAAACTAGGTCGTTTCGATGAATTTTTCCGTCCAACAGTGCATTTATTGATCCGGTAATTCATTTTCGTGTCTTAATTTTATTTTAATTTTTCACTTCTAAAAATTTTGTTTTATAATTTATAATCATCCTCTAAGTCAAATTAATTTTTAGAAGTCTTGGAGAATTTTTTTACACTTAGTCAAATGCTAGGTCAACTAGTGCACTATTTACACAGAACCCGTAACTTATTTTTATTTTTAACCTTTGAGACCATTTTTTTGTTAGAGAGTATGCCCTCCCATGTAAAAGGGATGAATTTCATATGTATGAATTTATATTCTTAATAAAAGGTATTATTCATTTATTAATGCTATGTTTAAATACATGAGTTTGTAAATCTTAAATTAATAAATGAAGTCCTTGATATTATAAACACAGTGCAAAGGCATTCATGAAAGTGTTCATGATATGAGGTGTTTATTGCATGCAAATGTGTTAATATCTAAATATCTCTAGTCATATAATTAACAAGATAGGACATTATTAATTCGGACAGACTAGCACATGTTATGCTTCTTGAATGGTTCAAGCAGTGGTTCTCATAACTGTGATTATGAAAGATAATCAAAGCTAACATGTGGATGCTTATTAGAAGAACAAGTTTATTGGAGACCTGTAAAAGGAATCCTCACATGGATATTAAATATGTGTCAGTGAGGAATCTCTTCATAGCGGTCGTGCAAGTATCCTTAGACTTGAGATCACCAAAGTTATCTTAAGTAGCAAGTGGTATACTTTGACTCGATAACTGATTACTTCCAACTGGGGGTCAATATAGTTAGGAGGTTGGGTATATCATGACCTACTTGAAAATAGTTGAGTGATTGACAAAGAAGTCACCATCCCAGATTTATTAAGGGAAGTTATCTTGCATGATTCTATAATTGTTTTGTTCAGAGAATCTCTAGCCAGAGTAATATGCCAAGATGGATAGAGATTCATGAAGGAAATTTTAGGAACAATGGTTAAATTAATAGAACATACATAATTAGATTTATATGAGTTGACAAAAATTTATACTCATAATCTAATTGAGATAAGAGTGGTGAAAAGAATAATTGCACAATAACTGTTCTATGGAAGGGTATAGTCAAACCACTTGACTTTCCTGACATTTGGGTAGTCATGATGTCTAGCTAGAGGCCGCTCATGATTTGTATAATAATGTATCATAAATATCAATAAGGATTAATAAAATGATTTAAAGGAGTTTAAATCATGTGAGTTATGAATAGAACTCACAATTACATATTATACTGCCAATATGGACAGGAACCCAATAGGTCACACACATATAAGAAAATGATAAAATGGTAAAATGATAAAAATAATAATATTTGATATTATTATGGGGATAGAGAAGTGATTAAGAGAATAATTAATTAAAGAGTTTAATTAATTATGATCAAGTAAAATTGTTCGTAGAACTTTTTAGAAATGTTATGTAAAAATGGACCTAATTGAAATAATGTATTTATAAATTAATTATTATTGGACTATAAGTGTTATAGGACTGATATAATAATTAATAGATCCATTGGAGGAATTAAAGAGGCCCAAAAAAGTGAAGTTGGCGCAGAAACCCTTCAGAGGAAGGGCCACATGCCAACTACAAATAGAAGGCCTTAGAGGCCTAATTCTTGGACCAAAATAAATTAAATTTTTTTCATAAGTGTTATGGAGCCTACATATTTAATTTGGTTGGATTTAAAATTCATTTGGGTAATTAAATCTAAGTATATGCACAAAGGACCTAGTTTGTGAGTTTTGTGCATAGTCTTTTGTGAAAGGGCTTAAATTGGTTTTAATTGAGCCCAAATAATTATAAAAAATTCCAGAAGCCTAATTGATAATTCTCCAACAATATTAAAGAGTCCAATCCCGTTATGAAGTTGGATTTTTAATCTAACTATAAAAATCCAAGTGATGGTGTATTAGGGTTAAGTGTGAACAATTAAGAAAACACTCTCTCTCTTTTCTCTCAACCCTAGCCACCACCTTCCCTAGCTAGCATCTAGGGATTTCGGCCAGCCCTTGTTCCTCTCAATTGTTGGTTCTTTCAATCCTTCTCTAGTGTGGATTACTCATTGGAGGTGTTCGATTTTGGACACTGTGATTTGAGACAATCCGGTGAGAAGTAAAATAAATTGTTCAACAAAAATCAAAGGTAATTTTTCTTATTCTCATTAATATGTACATTGTAAATTTATGGCAAGATCAGATATATTGGTTAAAAATTTTAAATTTCGCTTATGTATGAGATGCATGTAACCGAAATTAGTCTGTATTCCTCATTACATTTGCCTTTTTTTCTCTAAATTAGTCTAAACCTAAATCGGTCGTCTTCCCCCTTTGCCTCCACTGCCAGCGTCGCCGCTGCCATCCTTGTCAGCACCGTCCTCACTCCATCCTCCGCTGTTACCACCCATTTCTCTGCTCAGATTTCCTCTAGCCATTGTTTTTCTTCTCCTTTTTCCTTCCACCTCAAAAATTTGTTTGGCAAGGTTTCCATTCTTGAATTTTCAATTTCAGGTTATGATTTTGTCTAAATTCATTTTGATTTGTATCTTTGAATCTTCGTTCTACAATTTTGATTTCGTCTGCTGAAACCTAAATTCATTTTGCGAGGTTTGATTCATTAAAATTCATTCTACTGTTCTGATTTTTGTGCAAAATGGTTTTGCAAAGTTTTGTTGCATTCTTTTCATTCTATAATCTTACAA
The DNA here is from genome assembly GCA_037975025.1 of Excoecaria agallocha. Classification (NCBI taxonomy): domain Eukaryota; kingdom Viridiplantae; phylum Streptophyta; class Magnoliopsida; order Malpighiales; family Euphorbiaceae; genus Excoecaria; species Excoecaria agallocha. The sequence continues at coordinate 2,200,844 of CM075809.1, forward strand.
CTTGATGGCAAACGAGTGGAGTTTGAAGTATGTTAAAGGCTTAATTAGCATATGCTCTTATTTGATATAATCTTTAACATCTCTAACTAAGTTCATGCTTAGAATTTGGATTCTGATGGATACCCATAATTGGTGCAGAACCTCAGGTTTCAGAGCTGTGCTGAGGAAATGATGTAAGATGAGAACATCATCGCATATGGTACACCATGTGTTTGACAAAATTTCTCTTAGGCAAATTCTAGGACCGATCAACTCCTGATCAATGTATGATAATGGCTACCGGCTATGCTTATCCTAATTTTCATAATTGACACAAGTAAGGGCCATGTTTATCCTAAAATCACAAGATCTATGCTTTTCTCCAAATTGGGCTCTGTTTGTATACCGACCCCTTTTGTGTTCTCTCTATTTTGTTTCTTTTTGCCCCTTTTTGCAGTGAGTAGTGGGAGTGTATCCGTAAAGTGGACCTATAGAAATACCTGTTTCAGTCAAGGTATTAATGGGTCCTGTATGATTATTTCTCTAATCATGTATGGAGTTAGAAGCTGATGATTTCATTTCTTTATTTAATAGATTTTTTGTATCACTGCAATGAAGAAATACCATAAATCTCAGATCTTTTATTGATATTGTTGACTTCGCATGTTTTTTCATAATCTTGTTTTATCAACAGGGCATTGAGGGAATCAAATCATATGGAATTGACAAGTTGATACAAGTAGCTGCATCACAGCTCAGTGACCAGCTTCCTGAATCTAGGGAGGCTGCTCGAGCCCTCCTTTTAGATCTGCAAACTGTATTTGTGAAGTCAAATGACCTCACACCAACTATATCTGAGCATTCAGAGTTGAATTCGTGGGAGCATTCAGAGTAATATTTCATTTTGTTCCATTTATTTTACAATATTGATAGTTGATTTGTATCTACTATTGGGTTTCTGTTTTTTATCTTTTTATTTGATAAATCCAAAACTATATACTATTGGGTTTCTGTTGTTGACACAACAAGTCGATGATCTCACTGAGAAGGAACATAAACTTGATATAGAAAATGAGCTCAAGGACTGCAAGGTACTTGTGATTTGAAATTTTCTTTTCTTTTCTTAATCTTCTCTAAGGCTTACTTCAGTTGACAATCAAATCAAATCTTGTGTATACATGCTTGTTTAATTCTTCAAGCACAAGGTTTTATTTATGGATGTTTGCTTCTCAATTAGGAAATATACAACTAGCTACGGACCTATGTATGGATTACAAAATCATTCTATCAAATCCCTTAAAAAATCACATATAAATCAATGTTAAGTTAATAATCTAGTAAATTCCCCATTAATTGTGAATTCTCTCACTGAATGTCTCTCTCTTTGCTTAATGAATTCGATCCATGTCTATTTTCTTGTCCAACAAAGCTAGCCTAAGATATTTTCTATATGTTGCTATTTTGTGTTTCAGGGATGTCAAGTTCTACTAAGCCAAAAAGAACAGGAACAAATAAAAAAATATGGACACCGGGTAACGAGAAAAATTGGTTGTGATTGTGAAAAAACTGATATATTTTTCACTATAATTGATGATGAGAAAGAAATTTGGGTGAAAATTTTACTTAGTGGAGATATTTGAGTATTATTAAACAATTTATTTGATATTTTTTAGTTATTATTAATATGTAAACTATACTTTGAATATTAGAGTTAAAAATTATATTTCTATGAGTTTTCATTTTTAATATAATTTTTTTTAACATTATGTTTTATTAAGTTTAGATTTTTATATATTTATAATATAATAAATATATAAATATATAAAATAATTAAAAAATAAGATAATTATATAAAAAATTAATTAATAATTATAAATACAATTACATTTCAAAACATGTATATAATGCAATCAAACATAGGAATGTATTTATTATTACATTACATTACTAATGTTACTAAACATAGTAATGTAATCAAAATTACATTACATCTTTTAATCCATTACGTTAGTCTTTACATTACATTACTTTACGCCATACCAAACGTAGCCTTAGTGATTAAATGGATAAAGCTAATCAATTCATATAGTTGGATGACACTTTAAGGGGAGATCTATAATATTTTGATGGTCAAGATATTACAACCTGATTGGCTGGGTAACCAAATATCTAAGAGCCCTGAGAAAGTTAGAGCTTCAAAAAGCTCAGGAAAAAGTAAAAAGTTTAAGTGCCTTCAGTTCGATCATCACGGAAGCATTCCCATAAAGGTTTATACTGCGTTCAACATCAAGCTATCGAAGGTGTTGTTGTGGATTAAAAGTTATGATAACTTCAATTCAGTGTCCAATTTTTAGTCAATTTCAGTATAGTTTTAAGTGTCTTTTGCTTTGCTTTGCTTGAATTCAATAATTTCTATCTAAATTTAGTAAATCTTATCTTTTATGTGCTTTGGAGGACTTTTGATGGGTTTCTATGCTTAAATATAGATTTTGTAGGTACCTCATGCTCAGCAAGTTTTCAGTGCTGTTCATGACCTAATACTTTATGACAAAATGCATCGTTTTAATTATGTTATGGTCAACATGTATTTTGCACTTACCGTAACTTAGACAATTTTTAGTCAAGAATTAAGAATATAAGACCTTATAGTTAGCAGTAATTGTGTACTGATTGTGAGGTATGCAGACTTCAATCTAGAATGCAAGGGAACAATATGTCACGATTAGCAGAAAATGGGTGTTAACCATGAGGTTTGCATTTTTCAGTCCAAAAGCAAATCAATGAGTATGTTATGGTCAATAGAAAAAGAGTGTTGACCGTGACCCATCTAAGTCCAGAGACAGAATTTCAACATGTCACGGTCAACAAAAATTCACTATTGACCGTGACTCCTATCTGGCCTATAATAATATATGAGCTAACCATAAGAATCCATACAAGTCAAGCATCTTGCATTCTCATAAACCAGGAAAGGAAAAGGAAAGCACAGACAGACACATGCATACGAGCAAACATGTAAATGTAATAGAACAAGCCTATAAATTAATAGTTTAATTAAGCAATTAGGAGAAAGGAAATCCAACTATAAATCTGAAAATATAAAGAAAATTAAACAACATGCATGATCTATAAATCTTACAAGACCATGAAGGTCTAAGATTTATAAATACTTGGGTATAAGAAACAAAGAGATGCAACCCAAATCTTGGGAAATTACACTTAAATATAAGGGATAATACTTCAGTAATTTGAAGTAGTGATAGATGAGAGAATAGTTATTGATACCTTAATTAATAATGCTATTCTAGCATCGAAGCTGCCAGTAATCCTATAGCAAACATAGCATAATGCCAATGAAACCGGGATCGAATTAAAGTTCCAACTGCTGAAATGGCGTCGGTTGATGCAGGTGCTACAGCTGAAGAGGTTGTGTTTGGTCTTCCACCTAACAACACATCATATTTAACACCTGTGCACTAGAGAAAAGTAATGATAGTAAAATAAGAAAATGCCATTCACTAAAACCCAAATCACATATCTGCAAGAGCATTAACCTAAGTTCACATTTACTGGATAACAATCACTACAAAAAAGAACATTTGTTTTCCCTGCTACCAAATAATTTATGGTTATAAAAATGAATGGAAAATAAATTAATTAAATGGTTGAAAATTAATTAAATGGCTGCAAGAACATTAACCTAAGTTCACATTTACTGGATGACAATTAAGTCATTTTAGAATCAAGGAATTCATTAAGCTTCTATGAAAAATAATTATTAAACTTTCAAACTTTGACTTCCTAAACATGCCTTCTTGATGCATTAACAAACCACTACAAATGAGATGCTAAAAAGTTGTAACACTAACTACCTGCTCTGAAGCAAAAATTATAGGGTTGGTAAAGATTATTGAAGATGTATTCACAACATAGTATAAACAAAGGCTAAGATAACCTAATTATTAGCTGGTTGTTAATAATATTAGGGATGTAGCTCTGTTTTTATAGTTAATAGATCTAATCTGAATTTGTAAATGTAAATTACTCAAGTAAACACCTCAGCAGCTGCATGCAAATCCACTTTATACCTTACTGACCAACGAAGTGCAGAACCACTATTAACACTCTAAGCTTAAGCCAATCTCACTTCTTTTATCTTTGAATTACATGCTTAAATGGAAGGCACCAACTAGTTAATTAAGTTTCACATTTCTTCTTTAACCATTTTCAACATTTCAAATAGTGTTCTATATTATCGCGAGCATATTATTAATCGGTGAATTCCTAAAGCATATAAGAACCCCTATTTTTAGACATAACACATCAAATTTAATGAAAATATAATTCATATGCCTAAGATTCAGCTTTATTATATTTTATTATAACTCAATTACTATTTAAATTTCTAAGTAAAATCTCAATTGCCTCAAGTCATGATCCTATTTAACATTTCTATCCTTATATCTATTCTCCTAATTACTAGACGACATTACTAATTAAAGGTCCAATTTAATCCATTAATTCAATAAACAAATTAACAACATGACAACACTTAATGAAGATAAACTAACCACAAAAGAAACAATTAGATCAATTTAATTTCCAAATTATTCAACTAACCCAAAATAAATCAAATCCCAATACAATTTTCCCAAATTTCAAAATCCCCAATACACATTTTGCTTTTCTTTTTCTTCAAAATTCCATAAAATCAACATAGATTCCTTAACCACAATATTCAAATATTTAAATTAAGCAACTCTAGATAATTATTCACTCATACTATCTAAATAACTATAAATATATAAATCTAATGATTTTTTCCTAATATCAAAAATCCATAACTCTAAATCTCTTTGCTTCCTTTCAGTTTTTCATCACAAACAATAATTAATGGGGAAAAATAAGACTTACCTAGCAAATAATGGAAAAAAGTAGCAAATAAAAGGGTAGATATGAGGGGAGACCAAGCAAGAGAGGAAGATAACAAAGAGGAAGAAGCGGACTGTCCTTGTGCAACTAAGAGGAGGCAGCGGCGTGGGTGGCTGGCATCGACGTGGGTGGCTGGTGTTAAGTGGTTGCTAGTGCTGCTTGTCACCGATGCCTTCACTCCCCTCTGTCTTTTTTTTCTTCTTTTTCCCAATCTATCTTCTTCCTTGTTCCTTTTTTTTCCTTTTGTGGTCCTAATCCATTATTCTAGAAGTAAATGATGCCAACCTTTAAAAATCCTTCACTTTTTTCCTTATATATATATAACAATTATTTTCTTATTAGTTAAAATGAAAGATCTCAAAATTAAAATTTTCTCCCAATCATCTAGTCAACACAAATCTTTCTTTACTATATTAATTTATTATTTTTTAATCAATATTAATCCAACTTAACTTCTTTAATTAATTCCATTTATGACTTAATTGTTTAGTTAGAGTTTACTATTAACTATTCTCGGATCAAAAATTTAATTGAATTGTCGGGACGTTATAGCGGCAGTGCAGTCATGGCCGGATCGAAAGGGAAGAGGGAAAAGAAGAAAAAGGGAAAAATAAAGGGGAGGGCTGTGAGTGAAGGAGAACTCGATTCTCCTTGAAATAAAGCAATATGGGTTTTTAATTTTCAACCTTCCCAAACCATGTAGTTTTGGGTGAGGGTAGAAAAAACCCAATTTAGTCCCTTAACTCTTCTAATTTGAATTCTTAAGCCCTAATTCAAATATAATAAATCATATAATGCTATCTCTTTCCTTTACATTATTTCATTTCATTCTTATAACAATCACTTATTTTATATCTAATTTATTTTCGAGTCTAATTTGTTAAATTTATTTTAAATTTGAGTTTTCCAAATATGTTTTTTTTTTTATAAATACGACATAATTTTTATTACCTTATTAATTAATCTCTTCAAATTTTAGTTTAACTAACATTGATGACTATAAAATTGAGCATCTCATGTAACATCCCAATTTATTTTATTAGAAGCAAAAAAGTTTTTAACATCAATTAAGTTTGAAATTGAACAAATTAATAAATGAAAAATGAAAAATTAAATAAAAATGAGGCATGACCATTTATATATAATTTTGAGAAAGGAAGAGAATAGATTTGATCAATTTTGAGAAGTAAAGGGAATAAAAATCGAATTTTCAATTTATTTCAATTTTCCTACGGAATGAAATTTCCATAGGTAATTTAAAGATGGAATCTTATTTTCATTGGCAAATTAACTACGAAAAACGATTTCGTTGGGAAATTACCTACGAAAATCTAATTTCGTAGGGAAATTACCGACGACATAATATTCCATCGATAATTTCCCTACATAATTAGATTTTCGTAGGTAATTTCTCTACGACATCGTGTTTTCGTAGGTAAATTACCAATTGAAACATTTTTCATCGGTATTTACCTATGAAAACATTTTTCGTCTGTAATTTACCTACAAAAACATAATTTCATAGGGAATTTACTACGAAAAAAGAATTCCGTCAGTAAATTTCGTTTGTAATTTCAGTCACAAAATATTGGCGCTAATTTTACAATGATTTTGTCAATTTCGTCATTAATTTTCATCGGTAAAGTTGGGCGGGAAAATTTCCCTCCATTATTTATGATGGACTTGTTATTCCATCGCAATATACATTTTTTTCTATAAATTTTCCTATGGAATGATTTTTTTCGTTGGTAATTACCTACAAAAAATTTTTTGTCTGTAATTTTTCGTCGATATTTGAGAATTTTCTTGTAGTGAAGGGATAAAAAATGAAAAGAGAACCTAGTTGCTGATCATTTATCTAGATTGAACCAAAGTGATTTGAGAAATAGTGATGATGGGATACCAATTGTTGAAACTTTCCATGGTGAACATCTCTTTAATATAGTTTCAAAGGACATTCCATGGTTTGCTGACATTACCAACTATTTGGTAAGTGGTGTGGTTCCCTATGATCTAGATTATAGGTAAAGGAAGAAATTCCTATATGATGTGAAATTTTATTATTGGAAAGAACCTTGCTATATAGAAGGTGTGCTGATGGGTTAATTAGGAGGTGTATTCCTTAAGAAGATGTGAATGATGTGTTGGCTTATTGTCATTCTTTGGATGTTAGAGGTCATTTTGGAATTTCCAAAACAGCATCCAAAGTATTGCAAGCTGGGTTTTGGTGGCCTACTTTGTTTAAAGATGTGAGAGAGTATGTGCTTAAATGTGATAAGTGTCAAAGAATGGGTAATATATCTAGAAAAAATGAAATGCCCTTAAATGGAATTCTAGAGGTTGAATTATTTGATGTATGGGGTATGGACTTTATGGGACCATTTCTAAGTTCTTTGGAAAATAAATATATTTTGGTTATGGTTGACTATGTTTCAAAATGGGTGAAAGCAATTCCAACCATTACTAATGATGCTAAGGTGGTGAGAAAAATGCTTAAGTAAATTATATTTCCTAGATTTGGAACACCTAGGGCAGTTATTAGTAATGGTGGTTCTCATTTTTGTAACAAGATTATAGATTAGTTGTTGAAACAATATAGTGTTACCAATAAGATTGCTACACCTTATCACCCATAAACTAGTGGGCAAGTAAAAGTTAGCAATAGAGAGCTTAAGTGGATACTAGAGAAAACAATATCTAAGTCAAGAAATGATTGGACACTTAAACTAGATGATGCTCTTTGGGCATATAGAACTGCCTTTAAAACCCCTATAGGACTTACACCATATCAGTTGGTTTATGGTAAATCTTGCCATTTATCTATTGAAATTGAGCATAAGGCCTATTGGGCCACAAGGGTATTGAATTTTGATATGCAAAAAACTGGTAGGAAAGGGTTACTTAAACTACAAGAACTTGAAGAACTTCGCATGACTGCCTATGAAAATGTTAAATTATATAAAGAAAGAACTAAATTATGGCATGATAAGCATTTTTTAAAGAAGAAATTTTAGGTTGGAGACTTGGTCTTGTTATACAATTTAAGGTTGAGGTTATTTCCTGGGAAATTAAGATCAAGGTGGTCAGGCCCTTTTATAGTAGTCCAGTTTATTATTATGGGGCAATAGATATTGCTAATGATAAAGGAGAAACTTTTAAGGTTAATGTTCATAGACTTAAACCTTATTTTATTAGTGATACATTAGAGCCTACCCAATTTATTAATTTGTTAAACTCTTTCATTGCATGCAATTTTTCTTGCCTTTAATTTTTATTGTAGCATTATAATTGTTACTTTTAATTTATCTTTCAGGTTCTTTCTTGTTGATTTTCTTTTTCAATGTTTTCAAGTTTTAATATTTATTATTTATTGTACTTTTAAGTTTATTTTTGGAAGAAGGAAATTCAAAAAGTTATGTCATAGAAGGACACGACTCGTGACAGTCATCACGAGTTGATACAGAGGCTTCGTCTTCACAAGTCGTGACAATTGTCCGACTCATGTCTTCATTCTCACTACGATGTTTGACTCGTGCTAAGATTCATGATTCGTTACAAAGACGGCTTCTTCACGAGTTGTGACAATTGTCCGACTTGTGTCTGACTTGTTTCCCTTATCTGAGTCGATTTTTAGGGTATTTATTTTTCTCAATTTCAATTTATTTTTATTTTATTTTTTTATTAATTTGTTTGTTTTTCTCTTAGTTAACCACACATGGGCACTAGAAACTCAAGGAGTTATTTTTATTTCAAAATCCTAATTTTGTGAAACGACATGACCTTTGGATTAAGGAGTCGTTTCTACTTTTCCATCTAACTTATCCTATTCCCCATGCATGTTAAATACTTCATTTATTATACATCTTTTCCATATCTTCTGTACTTTATAATCTTCTTCCTCTTCTTGCACTTCTTCTTCCTTTTTCTTTTTGCAAATTCTCCTCTTCTTCCTTCGGTTTTTGCATTATTTTTCTTCTTTGTTTCTTTCTTTCAACCACGATGGTAAGAACTAAGAACCCATCCTCTTTACGTGCTCAACAAAAGGAGAACGGACCACATCAAAGGGACATTTCATCAACCTTTAGTGCCAAGTTTCCTATTTTTCTGTAGAAGAAGGTAATCATTTCCTTGCTCTTAAGCGTAGGCCAATCCTGCCTTATAAGTATTTTTTTGACTCTCTCCTTCAACAAGTTGGTATGTTAGATATTGTTAATGAACTGCTTTTTTAATGTGGTTTGTTAACGTTTATTCGCAATCATGGACATTCTCATATTGATTTAATGTTAGAATTCTATACATATTTGAAAGCTAATGATGAAAATTCTAGGATTTTAGACTATCATTTAGATGGAGAGAATCATACTCTTTTATATTTCTTCATATATAAATCTTTTGGTTTCAAACAAGCTGGGTTATGTGATCCCCCTCCTACTTTTCATTCAAATAAATTTTGGACATTTCTCATTGGTTTGACAACTCCATTTAAACCTAGGGATGCTAAGTCCATATTTATCAAAGATTTGAAATATTGCATTTTGCATAAAATTCTTGCTTCCTTAGTTTTAACAAAACTGAATTTAATCGAGTTTCCTATCAGGAGCTTTTCTTGATGTGGTGTTTTCATAATAGGAAATCTATTTATTGGTCGCATTGGATATTTAATCAACTTTTGCAATGTGTGGATCATAAAGATGTTCCTCTCACGCATGGACATTTTATTTTTATAATTGCTCAGAATTGTTCTATTGATCTTAATAGTTATTCTCGAGTTATCCCTTGTGTGTATTTTACTAAGCATCTTTTTGTTTATGGTAAGGTTGTTAATAATGCTTTTCAGCCTGTTTCACATCATTCCAGATCTTGTTGAAGGGATCTTCAAGGTTCATCTGTTGTTCCCCCTATATTAGTTGATGATAGTACTAATGATGATGCATAGGAGGAGTAGGATACTAGTGTGATGATATGGCTGATGCTCCTTATAATAGTACACCATTTCCTTTCGCTCCAAGTTCTTCATCTAGCAGCATTCCATCTATGATGGGGCAAATATTAAGGAACCAGTCAGCCATGCAAAACCAACTAACTTCCTTAGAGCAAGTCAATTATAATTTGGTTCAACGTTAACGCAAAATAGAGCACAAGATTGACACCTTCATTGCACATGCTGGCTATATGGTAGCCTCTCCTCCACCTACACTATGATTTTCAGGGTAGATCTTTTTATCTTTTTCTTTTCTTTTATTTTACCTTTCTTTATCTTTTCTTTCATTTCTTCACATTGAGAACAATGTTTGTTCTAAGTGTGGGGGAGTATGTTTAGTATGTTTGTATGTTTGTTTTGTATTTTATGTGTTAGTTGCATGTGTTTTAAATGTTGCTTTTGTTTTTCCTAGACCTTTTAGTATTTTTACTATAAAGCATTGTTTGTTTTGTATATAATATAGGTTATCTTGATAAATCATTTACCTTTTATGCTAATCCTATTAGTCTTTCAAAGTTTTTAGCATGTGTTTTCTATTTTTTGAGTTATCTCTTTTTAATCCTTTCAAAATTTTAGATTATTTAGTCTCTTCACTAACCATACTTTAAGGTTAGGAATTGCTCATTTAGTTTAAGGTTTTAGGGTTTCTAGTTGCTTCATGGAAACTATAGCCATAATACTTACCCTTAAGCCCATTCAATAATGGATGAAGACTCAAAACAAAAAAAAAAGAAAAAGAGAAGCAATGCAAGATGTATATCCAAAATTCAATAAAGTATGGGATGGAGCGTAAAATGAACCTAATACTACATTCTCTTGCTATTTTAAATCATTGGATAAGTCTAAAAGTATACCCAAGCTAAAAAAAAGAATAAGAAAAACAAAACAAATAAAGTTTAAAAATGCCATGAGATTAGATTGAGGGTATGTGTGCTTACAATTGTCCTAACTTAAAGTTTATGATCAATGTTCTTTCCTCAAGAATGTTTAGTTTTGAGACTTTATATTCTTCATTTTGGAATTAGTAAATTTAGGTGACTTGTTAAATTTAGAATACATGCTTTAAGAATTGATTCACTGGTATTTTGAGTCTTTAATGTATTTGATTACTTTTCATTTCTATCACATATGCATAATGAACAATGTTCTATAGTAAAGTTTACTTAGTTTTATTGGCATTGAATTTTTTTTTCATTCTTATCTTTTACTTGAGGGCAAGCAAGGTTTAAGTGTGGTAGAATTTGATACCATATAAAATAGTCTATTATTTAATGCATATTTTCTTTATACTTTAGGTAGCTAAGTATGTTAAATTATTTATATTTTGTGTTTTTGTCTAGTTTATGTATTTACTTGTATTTCAGGTAAATTTAGGTCAAAAAGGAAAAAGAAACAATTGGAGAAGCAAGCCAGAGCATGAGTCGTGACATTTGTCCGACTCATGATGAAGAGGAAGAGCAGGGCACGACTCGTGAAGAATGTCATGAGTCATTACAAAGTGCAAAGCAATCTGACTAATGATGGTTGTCCGAGTTGTGAAGGGAAGCATAAATAGAGACATGACTTGTGATGGTTGTCTGAGTCATTATAGAGGCAAGAGGGACACGACTCGTGAAGGTTGTCTGAGTCGGTCCAGGCACTAGTTCTCAAGTGATGCAATTTTCATCCCACTTTTTCTCAACCACCAAGTCTTTTCATCAGGCCTTTCCATGCCAACTTTTCACCATCATACCTATTCTGAAGAGGCATAATTAGGGGTGCAAATTTCTCTATAAATAGGGACCAGAAAGAGAGTTTAGGATACACAGTTGTTATATAGAGATATATACAATCTTGGTTTTTGAATGAACAATTTTATTTAGTTTATTAGATGATGACAAAGGAACAAAGCCAAAGGAACAAGAGATTTATCAGAAAGTTTAATTAGAAAGTAAAATTCTAGGGAGTTTTGAAGTTTCTTTCCTAATTTTATTCTTCTTTTCTCTTTTGAATTTTTCCTCTTATTCTCTTGTTTGACTTTAATTCAAATATGTATTTTGGCTAGTTTCCTTTGTACATTAGAAATGTGAAGTGATATTTGTTTAAGATCAAGATTATTTTTACTATAAATGAAGTATGATTTAAATCTATTTGTGTGATTTGTTTTGCTATGTATACTTGATTACCATATTTAGCATGTTAGTCAATTTATTCGTAATGAGAATTGAAATTTATTAATGGAAAGACAAATGAATTTACTTAAAGTATTGAATTCACTTAGAGATAAGGAATTCTCTTTGAGGGATTAAAGAATTGGCATTAAGCTTCATAATTTTTGTTTATCTCTATAATGACATGAGAGTGCTTATAGACTTTAAACAAGAACATCTTTAATGACAATGAGAATTGCTTTAAAGAATCTTTGGTTAAATTCTCCAATCACTTTATTTATACAATTACTTTTACTTGTACTTAAATGAATTATTCTTTCTATTTCTATGTATATTCTTTCTATTTACTAAGTCATCTTTAATCCAATTTGATTCAATCTATGTACATTAGTTTAGATATTAATTAAATAATTAATCTTCATTATTCGTTATCTATCCATCTATTTTTTTGTGGTTTCAATACAAGATTTACCCCGTTCCCTTTGAAACGATACTCTACTCATTTTATACTCAGTCTAGAAGGACTAAGGGTTCAAATAATCGCTTATCAGCTTTCAAAGTGAACTTTCCATTCATTAGATTGAAAAGATCACCAAGATTTCGTGATCTGCTATCGAACTTATTCCAATTCGAAGATCTTGGATCGAATCGATATCGATATATGAATTCGATCTGAGATCTCTTACTGAATTGCTCATTTAATGAGCATTCTCAATATTATGCCTTGAAGAGGACTCGAGCCTCCACACTCCTTGGCATGAGATTTTTAGTCCCGCTTGTCTGCCATTTCACCACCAAGGTATCTTGAAAGTGAATCGTATTCCATGAAATATGGTATCTATCAAGTGTGCTGTATGGAATATATGAAGGAGGTGGAGTGTTGGAGTATTTCTATTGATCGGTCATATCATATAGGTCCGAATCAGATATTAAATTGCTTCGATTTGAATTATCCGGAAGATAGCTTCTATATTATATCAAATACTATATTATATAAAATAAAATACAACAAGCAAAGTTGGAAGACGCAGATAGGGGAAGTTAAATGGGAAAAAAATTATATATATATATATGATATACAATGTTTATTCTCCTAACCTAGAAAGAATTAATCACATTCTTATCGAAAAAAAAAAATCTTCTTAGACATATACTGAATCTAAGTAGTAAATGTCTTTTTATTAGGGATCGTTTTTTTGTACATACAAAGAAAGGCCTAAAAATACTCAAATTCTATATAAGAAGAATCTTGATTAGGACTAGCACCATTATGTTTTTCAGTATGAACATCTGTCGTGTAATTATTATGTTTGTTATTAGTAGTAGTAGTGGCAGGAGGGGTTGGTTCTTTGGAAGCATAGCGTGAGAAATCAACAGGTTCAGGAACATGAGGCAATGCACTTCTAACAAGAGCCCAATTAACCCCTTCAAAAAACGGATGTTGTTTGATCTCAGTAGCTCCTCTTTTATATGCAATCCTCTTATGGGGCTCTTTAACAAGCAACCCTTTTATCAGATCTCTTGCTACAGAGCTAACATTTGGTGATTCTGGGAATCTTAAGGGCAGCCCTACAACATTGAATAGGGTCGCCCTATTTCCTTGTCCTTTAAATGGGGTTGTTCCAATTAATAATTCATACAAGAATATGCCATAAGTCCACCAATCCACTGCACTACCATGTCCTTCTCCTCTTATTATTTCCGGGGCTAAATATTCATGGGTTCCCACGAATGACATGGATCTTACATTTGTTGGTTCTGCCATTAGTTCTGGCAATGCACCTCCCACGAATACCCCGAAATCTGATTTTGATTTTCGATTCTTTTTGCTTGGCAAAATCCTTGGGAAGAATGTTGATGGCTGCATGCAACCATGCACGGCGTTCTCATCATCTAAAATTCCTCCACCGTTGCTTACATTTACAGATGAGGACTTCACCAGCGTTGGACTTACTGAGCATCGGAGCGAAAGATCGAAATCTGAAAGCATTATATGACCTTCATCTCTAACTAGTACGTTTTCAGGTTTCAAATCCCTATAAACAATACCTAACATGTGCAGATACTCTAGTGCCAATAATACTTCTGATGCATAAAACCTGTTATATATCAATTCGTTATAATATTAATAATCAAATTAATAGGAAAAATAGTATAGTTATTAGAAGGGAAATTTCTCGCCTAAACCGCTTCATGAATTTTTTTTTTCACCCTGTGTATAGGAACATGGAAATTGCTTTTCCTATGTTGGGTTCCATCACTGGATTATTTGGTGAAAAATTCATGGAACAGATTCAGACAGATCATAATTGATGAGAAATTAAAGTACCTTGCTGCTTCTTCAGTGAAATACTTGTAGGGTTGCCTTTGGCGAAGAGAATGAAGATTCCCTCCACTGCAGAACTCCATGACTAAGCAATAGAATTTATCAGTTTCAAAATAAGAATAAAGGGTAGGCAAGAAAGGGTGATCAAGTAGGCCAAGAATCTCCCTTTCGGTTTGTGCCCTGAGTAACTTATTTCTACTAGCAAGAGAAGCTTTATCCATAACTTTCATGGCAAAATGAGCATTAGTTCCTCTAAGTTCAACGAGATAAACACTTCCTATATCTCCATATCCGAGACGTTTTAAAAGCCGAAAGTTACTCAAACCTATTGCGCCTTTAGAATTGGCAATATTAATGGCATCCCATCGCCCATCACCGCCAGTGTGAGGCTTAAGAGGAGCGGTGGAGCTCTCTAAGCTATCGCTCCGACTGCTATTACCACTGCCAGCCAGGACATGGCTTGTCTTGTTGGTTTGCACCGGCGCAGATGATGGAGCTGTTTGTATCTGAGAATTTGAAGATACCGTATTATTTGAAGCTACTGATCGGCTGCTATTTCCACCTACAGGCTTTGTTTTTATTGGATCCATCTTTCTCGGATCTAAAAGAGGATTCACAGTTACATTATCAGTGATTTTGCTATATGCATGATGCCCCTTTGGTGAATCATTACCTCCATCATTTCCTACTTGATCATGATCTGTTGTCTTCTTTGAATTGCTGCTTATATGGGGTTTACTTATTACCATCTCCATCTCCATCTCCATCTCCGCATTCGATTCATATTCTATTTCTTCCTCTGGTTGCATATAGCTTTTCTGATTTCAATACCAAATTAAACAATTAAATCAAACCTTTTCAAATCCAAAATTTTTAATCAACAGATAATAATATATATATTTCTTTTCAATATGAGATAATAATTAAGTTATATACCTGGGATGAGTCAGGTCTCATGGCAAAGATATTAATGGCGGCAACGCCAACAGCCCCTTAGTAGAATGTCCCTTAACTATATATTATTATCTTTTGTCCTATCAAACGAAAGTTAATTCATCATTTACGTTAGAAATGTGTGCTTTGCACGTTATACACAACATAAATTAATTTTTTAAATATTATAATAATCATTCTCTGGATATTCCATATCATTTAACAAAATAACTTGCCACGACATGGGATTCCAATGCATTTTCATATAAATTTTTCAATTGCATTAATTAATTTTTATTAACCCATTGTATTAATTATTGATTAATGAAACACAAGAAACATGCATTATTGGATAACATTATAAAATGAGAAAAAGAAAAAAAAAAGAAGGTATCGATGAGAAAGAAGAAGGACAAACCAGGATCGTGCAATTAAGGAAAAAAAGAAAAAGGAATTGTCGCAGCCATGGAAATCTTCTTTTTATTTAAATATATGAAAAACAGAAAGGGTAGAAGAGATAACGAGAAGACGAAAGTTCAATTGCAAATATTAAGAGATATTAAAAGAAAGTTAAAAGAAAAGAAAGAGCAGAAAAATGAGCTTTTGGAGATTAAATGGACCACCACCAGTCTGTCGACAAGCATAGGAGTGGAAGAATTTGATGTGGACTTTCTTGAATAATTTTCATTTGTAAAATTTTCAAGATTGAGAGAATTTTGAGGAATCATAATATTCCATAAATAAAAAGATTAAAACAAAAATAGAAAATTTGAGAAAATAATAATAAAAGAGCTGTCCAGAATTTTTTAATTCGTTCTTCTCATTAAGTTTGTAACTGCTGATGTAGGGAGGAAAAAGAGAAAGAGTCATGGCCATGAAAATAAGGGGTGGATAGCCGTTTAATCCTCTTTGTTATTTGTGAAAAATAGGGCAGATAGTGGTGTTCCTCAACCCCACTTCTATCACCCCAGCCTTGCAATGTAATATCACTTCTGTATTTTTCATTTTATTTTTATGGTATTTTAAGGCATTTGCTAATTTTAACTTTATTCACCACTTACCCAAATTCCTGTTTTTCGGTCTACTCTTGGCTAACATAGTGTTTTTTTATTATTAAAAAAAAGGACCCTTTTATCTGCATGCATTATAGTCACAATTATATATATTATCTATATCTAAATTGGAAATAAAAAAAATGTTTATAGCTTTGAATACTATGTGAAATTTAAGTTGTGATACCCACCGGAGGCGGGTGTTTTACATGATTCTTAGATGATTATCTATGATTCTTACATGATTCTTACATGTTTTAGTGTTCCACAGCTATAAAGTGCATTTGACAACCATAAAGTTGCTTTTGTTTTAATGTTCTGGGCTAGGGTGTGCATCGGTCGGGTTCTGGTCAACCCGAACAACCCGAGGTTTGGTATACCCTAATAATCCAAAAATTTTTGGGCCCCGACCTTAATAACCCAACCAACCCACCGTTCCATTTCTTTTTCTTCTTCTAAAGCATGCATTCAACTCTCCAACAAGTTAATTGTAAACAATAAAGCATACAAAAAATATGATAATAATAAATAAACAATTGATTGTAAAAAAGACAAATGATAGAAACAATTGATTATAAAAAGAAACCAAACAAAAACCCCAATTAGTTGAACATACAAAAAACCTAATCATACAAACAATTGATTTAAAAATTTGAGAAACTAAATCAATTAGCAACAATATTTACAATTGATTTTGTAAATCAATTGCAATCTTATAGAGACAAGTTTAAGTTAACTTATTCTCAAAGCCAAGCTCAAATCTCTCTCTTTCTCTATTGGATTATCTACTGATGGAGAAGAAGTTTGTGGCTAACCAAGAGAGACCAAAGCCTCAAGAGGAGAAAGTCGATCTAAGTTTGAGAGGTTCTCCGGTGAGTGTCGAGGAGCCTGGCAAGCGTGCATCAGCGACAGGAGGTGGTTGTGGACAAGCAGCATCGGCAACATGCAAGAAGAGCTGGCGGCGGTAGTTGATGGGCACAGGAGGCGGCAAAGATGATTTTTGGGATTTTAGGGTTTTGATTTGATGAATTGAAGAGATAAATAGAGGGGAAATAAAGCTTTTATAGCCGGGTCTTGATCGGGTCAGTTTTTTATGTGTTTTGGCTCGACCCGAACCTGAAATTCTCAAATATCCCATACCTGACCCTACTCGTTAAACCCTACTAACCTTACTCAAATGTGTCGGGTCGGGTTGAATGGGTGGTGTCGGGTTTTGCACACCCCTATTCCTGGCCATCAACCTTCACAACCGTGGATTTTAGTTCTACAGCCATAAAGTGTTGCTTTCCAAATTGGTTTTTATAATTTTTCTATTTTTATTTTTTTAATTTATTTAACTTTGCATTTATTTAATTCTGAATTTTCTTTTTGCTTTAGTTATTTATCAAATTTATTTATTTATTTTAGAATAAAACACATTTATTTTTATGTATTTATGTATATGTTTACTAGTATAATAAAATGACTTTTACATGAATAATGAAAAAAGTCTCATAAAATACTTATAGTTAATTAATTGATGGTTTCATTAATAAAATTGGACTTCTCCTCCATTTTCTATTGAAAATTCATATTAAAACAATTTTCTCAATAAAAGATCAACAAATAATTTATATTAATTAATTAATTGAATCATTATTTTTATTAATAAAAAACCAATTTCTTAATTTTTATCTCATAAAATTCCAAAATGAAATCATTCATAAAGGACTAATGTCCAAAAATAAATGTTAATCAACTCAATTTTGATATATGTCCATGCCATATTTTATGATTCTTTAAAATGCTTTAGAAGATAATTGAGTGCGCCTTACATTTCACCAATGGTTACAAAGTGTGAGAAAACAAATAAAATGATTAATTTAAAAGCTTTAAACTCAACTTACCATTAATTAAGGTTATGAATAAGTGTGAGATTTCTAACCCTTTTCTTGATTTGGCTTTAAAAGGTTAAAACACTTTCCAGTGTTTTATTGGGTTACAACTCCATAATTCAGCATCGTAATGCCCAGAGACACATTTCAAAGGTAGATAGCTAATAATGGGATGATAATACCCCAAGATGCTAGATTCATCACTAAAAGGACTCGAGTTAGGCAAATCGGGTTGAATTCTTTGACCATTATACTTGAACTTAACCTTTTAAATATTTACTTATCGGGCAATATTTGTCGCTTTTATAACAAAGACTCAAAGGAGTACTCAACGTTTTTACCCAATTAGACCCTTTACAATAGTCAAGGCCTCGACTGCATTTGTGCTTCTCAAGTCTGAACAAATTAAAAGGGAACTGCCGAACTCCTACTCTATTGTTTGTTGTTGATCATGGATGCAAGTTGGCACCCTAAGGTTCGTTGAAATTGGCACCCAATAGAACATTGAAAAAATCAACCTGCTAGGCCCCAAAAGATAGGCTCAGAACCTTACTTATTTATCCATTAGATTAATGTGGAATTAATATGGAATTTTTAAATTTGTTAGTTTTATCCCTCCTTTTACATGTATAGAGATCATGGTATTTATTTAAAGCGCACTAATGATCTGGAAAAGTGAATAAATTACATTAATATAAACATTATATAACACGCCTTTGAATCACATGTTACATATGGGACCATTTATTATTTTGGGAACATTGGTTCCCTTATGTACATTAATTCATTGGGAAGTTGATCCCTTATAAAAACACTTTTATTGTGAAATTTTTCTTGGGTGAAAATAGAGACATTGGTCCCATTTATTTTGAAATTTCTAATTATTAATTACAAAAAATTATTTTGGTCAACTTGAGAAATATTATTTTAATGTGATATTTAGACCAAGAATACTAGAACATTGGTCCCATTTATTACCAAAAACCATATCATTAGTATAAATATTTTTGTGTAATTTTAATTTATTCGTATAAAACTATTTTTCATTATTCAAGAAGGCATTAAATTAAATTAAACTAAACTAACAAAATATGTGTTGGTTTATGAAACACCCTAATCTAATGCCTTTATCCTATATCATATCATACCTTTCAAATATATTATAGTAGGTTATTAATTCAATTAAATCATCATTATTCATATGAAATGGTCTGTTTAATAAGACAACCAGTACATTAATTAGGTGTTTCACACAACTTCATAACTTTATTACACATACATTATAACTCATCATGCAACACATTAATCATATTCATGCTAGACACAATTATCTTAACCTATTCATTGTCATGCATAGTATTCAACGATTCAGCTAGCATAAATATGTATAAGCATTCTAACTCCTATAGGCATGTATATACTATCATTCTTTTAATGAGCTTATTACATCATTTACTTCATGTGACATACATATATTAAATAGCTTTTTATACATATTAAACCTATTAAGGAACTTATACAAAAATTTATCCAAAAATATTCCTACATCAATTTTTATGCACTGGTGTTGGCCTGTCCTGATGCAGAATTCGTTTTTGTGCAAAAGCCTTTGCTATAGAACCTAGTCTGATAAAATAACCTATGGTAAGCTATAAAGCTAAGTGGGGATTTTAAATTTGAAAGACAACCACTCACAGTAGTCGTCAGAAATATATAACATATGACAATTGAAAACAATAAAATAACATATTTAAAATAAGTATATAAAACAAAATATAACATGATTAATAACAATGTAGTCATATGTTTATTTCAACATGCTTGAATTTAAAAAATATCATAAAAGAATTAGTTTGTAACATATATCATATGTTTTATCTGTACTAAAATTAACTATAATGTATTTACACTTTATTTTAGCCTGTTTAAGTTCTAAAGGTGGATAACGGGAAACAGGGGATACCCGAGCGTATCAAAATAGGGGATATCCGAGGATATCGAAACATGGACCTAAACGGGTTAACAGAACAGGGGACCAGTCAAGCTAACCCAAATGGGGTAAGCTAACAACCCAAACGGGGTTGTTCATAATTCAAATGGGATCAACAGTAATATAGACCCAAATAGAATCAATAGGAGCAGCTATAATATCCCTATAGGCGCCTATTTATCCACAGTTGAACTCTAATAGTAGGCAATTTAGTTTTTAAGTACTTTAATTTAAGACATTTGCTCATATTATACACTTTGCACAAGTATGTGATCATACCTTAATACACAAATTTTTCAGTGTATAATCATGTATCTCATGTATTCTTACAGTAATACAAATATTTGTATTTGATTATTCATACCATCATGATCATATACTTAAGTATGTTATCATCAGACATCACCTGTGTTCATAGCAGTGTTAAGCATTTAGCCTTTCATGTTCTTTTAACTTATTTTCAATAACTTTCACATGTGTGCATATCATGCTTTTTCAATCAAGTAGTGGAACATACCTGTTTGATTGCTCATCATAACACATGCTTCGCATGTGAAACTCTATAACATGTCATATCATTCAATTGCATTTTATCATGTAATTCAATGGATTCTTTGATCATAATTTAACTATACATAGTCTATAGAGATGTTAAGATGGTATAGGATGTTCTCACATACAAAAGCAAGACAATAAATAAGAGCACATGTTAAATGAGAAAGTCGCGAGCATGACGGAGGCTAATATAACAGTCTATATAGTGTATTGTTACGAGCGTGATAGAAGTCACGAATGCGGTAGAAGCAAATATACAGTCCACATATATGGCATTATTGCAATCATGATTATTATCGCAAGTGCGACAGACGCGAATTATACAATTTCAATGTACTTACACCAACAAAACTCTTATAAAGATTCCCTTTTTGCTAACATAGCTTACATCAGCTTAACACCATATATATATTCCCAATTCCATACATTCTTAATTCTTAACATTCCAATTACCTCTTTATTTAGATTTCACCAATTTAAATCAAACACAAATTGGAACATGTATATACTACAAGTGGTTATGAACCTGTGCATGATCAATTTTCCCTTAGAGCAGCCATTGTCAACAACATTGAACTATTAAGGGAGTAATCTCTCTAACACTCTAAGTTCTTCTATCCCCTACCGTAACTCAAAGTCTCTAACTTCTAATCTAAGAATTTAATTTGCATGCAAAGGAAAACTTGAAGATTCACACAAGCACAACATCACACAATCCCATACCTTGGCCGATATTTTCAACTATCTCACTATTGTACTTTTCCTTTTCCTTTGGTCTTTACTCCTTCTTCTTCTCCTTAATCAATAATTTATTCATTCAACATCAAACTTCCAGCATTTAACTTCATCCACCATCAACCAAAATGAGAAGCAGATGAAGAAGAAGAGATTAATTAACAATTTCACATGCTTACCTTATTTTGTTACACTAATAGTCTTGATTAACTAACATGCATGAATTCCTCTTCAAGAACTCTTTAAGAATTCAACTATGGATATAAGAGCTGAGAGAAGAACATTTTCTGTAATTCCTTCAAGAAAAATCCGTCCCACACTCTCTCTCTCATAAAATGTTGGCTTTTTATATTAGCAAAGGAAAATTCCCTTTAAAGCCCTTTAACTTTTTGCATGTCCTACATTTAATCCCCACTTTTTTTTCATTTTACAAATTGACCAATCCATTTATTCCTTCTCTTAAATTAACCTCACAAATCTTTCTTTTATTCACATTTGCCCCTTAAATTGCCATATTTATAAATTGACCCCTAAATTAATACTTAATGTCTCAATTACACCCTTAAATATTATTAAACCTAAATAATAATTTAATTTCTTTATGCCATTAATATAATATAAATAATTAATCTCTTATCCCATACCTTATGTGAAATTCACATTTATAATTTAATCTTAATCAAATAAAATCCTACTCAAATCATGCATTTTCTATTAGGGTCATGTTAGGGGCCTCACAGTTTATGGATAAGGGTCACACATCTCATACAAGGAGGAAATTAAATTTTATACATACATAAGGTATGATCTTGCCACTATAAATTGAAAAACCTAGTTGCTAAGTGTATAGGAATACCTTTGAGTATTTTTTTACTAATTGGTTTTTACTTCGTATCGAATTGTCAAAAGCCACATTATTCAAAGTAGAATACCTCCAAACTATCCACACTAAAAGGAAAAAATCAAGAACCAATAATAGGGTAATACAAATCAAAAATTCTTTTAGGTGCTAATAAGGAGAGCTCAGCTACCAAGAGAGAGAGAGATGAGATGAGATAGTTTTTGTGTACATGGAACTCTTTTAACCTAATCCACACTTTAGAAGAAATTTATATGTATAAAAGCCCTAATAAGAGTAGGCTTAGTTTTAACCTTAAAAGGCTATAATCATGGACAAAATAAGATGGCTCAGTCAACACTTAATCAAGCCCACGCATGTAACATTCATAAGAAACCTTAGGATTGCTTTTTTATGCAACTAGTTTTTCTTCAATGCCTATCTCACTTTAGTTCAACCCATGGAATATTATTAAGGCCCTAGTAACTATTATAGTCCATTAGTAATATATATATAGGCCAATAGGAGGCCTCAAAATCCTTCTATTTATTTTCTATTTCCTCAATGCGCATAAAGAAAATCTCTCTGAGCAGACATTTGAGCTTTTAAGCCCAAATCTATGTATCTCCTCAAATAAAATCTTTATTATGATATCTCATATAATAATAGGCCATGTATTTTTACCTTAATATCTTTTCTTTGTATATGTATGACCTTTTGGGTTTTTGTGCATTTTGGTAGTACAAAATGCAACTACTGGTCCTAATTCATTTAGGATTGTATAATTCAAACCCATTTGAATTATTATATCAATTCTCAATTGATATTCTCACATATTTATATACCAATCATCAAAAGCTTCTAGCCAAGCATGATGATTACCCAAGTGATAAAAAAGTCAATAGTTTGACTTTATATCCTTCCATAAATAGTTACCATACAATTATTGCTTTGACCATTGTTCATTGCATTTAGGTTTTGAGTATGAATTAATGTCAACTCATTATAACCTAAATATGTATATTCTAATAATATTTATTATTATTCTTAAAATGCCTTTTTTGAATCTCATTCACTATTCTATTTTCACTTTAGCTAAAGTTTCTTAAATAAAGAGTAGTATGAAAATAGTGAGATAAGTTCCCCACTATAACCTATGGTGGTAAAAACTCAATTTGTCATTTAAATACCCTTAGGAAATTTATGCTATATCCATCTCCTAGCTATGTCTACCACTTGAAAAGAGTCAAAGTATAGCACTTACTACTTAAGATACCTAGGTAATCCGAAATTAAAGGATACTTAGACCACAAATATGTTAAGACTCTTAATTGATATAGATTAAGCATCCATGTTAAAAAAATTTTATCCGATTTCTAATGTACTTGCTTTTCAAACAAGCATCTAAATGCCGACTTCAAGCATTATTGTACTTATAGTTTATGATAACTACTGCTTGACCTAGTAAAAAAGTATAACATGTATTGGTATATCTGTATTACAAATGTCCTTTCTTATTTATACAATGACTAGAGATAAATTTGGTGTAAACATGTTTGCATGTAATAAGATTCTCATATTGACTGGTATTTAGCAAGTGTACTAAATCACCTAGTAATATAGGAAAATAAGATTAAGATCCTAAAATATCATACCCTAGGGATTGTGTATTTTAGATTTTAGAGTGAGCATCGTGTAAAAGAATTCCCAAGTTTTAAAGTGATGATTAATTAACTAAGTTAAAAACATATACTAAGCAAATAAAATAATGAAATCAAAATAGCAAATTGTAAAACTAAAAACAAAACAAGAATGCCAAAGATTGTAAAATTCAATATTAAAAACACCTCTACTAAATGAACTATCCATCCCAACTTCTATTGCAATGACTTGATTAAAAATAACACAAGTTATTATGGAGAACTAGTTCAAAGTTAGATATCTTATTCAGAATATCGTTATAAGCATTAAACTCTAAGATTATGAACAATCTAATACTTAGCATATCGATCCAGTTTATAAACTCCTAAACCTTCATTAGACCCTCTTTCGGGAGATCCAACTTCAGCCTATTCTTAATTCAGATTTCTTAGTCTTAATTTTACTATAGATTAACACATTATTGCCTCAATTCTCAAAACATAATTATGCATTAACATAAGCAATATTAAACCAAGAACATGCAAATCATAAGTCATAGCTGAAATTGACACTAACCATCAAACATCAAATTTACAAAACTTAAGATAAGAATTAGCTCAGGAATTAAGAAAATAACACACTTGCATTGAAATTAAGCATAAATCAAAGTCATTACAATAAAAGAATGAGAGTTCAAGTTTCCCTCAGCAAAAGTAAAGAAAACTACTCATTGTTCATCTTAAAAACAATGAAAAAAATAAAATAAAAAGATACAATACACATGGAATCTTAAGTTTCTCTTGAAGTCTTCACAAAACATTCAATTTGTAGCCTCCAAACCGTAAGCTCTTGTCTCTTGAAAACTAGGTCTAAAACTTAATAAAATTCATCCTCGTTCTTAATGGTGTTGTTGTTTACTTAAATACCTCAAAAATGAATAAAACCTGCTACCACTAAACTTTTAATTCTAGAGAAAATAGAAATTCATCATAAATAAAATATTATGCCTCGGTAGAGGGAGAAATCCCCTCTACCGAGGTGATTTAATTCTGTATGTCTCTTAGGTTGCCTCGGTAGAGGGAGAATTTCCCTCTACCTAGAAATGGCCTTCTATAACTCATGCTTCCATGTTCTCCTCATTAGAGGAGGATTTTCCCTCCACTAAGGTGGGTTTTTATGTTGACTCTTCATATTCTCCTCTATACACCTAAGAGAATGATTATGGACTTCAACGTGTTTTAACTCTTCCAAAATCTTTAAGTTAAGCATATTTCTCCTTTTTCAAAATAGCTCATTATTTCCTTCAATTAAGTACCTAAAAATACCAAAATTACAATTAAGTCCACAAAATAAAAAATTTAGAAATTAGACACAAAATGAAACAAATTGTCACTAAAACACCACATGAAACACACTAAAACATACTAATAACATAGTTATAATTCAAGATATCAAATACCCCACACTTAGTCTTTGCTCATCCTCGAGCAAAATTGAACAAACCAACTTCTCAAAATAATCAAACTTTAACCAAGAATTATGAAATTCAAAATCATGCTTAGCAATTAACAAGAGTAATTAATAGAATTCCAACTAAATTAGATTCAATCAAGAAAATATGATATAGTTTCCATGTGTGTGTGCAAGACCAAAACATTTTAAGCATTTTCAAAATCAAAACACCAATGCAATCTAATAGTCAAGCTTCAGAATTAATGCACACCTAAATGTACAAATGGTTTCACACTCAAAACTCTAGAAATACCATTAGCCTTTTCTTTGGCACCGGAACCTGAATGTCATCTCTACTAAACAACTCAAAAACAAACTAGAATCACTAGGTTTCACAATAAAAAAACTGCCAATTAGCGACTAAAATTAGCGACGTCATCATTTTCGTCCTAAATTTTACGACTGATTCGCGACTGTTTTAATATTCCATATTGGGAGGATATTTTCTATTTTTTACGATGAATTAGCGACAGAATGAATAAATAGTCGCTAATTATTGGCGGAAAGTATACGTGCCATGTTTTGCGATGGAATTAGCGACAAATATTTCCATCGCTAAATTTTATAATTTTTATTCATGAAATTTGTTCCAAAAAATTTAGCGATGAACATTTTAGTCGCTAATTTTGGAGGAAAATTATAGCACCTTTTTTGCGACGGTTTAGAGACAGAAATTGGCTTGTCGTTAATAGTAATTTGTTACAGTAAAATAATTAGCGACGGAAATGATTAGTCGCTAATCCGTCGCAAAAAAATTAAAAAATAATTTTTTTAATTTCACTCACATGATTTATGTATAGTTTCAAGTAATTTTAATATAGACCATATGAAATCAATATTTTATTTTGTAACTGAAAATTATAAATTATTTTATAAGTTGATAATAATTTTTTATCAATTATACCAAAATCTAAAGTTGTTTATTTAGAAAATTTACATTTTTAATAATAATAATAAACTAATTATCACGATTATTATATATTTGCGTGTTCAAGATTAATAAAAATAAATATTTATAAAATAGTAATATAAAATTTATTATTTCATTTAAAATAATAATAAAAAAATTTGTAATTTATTTTTATTTTATAAAATTTAAGTTAGATATTAAATTATTAGAAATTTTATTGATTTATTTATCAATTATCCCCAAATATAAATTTATTTATTTAAAAAAATTACATTTTTAGTAATAATAATAAAGTAATTGTTATAATTATTATATATTCATATTATGAAAAATAATAAATATAAATATTTATATAATAATAATATAAAATTTATTATTTCATTTAAAATGATTATGAAAAATTTATAATTTATTTTTATTTTTTTAAAATTTTTAGCAAATTTTAAATTATTAAAAATTTTATTTATATATATTTACAAAATTATCCTTGAATAAAAGGATAAAATTATGAAATTTGGTACGGGTATTTTAGTAATTTTAGAAATTTACTCTACATATAAAAATAATATTTCTCTCCCCTCACCTCTCTCCACCATTTTAATTTAATGCGTATATCATTTTAAGCTTAATTTATTATTTAATTGAAAAAGAAAAAATATTTAGAGTTCATTCAAAAAGAAGAAAATATTTAATTTGGAGTGTAGATTTGTCAAAAAATAAATATATAAATTTATCTAATTTACAGTTCATTCAAAAAGGAAAAAAATAAAAATATTTTGAAAATTGAAAATTATAAAACGAAAAATACATATAATTGCGATTTATGAAGTAAATAGGAATCAAGAAATAGGGTCCACACACCATAATAGAAGAACCGATGAGGAGCAAGAGCATAGCAATTTGCACTCCTTACGATATAAAAACTTGAATTCCTTTTTAATGTAAAGTGCTTTCTCTCTCTCTCTACATGTTCTCGATTTTCATATTCTAATAATAACCATGAGGATCTCTCTCAGGTATCAACATCTTCACTTTCTCTTCCAGCTGCTTTTTTTAGCTAATTTTACCTTCAATAACAATATCTGAAAGGATCTAGGGTTTGTGAGAATTGTGTAGGGATTTTATCTTCTATTTTCTTGGGGATGGCATAGAAGTGGATCTTGAAGGAACTCAATGATCTACAGAAGGATCCTCCTACCTCTTGCAGCGCAGGTTATTTCACCTTTATAATCGAGATCTGCTAGCTTCAATTCTGTTTTTGTTCCTATTTTTTTGTTGATCTCAATGTTTTTTTGGCATGATTTGAAAACCTTATTGTTATGTTCTTTATGATTTTATACCTGTATAGTGGTTGCTTTTGATTTTATTTCATCGTCATGCTTCAAAGAGTGCTAAATTTGTGCTTTAGCTTCTAGGATAGTTTTATTCTTATGGATGTTTTATGAGTTTAGTAAGAGTAGAACATATGAGCCTTGGCTATAGTTATTTGATTTTTGAAAGGATATGACACTTGAAATGTAGTTTTGAAGGGAATACAGAAAAGAGATCTTTCAGCTAAATAAAATATCCTTGCAGATATTTTGCTGTCCTACTGATGGGAGCAAGATATGTTGTCCTACTGATCTTTTTTTGTTCTTTTTAGTGGAACCTTTTCCCCATATATATATATATATATACAAGAGAAGTATAATGTCTATTATAACTATAAATGTCATTAGAATGAATTGAACTTGAGACTTTCACCACTTTTAATGAGTGCTAACTGCCACATCAATTTTTGGTTAATCTCCCTTGTAAAAGGTTGGTTTTGATTTTAAGATTGCTTTCAACTTAAAAGAAAGCAGATTAAATTGTACATTTTCCATCTTCACGGTAATATACCTTTGATTATCTTCTTGTCAATAGGGTTTATGTTCTGGAGGGGCATAATGCATGGTAAAGGGTGAAAGTTGGAAAATTTTGCACTTGCACGTGAGGTATCATGGGTATGTATTGAATTGGCTTTTTCTCTTTCTTTCTGTGAGTGTGGAAGGTAGTAAGATGCTTTGGATTGTATCTTGCATTAGTCAATTTAATATGCATGAAGGGCTAGCACCTGCCCTTTTTATTACATTTGTTGGTTCAATATTTAGGGCTGCCTCATGCAATCCATAAATTAATTGTCATGAAGTCAATCTATCCTTGCTTAATCAGTAGTTTTTCTATGTTTTCTTTTCAAACTTTTTTTTGTTGTCATGAGAATGAATGACTTGATATTGGGAAAAAAATTAATTTTTTTATAATCCAAAATAGTGAATTCTGTTCTTGCTGCTCAATGTTGCTACTTTTTCTTCTTCTATTTGCCCTATAATTTGTTTAATCTATACCTTAATCTTTTGTTTTAACCTTCGTTGCTGTTTTTCTTTTCAGTTGGATCTTTGCTAGAAAATGGCCATACATATTACAAGGACCTTAGCTGGCTATACTATGTCATTTTCTCTATCTATTGGCATGGATAATTGTTGTATCTCCAATTTTGATCCTTATCGTGTGGGGCTCCTGGTTGATTGTAATACTTGGTCGGGATATAATTGGATTAGCCATAATAATGGCTGGTACTACTCTTATACTAGTATTCTATTCGATCATGCTTTGGTGGAAAACGCAATGGCAAAGTTCAAGTATGTATTTCTTTGATCTTCGTCATTAAGAAATTGTTGTTCCACCTACAAAGTTTCAGCTGTTTCTTTTTCTTTCTTCCTTTTCATTTCCTTTGTTTTTAATTTGGTATGCCTTTATTATGTTGTCACTTGCATGGAACATAAAGGCATCTTAGTTTTGTTTTACATTTTTATTTGATTGAAAAGTCATGCCTTCTTCAAATTGCACAAGTTTCCCAGGTATAGTAAATTCTGGAAGACCTGGGGTTGCTAGCGTTACTTGCATGCTTATTTGACAGAGAGATAAACTCTGGATTTTTTTTTTGTGTTTTGGGAGAGACTTTAAAGTTGTCTTATTGGACCTAATGCAATGATGGAGAGTTTTAGTAGATAGTTAATAAATTGTGATCTTAGTCTATGGGATAGGAGAAGAAATCAAAGAGGGATTTCAACAATTTTTTGTGGTTTGTTGTTTGAAAAGATAGGAAAGTATTTCGAGCATTAGGGGGAAAATATTATTGTTAAAAAATTTTTGATTTTAAGGATACAATAACTCTTTTTTGCCCGGGTTTAAATGAAAAGTAAAATGAATTTCATAGGATAAGTTATCTATCCTTATCTTTTTTTTCTTTCTTAAGAGATAATTTCAATTGCATCCCCTTTTCCTTGGCTCTTCCTATACCTTCATCTAGATGAAGCGCATGAGTCAGCAGATGAATAGCTTAAAAACTAATCCAAATTGCCAACATAAGTCTTAACTTTGCATGTTCTTTATTTGTCGGATGGTCTTCAATGGTAAGAATTGTTGTATCTATCATTGTATGAATTTTTTTACTTACCTCATTCTGATGATATTCTTTTATTGTTTCCAAGATGCAAAACTTGAGGATGCCATTGATTGTAGTTATTGGTATCAACTTTTTTGTTTAGATATCATTTATAGTTGTTGTTTTGTTATCAATATCCACAGGGAATGGCTTGGATGTGGATGAGTATGTATGCAGGGCATACAAATTCGCTTATAGTGATTGTATAGAAATGGGTCCTATGGCTTGTTTACCCAAGCCACCTAATCCCAGTGAATTATATCCTCATCAATCTAGCAGGTAATTCATGTTTGTATAATTTCATAGATTTTTCCTTCTAGCTTTTTTTGTTTTTTTAGTTCTTTAGTCTATCGATGGTAGTTTCTGTTTATAGGGCTTCACATCTTGGCCTCCTCTACTTCAGTTCACTTGTGGTTCTACTTGTCTACTCCATTTTATATGGTTTGACCGCAAAGGAAGCTCGTTGGCTTTGAGCCATTACATCTGCTGTTGTTATTATTCTTGGTATCTCATTAATGCCGTATTTGTAGATGCTTTTTTGCTATGTCAATATGCAGTTATTCCTGAGATTCTAATTTAGTATTTTACAATGTTATGCAGATTAGAATATAGGAGCTTGCTTGTATGGGTTCCAGCTTCTTCAAAGTCGTATTCTAGCACTTTTTGTTGTCGGTACATCTAGGGTTTTCCTCATTTGATTTGGCGTACATTATTGGTTTATTATAAACTTTAGCCACAATCATAACTGCAACTTTAACATTTTTTTAGTTACTATTTTATGTCATAGTAGCTATCCTTTTCTTTGATTCAGGTACTTGGGCCATTGCATTAGTTATGTGGTAGTAGCATCAGTATTGTTAGGTGCTGCTGTTTCTCAACAAAGTTATTGGTATTTTATGTTTTATTGAATTACAGATTATACATTCTTTAATTTTAGTTTTTCTTCCTTTATGACTGCTACGTTTGACTCGGCAGAACAAAGTGGAGAAGTTTCACAGTCTGGTTTAGGGTCAATGTTCTCTAGGTAAGATTGCTTCTTTTGAGTTGCTCATTTTTTCATTACTTAGTATAGATGTGGTATGATAAAATTTGAGTTGCACATTTTCTCATTCCATTTTGTGAATATTACTATAGATAATTCTATTAATGCTCTTACTATGTTATGCCTATCCAAATAATAACATTTCACTCCATTACTATGTTCTGCCTATCCAAAGAATCTTATCCTTTTTAAACCATAATTAGGTTATAGAAGATGCTATAAAAATGTGGTTTTTGGTGTACAACATATATGTTTATAGTTAGGTTTCATGGATATGTGGAAGACTGCAGTAGTTTTCAAGTGAATATATGCTCAATTTTAATTGCTTCAAGGTGCACTACCATAAAAACTTAAACTACAAGATCTCTCATTTTCCTCATTTTTTCTCTCTTATTATGATGTATAGAACCAGTTTCCAAAGAGATAAAACCAGTGTCTTTGTGCTTTTGCCTGTCTATCTTCATGCTAGAATTAATGATTTTTTTTATTTAGCATGCTAAGAGATGCTAATTTATAAGATACTTGGTTAGATTGCAATCAAACTGCTTGCATGGGTAAAGCTATAAGATACCCAATCTCAATAATAATGTTGTTGATCTTTTGGTGGAGTTGTTGATTATTATTATTTTTTTTCCACAAATGGTATAATTGGCATGGGCATTGCTATAACAACTGTGGGAGTGGTTGCTGGTGGCATTGCTGCAGCTCTTGCTCGAAGAAATTAGCTTCCTTGTTTTGAATATATTGCTTTTGTATCCCTTGATATGCTAAAGTATTCAGTTGATAGTGAACTAAGACAAAATTTTAGTTGAATACACAGTTCACATGTTATTTGTTTTGATGTATATGAAAATAATGCTTGAGAAATTACCCAATTACACTCTGTAATTTGCAACATTTCATATTTTATTCTAAGCTAATAGAAAAGTAGAATTACATATTATTATAATATATATTGTCCAAACTTTGTGTATTTTGAAATATATTCTAATTTGGAATAAATATGTGTGAGATTATTGTTATGTACAAGATGAAAATAAATAAATAGCGATCAGGATTAAAATTTTTAAATACAGCAAAAGAAAAAATTGAATTATGTAATAATTTAGCGACAAATTTGTGATAGAAAATTTGTCGCTAATGTGTAATAGATATAATTTATGAAATAATTAGCGATAATATTAGCGACTAATATTTCGTCGCTAACTTTTACTCTTAATTTATAATTAGCGACATAAAATTTAGTCGCTAAATATTATTATTATAATAACAGCGACTAAATATGGATATAAATTAGCGACGAAAAAAATTAGCGACGAAAATTTTTGTCGCTAAATTAGCGACTGATTTTGAATTCTATCGCTAATATATTCGCAACTGGGCTTTTAGTGACTGTTCGTCACGGCATTGCTAATTTATTTTAGCGACGAAATTCTGGTAATTAGCGACATAAATTTTCATCGCTAATTAGCAGGTTTTTTGTAGTATTTTTATTAGGTTTCAATGTGGTTAGGGCAATGGTTAACAAAGAATGGACATAGATAAACAAAAAGAATAGCCACTTTTTGATTGAAAAGACCAACATTCCTAAATTTTCCTTCTAACTCAAAAGCAAACTCCTGAACCAAACTTGCATACTTAACCCCTTGTACAATGCAATTCTAAACATAAATCATTAAAACTCCTCTCGATGTCCCAATTCAACCAATTTCTAGAAGTCATAATCCGTTTCCCTTATAAATACCCCACACTTAAAACTTTGCTATAGATTGCTAGCTTTATTACAAAGTTTCTTTCTTTCTTTTTTTTTCATATACTTGCTAGCTTTATTGTTAGCACCTAACAATAACATAGGTATTTACAAGTTCAACTCACTTTCCTGACTTCTTATCAATCCCTGCCAATGATACTAATAGCCTTTTCTAATGACACTTCAAAATACCTAATAAATATTAATCTATCCCAATCCTAGAGGATATTCTTAGAAGGGAAGATAAAAACTTTTTAGGCTATATGGTAAATCAATGAGGGTAACAAGAAAAATAAATATGGCACATATTAAGCATGCCTTATTAGACTCAAAATGGCTAACAAGGAACAAATATACAAATAAGGTAGGTAAACAGTCTCAATATGGCTTAATGAGAAAATTTTGCCTGGATCACTTTCTAAATTGTTTGAGTTGTTTTTATGCTTTTAAGGGTGATGAAGAAGGTTTTAGTGTCCTAAAATTCCTTGCTCAACTACCTCAATGTACTATTTTTTCTTCTTAATTCAAAACTAATCTTAGTGTTCAAAATGTGGAAACTAATAAATATAATTCAAATTGAATGCTAATCTTGTTAGAATTCCATCAAGCAATATTCCTGCCCTAGTGCTAAACAAAGATTTTGACATTTACAAATTATAAATTAAAGTTCAAAATTTTCTATGAATAAACTAGGGTGAACTAAGCTCAATGCAAGCTAAGTGATAATTGAACTAAACTAAATCATTAGTACTGACAAAAACAGAAAGCAACTTAAAACGACCACAAGACTAACAAAAATAAAGCATTATTAATACCAATAAAAACATCTTACAATGCTGCTACTATTAAAGTTACAATCAAAGCAGGAAAACTAAAAAACAAGAATAGATAACTAAATAAACACAAGATAAAACACAAAAATAAAAACAAAAACTTTCATGAATAAAAAAGGAGATATGAGATTTCCATTTCATGAATCTCTTAAGCAAAATAAAGTTTAGATAAGCTTTACCCCCCTAAAAACTTTGTTGTCCATAGCAAAATAGAACTCAGATCATTGTGGTGGAGGTGTTGGAAACTACTCCCAAAAATGTGTGGTGAAATTCTCGAAGCTCTTTTACATATCATTGATGCTTTGTTGTAAATGGTCAATATGCTCTTGTTGTATATCCAGCCTAGCATTCACCTGGTTCATGAATGTGACCATATGTAGAGAAGGCTCAGCTTCAGCTGCAGCTTCCTCTTGATCTTCCTCTCTATTGCGACCAACAGTGATCAAGCGCAAATATTCATCCATGTCTGTCCAATGGCAGTATTGCTTTTCCCACAGCAATTTCATATTCTTCAGCAATGTAAAATCAATGTATTGGACTTCACCAAGAGAGTCTCTCGTGTCTAAATGTTGTACCACTTTTGCCATGATTATGGCAATCCAACCTAAAGAAATTATCTTGACAACATTTGGTTTCCGCTGCAAGTCCTCTATCTTATGCCATAAGTGATATGCCCCATTCATCCGAATACCCTCATCCAAACATCACAATAAAAGGCACTCACCTACATTGATTGCACCTGAGCCACCAAGACAATTGTAGAAGTTGATCGATAAGAACCGATGGAGAACCCATAAAGCAGGACTACACAAAGCGCGAGCCTTAGTCTGGCTAGAGTTGTATGCAATCGAATCAGTAGGATCTCGCATTACTGCCTAGTTCTCACTCGATGTGGAATTTAGGAAGTCTTTTACACCATCTAATGGGAACCCCAAATGCAGCAGAAATGCATTAATTTATCAAAGTTATACATGCGCATACCTATTTCCAAACTTACATAATATGATCAAAATAGGGTTTCATGATTTTGCTTTTTAATTCTCAATTTAACATTATAGATTGTCTTATATAATCTCTAATTTAAATTTTAGAATACTAATTTCAATTTTTCCATCATTCATGCAAACTCATATTCAAACGTAATTAAAAAAAATGAAATACATTAGTTTTTGGTATTCACATACCTTAAATTCCTTTGCTCTAGTTAGTTTTCCTTTTCTTTTCTTTTTCACTTTCTTTATCGATATTCCTACCTAGGCCAAATTTTCAAGAGTGAATTTCATAAATTTTCTTTTAAATTTATAATAAATTTCACATAAATTGAACCTAATTTCATGAGTTCCTACATAAATTAATAAAAATACTAACTAAATACTTACTTGGTGAAAAAATCTCTTTTTAAAAACTCCTAATTTCTAAACTCTTTTCTTCACTAACTACTTGCTTTAGGTAGAGAGGATGGCAAGTATTTGGTTTTAGGTTGAACTTAGGGTAGAAATCAATTAAATTTTCAAGCTTTCATGAAATTAAAATGGTAGAAGTATAGTGGAGTGTGAAATGGCCAAGAGAATCCAAATTCTTGAATTTTCCATAATGTTTCACCTTAATATATATCCCTAAATGAATGGCTAAGATTGAATCAATTATTGTTTAATCTAAAGATCATTAAGGTGCCAATTGTTATGCTCCTAATAATTCCATACTCATCTCACTGCCACTCAAATCATGGCCTGGAGTGAGTCATGACCTGAACTCAAATGGGTGGCCATATTTATATCAAATACTATCTCATCAAATGGCCCATATCAATCCATTCATCTCTTTTGATTGGCTCAATTTTTATTTCATGAAATATTTCATAAAAATATGTCCATAAATATGAAAAAATATTCCTGTAGGTGAAAATAAATTTTTGGGTCAAAATCAGGTCATTTCGGTGAATTTTTTGGTCCGGTGATGCATTTATCAATTCGATAATTCACTTTTCTATCTCAATTTTTATTTCCATTTTTCACATCCAAAAATTATATTCTACCATTTATAATCATTTCCAATGGTTAAATTAATTTTCTAAAGTCGAAGATTATTTTTTTAAAGTTAAACATCAGAAAGTGTGCATTATTCACACTAGAATGTTACTTATTTGTTTTTTTTTGACTTTTGATACCCTATTTGACCTCAATTTTATTTCAAATTTCATCCTCAGACTTCCCATGGATTGTACTTCTTAATACTCTAAAAAATACATGTAATCTTGGGTGGTACTATTCATAATTTGAAAAGAACTATTCATATTATTGGGATTTTTGGGGATTATAGGTTTTGAGCGGAGGCAACTAATTAAACTTTTTAATTAATTATTTCTTTCTAGATTATACTTTCATAATAATATCTCATATTACTAAAGATGCATTTTTAACAATTTTTCCTTTCCCTATAGGTGTGTCACCTATTGGATTTTTTGGTCTACCTGACAGCACAAACATAATGGTGATTACATAATTGAATGATTTGAACTCTTTAAATCATTACATTAACTCTCCAATTAAAATTTATCCATATGATTATATACAAATCGTGAGAGACTTCTAGCCAATATCGTGACTACCTAAGTGATAAAAAAGTCAAGTGATTAGACTGTACACTTACATAGGCAGTTATCATGTAATTACTCCTTTCACCTTACTTTATCTCATTTAAGTTTCGAGTAAGAATTTATGTTAACTCATAACAAACTTCATCAAGGGTGAACCTAGTAGTAAGTAAGATAACTTTCCTTAATAAATCTATGATGGTGAATCATTTATTGATCATTCAACTACCTTAAAGTAGGTCGTGATATACTTAACCTACTAATTATTTTCACCCCTCGATAGAGGTAAGCAGTTATAGAGTTAAAGTATATCACTCACTACTTAAGATAACTTTGGAGATTGCAAGTCTGAGGATACTTGCATAACCACAATGAAAAGATTTTTCATTAATATAGATTTAATATCATTGTGATGATTTTTTTGAAGGTCTCCAATGTACTTGTTCTTTCAATAAGCATCCACATCACCATGATCATACATATGACAACCACTGTTTGAACTATTTAAAAAGTATAAAATATGCTAGTTTATCCAAATTAACAATTTTCTTTCTTATTAATACTCTATGATAAGGGATATTTAGGTATTTACATATTTGCATATAATAAGCCTCTCACATCATAAACTCTTTATGATTACCTTTGTATTTTGTTCATATAGCAAGGACTTCATCTATTAATTTAAGTCGTAAGCAAGCAAATGTAATTAAGAATAGCATCAATAAATGAATAATTCCATATCATAAATGATATTGAGTTTATATACAAGAAAACAAATAACTATTACACTTGAAATCTAAGGCATACTCCTAGCACTAGGTCTATTTGTTTTATTTTTGCACGGGATCTTACTCTTTCGAAAAATTATCCTCATCAATAGGTAATTCTTCATGATTAAGAAAGCTTAACCTCGGGTCTTTGCAATTGCCCTTTGTTTTTGGCAAATAAAGAGACGTGTATAATGAGGTGATCCTAAGCTCAAAAGTGAGGATGTTTACTTGGTTGGGTGACATCATCCCAAAGGGTTGATCAAAGAGCCTTATTGTTTCTAGGGTCAAGTTGTGGCTTTTGGAATATATGTTTTCCTCCAGCCTAGTCCTTAGATATATCCATCCTTTAAATTGGGTTTTGTCTTTTATAAGCTTATTGTTTATGTAGTCTAATCTTCAGAAGCTCACCATTTGTCAAATTGAAGTTGGCCTTTAGAATATCTCTATCCCTTTAGTCTGGCCCTAGAATAATTTTGTCTGTTGGATCGAGTTTGACTGTAAAAAGGTCTTTGTTCATGTATTCTTTGATACAAGCAATCCTAGAGTATTCTTAGATACAAACAATCCTATAATATCTTCTTTCTTTGGATTGAGGTGTGTACTTTGGAATATCTTTGTTCCTTATGTTTTATCCTAGAATATCTCCATTCATCAGACTTGTATGAAATTGAATTTGACTAGTTTGGAGTGTTGTAATTGGTGCAAGTTTATTTACCTGGTTCCCTCAGCTTAGGCAAGCATAGATGGCTGCAGGCCATTCAATAAAATTTTTTCCCATATGGATTTTTGGAAATAGAAACTCATTAACTTGCCTCCTAAAGTAGAAGGAGTGTCTTGTGCAGTTGACTCAAGCAATCACGAGCCTGCACATTGTCTTTCGAGCTAGA
Organism: Excoecaria agallocha; assembly: GCA_037975025.1. NCBI lineage: Eukaryota > Viridiplantae > Streptophyta > Magnoliopsida > Malpighiales > Euphorbiaceae > Excoecaria > Excoecaria agallocha. The sequence goes on from CM075809.1 coordinate 2,238,593, forward strand.
TAATATGTTATAAGCTTAAAAAGCTTATAAACTTTCCCCTTACAGTCGATAAAACTTACGAGTATAGATGTTCCAATGGTTTGGTGAGTGCATTTTCGTGGTGGAGTAAGATTTACCCATGTATAAAAAAATTAGGCTTGTGTTAACTTGAAGAAAATAAAAATTGTGTAAGTGCTGGGATGCTCACTCGTGAATGATATCTTAGCAAGTTAGTGTTTGGAAATTGGTTTAATTTTACCCATTAGAGAGGTTACATTTATTAGATAAGTGGATTTTAATGCCATGTTGAATTTGAAATCTCCATTTTAAGTTGATGTACATTATTGATACATTAGATTGAATCATTCGTGTTACAGATTGCCTAATAATGAAAAGGGCTTTATGCCCTCTCTTATAAATAAAAGGAAAACCGTGCATAGCTGTGCTTTTGCCTAGATTTCCAATTTAATCTTATTTTTATGCCCTCTCTTATAAATAAAAAAAGAGGCACGATTTCTAAGAAACGATTTTTTACTAAAAAACACAATTTCCAGCAACAATTTTCTCTCAAAAATTTCTTCAATCAATTTTTATTTTTTATTTTTTCTACTCTTGTACTGAATTTAAATTTTAATCCTTATGATTTGTTAAACCAAATCCTAAGGTGATTATAACAGGACCCTTTAGTTTAGTATTTTCTTTTCTTTTCTTTTCTTAATCTTATTGCACATATATTTTTTGATTATGTACTTTTGATTATTTAGTCATATGTTTTGCTTGTTTCTTTTTTTCCTTCTTTTCTTGGTGATTCTAAAGGGATCTCAATGATCAGTTTGGCATCGTACGTGAGGGATCAAAATCACATCTTTTGTATTATATATATAGTTTGCTCATAAGTTCTATAGATTCCTATGATCAGATTCAATCTGTATGAATAAATCACTTGATCTGCTTAGTATGATGTTAGTGTATGGAAATTATTCTATTTATCATTGTGTATTTTTTTTGGCATTATATATTCTCATTTACTTTTTTTCACTTTATTTTGTGCTCTTTCTTTTACGCAATTAATTGATTTATGCATTTACTTACATTCATGCTTTATTTAACTTATGGCAATTTAATTTTAAATTCTTTTATTTATACAATTTGAATTGTGCCATTTAATTCCAACAGATCTGGCAATTTTTAGAATGACCCTAAAACTAAATCTGAACCCACCAAAAAATAGTAACCCAAAAAATTTAGAGTCAAACTAGACCCAAATCCCAAAAATCCACCTGAAAATACTTAAAACTCGACCCAATCCAACATAAAATCGTGACTCGTCATATTTATAAATAAATTACAATTTAATTATATGTGTGTGTTAACAATACACTATTTATTAATATCCTCATCCATCCCAATTTTATTTAAAAATTAGATATAACTAAAAGAAAAGAGAAATATCTAATTGTTTAAATTATGAGCTGTAAAAGGTAAAACAAAAGAAATAAAAAAGTGAAAATGAAAATAATAATTAAGTGGTGTACAATATATACTGTATTTTACTATTTCTATTCTTTGCACATTTCCTTTTTATCTTTCTTCACTTTATGCCATTATTTGTCATTGTTCTGTTACTCACGGCTTATCCATTATGTTGTGTCATTGTGATTGCTTAGTTGTGCTCCTTTATTTTTTTTCTCATCAAATCATAGCATCTCAAATCTGGAAAAGAATACAACATTAGAAAATTTTGAGTTTGTGAATAGTACATTATAAATCATGAATAGTAGTTATCAAAATGACAAATACCACTTTGGATAAGAAATGAATTTTTTAGGCTATAAATAGTGTCATTTGAGACAAATATGAGGATTAAATTTAGGGAGAAAATAAGTTTGTTTAACATGCTTAAAATTAAAATTAAAATTTACGTCATGGTTTCGTAGTAAATAGAGACATGTTTGGTAGTTAAAGTTGATCCGAGACACTAAAAAGTCAAATTGACCAATAAGATAAGTTATAAATGATGTCAATTATCTATTTTAAGTAGGAAGACTAAAAAAGTCAAAATTTACCTAGGGCATTGTAAAAGTCAAAATCAAACTAGATAAACCAAAAACACAACCAAATATATTGTATAGTTTATGGTTTGATTTTTAGTTTTTATTAGGTTAGAAAACATTACATTTTAGTTTCCATGTTGTGTTTGCACACGTAGGGCATTTAGTTTAGATAAATTATTTTACAAATTTCTAAATAAAGGAAAATGACCATAAAAGATTTTTATCTAAAATGTAATGTTTTCATGAAAACTAGAAATTAAATTTCTCCTAAAAATCACTCAAAAAGTTTATTCAAAGAGGGACCAAAGTCCAAATCCTTGTTAATGAATGCGAGGATCAAAATTCTTAAACCAAATAAATTGGCCTATTTTTATGTATCAATATGCTCTAGTTATATGATTTAAATGATTATTAATGGCTTTTATGCCTTGTGTGAATGGTTTAAATTCTTTTTTATTTATAAACTACTTTATTACTTTCTTTACCGTTTTCATATGTGATTGCTGGGATATATGCATATGTAATCATGTCATAAGAGATATAACGTTCATAATTCAAATTGATTTAACTTTTTTAAATTAATTATTTGGGGTATAAATAAGAATTGGGATCCAACCCATCTCTAGTATTGACCCATAAGGTTTTTCCTAATTTCTTTGGGTGAAACTTTACAAATAAAAAACACTAAGTAATGCCATTGTTAATCAGATTTAGCTTATTAAAAATAGGATAAAATTCCTTGAGAAGCCTCATTGAGTTTGGCCTAATCAAGTTTATTTCTTGAATATTTTGAAGCAAGCAATATTGGATCAAAGTGGCAATGCAAACAATGCCGATTCCACTAGGGACCCATGAGTTTTTACTCCGAAAGGGCCATAGTAATTAATTATACATAAAATCTTTGAGTTATAATCATTTTTTCTTTTTGAAATTGCATTAGAAATTATGCTTAAAGCATGTACTAAGTTAGGCAACCCTCTTACCTTTATGGCATTTTCAAAGCACAAACCTATCTTCACTTAAATGGAGGCATGTTAGAACTTATCACTAGCAGCTCAAGTCTTATACCTTTGGGTATATCAAATGATGAGCCAATCGATTGCTATTCTCGTGATGAGATAGACATTTTATGGAAGGATCATGCTTAGGTAGCCCTAATGTTGTAATGACTATACCACACACTATAAAAAAAAGGTTAGCGATGGTCAAAATCTATCATTAGAAGATCAAAATCTATTGCTTGAAAGGTAAGCAACAAACTTACCGATGGATCTTAATTGGTAGATAATATGCTTGTGGGTACAACTTTTAGCAACCTATTATTTTCCATCGCTAAATGAGAAAGATTCCATCAGCTTTTTTATTTATAATTTGTCTTTCAAGACAACAACAATAGATAAATTCGTCACTAGCATTTTCATTGAATTTTTATTATTTTCATAATTTATGTTAGGATGGACTATATCCATCGCTATTAAAAATAGCAATAGTAATTTGTCACTAAGTCAGTAGCCGAATTTTTAATCAATGTTTAAAATTTTAACGATAGATTTTTTCCATCATTAGATATTGAAAATTGTTTCCCTTTCAATTTGTTTATGTCTTCCCGTGTAATATTTATTCATTTCCTTATTTAATTGAATATAACATATCCAAACAAACAAAAAATCAAAACATCCAACCATATCACATAAAATAATCAAATGTATTGGTGTTGCAAAACATCAATTGTCTAATTAAGTCAAAATCTAAGCTACTTGTAATGTACATAAATAATTTCACTAAGTTGTATATCCTTATTACTTACATTGTATGTGATATAGGCCTTTATTTATTTAGTAAGCCCAAACATGTTATGATACCTATCCAAGTCCATTGGGCCTTTTTATAATAAGGATGGACTGGACTATATATCTTAGCTTGGTTGAACTTACCTAAACAAATGTGGGCCAAAGCTTGTGAATGTGCTTTACATATGAGTGTTATAATACTAGGTTTTTCACCGTGTTTTAAGTTTATTAGATTCCTATTGACCCATATGTGTGTTTATATGTGTTACACACATATGTTATTCTTAAAATCATACATATGCATCTAACTTGTATAATGACATGCATTGTAAGGCCCCTAACATGACCCTAATTGAAATTGCATGTTTTGAATATGATTTTATTTGATCAAGATTAAATTAAACTGATAATTTTATATAAAGTATGGGACAAGTGATAAATTATTTTGTTATTATATTACTTGTGTGCATATTATTTGAGGGTATAATTGGAGTATAAAGTATTAATTTAGGGTAAATTTGTAATTATAGCATTTTTATGGGTCAATTTATAAATATGACATTTCTAGGGGCAAATGTGAATAAAAGAATAATTGAAAGGTTGATTTAAGAGAAGGATTTAATAGAGGGGTCAATGTCAAGCATGTAAAAAGTTGAAGGTTAAATGTTGGACATGTAAAAAGTTAAAGGACTAAGAAGGGAATTTTACATGTCATTGTATATATGTTATTTTGAGTGGAAAGGGCCAGATTTTCCATGAGAATTCCAGAATTTGGTTTCTCTCTTCCTTATTTTCTTTGATCGCTTAAAGTCTAGCTAAGTGTTCTTAAAGAAGAATTCATACATGTTGCTTAATCAAGAATATTAGTAAATCAAAATAAGGTAAGCTTGTGAAATTGTTAATTTATCTCTTCTTCTTGATCTTCTTCTTCTTTGAATGATGGTGTATTGAGTGGAATGTGGAAGTTTGATGTTGAATGAATGAATTGTTGATTAAGGAGAAGAAGAAGGAGTAAGGAGCAAAGAAAAGGGAAAAGCTCAAGAGTGAGGCTAGAGAGAGATTTCGGCCAAAGAATGGGATTAGGATCTTCTTAATTTCTTGTGGATGATTTTTGGCAGAACATGTTGTGATTGATTGAAATTTTTGGATCAAAGAAAAAGAGAACTAGTTTGTGAAGTGTCGCTTGAGGAAATTACATGAAACCACTTAACCTAGTGATTGAAATTTTATCATAATGTGAGTTAGAGATCTTAATTTGAGATCATTTCAATTTCTAAAGCTACCTAAGGTATGTGCCTATAAATTTGTAGAAGGGACCTAGCATTGAATTTGATTTTAAGCCACTAATATACTTAATTGAACTCTATGTGAGTTGTTGATTTCTAGTTCTAAAGCAGGTTGTGTTAAAAATGATGTAACTTGGTGTATATTGCTTAGAATACCATGAGGTTAATTCCTACGAAAAATAGACTTCAAAATCTATTTTTTCTATGAGAAAGAAAAGTCTAAAAATGCCTCTAAATTTGCCTAAACTTTATTTGAAAACCAAAATTCTGTGTTACCTACCCTAATGAATAGTATTTAGTAAATTCCATTTATCTTGAGTTATAGAAATGATATTGCAAACATTATTGATGTTTTAGAAACTAGAAACATAGGAAAACAAAGTTGTAGAAGACCATTTTTTTCTAAAAATGCCGTTTGGGAGGTCTAAAATGATTTGCAATTAGCTTTAGAAAAACTATCTACAGAATTTTCATATAGCATTACAGGTAAGCGCAGCCGAGACCTTTTTGTCTCAGCCGTGTGCACCTTCTGTACCTAGTTACAGCCATTGGACTTGGCTGAGACCAATTGGACTTAGTCGTGTGCCTCTCCTATTATAGTTAAACATGATTTTTAGCCTCATCAAACATCAACACTTACCCTAACATTTTGAAACACATTTAAAGCATGTTAAAACATGTAATTAAACATGAAATATGGCATTAATATGTGTGTTTAGAACTTCTTGAATACTTTTAGAACATTTTAAAAATAAATATGAGGGTATTATGTAGCATCAAAACATGAGATTAATATAATGACTTATAGAAACAAAGTTGTAAAGATATATTGTCACCATATAGTGGAATCCTCATTGAAGTAGATGATTATATGGAAGTGTGAAGTTATGAAATTATCATTGATCCTATATGTATGATAACATGATTGTGATATGAAGTGTTGCCTAAAGATCATATGTTCAAGTATAAGTTCATGATGAGAGGTATGTTTAATTACCGGTACTCGAATTACTATATGAATATATGAATGCATGTTTATACACTGGAGAATTATGTACTATAATATGATCATATGCATGTGAAAGGTTTATGATATAAGTACAAGCATGATATTTTAAATGAACATGAAAAATTGTATTACCTGCTACTAGAGTTCAACTGTGGATAGATAGGTGCCTATAAGGATATTGCAGCTGCCACCGTCAACCTTTTAGGTCTAAAGTACAGTTGATCCGATTGGATCATACACAGCCCCGTTTGGGTTATTTGTTGACCCTGTTTAGATCCTTGATCGGTCCAATATACAGTTGACCCTGATTGGGTTCATAGTTTTGATATCTTCGAATATCCACCGTTTGATACCCTCGGGTATCCACCGATCCCATTATCCACCCTTAGAACTTAAGCAGACTAAATTAAAGTATTAATGTTTCACAGATAATCACAATATGATTTATGCATCTAATATATGAATTATCATGTTTAATTTTGGTTCCTAAAGCATGTATTGGTATTTATTTACATTATGTACAGATCTCTTTATGAATTGTTTATATTCAAGTAATGCGAATTAATGGAAGGGTTACCTTGTTGTTTAAGATATTGTGCTTTATTTTATACTTATTCCTAATATGTAAATTTTATTATTTTCAATTTTTTTGTATATTATATATTTCTAACGACCACTGTGAGTGTTTGTCTTTCATGTTTAGTATCCCCACTAACAATATAGCTTAACACAGGTTATTTTATCCATGTAAGTTCTATTGTCAAAGCTTTTGCTCAGGAACGATCTCTGCATCAGGACAGGCCAACACCAAAGTCCTAAAAGTTGATGTAGGGTTATATTTGGTTAATTTTGTACAAGTTTTTCCATATGTTTATTATGTATAAAAAGGGTTATTAAATATATGTATTTCATATGAAGTAAGTGATGTAATAAGCTTATTGAAAGAATGCTAATGTAGGCATGCATAAAGGAACTAGAATGCTTAGTCATATATATGCTAGATGAGTTGCTGATTGTCATGCATGACAATGAACAAAGTTAAGATAGTTATAACTAACATGAAAATGATTAGTATGTTTCAAGATAAGCCATTATGCATATGTAATTAAATGACTAAAGTTGTGGGAAACACCTAATTGATGCACAGGATACCTTATTAAATACACTATTTGATATGATAAATGTATATTACATTGGGTTAATAACCTACTATAGCAGGACATAAAGGTATAATATGATATAAGTAAAAGGCATTAGAGGAGGTGTTTCATGCATCTTGTATTGTACCATATGCCATCATGTATATACATACACATCATGTAAATAATACTTCATCATATACATGCATCATGCAATCTTAGGTCTTGCACCATGTATACATTTATTACTATTATGTATATTATTAGTATGATATCTAAGAGCCCATATAATAGGGATGCATTTCATGTATATTATGACATTAGTTATTAATAAAAGGCATTATTCTTTCCACAGTATTGTGTTTTTTTACATGTTTCTTAATATAGTTTTAAACTATTTAATGAAGTCTTAGATATATAATCATAGTATAAAGGAAATCATAAATATTCGTGATATGAGATTCCTATTACATGCAAATATGTTAACACCTAAATTGTCCCTATTTATTGTAATAATAAGATGGGATATTATTGATTCAGACAAACTAGCATATGTTATACTTTTTAACTATAAGCGACAAGTATAGTGATACTTGAAGTTAACATATGGATGCTTATTTAAGAAATAAGTAGATTGGAGATTTGCTAAGAGAATTTTAACATGGATACTTGATCTATATCAATTAAGAATATTTGCACATCAGTGGTGCAAGTACCCTAAAAATTGAGGTCATTATGGTAATCTCAAGTGAAAATTATTGTATTTTGACTCCTATGCTTTTATTCTTTCCAAACGATATACAATGTTTGGTAATTTGGTATAGCATAACCTACTTCAAGATATTTGAATGACCAATATAGGATTCACCACCCTAGACAAGAGTGGGAAATTTATCTCACCATTTGTGTACTTCTTTATTTGGGAATCTTTGGCCAAAGTGGGAATGCAATATAAATGTGATTCACAAGGCAATTTTGGGAACAAAGAAAAAAGTATAAGAATGAAAATATTTAGGTTTAATTGACATTAATCCAAAACTCTAAACCTGAATGAGATATAAGGATGGTGAAAGGAGTAATTACATGGTAATTGGATTGACTAGTTTTATCATTTAGGTAGTCATAATGCTTGAATAGAAATCTTTCATGACTTTACAATGATATATGAAAGTATCAATAAAGATTGACAAAATGATTCAAAAGAGTTTAAATTAGACAAATTAAAATTTATCAATATATCTAATATTGTGCACATATATATAATCCCATAGGGTCGCATGCATATCAGAATATGATTTAAGTTCAAATGCAATAAATAAGTTGGACATGTGATTTTGAAGAACTTATTAATAAAAGAAAATGGTTTTGGGGGCTAAATACAAGTTTTAAACGTGAATTAGAAATTATTGGTTTATGCCTAAACCAATTGCCATTCATGTTGACAAATGGACATTGGAAGCAAGACAAACGACATCGGCTGTTCATTTAGATGAGTAGGCATTGGATTATTGAATCTATTTAGATTGGATATAGGTATAACCAACTACCATTTGAAATGTTCAATGACTATTAGATTGAATCACTGGGTGTTGAGAGTCATGAATGCCTATTGAGAATGTTAAATTCATGAAATTTAGTAGAGATTGTTAAGAGTATACCCTAAAGCCCTTGTAGATTAGGGATCTTTTTTTTTGTTTGTATATGAACTCATTATCATTTATAAGAATGCATTATTCATTTATTAATACTACGTTACAATAACCCCCATTTTGATTTCGTATTTTAAATTAATAAATAAAGTCTTTCCTATTATAAACACAATACAAAGGCAATCATGAAAAGTTTATGATTTGAGGTATGCAAATGTGTTAATAAGTAAATATCCCTATTCATAGGATTAACAAGATAAGACATTGTTAATACGGATAGACTATCACATATTATACTTTTTGAAAGACTCAAGAAATGGTTCTCATAACTGTGATCATGGAGATAATCAAAACTAACATATGGATGCTTGTTAGAAGAATAATTACATTTGATACTTGCTAAGAGAATCCTCATATGGATATTAAATATATGTTAGTGACGAATCTCTTTATAGCAGTGGTGTAGGTATTCTTAAACTTGAAATCACCAAAGAATGGAAATCTAACTGAGGATGTTTATATGACACAGCTTAAAGGGTTCATATTTGGAAATGGTAAAAAGGTATTTAAGCTTCAAAGATCTATCTATGGATTGAAGAAAGCATCTAAGAGCTAGAATAGCTGATTTAATAAGACAATAAAAGAGTTTGGTTTCTAAAAGGTCAATGGGAGTGTGATTATGGGAAATGGCATTTCTATCCTTCTGTCGGTCAAGGTATGGTTATCCAAGAAATTCTCAATAAAAGACCTTAGAGAAGCATCCTATATTCTCGAAATTAGAATCTATGTAAATAGATCCAATAGGTTGCTAGGTCTTTAACAATTTATATGCATAGATAAGGTATTAAAGAGGTTTGATATATATCTCTCTAAGAAAGGGTATATACCCATGGTACATGAGAAACACCTTTCCAAGTCTATGTATCAAAAAACACAAGAGGATAGAAAGAACATTAATAAAATATCATATGTATTTGCAATTGATTTTATCATGTATGGTATGCTATGTACATGTCCAGATGTAGCATTTTTTTTAGTGTTATAAGCAAATTCCAATCCAACTATGGAGAGGATTATTAGAATACAGTTAAGAATATCCTTAAGTACTTGAGAATGTAACACCCTATACCCAAATATTAGATCGAGTATCGAATGTCATAAATATTAGATTGCTTAACTATATTGTCAAATAATTCCCTTATCATCCACCTTCATGTCAATAAACATCATTGATGCACAATAATTATCACAACACAACTAAAATGTTATTCTTCTAAAGTACACATATAAAATCTAAAATCTCACGAAAATAATATTACATATTTCTAACCTAACTCTATTCACTTTAAGTCTTATAAACTTACTTATCATACATATACATGCCACATGCATGTATAAAAAAAATTGCCTTCTTAAATGTATGACTTTATTAGTACCCAATGCATATCCCTTCATAGCTCCTGTCTATTCCTTCAAGTACCTGTGCGCAGTAAATAACTACACAGTAAGCATAAATTGTTTAGTGATAGATACCCAACTAATACATTTCACATATATGCACGCATATATTTTTTGTTATTTTACTCTTTACACATCTATAATTAAATTTTCATTCTTAACTAACTTTCTCCTATTATCTTAATTTCTCTACATTAAATTTTGCCATTCCTTATTTTCATATTATTAAATGCCTCAATTAATTCCCACTTATGCTTAGGTTTCTTAATTCCCTATCACATCTTACTTACATTATTAATGCCTTATTTATTTTATTAATTTCCCACCAAATTATTATTATTACACCATTCAACTCCATTCCCATATTTTTTACTTTTCATTTTATTGATTTCTCATTTTTATTACCAATTTGTTATTCTTATTCCATGTTTTTTTCTTATATAGGATTATTAATTTATCCATATTACATATGTCTTATCATTTAATTATCATTTTGCCATTATAATACCATTTTGACTTCTTATTTACTTTTGGCCCCTAGTTTTTCTATTTTTCCATCAAATTACGGTTTACCCCTACTTTTCCATTTTAATATCGATTACAATGTTCCAATTCTTGTTATTTGGCTTGGTTTTCACTATCTAATTTTACTATTGCTCCTTTTTGCACTTCGTCCTTGCAAGAAGTACATTTTATCTCTAATTTACTTTGTTATATCAATTTTATCATTTTATCCTTATCATGTCCACTTAATCTCGTTATTATCATTATTATTTTAATTTGGTTTAGTCTTTGAAATCTCTTTTATGTCAAAATTGCAATTTAACCCGTATTATCACATTTTATTCAAGTTTTTCCATCATTCTATATTTTATAACAAATTTAATAAATTTTATTTTATTCATTTTACAATATTTACACTAGTAACTTCAATCTGTCACTGAATTTACCAACACTGAGCCATTTCACAAATTATATATATATATATATATATATATATATATATATATATATATATATATATATATATATATATATATATATATATATATATATATATCAAATTGTATCCTTAATTATGTCTTTATGCCTTTAATTCCACATTAAAGGCTGCATATTTTGCCTACTAAATTGGTTGTCTTAAAGCATTTAATTCCACATTAAAGGATACATATTTTGCCTACTAGATTCGTTTAATCTTAATGTCATTGTCACATTAAACTGCTGTCTTTTTCATTTCTATTTATCGCTACTACAATTTCTCTCTCATTTTTTTCTTAACTTAAAAGTCATTATTTTTGTTAAATTCTAACTTAGTCACTAAAGTTTCCATTTTTTCCTTCACTTTCATTTAATTCCTTAATTTATATTTTAGTATTAACTCTTATTTTTATTTCACAAAATACCCCTTTTGTTACTTGTTTACAAATAGGCCCCTAGTTTTTTCATTTTACTACCAAATTATCGTTTTGTCCTTCAACTCATTATTTCATCCCTAAATTACCAATTATTTTTGTTATACTAATAAACTTTAATTTCCATTCCATAATTTAATTCTTATACATAATAAACTTTTATAATACTCAATTTTCATCTTTAAACCTTATATTCCTTTTAATTTACATTTTTATCTTTTAGGTGCTTATATGTGCCAAATTTCTTTTTTAGTTCTTAACTTTTATTTTATCACATTCTTCACCAGTTACTACACTAATTTTACTGTTTTTTCCTATTTGTATCATTTATTTCATTTTCACTTTCAATTTATATTTAGTCCTTATGATTCCTTCACATAATGGCAAATTATCATTTGGTCCCTACTGACTATATTTTCATATATTTTTATCCATTTTACCACTTTTAACCATGTTTTAGCATTAATTTATATTTTTGCCCTTTTTTCTCATTTATTCCCATAATTACCACTACCAATCACTTAACCACATTTTTCATATTATTTATTCTTCGTTTACATATTTAACATTCTTTTTCACTTATTTATATATTTATCCACTGTTTACTATTAGTTTACATATTTGCCCACTTTTATTCTTTATTTACATAATTGCCACTTTTTCATTATTTCTTTACATATTTATCCTTATTAACATTTATTTACATATTTATTTAATTTTCATTAATAAATTATATATTTGTATATTTTTCATCATAAATTACCAATTAAATTTTTATTCTACCCCTAATAGTTTTTAGAGGAAACCCTCGAACTGGATATGCTGGATATAGACCCTATAGGTCTAACATAAGTCGAGGTGATCACATGAAGGGCTAATACCTCAACAAACATCATAATACTTTTTTTCTCCTTCTCAACTTTCTCACATATTTTATGATGTGGGTCTGCCTTGGTCCACTTATGCAAGTCATCATGACTTACTACAATGGTAAGTGTCCTTATGGTTATCCAATTATATCATATACATCTAGTTTTAATACAAGATACTAAGGGAAAAACTATTTTTTAATATTTTCATCATATATTGTTATTTTCATCATTTTCCTCATATATTTGGTTAAAACATGCCTTTAAATCCATATGCCTTATTCGGTGATCATCATATGTCATTCATATATAATATTTCATCACATCATAACATGACAATCATTATAATTTAGTTAAAACACATAATTTATTCCATGTATACCATTCAACCCATATGTTATATTTATTATACTCATTAAATTCTTATGTATCGTTATCATATTCATGCTTATTTATACCTTTTGAGCTTTCATTTATCATCATTCATCAGCTATTCATGAACCCACACATGTTCACCATTCAGCCAATATTGTACCACATACCATTCATTATCCTCTCATCAAATTTAGCTTCAATTTTTAGTTAAATAATAATTAAGTCATGCATATTATTCAAATATTCATCACAAATTACTTAATTTTCCTTATGTACATGGCTCGGCCATTTGGTGTTTTTAAGCATTACACATTTATTTCAAGTTATATAGTTTACATAACACACACACACACACACACACACACACACACACATAACTAAGTGCATAAATATCTAACTAAGTACTAAAACCCCAAATTGAAGCTATTATGAAAGTCTAAGAAATTAAGGTTGTATATATAATTATGGAGATTAAATGTTAAAAATATGTAAATTATACCTAATAAACACAATTAGAATTTAATTTGATGAAAAAGAAAAATTGGAAGGCATATGTATCTTGGTGCCCGAATGATGAGAATTTTTAATTAAGGTATACAAAATGTTTGGAATGATATTAAATGAAGGGAAATGGAATAAGATGATGGAAAATAATGTATACCATGTACGAATCAATAGTCACATAATGTGAAAATGTGGAGAAAATGTAAAAATAATGAATTAAATTGCTAATTTAGGTCACAAATGTTAAATTAAGTATTAATTAGGTTAAATGAAAGATTAGATTAATGGGTTCGAGTTAGTGGATATAAATACCCCTATATGTGTGTGTGTGTGTCTGTGTGTGTATAAACCCTAACTTATATAATCAAAACTAATGAAATGCAATAGTTTAGGTATCCACATACCTATTTTTTCGAGCTTTTTTTTTGGTCTTCTCTTCCTTTTCTCCTTTTCTTCCCTTTAAAATTCCTCAAATCTCTATGCTTTTTTATTCTTAAATTACTTGGATAAGATGGATAGGAGGTTAAATATCTAATTAAAAGTGGTATTTAGGATAGAAACTAAAAGTAATTTAAGTTTAAAAGCTAGAAAAATGACGAAAATAGTGGAGAGAACCATATGGTTCTGGGAGAAAGAAGAAACAATGTGATCTTCGTAGAGAAATCTAGAGAAAATATGATTTTTTTGTTATTTATATACTCAAATGGATGGCCAAGATTGCTTTGATCACTATTTAATCCAAAAGTCCATATTAAGCCACTCGTCACTTTCTTATTAATTCCTACTCATCTCACTCTCACCCTTTAGGAGTGAGTGACTATGAGTCCCATCCCATGGGAGTGAGTTGAGTCACACCCCATGGGAGTGGGTGAGTCACCACTTATACTCAAATACATGTCTAAAATTACATTCATTTGTCACCATTTCATTGGCTTTAACATTTATCTTTATCAAATTTCCAAAAATATAAAAAAATATTAATTAAGGTGTGCTTAAAATTTTGGGTCAATCCAAATTCATTTCAATACATTTTTAAGCTTGGAGATAAAATTATAGGTTCGAAACCTTAAAATTAAAAGTTGTACAAAAATTTATTTTTCACTTTCAAAAATTTATTAAGATTATTTCTAGTGGTTTTGTGTAATTGGAATAATTTTTTAAGGTTCAATGGTGACTTTTAAGGGCCTATTTTACCTCAAATTACATCACCAAACTCCCTATAATTTACACTTCTCAAAGGTAAACAAAAGTATTTATAGGCCTTCACCTCGATAGCACTATTTATGGCCTAAAAAGTACTATTCATATGATCAAAATTTTAAAGGTGTTACAGAGAAGGACCAAAGATGTATTCTTGGCATATAGAGAGGATGATTTACTTGTAAGTGAGTATATTGATGCCAACTTTCAGTCAAATAAGGATGACTATAAATTACAGTTAGGTTTTGTGTTTATAATAAAAGAAAGAGTAATTAATTAGAAAATTTCTAAATAAAAGACAACCGTTTATTTAACAACAAAAACTAAGTACATTGCTACTTTAGAGGCAATTAAGGAGATAGCGTGGATCAAGATATTCATCACTGAACTAGGAGTGGTCCCTAGTATTGTTCAATTGATAGATTTGTATTGTGAAAATAATAGAGCCATTGTTCAAGTAAAGTAACCACGATCTCATTAGTGATCCAAACATGTCCTCATATGCTACCTTCTCATTTGTGAGATAATAGCAAGAAATGATATAAATATAGAAAGAGTGCCCACAAATAATAATATGGTAGATCCTCTTACTAAGGCACTATCTTAGAACAAGTTTGATCATTATGCACACAATGATGCATGAGACACATGAGTGATTAGCTCTAGTACAAGTGCGAAATTGTTAGGAGTCTGCCCCAGAGCCTATATAGATTAGGGATCTTTTTCATGTATATAAACTCATTATCATTTATAAAAAGGCATTATTCATTTATGAATACTATGTTTTAATTATATTATATTATATTTTACTTTTTAATTTAATAAATAAAGTCCTTGGTATTATAAATACAATGTAAAGGCAATCATAAAAGAGTTCATGATGTGAGATGTCTATTGTATAAAAATGTATTATTACCTAAATATCCCTAGTCATTGTATTAATAAAATAAGGCATTATTAATATAGATAGACTAACACATGTTATTATTGTTGAAAAGGTCAAATAGTGGTTCTCATAAATGTAATCATGGAGACCTACCAAGAGAATCTTCATATGAATGTTAAATCTATTCAATGATGAATCTCTTTATCTTACTGGTTTAAATATCCTTAGCCTTAATATCACTAAGGTTATCTTATACTTTGACTCCATAATTGCTTACCTTCACCGAGGTGTGAATATAGTTATGAGGTAGGTATATCATGACCTACTTTAAGATAGTCGAGTGATCAATAAAGGATTCACCATCCCAAATTTATTAAGAGAGTTATCTCACTTGTTCTATAATACCCTTGTACAAATGATCTCTAGCCAAAGTGGAATGCTAAGATGGATGAGATCTATAAAGGGCATTCTAGGATCAAAAGTGATCTTATTAGAATAACCATATTTAGATTTATATGAGTTGACATTATCCATACTTAAAACCTAAAAGAGATTAAGTAAGGTAAAAGAAGTGATTACATGGTAACTATTCTGTAAAGGGTTCGATCAAAATCACTTGACTGTTTTGTCACTTGGGTAATCATGATGCTTGGCTAGAAGTCTCACATGATTTGTACATAAACATATGTATCAATATTAATTAGAGAATTAATATAATGATTTAAAGAGTTTAAATCATGCAATTCTCTAAAATTAAAGTTATATTTGTACTCTTAAGTGGACCAAAAAACCCAATGGGTCACACATGTATAAGGAAAAGGCATTATGGTAAAATGACATTATTAATAATATTTGATATTATTATAGATTAAGAAAAAAATAGGGAAACAATTAATTAAAATAGTTTAATTATCTTTATATTTACGTAGAAGACTAGATTAGATTTAATTAAGACCTAAATTAATTAATAATTATAGAAGCCCATCTAAATTAAATATCTGGAATTTTAAAACTCTTAAACCTATTAGTTTAAGACTTTTAACCTAGGGTATGAAAGAGTAAGTTTGGTGGGATTAGGATATAATTTCTCTACTTCCTACTTTCTAGTTTAGCTAAATTCTTCTTTTAGCCACAAAAGAATTTCAACTATTGTTCCCCTAAGTTTAACTTGGTTTTTTTGCTTTTCTTTTGTGTGGATCACATACTAGAGGCATTCTGCATTGGACTTGATTTACAACAATTCTTCTGCTGCTTTTAAGGCCCCGTAGATCATTACATAAATGAGATCCACATCCGGTATCTAATACCTAAGATTGTTTTAAAGTAATAGAATAAGTATTAATTTTAAACGTATGAATACCTGAAGTAGAAGCATTAGCTTGCTTTTTCTCCTTGAGAGAATCTAGATAGGCCTTGCAGTTTTGCTTCTAGTGGCCATTTTTCCTACAGTGGAAGGAAGTTCCTTTGGGATTCTCCTTCTTGGTAGCATTTTCTTAGAAATTCCACCACGGTTGGGCTGTGCCTTGGTCACCTTTTTCTTCTACTTCTTGCCTTTAGCAGAAGTGACAACCATGATGTATTTTAGATCCTTCTTGAAGGATTCATCAATTATTTTGAGCATATTGACTGAGTTCATGTTAAAGTTAAGCACGAAAGGTGCAAAACTTGAAGCCAACGAGTATAAGATTAAGTCTATGTATAGATCATTATCCATGATATAGCTAAGCCTAGTTAAATGCTCAATGTACCCATACATCTTTAATGCATGAGTAGCAGTAGAAGTGCCTTCCCCCATTTTGCAGCTAAAAAGAGCTCGAGCAATCTCATATTGCTCAGTTCTAGCTTAAGAGCATAAAGCTCCTCTAGATGCAAAATGATGGTTCTAGCATCCATCTTGTCATGTTGCTTCTAAAGCTCCGAGGATATAGCATCCAGCATCACACATGTCGTTGCCTCACTATCCTCTATGTATTTATGATAAATGCCCTTGATGTCATTAGTGGCATCATTTAATGAAAGTGGTGGTGGATCTCTATCCAAGACATAGTGGATCTTTTTGGCCTTGAGAACAATTCTCACTTGCCTGATCCAGTCAGAATAATTGCTACCAACTAGCTTATTATCCAAGATTGATCGTAGGTTTATGTTTGATGTGCTTATGATGATGACCTAGATGTGAAGAAAGAAAATATATGAGAGTTTGTACATATATGTGTATGCATTAATTAGGTCTTTAACTAGTCCATTTACTCCCACTATTTTATTGAAAATCAATAGCCCTCACTATTTGATACGAGAAAACCTGATGATTTTCTTAGTGAGCCAATATCCAATCCTTGATATGAAATTTGACCCTAATTGTGGTCAATAAGTCAAACTCCATACCCTTGAAAGGTAGGTATCTCTATACCAATTATGTCTGTACATAACTATTGGATCATTGAGTTATCAACTCTTGATACTTGTATATCATATATGCATTCCCAATCTTGGCTCTAGAACCATTAGCGTTGACTGTGGTTAACAAGCTAATGGGCTAGCTAGGATGACCCATTTAATTTGATTTGAACATATTCAATATAATGTGAGCTTGACTGTGGTTAACAACCCGTACTATAAAAAACTCTGGTTCTCCTCTAATTAATGGAAAGCTTATATACGTTAGTATTAGTTTGAGGGATTTTGTTAATTAAGTCTCATTATACGTGGTTGGCATACATTAGTATGAATCCTATATCTATCACATAAATATAAGCATACAAATATGGTATAGTTATAGACTTTACTACATTGACCTCTTCGAGCCAAGAGGGAGATCAAAAGTCAAACTTAGTTAATATGTTTGATTCAAACAAATATAGATAAATACATCATCTTTAATCTTGTTGGATCTTCATTCGGCCCATCTTGCTCCTTGCTTGTCGTTTTCTTTTCTATTTCTAACGTTAATCTAAGTAATCTAATTACATATTATAATTTGAAAAGAAAATACAAACAAAAAATAATTGGCCGGGACATGAAAGTCCTTATTGGGATGAAACATGCATTATGCTCAATTACATTGGGCTTTGTCCATAACTATCCATGATGCCAATCATACACCCTTATATGCAATTATAATGCATAAATATAGAATAAAATAATGGAATACTAACTTTTTTTCAAATTTTGAAACTTACTTTTGAGCTATTGTAATAGTCTGATCAAATTAGGAAACTTTTTCCATTTTGAAAACTTTCCACTTTAGGAAACCTTTTGCATCCATGTATTCTTATCTTAATTATCAATCCAATTGATTATTAATTGATTAATTAATTAATTAATCATATTAAATAATTAAAGAATCAATTTTGGGCTTAAAACAATGGGTGGGCCAAAACCTACACCTAAAACCCTAAAGTGTGTTCACACACAAACTAGTTTTGTGTGTTTTGGTCCAATTGGGCTTTGGAAATGAGCCAAACGTGTATTAAGCCCACTAAAGCCTTTAAAACCATTTAATAAACTTAATTAGAGTCTTTTATTTTAATTTAAATTAGTTCCTTAGGCCCACCAAGTCATTTACTAATTTAAACCAACCCCGTAGACTCAATTAAGCCCATTAAGTGGCTTAATTAAATTTAATCCAATTAAATCAAGGCCCATTTTAATTAATCAAATTAATTAAAAAAAAACCTTAATACATTAGACATATCAGATTTAAAAAGATCAAAAGTCTTTTTACTTATGAACACATAAAGAACACCAAATTATCGAACTTTTCGATTAAATATGTAAACTAGTTTTCATGCAAAACAGGTTTGATTTCAATTTTTTTGATCCTATGGCTTAATATCAAATATTAAACACACAAAACATCATTAAAATAATTTTATCATGGATCAAATAAAATTTAGTTTAGAACAGCCCCTTGATTTCATTGAAAAAACTTCTCTATGCCTAGAGAATGATTCTTTGTACATGGAACTCTTTTTTGCACAAAAAATCATTTTCTGCATCTATTTTATTTATTTAATCACATACATGAAGAAATCAATATTTCTTATTCATGAATATCAAAATTCAATATTTTAAAGTTCATGAAATAAATAACTCAAAAATAGAAAAATATTCCGCAAAAATATAAAATTGTAGATTCGTGGCAAAACCTTGGCTCTGATACCATGTTGGAAATAGATTGGTTACATGCATCACATGTATAAGCGGAAATTAAAATTTTTAACCAATATAATAGATCTTTACATGAATATACAATATATATGTCAATGAGAATAAGAAAATCACCTTTGATTTTTGTTGAATAGTTGATTTTCCTTCTCACCAGGTTGTCGCAAACCATAGTATCCAAACTTGAATACCTCCAATCATAATCCACACTAGAGAGAAACCAAATAAACTAGATCTGATGGGAATACAAGAAGGCTGAAATTCCCTTGATGCTTGCAAAGGGTGGCGGCTTGGGAAGGAGAAAAAGAATAATGAGATATTTAACCCTAATCCCACTTATGTTTAGGATTTTATATCTAGGTTAAAAAAATCCACTCTTAATGAGATTAGGTCATTTAAAATTCTAGAGAAATACTAAATGCGCTTCTAGAATTTGATTAATTAATTTGGGTGGGCCTAATTAAATCCAATTTTTAGGCCCTTTTATAAAAGAACTTGGCATATAACCCATAAAATGAGCCTTTTATGCACACATTTGGATTTAATTATCCAAATGAACTCTAAATCCAACCAAATTAAATATGTGGGCTCCATAAAACTTATAAAATATATTTGATTTATTTTAGTCCAAAAATTAAGCCTCTAAGGCCTTCTGTATGGGTTCTGCATGAAAGCCTTCCTTTCGAGGGCTTTTGCGTAGAAACCAATCTTCTGGACCAATAATTATTTTTCCAATGGACCTATTAACATTATTTCAGTCCTATAACATTTATAGTCCAATAATATTTAATTATGAAATACTATATTTCAATTAGGTCCATTACTGCAGAACATTTTCAAAAAGCTCCGCAAACTTTTCTGCATATGCATAATTAATTAAACTCTTTAATTAATTATTTTCTTATTTATTTTCCTTCTTTCATAATAATATCAAACATTATTATCCTTGTCATTTTATCATTTTATCCTTTACTCTATATGTGTGTGACCTATTGGGTTCCTATCTATATTGGCAGTATAATATGTAATTAAGAGTTTCGTTCAAACCAGGACTTTTCACCAAGAATCCTAGTTGAACTGTGACTCTTAAGATTTAAATTCTTTTAAACCATTTTATCAATCCCCAATTGATATATTCATGATACATTATTGTACAAGTCATGAGCAACCTCTAGTTAGGCATTATGACCACCTAAATGTCAAAAGAGTAAAATGGTTTTGATTATACCCTTCTATAGAACAGTTATCATGCAATTACTTCTTTCACCACACTTATCTCATTTAGGTTCTCAATATGGATTCATGTTAACTCATATGAACCTAAATATGTATGGTCTATTAATTTAACCATTATTCCTAAAATGCCCCTTATAGATCCCTATCCACCTTGACATCCTACTCTAGCTAGAGATTTTCTAAACAAGGCAATTATAAATCATGTGAGATAACTTCCTTTAATAAATCTAGGATGGTAAATCCTTTATTGATTACTCAACTACCTTCAAGTAGGTCATGATATACCTAACTTCCTAACTATGTTCACCCCCGGTTGGAGGTAAGTAGTTATGGAGTTAAAGTATATCAAAGTTACTTAAGATAACTTTGGTGATCTCAAGTCTAAGGATATTTGTACCACTACTATGAAGAGATTCCTTACTAACATAGATTTAATTTTCATATGAGGATTCTCTTAGCAGGTCTCCAATGAACTTGTTCTTCTAACAAGTATCCACATGTTAGCTTTGATCATCTCCCATAATCACAGTTATAAGAACTGCTGCTTGAACCTTTCAAGAAACATAACATGTGCTAGTCTACCCATATTAACAATGTCATATCTTATTAATACTGCGACTAGGGATATTTAGATATTATCACATTTACATGCAATAGACATCTCAAATCATGAACTCTTTCATGATTGCCTTTGCACTGTGTTTATAATATCAAGGACTTCATTTATTAATTTAAGATAAACAAACACATGTATCTAAACATAGTATTAATAAATGAATGATGCCTTCATAAATAAAATGAGTTCACATACATGAAATACATCCCTTTCTATATGGGGTCTAGGGTATACTCTCTAATAGATGTGCTACTAGCCGATGCTTTTGATGTCCACACGATAAAGAGTGCAACATAAATGGATGAACCAGCTCTACAACCTATGACTGGTCCTTCCCTTAAACAATGGAAAATAATGAACCAAAAAGCTATTTAAACAATCAACCACTATAGTAAACATGAAGAAAAGTTCAAAACTAATGTAAACCCTGCACTCCCCAAGGCAGTTTTCTAAACTCAATTTTTTTATTTATTTTTGTTGCTTTTTGCCCCATGATTAATTTGTTGTTTTGCACTAAAGATTATGCAAGGAAAAAGTATTGGGCAGGTATATCATTATATACTAATATAAATATATAAATTGGTAAATTTCATTGTATATAATAATTGTATATAATTACATTATTAATTTACATATTTGATTACTGATAGAGTAATTATATATAATTATATTATTAATTTACATACTGGATTACTCATACAGCTATTATGTTAAAAATAGATGAATAATAGTTAAGTGATGCTAAAAGTTAATGAAATTAATGGTAAGGTAATTATATACTCATATATTTACGTTAGTTAGTAAAATTTTATTATAAATAACAATTATATATAATTGAAATTTTAATTTATATACTCATATAGTTATTATACCAAAAATAGATAATTACTAGTTAAGTGGTATTATTAGAAATAAATGGAATTAATTTGTGATCATGTAATAAATTGATTAGCTTACATATTTATATAGATATTTGTATAAAAAGAAAAATTAAGTAGTAGTTGAATGACATTAAAGGTAAATCAAATTAAACACAAATTGTTTTAGTTACATATTTATATTCATATAGATACAATAATTATTATAATAATTAAATTTATCTTATCAATAATTAAAATATTTAGTTTAATTTATTAACTAATTATTATCTTAATTTATTAAAATATATAATGCAAATAATTATGAAGTTAAATTTATATAGTACATATAAAATAGAAATTATAAATAATATTTATATATAAATTATTAGTATTATATATAATAATTAATAAATATCGATTCTTTCGATACAATTCAATTCCAAAACAGTTTGGTACAATTCAATACAATTCTCGGTTCGATTCTAAATAAAATATCCAAATCCATTCTAAATAAAGTCGGCAGTATGATTATGTTTGGTTCTAGTAAAAAAATTAACGGTATAGTTCGGTTCTTGATCTTTTTATTTGGTACTTCGATTCGGTACAAAAAAAAACTCTAATCCCTTTTGATACAATTCTTATGCCTTATATAGGCATCAAAAGTGGAGACTTACATAATTGCGTACATCACTTAGCACTAAAGTTATTTTTACAAAAGTAAGATAATGATAAAGATTACACCTCAAAAGCAAGAGAAGATTTTACAAAAGTAAGAACTTTATAAAAGTAAGATAAAATTATTAGTGTCCACCATTGTATGCCATTTCATTTGTTTATTAGTTTATGGGAAAGTGACATGTTCATGTCTTCCGGATCTGTATCTTCTTAGACTAGTTTCCAATCTAGCTCTTTATCAAAAGTAGCTATATAATCTTCTATGTTTTGCTCTTCAGGTTCTTAAAAATTATTATAAAAAATATATGGATTTTGAGAATCTTGAAACCAATAATTTTGTGATGCAGAGCTATTTGATGATTATGCTATATTCAGGATTAGTGCATATAGCTGGAGAGGATCAAAATTATTTAATTCACTGAGTGCAAGATATAGTTGATCCTTGATTCTGTAGTTTTCTATTAGCTCTAGAAAATCAAAGGTGTGTTAATGGAAAGCTTGCTATTGGGCCCACAGAATTTGTTGAGTGGGATTCCAAATGTATGGCCGATAGAAGAAGTAAATGATAGAATAATTGTTAGCTACTATTTTTACCTTTTGCCATAATTGGTGATCCTGGATTATCTTAAAAAATTGAATTCTCTACCAACTGAGTAGGGGTATACCATTCCAAAAATTACCAGAGTAAAGAGGATTGATTATTTACTTTATTAAGGAAATGATAAATTTTAAGGAGAGGGAAGAGGATGGCATGTGTATAGAGAACAAATAGACACCAAAGGAACCATATTTCTTCTTTACAATGAGAAGACTATTTAGAGAATCGGTAAATGATAGTCTAAGGGAGATATGTGAGAAAGAAGTTTTTGTTATCGGAGACATTTTTTCTATTTTTGAAGATGTGCATGTAGTGGAACATGTGATTATTTGCAAAGCCCTTTATTTGTCTGGGATTGTTAAGAGAGCAATCAGGAGGTGCTGACTCTTTATTAGAGGCACTCATATAATAGATGGGACTTGCATTTTTTTAAGATTAAGGTTGGGTCGAAGGCTGTCCATGGTAAAAACTAGAGGGAGAGCAAGAGCGAAAGTTTTAGTGATTATTTTGAGAGGTTTAAGGGGTTTGGATAGGAAGTTTGGAAATAAGTTATTGTTTCCTTTTATATGCTCAATTGTAAAATTGTACTTGCTAAACCATTATACCCATCAAAAAGTTATGGATGAAAGAAACTCTTTCCTTTGAAAGAAGGCATCTTTGGAAAAGGGGAATAGTTTATGACAACTATAAAGTGATGGCTAATGAGATGAAACTCAAATCTTTTAATGCCATATTTCACTTCTAAAATTTCTTTAAAAGTGGAATGATCATGGCACTCTGATTCTTTGAATTAACCACTAGCATATCTGCAAATATGCTTTTGATTGTCATTTTTTTTATGAGAATGGCAATTCAGCATTCATTACTAGCATCAATTTGTAGGATTCTTTTTCCATTGCCTGAAATATAAAGAGGTGGCAAGTTTTGTGTGACCACTTTGATTTTTTTGACAAACAAGGTATGGATAGAGGACCAGGGTGTTGGTTTCTTTTTCAACAGCTAATTTAATGGTTTTACCAAGGTATTATAATAAGGAATAAATTGTCGAACATAATTGGCAATTCTAAGGAATTGTTGAACCTATTTAATAGGGAGAATTTCATTTGGGAAGTTAAGTAATTCAGTTGCTAAATGAGGTTGAGGTTGATAAGTCCCATCCTTGAATTTCATACCAAAAAAATCAATTTCTTCTTTGGCCAGCTGCATCTTCGATTGTGATAGCATTATTCCATGAGCCTGAGTGATATTGATGAATTGTTGAATGGTTTCCTAATGAGATTAAATATCAGAAGAAAAGAGGAGAACATCATCAATATATATAATGCAGTATGAAGAAAAGGCTCATAAATTAGGATCATTGCTTTTTGGAATAGGGAAGGGGCAACTTTCAATCCAAAGGGCATAACAATCCATTGGTAATGGTGACTGGTATGCAAAAGGCTGCCTTTGGTCTATCATAAGGGTGAATACCAAGTTGCCAAAATCCTGCTTTAAAATCAAAATTTAAGAATATTCTAGCATTATGCAGGAAGGGAAATCGTAACGCGTGCCAAACCCCTTAGGCATCCTGTTAGCTCTCGAAAGTCTATTTTTAGGACTCAAGACCAAATTAAGGTTCGTTTAACTCGTAAAAGCTAGTTGTTTCGCAATAAACAGGATTTTATTCCAATCTATTATTGACGATCAACCTATGAGAGCATCTGTTGGGCACCAAAAGGCAAGTATCATGGAGTCGCCACCCAATAAAATATTAGAAAAGTGATTTCTAGCCTTATGAGGCTGAAACCAAAGATAGTTCGGGACCTCACTCTTATTTATACCCTTGGTTAATGTTGCATAAGTGAGTTTTGGTGATTAATTTATTCTATCTCTTTTCTCACACGAGATACTATGCTAGAAAAAACAAAGTGCCCTTAAGCATATAAGAAAGCTATAAAGCATGGCATGGAAATCATTAAAGAATGTAAGAATAAATGTAAAAGTAAATTCATACATAAATTAGGGAATTAATTGAGTTTATTTGGATGAGGACGTCGGTCCTCGTATGCATATTTACAAAAAGGCAGGCATTTTGGTTGTGTTTTGGATAAAAATGGGATAATTGAACCCTCGCGGCTTTGAAAAAAAGAATCGCTTTAATTAATTTCAAAGTAAAAAATCATTTGTGCTTTTAGAGAAAAATGCTTAATTTACGCATCACTTTGTAGGTGAAAATTGGGACATTGGTCTCTTTGATTACATAAAAAATCCTACTCAAACTTGTATAAATCATCTACGAGTTTCAAGTTAATCGAAAAATCCTTTATTTGCAATAAATAAGAAAGGCTAATAATAATAATAATAATAATAATAATAATAATAATAATAATAATAATATAATAATACAAGTAAATATCAATAAATCAGGATATTGATTGAATTGGGAATGTTGGTTCCCTCATGCATATTTATAAAATTATTTTATGTGATTTTTGAAATAAAATAGGACATTAGTCTGTTTTATGGGAAAAATCAAATTAATTAAGTAAAATTATTTTAAGTGTTATTTTTAATTAAAGTGCGCAAAGAGCTATTTTTTACTAACTATTACAACACAACAAAAGTCATTAAATAATTTTACAAGCCCAAAAATAATAAGAAAATCCAAAACTAACTAGCTTCGGTTCTCCAACCCAACCCGAAAGGAAATTATACATATAAAAAAATGGCATGGAAAAAAGATAATTAGTCAATAATGAATTAAATGCAAAATTAAATAAACAATTGAATATATAAAATAAATTAATAAATTAAATGAACATAATAATATATGAAATAGTGATAGCAACAATAGTAAAAGCATTAATGATAATATTAAAAAATAATAATTACAAATATTATCATTAAAAATGAGAATAAAAATATGACTTGAATTAAATAAATTAAATATTGTACAAATATATAAATAAGCTATTTAACAATTAAATTAGAAATATTAATCAATTGGACTAATTAAATAAGCTTGAACAAAATAACATCAATAAAATAGACAATAATTAAAATACATTATAAATTGAAGAAAAAGAATAAATTAACGTAGTCAATTTATCACAAATATTTATTAACTAGGTTAATTAACAAATACAAATATAAGGTATAATATTAATAAAGATATTAACATTAAAAGTATATTAACAATTTAATATTAGCAAATTAAACAATACTAGAAAAATATTAATAATAATATTTGATGGAATATGACACGATATGAATGTGATGATGGCACAGCGGAAAAACAAAAATTTTTATCATACATACCATACAATTCCGAAGCAAGAAACGAAACATGCAATTTTAGGGTTGTAGAACTTACAACTTATGATGCCTTTTGAAAATTGAATTTGATGATGCCTAGCAGCTAAGGTGACTTTATCCGCCTTAGGTCTCGATCACCAATGCCAAGGAACAGCCTTTTACGCCACTCCCTCTATTCTCACACATACACTTGCACCGACGGCTTAAAATCGAGATTGCTAGCTCTCTTTTTCGGTATTGTGTAAAGGCAATGGTTTGAAGCTACAAAATTTGATTTTGTACTTCTCTTAGGTTGCTATTACTACCCAAGATCACAAGAGAATGAGGAACTATCCTTTCTCCTTGTGAAAATTGGCTAAAAGAAATTAATGAGAGAGAGAGAGAGTTCACGTAAAATACATGGAAGATTAGGGTTTTTGTTTTCACGCCAACTTCTCCTTTTTATATTTAGGGTTTTATTTCTTTTAATATACATGCTTATCCTTTGGCAAGTCTTTGATCTGAATTCAACTATCCTAAGATAATTAATTCAAACTCTATCACTTCCTAAAGATAAGTAATATATTTTGAATTAAACTTCTTTGAATTTAAAATTCAAATTTGAAATAAAACATAAGATATTTAAATAAATGAAATCACTTAACATAATTAAATAACATGTGCCGAAATTCCTTGATTTCCATCTTGGAATTTCGGCCACTACATCCAATATTTAAATGATTTAATTTAATTTAAATTCTTTTAGGCTTTAATACTCAATTAACTTAATTAACACAAGATAATTAATTAATTGAAATTAAACCTTGTGGGCTGAATTTCTCTCTCTCATGGACCAAGGCCCAATAGCAATTTTATAACCCATTACATACATTAATTTGACTTTAATTAAAAGTCCAAATTAATGCCCAATACTTAATTTAAACATTTTAAGCCCAATGCTTTGTGTGCGATCCTATAGGTCCATTTAATGTTGGCAATGAATTAATAAATTAATTCAAAGGCTATATATATTCTCTAGCAAGATATTATAGCATTCCAAATTAAATAAAAATACATATGGCATTTAGTGACCTAATGCAATTTTGCATAGTCCCTTACCCATAAATATCAGAATTAATATAAGGCATGGAACTAGTCATCCTTATATATATTAATTCCTTTCTTGATATTCCAGTGACACTGAACTCTCAGATAAATAATGATTACTCATTATTTCATCTCGGTATGGCCATACACTTCTCAGTTCACTGATCAAGTGGCCGATGATATTTTCTCTCTTATTGAGAGGGGTAATCCCTTCACTTCTCTCATGCTCTCTAACATGAATCAATGCATACCCAATCATACCCGTACTTGTCACTCTGTTACGAGCACGTTAGGTGTATGTCAAAGTACACAGTAATTCATAAAGAGTTTCATAGAGATTTCAGGTCTAAGAACTCCGATACAAAACTTGCATATGAGAAACACTTATGACTTGTACCATGTAGTGTTCTCATGAGCGGATCGTATCCAGATACCATGTTCTTTAACATGTATCTATGATCTCTGATTGACACTCTTGTCCTAATGATCCATAAGACAGAACTCATAATATCAGAGGGAGCATACTAGTCTTAATTCATTGTTATTCCCATAACAATGACTGACTAGGGATATTTAGAATGATGTCTCATTTGTTTCAAGGTCTTATAACCATGTGCCTCACACATGATAACTTAAATCGAAACAACACTCTTGGATAGTTTTATCAATTGAGATGCACAGGAATACAAAGGATAAAACAAATGCCTCATTTTATTAATTCAAAGTGCTTTATTACAATGCATTGGGGCTAGGGCTTACACTAACAATCTCCCACTAGCACTAGTCCCAATTGGGCATAGCCCTAAGACCGAATGCTCTCAAATGAGCTTCGTGCAGATTTGGACGCAATTGTTTCGTCAAAGGATCTGCTACATTGTCTTCACTTGCTATCTTGCTAACCTTGACGTCCCCACGATCAATGATTTCTCTGATCAGGTGGTACCTTCCTGAGTATGTGTTTGGATTTCTGGTGTGACCGGGGCTCCTTTGCCTGTGCGATGGCCCCGTTGTTGTCACAGAAAATTTCTAATGGATCTAGGATGCTTGGGACCACTCCTAATCCAGAAATGAAATTTTTAATCCAAACAGCCTCTTTTGCAGCCTCACTTGCTGCAATATACTCAGATTCTGTAGTTGAGTCGGCAACGATTTCTTGCTTTGAGCTTCTCCAGCTGACAGCACCACTGTTCAAAACAAAAACAAACCTAAATTGCGATCTAGAATCTTGAGTGTTGGTCTGAAAAGCAGCATCGGCATAACCTTGTATGACGAGCTATTCTTGACCACCATACACTAAGAAGTGATCCTTAGTCCTTCGCAGGTACTTCAGAATTCCTTTTACAGCAGACCAGTGCTTCTCACCAGGGTCTTGCTGAAACCTACTGGTTATACTCAGTGCATGAGCAACATCCAATCTAGTACATAACATAGTGTACATGATAGATCCAATAGCAGATGCATATGGGATTCTACTAATGTTGTCCCTTTCCTCTTTGGTTTTAGGGCACTGTTCTTTAGTCAAAGGAACTCCCAAAGCCAAAGGTATGTACCCTTTCTTTGAGTCTCCCATACTAAAATGCTTTAGTACTTTGTCTATGTACTTTTCTTGACTTAGTCCCAAAAGCCGATTCGATCTATCTCTATAGATTCGAATACCAAGTATTGTCTCAGCTTCACCTAAGTCTTTCATTGAGAAACATTTTCCCAACCATTGCTTAACCTTTAGCAATGTTGGAATGTCATTTCCAATGAGAAGGATGTCGTCCACATATAGGACCAGAAATACTACTGTGCTCCCACTAACCTTCTTGTACACACAAGGCTCATCTTCGTTCTTGATGAAGTCAAATTCTTTGACTGCCTCATCAAAACGAAGATTCCAACTTCGGAATGCTTGCTTTAATCCATAAATGGATTTTTGAAGCTTGCAAACCTTCTTAGGATGCTTGGGATTGACAAAACCTTCAAGCTATGTCATATACACATCCTCAAGTAAATTTCCGTTGAGGAAAGCAGTTTTGACATCCATTTGCCATATCTCATAATCATGATATGCAACTATGGCAAGCAAGATCCTAATGGATTTGAGCATGACTACAGGCGAAAAGGTCTCGTTATAGTCTACACCATGAGTTTGTCGAAAACCTTTTGCTACTAGTCTACCTTTGTAGGTCTTATCAGCTTTGAGTTTGAATAGCCACTTGCATTCAATTACCTTAGCACCTTTCGGTGGATCAACCAAGGTCCAAACCTGGTTATCGTACATTGATTACATCTCGGATTTCATGGCTTCAAGCCAATTTTTTGAGTCTGAGCTCTCAATAGCTTCTCGGTAGGTAGTAGGATCCTCATGATCTACTAACTCAATAGTGTCACTGTCAGTGATTAGAAATCCATATCTCTCAATCTCCTGACGTACCCTACCGGACCTTTTAGGTTCTTGTGTAATGGGTTCTTGTTCCACAACTGGTTGTGAACTTGATCCCATTTCCAAACCATCCTCTATAGGAGTTTGTGGTGCTTGAATTTCTCCAAGTTCTAATTTACTCCCACTGTCTTTCTTGAGAAGGAACTCCTTTTCAAAGAAAACAGCCTTGCGAGCAACAAATACTTTGTTCTCGGCTTGTGAGTAAAAGTAGTATCCCTTTGTTTCTTTAGGATAACCCACAAACAAGCAGACACTGGATTTGGACTCTAGTTTGTCAGATGTTAATTTCTTAACATGTGCTTCACAGCCCCAAATCCTGAGAAAAGACATATTGGGTTCTTTCCCAGTCCATACCTCGTATGGTGTCTTCTCAACTGCTTTAGTTGGAGTACGGTTCAATAGAAAAGCAGCAGTTTCTAATGCATAACCCCAAAAAGAGACAGGAAGATTAGCTTGATTCATCATAGATCGAACCATGTCCAATAGAGTTTGATTTCTCCTTTCGGACACACCATTTCATTGAGGTGTTCCAGGAGGAGTGAGCTGTGAAATAATACCACACTCCTTTAGATGACTGTCAAACTCTTGGCTTAAGTATTCACCACCTCGATCTGATCAAATGGCTTTTATACTTTTGCCAAGTTGGTTTTCTACTTCGTTCTTAAACTCTTTGAATTTCTCAAAAGTTTCAGACTTGCACTTCATTAGATAGACATAGCCATATCTACTGAAGTCATCTGTGAATGTCACGAAGTAGCTAAAACCACCTCTAGCATGTGTACTTAAAGGTCCACATACATCGGCATGTATTAGTTCCAATAAGCCATTAGTTCTCTCACCTTTTTTATTAAAAGGACTCTTTGTCATTTTTCCATGCAAACATGGCTCGCATGTGTCATAAGACTCTAAGTCGAATGAGCCAAGCACTCCAGTTTTGTGGAGTCTTGAAATGCATTTTTTGTTTGCATGTCCTAAACGACAATGCCAAAAGTAAGTAGGGTTCAATTTGTTTGATTTAACCCTCTTTGTATTAATGTTGTATATTGACTCTTTGTTTTGTAAATCAAGGATATAAAGGCCATTTTGCAACATGGCATTGCCATAAGAAATGCCTTGGCGACGAATATGAGCATTGCCATTTTTAATAACAAAATCAAATTCATCATTATCCAAACATGAAACTGAAATAATGTTTCTGCTCATAGCAGGCACATAATAACAATTATTCAAAACAATACAAAGTCTGGAAGGTAAAGTGAGGTAATAGTCGCCTATCTCCATGGCAGCAACTCGTGCTCCATTCCCCACACGGAGGTCCACTTCATTCTTCCCAAGTAACCGCCTATTTCTTAGCCCCTGCACATTTGAACAAATGTGAGAACCACAACCGGTATCCAATACCCAAGTGGTAGAATAGAAAGGTTAATTTCTGTTAGTGTAAGCCCTAGCCCCAATACATTGTAATAAAACACTTAGTTAATAAAATGAGGCATTTGTTTTATCTTTTGTATTCTTGTGCATGTCAACTGATAAAACTATCCAAGAATGTCGTTTCGGTTTAAGTTATCATGTGTGAGGCACATAGATTGTAAGACCTTGAAACAAATGGGACTTCATTCTAAATATCCCTAGTCAGTTATTGTTATGCGAATAACAAATGAATTAAGACTAGTATGCTCTCTCTGATCTTATGAGTTCTGTCTTACGGATCATTAGGACAAGAGTGTCAATCAGAGATCATAGATACATGTTAAAGAACATGGTATCTGGATTCGATCCGCTCATGAGAACACTACATGGTACAAGTCATAAGTGTTTCTCATATGCAAGTTTTGTATCGGAGTTCTTAGACCTGAAATCTCTATGAAACTCTTTATGAATTACTGTGTACTTTGACATACACCTAACGTGCTCGTAACAGAGTGACAAGTACGGGTATGATTGGGTATGCACTGATTCATGTTAGAGAGCATGAGAGAAGTGAAGGGATTACCCCTCTCGATAAGAGAGAAAAATATCACCGGCCACTTGATCAGTGAACTGAGAAGTGTATGGCCATACCGAGATGAAATAATGAGTAATCATTATTTATCTGAGAGTTCAGTGTCACTGGAATATCAAGAAATGAATTAATGTATATAAGGATGACTAGTTCCATGCCTTATATTAATTCTGATATTTATGGGTAAGGGACTATGCGAAATTGCATTAGGTCACCAAATGCCATATGCATTTTCATTTAATTTGGAATGCTATAATATCTTGCTAGAGAATATATATAGCCTTTGAATTAATTTATTAATTCATTGCCAACATTAAATGGACCTATAGGATCGCACACAAAGCATTGGGCTTAAAATATTTAAATTAAGTATTGGACATTAATTTGGGCTTTTAATTAAAGTCAAATTAATGTATGTAATGGGTTATAATATTGCTATTGGGCTTTGGTCCATGAGAGAGAGAAATTCAGCCCATAAGGTTTAATTTCAATTAATTAATTATCTTGTGTTAATTAAGTTAATTGAATATTAAAGCCTAAAGGAATTTAAATTAAATTAAATCACTTATATATTTAATTAAGTGATTTCATTTATTTAAATGTCTTATGTTTTATTTCAAATTTGAATTTAAATTCAAAGGAGTTTAATTCAAAATATATTACTTATCTTTAGGAAGTGATAGAGTTTGAATTAATTATCTTAGGATAGTTGAATTCAGATTAATGACTTGCCAAAGGATAAGCATATATATTAAAAGAAATAAAACCCTAAATCTAATTTTTTTGTGGCATGAATAGTAACTCGTGAATAGTGACTCTCTCTCTCTTAATTCTTTTGTTCAATTTTTCACAAGGAGAAAGGATTGTTCCTCATTCTCTTGTGTTATTGAGCAGTAATAGCAATCTAAAGAAGTACAAAATCAAGTTTTGTAGCTTCAAACTATAACCCTTACACAATACCGAAAAAGAGATCTAGCAATCTCGTTTTTAAGCCGACGGTGTAATTGTGTGTGTAAGAATAGAGGGAGTGGCGCAAAAGGCTATTCCTTGGCATTGGTGATCGAGATCTAGGGTGGATAAAGGCATCTTTGTTGCTGGACATCACAAAATCAAAGAATAAAAGGCATCATCTATTGTAAGTTTCAAAACCCTAAAATTGCATGTTTTCGTTCCTATCTTTGGATATGTATGGTATGTATGATAAAAATTTTGTTTTTCCGCTGTGCTATCATGATTATCATACCATGTCATATTCCATCAGTGGTATCAGAGCCTAGACATGCTTATTTTAGTGCTTTAGATGCATGAAAAAATTAATTAAAAATCGTTATTTTGAAAACATGCAAATCTGAAATTTTCTGTTTTGAGTTTTTTGCATTGTTTTGGTGTAAAAACGATTTTAATTGATTAGATAGGTATTATAATTAATATGACATGTTAATATACTGTCCTAAGATGTTATTAGGGCTGGTAATGGTCGGATTTAATTATTTATACCTGATGGTACATGTTAATTATGAAACTAGGTGCTAGTTGGCATGTAAATTGCTATTTTAACAACTAGTTTTCAAAATTAAATGTAAAAACGTTTTTGGGATGTTTGTAAGTGATTTTTAAAGATTAAATATCAGGTCTGGACATGTTTTAAATTTGGTTTTAATTCTGGTCCATGACAATTTAATTGATTAATTTTAAAATCACTTAAAACTATGTCTAGTTTGTGTTTGTTACATGTTTAATCAACATTGTTTGTTATGTTTTGATTAAAATGGTAAAAACACATTTAGATTAAAATGGTACAGAATATTAAATCAATGTTTATGGAATTATTTAGATTATTAAATGACTCATAAAATTGATTTAAATGTTTGTGCATTTTATGGCATTACATAAGCATTAAACAACTAGTTTTTGTTGTTTGTTTGTTTTTGCATGAATGCCGTGTACTATATATGTGTTCTTCATGATTTTATTTTTAATTCATGTTAGCACATATTATATGCATTTTTAATGTTTATGGACTGTATGACATAAAATTAAAAATGGCTAAATTGGAAATTATGCTAGAGTTGATTTATAGCACAAATCTAACTAGTTTGTGTTTTGGGCTTTTAAGAGAACTTATTCAATAAGAGGATTTAGTCCATTGGGCTTCGGCACGGGGTCATCTCTTAAAGCTTCAAGTACACAATTTCCATTAATGGGCTTGGCTAAATCTAATTAAAATTGGACTTTGTTTGATCCATGAATGCTATGTATATTTATTTGCTTGTTTGGTGTGATGAATGGATATGCATGGTGCATTCATGGGCCCTGGGTTTTTGTAATTAAATATGGCCTGCGAGCCATTATATTTTATTGTAAAAGTTTCATTTATTTCTTAGAATAGAATATACTTGAAGACTTTGTAAATCAAGACGAAGCCCACCGGAGTGGAGAAGCCCAACTCGAAGATTCTTATGTAATAGTATAGAATCTTAGTTGTAGGTTTTTGGGCCCATGTTTGTCACGCTTTACTTTATGCAATTATATATATATGCATGCTATGTATGGATGACAAAGCGTATGCCATGTAAGCCGTAATAAAATGAATCCCTAAAAATAGTAAGTCACAAAGTTGCCTTCCTAATTCGAAACATGTCAAGGCATCGATCATCGGTCACGTAGACTAGGAGTCCTAGATGCGCCCGATTATCTTTGTGAGGCATGGGTTATGAATGTAGGTTGGACTTATCATGGAAAGGGATGCCCGGACCTAGGCAACTAATAAATGGGTTGTGCTATAACATCTTAAGATGTTAGCCCATTTGATCCAAGAGTCATGTACGAGACATGATTGGAGTTTTCCTACCTAAGTAACTTAACTTGTTAGGTGTACAAGCTCAGCTTGACTAATAAGTTGTTGTGAAAAGTGGATCTTGGCCCACATTAAATCACTAACGCGAATTATTTAAAGGGATATTAATTCGGTTTGTGGGATCATAAATAAGACCTCATTTAATCTTGCTAAATTTTATTGTAGATTGAAAATGGCATCTTCAAATAACAATTTCTCATTGCGATCGGTCCTTGAAAAGGACAAATTAAATGGCACAAATTTCATAGACTGGTCTCGAAACTTAAGAATAGTTCTTAAGCAAGAGAAAAAGTCGTATGTTTTGGATGCACCCTTGCCTGATGAACCAGGAAGGAATGCCTCTGCGGTTCAAAAGGAAACTTTTGAGACCAAGAAGAGCGACTCCAATGATGTGACCTGTCTGATGCTGGCCACTATGGTGCCTGAATTGCAAAAGCAATTTATGGACCAAGAGGCCTATGCGATCATGGTGCACCTCAATGAGATGTTCCAAGAACAAGCTCATCACGAGAGGTTCGTGACAACAAAGGCTTTAATTTCTTGCAAGATGGCTGAGGGTACTTCTGTTAGTACCCATGTACTCAAGATGAAAGGGTATCTTGATACTCTTGAGAAGCTTGAGGTACTAGTGCCAAAGGAATTGGCCACTGACTTGATCTTAGGATCATTGCCTGCTGCTTATGATCCATTTGTGATGAATTATAACATGCATGCAATGAACAAATCAGTCACTGAGCTTCATGGGATGCTTAAGAATGCTGAAGAAAACATTCGAAAGACCAATCCCGTACTAATGGTTCAAAAAGGAATAAAGAAGGGACCTGCTAAGGGAAAGGGAAAGGGAAAGGGAAAACCCAAGTCAGTTGGGAGTGCACCTCAGGCCCAATCCAAGCCCAAGGCGTCAAAACTCAAAGAGAGTGAGAGCACTTGCTTCCATTGCAACAAGATAGGGCATTGGAGGAAGAATTGCGCTCTCTTTAAGGAAGAACAAAAGAAGAATGGAGCCAAGGCGTCCAGTTCTGGTATTTTTGTTGTTGAAGTTAACCTTTCTATTTCTACCACTTGGGTATTGGATACCGATTGTGGTTCTCACATTTGTTCAAATGTGCAGGGGTTAAGAAATAGGCGGTTACTTAGGAAGAATGAAGTGGACCTCCGTGTGGGGAATGGAGCACGAGTTGCTACCATGGAGATAGGCGACTATCACCTCACTTTACCTTCCGGACTTTGTATTGTTTTGAATAATTGTTATTATGTGCCTGCTATGAGCAGAAACATTATTTCAGTTTCATGTTTGGATAATGATGAATTTGATTTTGTTATTAAAAATGGCAATGCTCATATTCGTCGCCAAGGCATTTCTTATGGCAATGCCATGTTGCAAAATGGCCTTTATATCCTTGATTTACAAAACAAAGAGTCCATATACAACATTAATACAAAGAGGGTTAAATCAAACGAATTGAACCCTACTTACTTCTGGCATTGTCGCTTAGGACATGCAAACGAAAAATGCATTTCAAGACTCCACAAAACTGGAGTGCTTGGGTCATTTGACTTAAAGTCTTATGATACATGCGAGCCATGTTTGCATGGAAAAATGACAAAGAGTCCTTTTAATAAAAAAGGCGAGAGGACTAATGGCTTATTGGAACTAATACATTCCGATGTATGTGGACCTTTAAGTACACATGCTAGAGGTGGTTTTAGCTACTTCGTGACATTCACAGATGACTTCAGTAGATATGGCTATGTCTATCTAATGAAGTACAAGTCTGAAACTTTTGAGAAATTCAAAGAGTTTAAGAATGAAGTAGAAAACCAACTTGGCAAAAGTATAAAAGCCATTCGATCAGATCGAGGTGGTGAATACTTAAGCCAAAAGTTTGACAGTCATCTAAAGGAGTGT
The DNA here is from genome assembly GCA_037975025.1 of Excoecaria agallocha. Lineage (NCBI taxonomy): Eukaryota > Viridiplantae > Streptophyta > Magnoliopsida > Malpighiales > Euphorbiaceae > Excoecaria > Excoecaria agallocha. The sequence continues at coordinate 2,275,934 of CM075809.1, forward strand.
GGTATTATTTCACAGCTCACTCCTCCTGGAACACCTCAATGGAATGGTGTGTCCGAAAGGAGAAATCGAACTCTGTTGGACATGGTTCGATCTATGATGAGTCAAGCTAATCTTCCTATCTCTTTTTGGGGTTATGCATTAGAAACTGCTGCGTTTCTATTGAACCGTACTCCAACTAAAGCAGTTGAGAAGACACCATACGAGGTATGGACTGGGAAAGAACCCAATATGTCTTTTCTCAGGATTTGGGGCTGTGAAGCACATGTTAAGAAATTAACATCTGAAAAACTAGAGTCCAAATCCACTGTCTGCTTGTTTGTGGGTTATCCTAAAGAAACAAAGGGATACTACTTTTACTCACAAGCCGAGAACAAAGTATTTGTTGCTCGCAAGGCTGTTTTCTTGGAAAAGGAGTTCCTTCTCAAGAAAGACAGTGGGAGTAAAGTAGAACTTGGAGAAATTCAAGCACCACAAACTGGATGCCTTGGCTCCATTCTTCTTTTGTTCTTCCTTGAAGAGAGCGCAATTCTTCCTCCAATGCCCTATCTTGTTGCAATGGAAGCAAGTGCTCTCACTCTCTTTGAGTTTTGCCGCCTTGGGCTTGGATTGGGCCTGAGGTGCACTCCCAAATGACTTGGGTTTTCCCTTTCCCTTTCCCTTTTTCCCTTAGCGGGTCCCTTTTTAATTCCCTTTTGAACCATTAGTACGAGATTGGTCTTTCGAATGTTCTCTTCAGCATTCTTAAGCATCCCATGAAGCTCAGTGACTGACTTGTTCATTGCATGCATGTTATAATTCATCACAAATGGATCATAAGCAGCAGGCAATGGTCCTAAGATCAAGTCAGTGGCCAATTCCTTTGGCACTAGTATCTCAAGCTTCTCAAGAGTATCAAGATACCCTTTCATCTTGAGTACATGGGTACTAACAGGAGTACCCTCAGCCATCTTACAAGAAATCAAAGCCTTTGTTGTCACGAACCTTTCGTGACGAGCTTGCTCTTGAAACATCTCATTGAGGTGCACCATGATCGCATAAGCCTCTTGGTCCATAAATTGCTTTTGCAAGTCAGGCACCATAGTGGCCAGCATCAAACAGGTCACATCATTGGAGTCGCTCTTCTTGGTTTCAAAAGTTTCCTTTTGAACCGCAGAGGAGTTCCTTCCTGGTTCTTCAGGCAAGGGTGCATCCAAAACATACGACTTTTTCTCTTGCTTAAGAACTATTCTTAAGTTTCGAGACCAGTCTATGAAATTGGTGCCATTCAATTTGTCCTTTTCAAGGACCGATCGCAATGAGAAATTGTTGTTTGAAGATGCCATTTTCAATCTACAATAAAATTTAGCAAGATTAAATGAGGTCTTATTTATGATCCCACAAACCGAATTAATATCCCTTTAAATAATTCGCGTTAGTGATTTAATGTGGGCCAAGATCCACTTTTCACAAAAACTTATTAGTCAAGCTGAGCCTGTACACCTAATAAGTTAAGTTACTTAGGTAGGAAAACTCCAATCATGTCTCGTACATGACTTTTGGATCAAATGGGTTAACATCTTAAGATGTTATAGCACAACCCATTTATTAGTTGCCTAGGTCCGAACATCCCTTTCCATGTTAAGTCCAACCTACATTCGCAACCCATGCCTCACAAAGATAATCGGGCGCATCTAGGACTCCTAGTCTACGTGACCGATGATCGATGCCTTGACATGTTTCGAATTAGGAAGGCAACTTTGTGACTTACTATTTTGGGGATTCATTTTATTACGGCTTACATGACATACGCTTTGTCATCCATACATAGCATGCATATATATATAATTGCATAAAGTAAAGCGTGACAAACATGGGCCCAAAAATCTACAACTAAGATTCTATACTATTACATAAGAATCTTCGAGTTGGGCTTCTCCACTCTGGTGGGCTTCGTCTTGATTTACAAAGTCTTCAAATATATTCTATTCTAAGAAATAAATGAAACTTTTACAATAAAACATAATGGCTCGCAGACCATATTTAATTACAAAACCCAGGGCCCATGAATGCACCATGCATATCCATTCATCACACCAAACTAGCAAATAAATATACATAACATTCATGGATAAAATAAAGTCCAATTTTATTTAATTTAGCCAAGCCCATTAATGGAAATTGTGTACTTGAACCTTTAAGAGATGAACCCGTGATGGGCCTGGGCCGAAGCCCAATGGACTAAATCCTCTTATTGAATAAGTTCTCTTAAAAGCCCAAAACACTAACTAGTTAGATTTGTGCTATAAATCAACTCTAGTATAATTTCCAATTTTGCCATTTTTAATTTTATGTCATACAGCCCATAAACATTAAAAATGCATATAATATGTGCTAACATGAATTAAAAATATAAAATCATGAAAAACATATATATGGTACACGACATTCATGCAAAAACAAACAAACAACAAAAACTAGTTGTTTAATGCTTATGTAATGCCATAAAATGCACAAACATTTAAATCAATTTTATGAGTCATTTAATAATCTAAATAAGTCCATAAATATTGATTTAATATTCTGTACAAATCTGATCTAAATGTATTTTTACCATTTTAATCAAAACAAAACAAACAATGTTGATTAAACATGTAACAAACACAAACTAGTCTTAGTTTTAAGTGATTTTAAAATTAATCAATTAAATTGTCATGGACCAGAATTAAAACCAAATTTAAAATATGTCCAGACCTGATAATTAATCTTTAAATATCACTTACAAACATTCCAAAATCGTTTTTACATTTAATTTTGAAAACTAGTTGTTAAAATAGCAATTTACATGCCAACTAGCACCTAGTTTCATAATTAACATGTACCATCAGGTATAAATAATTAAATCCGACCATTACCAGCCCTAATAACATCTTAGGACAGTATATTAACATGTCATATTAACTATAATACCTATCTAATCAATTAAAATCGTTTTTTCACCAAAACAATGCAAAAAAACTCAAAACAGAAAATTTCAGATTTGCATGTTTTCATAATGACGATTTTTAATTAATTTTTTCATGCATCTAAAGTACTAAAATAAGCATGTTTATGCTCTGATACCACTGATGGAATATGACATGGTATGAATGTGATGATGGCACAGCGAAAAAATAAAAATTTTTATCATACATACCATACAATTTCGAAGCAAGAAACGAAACATGCAATTTTAGGGTTGTAGAACTTACAACTTATGATGCCTTTTGAAAATTGAATTTGATGATGTCCAGCAGCTAAGGTGACTTTATCCACCTTAGGTCTCGATCACCAATGCCAAGGAACAGCCTTTTACGCCACTCCCTCTATTCTCACACACACACTTGCACCGACGGCTTAAAATCGAGATTGCTAGCTCTCTTTTTCGGTATTGTGTAAAGGCAATGGTTTGAAGCTACAAAATTTGATTTTTTACTTCTCTTAGGTTGCTATTACTACCCAAGATCACAAGATAATGAAGAACTATCCTTTCTCCTTGTGAAAATTGGCTAAAAGAAATTAATGAGAGAGAGAGAGAGTTCACGCAAAATACATGGAAGATTGGGGTTTTTGTTTTCACGCCAACTTCTCCTTTTTATATTTAGGGTTTTATTTCTTTTAAAATATATGCTTATCCTTTGGCAAGTCTTTGATCTGAATTCAACTATCCTAAGATAATTAATTCAAACTCTATCACTTCCTAAAGATAAGTAATATATTTTGAATTAAACTTCTTTGAATTTAAAATTCAAATTTGAAATAAAACATAAGATATTTAAATAAATGAAATCACTTAAAATAATTAAATGGCATGTGCCGAAATTCCTTGATTTCCATCTTGGAATTTTGGCCACTACATCCAATATTTAAATGATTTAATTTAATATAAATTCTTTTAGGCTTTAATACTCAATTAACTTAATTAACACAAGATAATTAATTAATTGAAATTAAACCTTGTGGGCTGAATTTCTCTCTCTCATGGACCAAGGCCCAATAGCAATTTTATAACCCATTACATACATTAATTTGACTTTAATTAAAAGCCCAAATTAATGCCCAATACTTAATTTAAACATTTTAAGCCCAATGCTTTGTGTGCGATCCTATAGGTCCATTTAATGTTGGCAATGAATTAATAAATTAATTCAAAGGCTATATATATTCTCTAGCAAGATATTATAGCATTCCAAATTAAATGAAAATGCATATGGCATTTAGTGGCCTAATGCAATTTTGCATAGTCCCTTACTCATAAATATCAGAATTAATATAAGGCATGGAACTAGTCATCCTTATATATATTAATTCCTTTCTTGATATTCCAGTGACACTGAACTCTCAGATAAATAATGATTACTCATTATTTCATCTCGGTATGGCCATACACTTCTCAGTTCACTGATCAAGTGGCCGATGATATTTTCTCTCTTATTGAGAGGGGTAATCCCTTCACTTCTCTCATGCTCTCTAACATGAATCAATGCATACCCAATCATACCCGTACTTGTCACTCTGTTACGAGCACGTTAGGTGTATGTCAAAGTACACAGTAATTCATAAAGAGTTTCATAGAGATTTCAGGTCTAAGAACTCCGATACAAAACTTGCATATGAGAAACACTTATTACTTGTACCATGTAGTGTTCTCATGAGCGGATCGTATCCAGATACCATGTTCTTTAACATGTATCTATGATCTCTGATTGACACTCTTGTCCTAATGATCCGTAAGACAGAACTCATAATATCAGAGAGAGCATACTAGTCTTAATTCATTGTTATTCCCATAACAATGACTGACCAAGGATATTTAGAATGATGTCTCATTTGTTTCAAGGTCTTACAACCATGTGCCTCACACATGATAACTTAAACCGAAACAACACTCTTGGATAGTTTTATCAATTGAGATGCACAGGAATACAAAGGATAAAACAAATGCCTCATTTTATTAATTCAAAGTGCTTTATTACAATGCATTGGGGCTAGGGCTTACACTAACAATATTAAACCAAAAACATTGGAAAAGAACAGATAATATAAATTAATATAATAATATAACACACACACACACATACATATACATATATGTGTGTGTGAGAATTGAATGGAGGGGATGCGTTACTATGACTTTTAGCGACGAGAGTTTTTGACTATCGCCATAAACTCTAGTTGTTAAAGGTATACAGCACCAACAAAGAGAATTTAAAGGAAAACTTTTTAGCAATGGGAACAAGCGTTCGTCGCTAAAGGACTTAGCAAAACAAACTCCATAGGAGCCGAGGGAAAAAACCATTTTTGGCCAAAAAAACCTTAAATAACATACAACACTAATTAAAATATATTATAAAAAGGATAATCAAATAAAAAAACTAATTTAATTAACAAAGAAACCAATTAAATAGTAAATAGCCTAATATACTAAGCTAATTAACAAATTAGTATAATAAAATAAATAATTAACAAAATTAATAAAATAATAAAATTAACTTAACTGATCCTTACCAAATTACATGATAAAACAATTAATTTATTAACTAATCTAATAAATAAAATGACAAAATCTGTTTACAATTAATTACAAATAAGAGAAATTAACAATATATTAGAATAGATCTATAAAATTAGCAAGATAATAAACTAAAAAAATATTATTTACATAATTAACTAAAAATTAGTTATTTAAATTTGCGGGTTTTAGGTCTTGAAAATATTACATTAAGTGTTGGTTTGTCAAAGGACGAGGATTCAGTGCTCTTTGCTTTTTTTCAATTTTATATGATTTTTTGAAATGTTTTATGTTAAAAATATGTATTTTCATGGGAAAGAAAAGAAGAAGATGATGATGAGATTATGAAGGAGAGAGAGTTAGGATTAGGCTTAGAAAAGCCTAATAAATATCCCAAATGGGATAAAATTAACCTAAAATTTTTTCCCTGGTTTTTTCCCTATTTTCGAGTGTATTTTGCAGTTTTGGAATGAGTCAAGGACCTGGTCCATGAGTCAAACAAGGACCACTGACTTTGACTTTTCCCTCTTTTTCTCAGCCGACTGACCTCTAACTTAAAATATTTTGCCATTTTTAGGCCTGAATATGATATTTTTTAAATAAAGTGTCTTATTGACATTTGTTTCCCTATATCTTATATTTCCAATGAATCAAAAATCACTCAATTTGGATTTGTAAATTGGGATTTATGGCCAAAATACTGATGACTTCTCCTAGGAAATTTTTAAGGACATAATTGGTATTCTGAATTTAAAAAATTACTAGGAACAATGGATTCAAAATTAGGTCATGATCTCTCGATAAAAGTTGCTCCCAAATAAGTCTAGTTTCTATTAAAATTAGATTCACCTCAATATGAGCTCTACAAAAAGAGTTATGCCCGAAATATAATAGACTGGTCTAGGTACAGGGAAAAATTTGGTTCATCTATGTTCAAGCCTAATTTTGAGATCCTTAAGGGCTGAACTGGATTTAGGTGTCTCCATCAAAGTTATAGATATATGTCTTAAGATTCTAATGGCTTTGTAATCATCTAATTATGAGGTCTATAGGCTGAGATAAAGCTAAACAACTCTAGACTACTCAAAGTTTTAAAACCCAATTTTTTTTGTTTTGCACTGTTTGAAAGAGATAAAGAGAGAAAAGACCCCAAAAAGAATTTTTAAACATTTAAAACCAGTAAGAGAGATCAAAACAATTTTAAAAACATGAAATGCAGGGAAAAAGCTTAGCACCTTTGCTCCTTATCCATTTATGTGAAATCATTTTCTCATCAGGTAACTATGATCGAAAGCTGCCTAAGGGCCTAGTGTCTTCAGTAGCCCCCAATTTTGGAGAACTTAGTGCACTAGTGCGTAAGTGAGCTAAAATTTAGAGTAAGAGAGTTAGGAATACATACCTAAAGTGGCTATCTCCCCGATTGTGAAGGTTTGGTAATGAGGCGATCCATGTAATCTTACCAATAAAAACCATACCACACAATCTTCACTTCAAGTTTGTGACCTAGTTATGTATAGAGAGTGCCTCTCAAAGAGGACTATGGATCTTTTGCTCTAAAAAGACTTTGAACACCTCTCGAAGAGGATTTAGAATTTATTGGTGAACTTTATTATTTATGGCAGTGTTTGGACTTGAGCTTTAAAATTCTAATGCTTCTCAAAGAGGAATTTAAATTTTGCTTGAGTTTGCTCCAAAGAGACTTTAAATTTTGGTTGGTTTACTCTGAAGAGACTTTGAATTTTAGTTGGTTTGCTCCAAAAAGACTTCAAATGCCTTATGAAAAGGACATTACACTCACAAAGAGACTCAGAATGCCTTGAAAAAGGTCTTTATAATACTCATGAAGAGACTTAGAATGCCTAAAAATGCCTTAAAAGAAGGTCTTAATAGTGCTCACAAAGAGTCTTAGGAATGCCTCGAAATAAGTATTTGAGAATGCTCACAAAGAGTCTTAGTAATGCCTCGAAAGAAGATCTTGAGAATGCTCATGAAGAGTCTTAGGAATACTTCGAAAGAAGGTCTTAAAAATGCTCACAAAGAGTCTTGGAAATGCCTTGGAAAAGGCCTTTATGCTCATCAAGAGACTGAGAATGCCTTGGAAAAGGTCTTCATGCTCTTCAAGAGACTAGAAATGGCTTGAAGAAGGACTTTATGCGCGTTAAGAGACTGGAAATGCCTTGAAAAAGGACTTCATGCTTGTCAAGAGGCTGGGAATGCCTTGAAAAAGGACTTTATGCCATCAAGAGACTTGGAATACATTGGATGGAAAAGACTTTAAGATATGCGGTTAAACTTGTTGCCTAAACAAAAACACTTTAGTTAGCTTGTTATTTTATCATTTATATAGAGGATATTACCTGGCTATTCCTAGCATGAACAGGTGAAATATCATCTCACATTTTGAGGTGAGCCGAAATTGTCCCTACTTTTGGGGACATTCTGTAGGTGAAGGCTTACTGGAATACCCTCGAGGAGTCTTTTTGCATTTTATCTGCAAAAATTAAGTTATCTTTTTCCTTTTTTTTATTTGCATTTTGTTGTTTTTTTTATTTTGTTTTTGTTTTTTTGTTGAGTTTGAATTTTAATAACTTGGGAGCATTTCAAAGCCTTAAAACGTTATTATATTTTGGTATTTATAGGATTTATGTTCTTTGTACGTTTGTACTTTTACACATTTAAAGAATTTAAGTCTTTTGTACATTATAGTTTCTGTATGTTTGTGGAATTTGAAGTTTTTTTTGTATATTTGAGTTCTGTTCATTTGAAGAATCCAATTTTTTTTTTGAATTTTTGCTCATTTATTGTGTTTTATATTTAAGTTTATGTCTTAGGACAAAGAGTCTTACCTGATTGCCCCCAGTAATAGTGCGTGCCGATGGTTTAACTCCATGAAGGACTTCCTTTTTATGGATTTGCATTATCTCTACCAATAAAGATTTTGTCTTTGAGCGAGATAGTCATCCCTTGAAATTGGTTCTAGCATGGCATGTGCAAATGACCTCATTTTTTGAAATATTTGTCTTACATGATTTCTCCTATTGGAGTTAGCAAAAAGATATCGTTGCGGCGATCACTGCATTGACGCGACAAACCTTTTAATCTCTAAGTTGTCATAGATGAAGGATCGAGCAAATTATTAAGGCAAGGATGGCGGAGCTGACTTTCATTTTACCTACAAGGTTATGTACATGCAACATATTCAAAAGTTGCATGCAATATGTACAAGAATGCATGCAAGCATGCAAGAATGTATGCATGAAATGCATGGCCTACATAATAGGTGGTTAGGGGACTCCACCTAGAATGCAATTTGGCATATGACCCTCGTGCATCTTTCTCAGTGTTTCTAATCTTCATGCAAACTTTCTCTAGTTATCTCCTTTAGTTTTTTCTACTTTGTTTTTTTTATGAGTTCTCTTATTTTTTAGGGGATATAGTCCATCCTGTTTCGACCAAAGATAATTTACCCTTTTACAAACTGTGTATACCATTTGATGCCCTTAAGAACTTAGAAATGGCAAAAGAAGCCTTTGTCACGTGAGGCATTGTCGTCACTGCCTTAGAATTAAACCCATTTCAGTATGTGTCTCTATGCATGCTATAGATTTCTCCTGATAAGTTAATCGAATGCCTATGCCCAACTTATATATGCATTCCATTTACATGCATCATATGGCAATAATAGTAGTCATGACCACACATGTAATACAATAACACAGAACTTGATTTAATATCAAAAGGTGACATCTTGTGTGCATATGACTCATGCTATAAGTCATCTCTTATAGGTTTTCTTGGAATTTTAGATGGGTTAGTTTAGGAAAATTAGGCTTGACGTTTAGGCTCGCTTTTTAGGTGAGTTGGGCTTCCTGGTTAAGTTTCATGTTTGGAAAGATGGGAATAGGATCCTGCAAGGTTTTTGCCATCTTGAGGGGTGCTTTTACAGGTTTAAGTAAAGATTTAATTATTTTTGTTGTTTTTTTTTAAGACTCACTCTAGGAGCCAAAGAATGCACTCAAAATTTCTCTATGTTCGAGATTGAATAAAATGGAGTTTATTGAATTTATATTTTAGAAATAAGCTATGGTTATTGCTATGTATGATGCAATAAAATAAGACATTGTTTACATAAGAAAAGCTCATATAATTAACATGACTGAAGAAACATATACATTGCTTTGAGACACATTTATATTGTAAAAAAAGATGGCCTATATTACATCTTTTCTACTATAGGTATAGACAGCAAAAAGTCCTTTAATGACACAGGATTTTCCTTTCCTAGACGGTACCCCCAAGGTCAATGCTAATGTGAAGCTTATAAAGGAAGCTTTAATTCTTCCCCTTCAGATTTGGCGCTTGCTGGGTGTCGATCAAACTCTAAACAAGATCTCTTAGAGGATGGCAGTAATCCATTTTGTGCCCTGTGTGCTAGTAGTAAGCACAATACCAATCAGTTCTATGTCTAGGTTTCCCTTAGCTCATTGCTAGCTTTGCTGGTAATGGTTGTAACTTCCCTTGCTTACTGAGACGAGTGAGGTACCAAGACAGTGACTTACCCATGATGGTATAATGATCCCCTTTTGTTCTTCTGGCTGAAACTTTTACAATCCCATCATTACCCTTATCTGAGTCTCCATTCTCCTACTCATTTCTAGGATTGCCTCTTTCTATACTCATAGCATGAGCCTTTTTTTCAAAATATTCTCTCTCAACTTCAATAGCGATATCCTTAAGAGATTCCCAGTCTTTAAGCCCTTTCATTTTGAGCCCGTCTCTCAGATAGGGACTGGCATTTCGGATAAAAAACCTGATCTGATCAGTAGTCTTTAATTTTTGTTTCATCTTCATCACCTTGTTCCTCCATCGAGTAAGGTACTTATGGAAGGCTTCCTCTGGTTTCTGATGTAGGAACTCTAGATCTTATAAGGTCACCTCTAGTCTTATGCTATAATCATACTAATTTAAGTATTCCTCTATTAACATATCCTAATCCTTCTTGGTCCTATTATTTAACCTGTAGTACTAGTCGATGGCAGGGCCTGTCAAACTGAGGTAAAAGTACTCAATCTTTTATTTCTTAGTTAAGTTTTTCCCTTTCATGACTAATGTGTATTGCTTGATATATGCAGAAGGGTTAGAAGTACCATCAAATTTGGGCAAATCCAGAATCTTAAATCGCTGAGGGAACATGTCTTTGCTGTCTAAATCACTATCTTCAGGGCTAATTTCTTTACTAATTTATAAAACTCAAGCTAAAGCCTTTATCTTTTCTTCCATCTTTTTCAAAATTGGGTTTTCTACTCTAGGTGCCTTACTTTTTAGAACCTGAGTAATCGCGAGCTGCTCTTCTTCCTCAGAGATAAAATCCTCTTCAGGTGCAACACCTTTATCCTTTCTCTGATCAATGGACATAACTATGGATGCAGGACCCCTAAACTCAATGGCTAAAGGGGGTGTCACAGCGGCAGTTGTGGCAGAGGTGCCCCTAACAATGGTCAGTTCTTTAATCACAAAGGGGAGTGCTAAAGGCTATTGTCCAATAGGCTGTACTAAAGTGGACATCATCTCAGCCATTATAGCCCTCATCCTCTTTTCAAATTCATCCAATCTCCTGTCTAGTTCTTGAGTATTAAGAGCTCCTATATGTGATGAATATGCCATGGCTATAACTCCTAAGGCTGACTTGAGGATATTAAGCAAACTTAGATCTATCTCTGGTTCTGATTCTACTTTTGACTATTTCAAATGAAGTTCTCTAATAAGGTGATTGTTGGGACCCCTAAACCACCTAAGTATGTGATCTAGAATGGCTGAGAAAAGTCAAAAGGTTAGAGTGAAACATGATATATAAACATGTTAAGCATATATATGATATATGGCACACATGTAATGTATGAACATGAATACATTATTATGCATGGCACACAAACAAGTTATACATACTTTCATGGCAAAGAAGATTAACATGTGTATTTTACATTATTACATTAATTTTCATGATTGGTTTGCACAAAATAAAATGCATGCTCACGCATAATCATGCACATAGGATTTATGGCTTCAACTTTCATTTACATTTTAGGTCGCGATTCATGCAAGAAAAAACTATACAACAGATGAGATGTACACACATCAGAAAAATCTATACATAGAAGACATGCACATTTTGTTAATTATTATTGTTAATTTACAATTAATTAAAAATGCATGTATATATATGCAACATAGACAACAACATGCAAAAGAAAAAGAAAAATCCTCCCAACCTTGTTGCTCTTACATAGGAGGTCTTGTGGTCTCTTTCCTAGGTGGGATTAGCTTAAGGGTTAATAGGGAACCCAATAAATGTGTATGATACACGGTGGAAAATTGGCAGCATGACCTTTCTTTATTTAAAGCACATATAAATGGATTTTATCTATTATGTATTTAAACAATCCAAATAAAATGAAATGCGCCCACCAGTGTCAGGCCCCTATTTATACCCTAGGAGATTTACTTTGTAATGTGTTTAATTGATGGTATAATTTATGTATGCTTGCCCAGTTCATGTATTATAAGTTTGGACTTAGAGAGAATTATTTGCCAAGAGAAGGGCAAAATGGTCATCTTATATTAAGTTCTATATGTGCATAATTGAGAGAGAGTAGGGTTTTGGGGACTTAATTAAAATACGAAAGTGTAAGTCTGTGGTGAGAATTAGGATTAAAGGGAAGTTAAAGGACTAAATATAAATTAATTAAGTCAATAAAGGGAACTAATGGGAGAGTGACATTAGCCATTCTAGACACTTCATGAGATTTGAAGAAAAACCAAGGGAATTATTAAGGGAGTGGTAAGCAATTAAAGGGTAAAAACCCAGCCATTCCACTCCCTAAATATTCCCTAAATACTCCCTAAATAAACCCCAAAAGAAAAGTGGCTTATTGCTTAGGAGGAGAGAGAGTTTAGGGTTAGAATGCTAACGTATAAGCTTTCTTTTCTCCTCTTCTACCTTGATTGCTATGTTGGAAAGGTATATATGATTATATATATGTGTGTAATTTTCTGTGTAGAAGGAGAATCAAGTAGGAGAAAAGGGAAAGAAGTGCAAAAGGAGTAAAAAGGAGTGTTATTTTGGCTTAACAAGGTATAGGAACTTTCCATAAGTTTGATTGTGTATGATTGAGTTTTTGACATAATAGATGATTTATTAGATGTTAAAACAAAGATTTAGCATGGAAATTAGGTCTATAAATTCTTGGGAACCGAATTAGGTAAGTTATTATTGAAATCACAAAATCTACCTTAGTACTCCACTGACCAACCCAGACTGTTTTGACTATAAATTGAGCCACAAAAACTCAAATTGAGCAATTCAAGTTGGAATAGAGAATAGAATCATAGGCCTTAAATTCATATGAAGAAGTCAAAAATTGAATCCCTTTGTAACCTGATGAAAATTGAGCTTGAACTTTGACTGTGTCTGCTACCCTATCAATGGGAATAGTTTGTGTTATTTTATGAATATCTAGAGATTTACAGGTCTAAATAGAGTGAGTTTTAATATTTTAGAAACTAGATACATAACAACTTTATAGAAGGTCACCTTGGCTAAAAATGTTGTTTTATTGGTTTAAAAGAGCACACAAACTGAACCTGAGAATCTATCTTTAGAATTTTTAGAGCAAAATAGACCTCGCGGTCAACACCCAAATCAGTGTTAACTGTGACCCCCAGTCTAGAATCAAATATGCATTTATCTCACAATCAGTACTAAATTAGTAATGACCGTGACCCTTCGTTATTTTCTTCTAAACTTAATTTTTGGTCCCAAATTATCCTAAAAGCTCACCTAAGCCTTCCTAAATATTTTTAGAACCTTTTAAAAATAAATTTAAAGATAATTTGTGCCATTATCTATGTGATTAGCATATCGAGATTATGAAAAGATAGTTATGCAGTTGTGAATGTTGTGATCCAATGATGATGATACTACACTATGATAATTACTTTGAGCATTTATATGTCTAATTATGCAATTTGATGAATTTCATGAAATGAAAGGAATGATATGTAAAATGATCAATGCCTGCACATAGAAGTTGGTGGTGGATAGATAAGTATGCCTATAGGTTTATAAATGCAGCTGCCACAGTCTTGACCCCATTTGGATCCACAGTATGTCCCCATTGGGACCATAGTCATGACCCCATATAGGTCCATATGTTTAATAACTATGAGTATTCATATTTATATATTTGATATATATAGGTATCCATAGCACCCGTTATCCACTCCTACAGAACTTAGGTAGGCATTCACAGGGCATGTTAAATAGTAAATATTTGATATTGAATAATGACATGCTATATATATGTGTGTGTGTATGTGTAACTGTCTTTATACTACAAATCAAATATACAATGATATTCTATAATCAATTATGACATATTGTTAAATGACATAAATGAATCTTATTATTATTATTTTTATGTGTGTATAGGGATGACCATTATGAGTGGTCGTTCTCATATTCATTGTTCCCCACAAAGCTGTATAGCTTATCACGGGTGTTTATCCGTGTAGGTACCCAAAATAAGCATTTCCAGCAGGGACAAAGCCAACAATAGTAAAGCCAACAACAGAATAGGAAAGCAAAGTATAAGGATAATGTTTTTAGACTATGTTTTGTTATTGTAAATATTATATGTAAGTTTTGCTAAGAAAATATACTGTAAAGGCACAATGTAAAAGGGAAAAATATTATTATAACTGTGAGTTATATGGAACTTACCCTATATTTATATATGTATAGTCTATTCTTATGCATGTTAATGATTTCGAACCATAGAGAGTTATATGATATGTTAATAACGAAATCCTATAGGCATTATTACATGAAAGATAATGCACTAAGTAATAGGAACTGGGAAAATGTTAGATTAATCCTTACATCTTTGGTATCAAAATATGGTTTAGGTGGTGCTGGCTGATAGGAGTTTATGAATGTGTACATGTATGTATATAGAATTTTATTTATGTTGGCTTAATGTTGGCATCCCTATGTTTCTTTAGATAGTAGATTATGAAGGGAAAACGAGAAGTAATAGAAGAGGCTGGAGAAAGTAACTTGCCTGTAAGGTCAAATTCCTCCAATCCTGAAGCTTCAGCATCTTCCCAGGGTGATATACCTACTGCGGTACCTGGGGAAGCATTGTTTAAGATTTCACATGATATGGCATAGATTTTAAAGAGAATGGCAGCACCAAAAGCTCCTATTACAGAAATTTGAAAGCATGGAGTAGAGGAATTTCTGGGCGTAACATGGGAGGAATCAAAAAAGGCAGAGCTATGGTTGGAAAAGATAGAAAGAGTCTTTATGGAAATTCAATGCCTAATCAACCAGAAAGTGACTTGTGTTGTGTCCTTACTCCAAGGAACAACTTATGATTGGTGAAATTTAGTATTGAAACAGCCTCAATTGCCTAACCCTCTTATTTAGGAGTTCTTCGAAGCTGAGCTCAAAAAGAGATATGTAACTGAAGCATATAAAGAAGAATGGCTAAGATAGTTTCTGAATTTAAAATAGAGGGGCATGACAATAGTTGAGTATGAGGCAGAATTTAGTTGCTTGAGCAAGCATGTGACTAAATCTATGTCAATAGGAGCTTTTAAATGTCGACAATTCAAGGATGGCTTAAATGACCGGGTCAAAGAACACTTGATTGGACCCACTTCCTTACAACAGGTTGGCTACCATCAACTAGTGCAGGCAGCTATTCAGGTGAAAAATGAGGAATTACCAAAAAGAGAAAAGAACAAAAAAAAAGCTTTGCTAGGGGCAGTGCATCAATAGGAAAACGACCCAGAGTTGTACAAGGAGATCAACCAGTAG
Organism: Excoecaria agallocha; assembly: GCA_037975025.1. Taxonomy (NCBI): domain Eukaryota; kingdom Viridiplantae; phylum Streptophyta; class Magnoliopsida; order Malpighiales; family Euphorbiaceae; genus Excoecaria; species Excoecaria agallocha. The sequence goes on from CM075809.1 coordinate 2,291,341, forward strand.
AATCTGGTAACCACCCTTCCTCCAGGGGTAGACAACGGGGAGCATTTACTTCAGCTAGATCAGGTAGGGAAGCTTCAACGAAGCAAGATATAAGACAACCACCTGAATGCACCTACTACTATAGGAGACATTGGGGTACTTGCAGGGTATTGACAAGCACTTATTTCAGATGCAGTAGTACTTAACATTTTATGTCCAACTGCCCAATGAAGCAAGAGTAGAGGACCACACCATAAAGTAGTAGAGGAGCCTCTAATGCACATCCCACCGGCGGAGGACTTGGAAGAGGTAGAGACAGATCTAATCAGTCTAGAGGACAATCTAGAAACATATCTAAGATTGTTGATCAGCCTTTTACCCCTACACCGCCACCAGAGCCTATGCTATGAAAGCTAGGAAGATGTTGATGCTCCAAAAGTCATAATTGGTACCTTTTCTCTCTCTAATGTTGATGTATATTTGCTTATAGATTCGGGTTCTACTCACTTATATTTATGTAATAGGGATTTAGATAAAAGCATGTCTATTCTGAGTCAATTGAACTTTGATATATGTGCAACTAGTCCTTTGGGCCATAGGGTGTGTAGATAGAATATATAGAGATTGCCCTATTAGGATATAAGAGAAAGAATTTCCAGCTAAATTGTTTGTATTACCCTTTCATGAATTTGATGTAATATTGGGCATGGACTGGTTGACTAAGCACCAAGCAATAGTGAATTATACAGCTAAGACTGTGATATTAAAAGATGTCGAGGGTAAAGAAGTAGTGGTGCACGGTATTAGATATAAACCCTTAACAAATGTTATATCGGCTATGAAAGCCAGGCGGTTTCTTAGGAAGGGATGTGAGGCGTTCTTAGCATTGATACTTGATTCCAAAAGGGAGACAGTAAGTCTTCAAGATATACCTGTAGTCAAAGAATTTTTAGATGTGTTTCCAAAGGAATTACCTAATCTTCCACCTGAGAGAGAAGTAGAATTGTCTATAGAAATTCTACCTGAAATAGCTCCCATTTCTAGGGCACCATCAAAGCTAAAGGAACTGAAAGCCCAATTACAAAAGCTACTAGATAAAGGCTTTATTAGGCCTAGTGTGTCACCTTAGGGCACACCAGTGTTGTTTGTTAAAAAGAAAAATGGCACCTTGAGGATGTGTATAAACTATAGGCAGCTCAATAAGGTAACAATGAAGAATAAATATCCCTTACCTCGGATTGAAGACTTATTTGATCAATTAAAGGGTGTCAGTGTATTTTTTAAGATTGATCTATGCTCGGGATACTACTAACTACGGGTAAAAGATGTAGATATTTCAAAAACTGCCTTTCAAACTCGATATGGCCATTATAAATTTTTGGTGATTCCTTTTGGGTTAACAAATGCACTAGCATTTTTCGTGGATCTAATAAATAGGGTTTATAGGCCCTATTTAGATCAGTTTGTGGTGGTGTTCATTAATGATATACTAGTTTACTCTCAGAGTGAAGCTGAACATGCAAAAGATTTGAGAATTGTGCTATAGACTTTGCGTGAGAAATGGTTGTATGCCAAGTTGAGTAAGTGTGATTTTTGGCGGAAGGAACCCTCATTCCTTCGGCATGTAGTGTCATCAGAAGATATTAGGGTGGATCCTAAAAAGGTTAAGGCCATAGTTAATTGGAAACCATCTCGAAATGTGCCGAAAGTGAGGAGTTTCTTAGGACTGGCAGGTTATTATCGTAGATTGTAAAGGGATTTTTGGTTATTACCTCTCTACTCACTAGATTATTTCAAAAAGGTGTCAAATTTGAGCAGACAAATAAATGTCAAGCAAGTTTTGAGCAGTTAAAGAAGATGTTATAGAAGCTCCAGTCCTTACGCAGCTGGCATCGAGTAAAGAGTATTCTATGTACTATGATGCTTCCAAGAATGGATTGGGTTGCATATTAATACAAGATGGTAAAGTAGTGGCATATGCATAGAGGTAATTAAAATCCCATGAACAGAATTATCCTACTCATGACTTGGAGTTAGCAGCAGTGGTTTTTGCTTTAAAAATTTGGCACCATTATTTATATAGAGAAAGATGTAAGATTTACACAGATCACAAAAGTCTCAAATATTTGTTAACACAGAGAGACCTCAATCTGAGACAACGTAAATGGTTAAAATTGTTCAAGGACTATGATTGCATGGTTGATTACCACCCAGGCAAAGGAAATGTGGTAGCTAATGTGTTGAGTCAAAAAATGGCGGTGACCTTAATGTTACAGCAATGCAAATAGAGATTCGCATTAGATGGAGCCTTGATAGCTCAATTAAGAGCCCGATCTAGTATAAGGCAAGCAATACTTAATGCTCAGGGGGGTGATGAAAAGCTATAGCAAATAGTTTAATCAATGCACGAAGAAGGTCTATCAGAATACTAGCTAGGAGATGATAGTGGTGTGTGTTACCGAAATAGATTGCATGTGCTAGATGATAGACAACTAAAGAAAACTTTGTTGCAAGAAGCGTATAACACAGTTTTCACTATGCATCCTGGTGGCAACAAGATGTACCAATACTTAAAGCAGTTTTATTGGTGGCCAGGGATAAAGAGAGATATAACCAAGTATGTTTTTAAGTGTCTAACTTGTTAGCAAGTAAATGCAGAACACCAATTTCCTTCGGGTTTATTGAATCATATTTCAATCCCACAGTGGAAATGGGACAACATCACTATGGATTTTTTCATTGGGTTACCCTTCACCCAAGGGAAACATGATGCAATATGGGTGATTGTGGGCAGACTGACCAAGATAGCTCACTTCATACCAGTTCGGTCCGATTACTCAATGGATAAATTAGTAGAATTATATGTGAATGAAATTGTCCGACTGCATGGAATTTCGGTGTCAGTAATTTTTGACTGGGATCCAAGGTTCACTTCTAGGTTTTGGAAGAGTCTACAACGAGCTTTGGGTACAAAGCTCCACTAAGTACCATATTTCACCCACAGACAGATGGGCAATCTAAGAGAATTATACAGGTGTTAGAAGACATGTTAAGAGGTTGCGCCCTAGATTTCCCGAAAAGCTAGGATAAATATTTGACCTCAATAAAGTTTGCCTACAACAATGGTTACCAAACTAGTATTGGCATGCCACCTTACCAGGCATTATATGGTTGCCAATGCAGAACCCCGATCTATTGGATAGAATTAGCTGAGAAGAAAATGATCAGCCCTGATATTATCAAAGATACTGAGGAAAAAATCCAAATTATTAAGCAAAGGTTAAAAGAAGCAAGCGACCACCAAAAATCATATGCAAAATTAAAATGAAGGATATTGAGTACTAAGTCAAAGATAAAGTGTTCCTGAAGGTATCACCATGGAGACAAGTATTACGATTTGGAAAGAAAGGGAAACTTAGTCCAAGGTTTATAGGCCCTTATAAAGTTGTTCAATGGGTTGGACCTGTAACCTATAGATTGGCCCTCCCATCGGAACTATCAAAGCTGTATGATGTTTTTCATGTTTTCATGCTTCGATGGTATCGATCTGATGAGTCCTATATTATACCAGTACATGATATAAAAGGTTCAATCTGATTACACTTATGATGAAGAACCAAGGGAAATCTTGGTCAGGGAAATTAAACAGTTGTGGAACAAATAAATCCCTCTGGTTAAAGTATTGTGGCAGCATAACGGTATGAAGGAAGCTACCTGAGAGCTTAAGTCAGTAATGCAAGCATAGTATCCATATTTATTCAAAATAGGTACAAATTTTAAGGATAAAATTCTTTAAAGGGAAGAGAGTTGTGAGGCCCCTACTTATACACTAGGAGATTTACTTTATAATGTGTGAAGCATATAGTTAATTGATGGTATAATTTATATATGCTTACCCAGTTCATGTATTGTAAGTTTGGACCTAGAGGAAATTGTTTGCCAATAGGAGCAAAATGATCATCTTATATTAAGTTTTACATGTGCATAATTGAGAGAGAGTAGAGTTTTGGAGACTCAATTGAAATAAGAAAGTGTAAGTTTATGGTGAGAACAAGGATTAAAGGGAAGTTAAAGGACTAAATATAAATTAATTGAGTCAACAAAGGGAACCAATAGGAGAGTGACATTAGCCACTCTAAACACTTCATAAGATTTCAAAAAAAACCAAGGGAATTCTTAAAGGAGTGGCCAACCATTTAAGCATATAAACCCAGCCATTCTACTCCCTAAATATTCTCTAAATACTCCCTAAATAAATCCCAAAAGAAGAGTGGCTTGTTACTTGAGAGGAAAGAGAGTTTAGGGTTTGAGTGCTAAGGTATAAGCTTTCTTTTCTCCTCTTCTACCTTGATTGCTAAGTTAAGAAGGTATATATGATTATATATATGTGTGATTTTCTGTGTAGAAGGAGAATTAAGTAGGAGAAAAGGGAAAGAAGTGTAAAAGGAGTAAAAAATAATGTTATTTTGGCTTAACAAGGTATGAAAACTTTCCATAAGTTTGATGGTGTATGATTGAGTTTTTGACATAATAAATGAGTTATTAGATGCTAAAACAAAGATTTAGCATGGAAATTAGGTTCATGAATGCTTGGAAACCAAATTAGGTAAGTTATTGTTGAAATCACAAAATCTGCCTTAGGACTCCATTGACCAACTCGGACTGTTTTGACTATAACTTGAGCTACAGGAACTCAAATTGAGTAATTCAAGTTGGAATAGAGACTAGACTCAGAGGACTTGAATTCATATGAACAAGTCAAAAATTGAATCCCTTTGTAACATAATGAAAATCAAGCATGAACTTTGACTGCATCTGTTGCCTTGTTAATGGGAGCAGTTTGTGTTGTTTTGTAAATATCTGGAGATTTATTGGTCTAAATGGAGTTATTTTTAATGTTTTGGAAACTAGAGACATAGGGTAACAACTTTATAAAGGCTACTTTGGCTGAAAATGTCATTTTCTTGTTTTAAAAGAGCACACAAACTGAACCTAAGAATCTATCTTCAAAATTTTTAGAGCAGAATGAACCTCATGATCAACACCCAAATTAGTGTTGACTGTGACCCCAGTCCAGAATCAAATGTACATTTATCTCATGGTCGGTAATGAATCAGTAATGACCATGACCCTCCCTTGTTTTCTTTTAAACTTAATTTTTGGTCTTAAATTGTCCTTAAATCTCACCTAAGCCTTCCTAAATGTTTTTAGAACATTTTAAACATAAATTTAAAGATAATTTATGCCATTATCTATGTGATTAACATATTGATATTATGGAAAGATAGTTATGCAGTTGCAAATGTGGTGATCCAATGATGATGATACTACACTATGATAAATACTCTGAGCATTTATATGTCTAATTATGAAATTTGATGAATTTCATGAAATGAAAGGAATGATATGTAAAATGATCAATGCTTGCATATAGAACTTGGTGGTGGATAAATAGGCATGCCTATAGGGTTATAGATGCAATTGCTACAGTCGTAACCTCGTTTAGGTCTATAATATGTTCCCGTTAGGACCACAGTCATGACCCCGTATGGGTCCATATGTTTAATACTTACGAGTATTCATATTTATATATTTGATATCTGCGGGTATCCATAGCACCCATTATCCACTCCTACAGAACTTAGGTAGGCATTCACAAGGTATGATAAATAGTAAATATTTGATATTGAATAATGACATGCTATATATATGTGTGTGTGTGTATGTGTAACTATCTTTATACTACAAATCAAATATACAGTGATATTCTGTAATCAATTATGACATATTGTTTAATGACATAAATGAATCTTATTATTATTATGTGTTACATGTGCATGGGGATGACCACTGTGAGTGGTCATTCTCATATTCATCATTTTCCACTAAGCTTTATAGCTTAGCACAGATGTTTATTCGTGTAGGTACGCAAAATAGGCCTTTCGAGTGGGGACAAAGCCAACAACAGCATAGGGAAACAAAGTATGATGATAATGCTTTTAGACTATACAAAGTATGATGATAATGTTTTTAGACTGTGTTTTGTTATTCTAAATATTATATGTAAGTTTTGCTAAGAAAATGTACTGTAAAGGCACAATGTAAAAGGGGAAAATATTTTATAACTATGAAGTATATGGAACTTACCCTATATTTATATATGTATAGTCTATTCTTATGCATGTTAATAATTTTGAACCATAGAGAGTTATATGATCTGTTAATAATGAAATCCTATGGGCATTGTTATATGAAAGATAATGCACTAAGTAATAAGAATCGGGAAAATATTAGATTAGTCCTTACAACCGGGGCATAAAAGCCTTTGATGAGCAAACATCTAAGCTTATTAGGATTTATTCAATACATAAATGCCCACATCACAAGCAATGTATAATGGTGCATGCCCCTTAGTGGAATTGTCTATACCATCACATGGCCTTTAGTCTGGTGATACAACTGTAGGGTCGTGCTTTGCGAATGCACCGGGGCTAAAAGAGGGACACCTAACTTAATTCTAAGGCTTTAGCATGAATGCAATATAGTTTTTCGAGAAGAGATAAAATATTTTAATCACTAAACTTATTTATATTAATTAACCAAAGGTACTTTCAGAGCAAAATCTTGTGTCGCCAGTGGAGTCACCACTGTGATGCGTACCGAATCCCGTAGGCATCCAGTTTGCTCTCGAAAGCTCACTTTTAGGGCTCGAGATCGGATCAAGGTTCATTTAACTTGTGAAGGCTGGTCGTTTCGCAATAGACAAGATTTTATTCCAATATATTATTGACAATCAACCTACAAAGGCATCTCTTGGGCATCAAAAGGCAAGTATCACGAAGTTGCCACCTAATAAAACATTGAGAAAGTGATTTTTAACCTTACGAGGCCAAAATCAGCGATAGTTTGGGACCTCACTCCTATTTATACCTTCGGTTAATGTTGCATAAGTGAGTTTTGGCAATTAATTTATTCTGTCTCTTTTCTCACACGAGATACTATGCTAGAAAAAACAAAACACACTCAAGTATATAAGAAAGCTGTAAAGCATGGAATTGAAAGCATTAAAGAATGTAAGAATAAATGTAAAAGTAAATTCATACATAAATCGGGGAATTAATTGAGTTTATTTCGATGAGGACATCGGTCCTCACATGCATATTTACAAATAGGTATTTTGAGTGTATTTTGGATAAAAATGGGATAATTGATCCCTTATGGCTTTGAAAAAAAACAGAATCGTGTTAATTAATTTCAAAGTAAAAAATCATTTTTGCTTGTAGAGAAAAATACTAAATTTACATGTCACTTTGTGGGTGAAAATTGGGACATTGGTCATTTTTATTATAGAAAAATCCTACTCAAACCTGTATAAAATCATTTGCTAGTTTTAAGTTAAACGCTCGAAAAATCCTTTATTTTCAATAAATAAGAAAGGCATAAAGAATAATAATAATACAAGTAAACATGCACAAATCGGGATATTAATTAAATTGGGAATTTTGGTTCCCTGATGCAAATTTAAGAAATTTTTTTATGTGATTTTTGGAATAAAATAGGACATTAGTGCGTTTTATGGAAAAAAATCCAATTAATTAAGTAAAAATATTTTAAGTGTTTTTTTTTTAATTAAGGCTTGTAAAAAGCTATTTTTTACTAACTATTGCAACCTAACAAAAGTCATTAAATAATTTTACAGGCCCAAAAATAATAAAGAAATCCTAAGCTAACCCACTTCAATTCTCTAGCCCGACCCGGAAGGGAATTATACATATAAAAAAATGGCATGGAAAAAAGATAATTAGTCAGTAATGAATTAAATGCAAAAATAAATATAATAATTGAATATATAAAACAAATTGATAAATTAAACGAACATAATAATATATGAAATAGTGATAGCAACAATAGTAAAAGCATTAATGATAATATTAAAAAATAATAATTATAAATATTATCATTAAAAATAAGAATAAAAATATGACTTGAATTAAATAAAATAAATATTGTACAAATATATAAATAAGCTATTTGACAATTAAATTAGAAATATTAATCAATTGGACTAATTAAAAAAGCTTGAACAAAATAACATCAATAAAATAGGCAATAATTAAAATACATTATAAATTAAAGGAAAATAATAAATTAAAATACTCAATTTATCACAAATATTAATTAACTAGGTTAATTAACAAAAACAAATATAAAATATAATACTAATAAAAATATTAATATTAAAAGTATATTAACAATTTAATATTAGCAAATTAAACAATACATGAAAAATATTAATAATAATTCATGAAAAGAATGATAATATAAATTAATAAAATAACATAATATATATATATATATATATACATATATATATATATATATACATATATATGTATATATATATACATATATGTACATACATACATATATATACATATATATGTATGTACACGCATATATATATAATGTGAAATGGTGAGGAAATGAGCCAAAAGGCCAAAGCAAGAAAGGGAATTAAAAGCAAACCGTTTTAGTAATGGGAGCAAGCGTTCGTCGCTAAAGGGCTTGACAAATCAAATCCTGTAGGACCTAAGGAAGAAAGCCATTTTAGCTTAAGAAACCTACTAAAAACCATAAATAACATACAATAAAACACTAATTAAAACATATTATAAAAATGATAATCAAATAAATGACTAATTTAATTAACAAATTAACAAAGAAACCAATTAAATATTAAATAGCCTAATATACTAAGCTAATTAATAAATTAGTATAATAAAACAAATAATTAACAAAATTAATAAAATAATAAAATTAACTTAACTAATCCTTACCAAATTATATTATAAAACATTTAATTTATTAACTAATCTAATAAATTAACTGACAAAATTAGTTTACAATTTTACAATTAATTTTACAAAGATTTTTTCTCTTGTTTTCTTCCCTATTTTTAGGTTTATTTTATAGTTTTGAAGTGAGTCACGGACCTGGTCTGTGAGTCCGTGAGTTAAACAAAGATCGTTGACTTTAACTTTTTCCTCTTTTTCTCAGCCAACTTACCTCTAACTCAAAATATTTTGCTATTTCTAGGCCTAAAATTTGACTTCTTTTACTAAAGTGTCCTATAAATTTATTCCTCTATGTCTTAGATTTCTAATGAATAAAAAATCACTTAATTTTGATTTGTAAATTGGGATTTATGGCCAAAATACTGAGAACTGCTCCTAGAAAATTTTAAGGGACATAATCGGTATTTTAACTTTGAAAAATTACTGGGAACAATGGGTTCAAAATTTGGTCATTCTATCTCATAAAAATTGCTCTAAAATGAGTCTAGTTTCTATTAAAATTGGATTCACCTTAATATGAACTCTATAGAGGGCCTTATGGCCAAAATACTACAGACTAGTTTAGGTACAGGGATAGATTCGGATCATTTATGTTTAAGCTTAATTTTGAGAACCTTAAGTGCTTAACTGGTTTAGGTGTCTTTATCAAAGCTATAGATCTATGTCCTAAGATTCTAATGGCTTTGGAATTATCTAATTATAAGGTCTATAGGCTGATATAAAGTTAAAAAACTCTAAACTGCTCAAAGTTTTAAAACCCGATTTTTTTATTTTGCACTGTTTGAAAGAGATAAAGAGGGAAAAGACTCTAAAAAGGATCTTTAAACATTTAAAACCCATAAGAGAGATAACAAAAATATTTTCAAAATATAAAATCTGAAGAAAAAGCCTAGCACCTCTGCTCCTTGTCTATTTATGAGAAACCATTTTCTCATCAGGTAACTCTGATCAAAAGCCACTTCAAGACCTAGTCTCTACAGAAATAGATATGAAATTTTGCATAAAGGGTATTTGTTATCTTTCAGGAAATGTTTTCAAAGGGGTGTGATTAATGGCAAGACATTTTTTGTCATGAACTTGTTCAAATCTCTTGTTAATATAAAAGGCTTAACAAGCCCAGTCAGACTTAGTGGGCTCTATTAAACCTTGGGCCAACAACTGCGCACATTCTTCTTTTGCAAGATGATAGTCATTAGGAAATATACTAGGGTGAGTGGCTTTTGTGGGATTAATGTCCTTTAATTTTTTAAAAGGACGAGTGATGAAAAAGTCTAAATGGATCAATAAAGGATATAAGTGTTTGGTTAAGAACTCTAAATGTGAAGGGGAGCAGCAGTAGGTTTCAAGTTGTTTTTAGATACCAGTAAAGTGTAAATCTTGAATTTGGATAGTGAAAAGGAATGGTTAGGTAGCATAAAGCTGAAAGTACTGTTTAAAGCATAATCCATTAGGAAGAATGGAAAGTTTTGGAAGTTCACAGTAAGTATTAAACCCTAATACTAGATCTTTACTAGGAAGATTGGATCCTAAAGCATTGATCCATGCATAACATTGAGGAAAGACTTGTAACTTGATGGGCTGTTTAGTTTTTAGATCAACTATCAGAATTCCCTGATTTATGGCTTGAAAATATTCTTTATGAGGTTTCCAATATTCATTTAGAAGAATTACAAGATTAAAGATGGTCTTATGTGCTCCAATATCAATGAATGCAATAATTTTTATGGGATTAGCATACTTATGCGGGTAGATAGGAACATATGCCAGAGAAATTGGGTGTGAAGGAAAACAGGTAGGATTTTATGTTAAGGGATTTTAGGTTGAGGGAATCTAGATATATCAATCTCTTTAGAAGGAAAAGAAGGAACATCTAGTGTGTAAAGGGTGGATCCAAGGTAAAGAAGAATATCAGGAGGCTTAAGGGAATGGGTGACTAAAGCATTCCTACAGTGCCTTAAAGAAGGAATAATAGGGGAAGGACTTATAGTAGCTATGTCAGATAAAAAGTCTTCAGAATACAGTTCCTCATTAGATTCAGAATTAGAATATTATATTGCAAAGAGTGTCTGAGGGTCAGAATCATCATCTATAGAGAAAAGAGATTCAACATCAACATCTTTAAGATCAATAAAAGATTTCTATTGTATTTGTTAAATAATATAAAGAGATCTTTTGGGTTTGTTTGGACAATTATTTGCATAATGGCCTTTTTTCCCACATACATAACTTCTGTTTCCTTTTTGTCAGAACTTTTTCCTTCAAAAGAATTTGAATCTCTTTAAGCCTTTTTTCCTTGAAGGGAAATGATAGGATTTCTTATGGAAATCAGTGTATTTGTGAGGCTTACAATGACAATCTTTCTTTAAAGGACATTTAATCTACAAGTCTATTCTTTTACAAGCAGCTTTGAGAGCTGGATCTTTTCTCTGGTCATTAATTTCTTTACCAATTTTTGTTGATTACATAAGCGATCTAATGCCATGAGGACTTTCTGATAAATTTCTCCCAAAGAGAAAGAATTGAGCTGGATCCCTTATTCTCACATTAGACACATAGCTTGGTCTACTAATTCATCTAGGATGGAGGATAAAAATCCTTGCTTCAAATTAGGATCATTTGTTCCATTGAGAACATAAAACCTTTTAGACATTCTTTTGTAATGTTTATCAAGGTTTTTTCTGCTCAAAGAATAACACTTCATCTTAAAGTATTCATCCTGATAGGTTTCATCAAACAAGGTTAGTTTACCAACAAACTCATTATGCAACCTCTGAAGAACATAGGAAATTGAGTCACAGTGATAAAACTATACTTTGGAATATCCATCAAGATGAACAAACAAATATCGAATAATTCCTATGAATCGTGATGTTAAATCTTAAAGCACTTCAGTCAGTTTAGCTCCTGATTTCCTCATTTGAACTTCAATCCAAGCAAAGATTTTTTGGATTCAATCTCCCCATTTATAAGGAAGAATATCATCCAAAGTAAATTAGGGTCCATGAGTATTTTGAGTTTGTGCGGACTGTCGAGTATGAATTTCTTCTTCTTCAATTGGTTCTTCTATAAATAATGGTTTAGTAGGAGGGTGATAAGTTGTTGTGCTTTCTGCTAATGGTTTTGCCATGAAGAAAGAAAAATGTTTTGGATTTTGATTTTTTTCATAAGGTTCATCATCAGACTTAGAAGATATGAAAGGATAAGAGGTGGATTATTTATCTATAAATGAAACAACTAGAAGATTCTGTAAATCCATTTGCTTTAAAAACTCAACAAGATGATTGGTAAGCTAGATCATCTATGAAGGAGGAGTTAGAGGAGGAATATCCTCAGAAAGAACTTTTTTTCTTTATTTTTTGGTAGCTCATTTTTTTTAGGTTTAATTGGTGGTTGAGAAGTAAGAGAAGTGACAGTAGTTATGGATCATTTAGGTTGCTTTCTTAATTATTGGAGGAAGAGTTCATAAGAGTAGCTTAAGCTATCCAGATCAGCTTGAGAAGGTTTAAAATAAGGGGATACTTGATAAGAAGGTTGGTGTATATAAGGAGTAAGTACATTACTATAAAAAGGAAAGGAAATGGTTGGAGATGCAGACATTGTTTTTCCCAAATCTCTTTTATGGTTGCTATTTATGACTCTAGTTACTGAACTCTAGAAGTTTTTGTTTCAAGGCCGAGTCATAAACTTGCTGATTAATCATAGTCATTAACTGGGTGTGCAACTCAGCCACTTGACTTTAAAGTTGTGTCATTAGTTTATAAGCAATAGCATTTTGTGAAAAGATCCTTGAATCTAAAATGTCCACATGGGAAGAGAATTGGTCAACTTTTGTCTCAATTTTTTGAAGGACCTTATTTTTTCCTAAGCATTTTCATATTGCTAATTAAGAGCTATATTCTACAGGAGTGATTTGTGAGGCCCCAACATGTCCTATGCATTAATGGCATAATTAGAGCAATACAGATACAAAAAAGAGGACATAGAGGGTATTATGTGGAAAGATAGGGCTAATTTGGTAATTTAACATGAATTTGTATAATTAAGAAGCTTAATATGGGGATTAAATTAAATGAATTGATAAGTGTAAATTAAAAATAAAGAAATAAAAGTTGTTAAGGGAGTAAAGATGTATTTAAGTGTTGCTTGACATTTGGACCAATTGGGTGAAGGCATGTGTATGTCTTTAGAAAGTATACATAGTGGTAGAAATAAAAAAGAAAGCAGAAAATAAAGAAAAGAGGGGCGACAGCTTTTGTGAAACCAATACAGAATTTTGTTTAACATTTTCTCTCTTAAAAACTCACACACAAATCTTCTCCTAAGGGCTAAGGAAAAAGGTAAAGAAATCAAGTGGGATTCTATGTAAAAAGGCTGGAGAAATTAGCACAGACACAGGGGAAGGTAAAGAAAAGAGCTAGAGAGGCAAGTTTGCTAAAATAAGGTATAGGAACTCTTAATATATTTGCATGTGTTTGTCAATGAAAAATGGATAGAAATGGTATATTAGATATGTTAATGAGATATAAACATGGTTATGATGTTTATTTGTGTATAGGAGATGAATTATAGGAAGTATGCTTGAAATAGGAAAATTCTGACTTGGGGTTCACTTGACCCAGCAAGACTGTTTTACTTATAAGTTGAGTTTTAGATGTTCAAATTGGATAATTTTAGTTGGAGAGTAAACTAGACTCACAGACCTAAATTTCTTATGAAAAAGTCAAAAACCAATTCTGCCCCTAAGATTGTCAAAATCTAACTTGAAATGTAATAATATCTGCTACCCTACCATTAGGACAATTTGCACTGTTTGATAAATATTTCAAGATTTAAAAGCTCAAATTGAGTGATTTTTAATAATTTGGAAACTATAAATAGAGAGGAACACATGTTTAGAGAAAGTGTTTTTAAAAAAATAACGTTTACTAGGTCAAAAGTTGTGAACAAGTTGAACCTAGAAATTTGCCTTAAAAAATTATAGGCAGAATGGTACACACCGCAAAGACAATTTAGTCTCCACCATGTGTGTACCCTTTTGGATTGAACAAAAGCATTAGACATGGCTGAGATCAAATTTCTCAACCGTGGCCCTCCCCTATTCCAAACTTACATTTTTTAGATTTCAAATTGTCATTGAAGTTCACCCAAACTTTTTCTAACACTTTTAGAGTATTTTAAACATAAAAATAGGGATAATATGTGTCATGAAATACATGTAAAATATAATGGAATATTAAAATGTAGTTATAAAATGAATCTAAACATAAGAAAACATGAGCATATGAGTTAGTTTATGCCATCACTAAGCCCATATATCAACTTTATTTATGTATACTAATGTAAGTAGAATATAAGATTACAAATAAAGGCATATATACATATACTTGAAGATGAATATATACATGAAAATGCATATGAATATGCATGATTGATGATGTATTTTATTAAGTGATGCATATGTATATAAATGTTATACTCATAAGAATATATATATATGTGTGTGTGTGTGTGTATACATATACATATACATATACATATACATATACATATACATATACATATACATATACATATACATATACATATACATATACATATACATATACATATACATATACATATACATATACATATACATATACATATACATATACATATACATACGTATACATATACATACATACGTATACGTATGTATGTATATGTATACGTATGTATATGTATATGTATATGTATATGTATATGTATATGTATATGTATATGTATATGTATATGTATATGTATATGTATATGTATATGTATATGTATATGTATATGTATATATGTGTGTGTGTGTGTGTGTGTGTATTCAAAGCTACACTATTATAATTACCTGTGAATACTAGTATATGCGCAAATGTACATGGTGATGAATTGAACATGATGAATGAATATCTGCAATGAAACCGGTTGAAGGAGTTGATGAAGATGTAAAAGTCTTTGGTTCAAAAAAGTTGATAACTGCTTGAATATCTTCTTTTTTTTATGTCTAAACTATCCCACCATTTAACTCTGAACTATCTATAAAGAATAGGTAATTGATTAATCTGTTTGGAAACATGTTATGTCCACGAAACAATCCATAGGACCTTAAACATTGTGCAAAACTTTAAAAGATTATCAGGAGCACTTGGGTTATAGTAGGTTGTAAACTTGATGAAAGCTTCTCTGATTTGGAATGGAGTTGCTTCAGCTATTAATCCAAAATAACTAAACCACCCGATGAACCAATTTGGGAGAACACCATCGAATTTATGTGAAAAGTAAAAGAACTAAGAATGTTGAAAATTCCTTAAGTATAATGCTTTATACCAAGCTTCTTGATCATCATAGTAGTTGTAAACTAACTTGGGAGGATATCCTGATAGAGTCTTCAATTGATATGGCCTAGATCCCCATTCTAATTGAGTAATAACGTGTATAATTTTAACTTTACTATAACTAATCCTATATTTTTCTTTCTAATCATAATTATGTTCTATCTTTACAAATCTGGTGTCTACTAATATGGCCTCATAATACTCTCTTGATTTACTTTGGTCTTCCTTATAAAAATGCCAACTATTAGGAAAAACGTAATCTATTAATCTATAAAAGCTTTGGGTCTCTGATATATTAAGCTCTTTTGGTTCTAGAATTTTGATAAATAATCTCTTTTGGTTTAAGAAATAAGGAGAAGTATTTTTGGTTTTTGACATGGATGAAAAATGTATAATAGGAGAAGAGCGAGAGGAAAGAGAAGCTAAAGCTGATGAATATGGTCAAGGAGGTGTGAAAGGTGAAAAGGTTTGAGGTTTTTGGAGTTGTGGAAAAGATGGGGATAAAGGATAAAAAGGTCTAGCTATAGTTCTAATAGGAGGCATGAGTGGAGGATTCTGTTGATAATTTTCTAATGATAATGATGTTCCTATTGATAATGTCGCTTTTGTCAAAACTTTTTTGTTTGAACTCATTTCCCTTGTAAGAATTCATGAGAAAGAAAATAAGGCAAACTATTATCTTTACCTTTAATGAATTCGATGTCAAAATCGAAGTTGTTTAGTAAAGCTTATCATCTTGTAAAAATTTGTTTTGAAATTAAATTTTAACATCTTTTTCTAAAATATATGTTGCTGATAAATAATCAATTCGTAGTAAAAACATTTTCATGTATAAATCATCTTCAAGTTTTTTAATGCATAAAACAATGCTTAAATTTTCCTTTTTAATAATAGAATAATTCTTTTGAGTTTAACTCCAACTTCCTAAATAAAATCTTACTAACTCCTCTTTATTTGTCTCTTTTCGCCTTTGTTTCAAAATACCTCCATAGCCTATATTACTAGCAACTGTTTCTATTATCAAAAAGGCTTTTGAGTGTGGAATATTTAAATAGGGAAGACATTTAATTTTTTCTTTGATTTCTTTTACTATGTTAGTATGTTTTTCTATCCAAGGCTCATATTTCTTTTTTAATCTATTATATAAAGTTTATATAATTTTCCTAGGTCTTTGAAAAAATCATGTCCATAATTTAAACATTCTAAAAATCTTTTTAGTTGATTTTTATCTTTTATTTCATCTAGAAATTTATTAGTAAATTCTAAACTCCTATTTATTGGTTTTACAGTTCCTTGACCTATATCATATCTTAAAAATCTAACCTTAGTTTGGAAAAATTGCATTTTTTATGTAGAAACAACTAATATATTCTGATGAATTAAATTGAAAATTCTTTTTAAATGTTTTATATGTTGACTTATAGAATTAGAAAAAATAATTACATCATCAATATATATTATTGAAAATGCATGTATTGGTCCTAATATATCATTTATAATGTTTTGAAATTCTGAAGGAGCATTTTTTAATCCCAAAGGCATAACATTCCATTCATAATGTCTAAAAGTCCATTAAATCATGTCTTATATCTATCTTTTTCATCTACTTGTATTTGCCAAAATCCTGATTTCATATAAAATTTAGAAAAAATATTTACATCATATAACTTCTTTAATAAATCTCTTTTAAATGGTATAGGGTATCTTATTCATTGTAAAACTGCATTTAAAGGTTTATAATTTATTACTAATCAAGGAGTTTCTTTTTCTATTTCAGCTACATTCATAACATAAAATGTTGAACATGACCAAGGAGATTTTGAGTCTCTTATTAATCCTTCATGTTTCAAATCTTGTATTTTTTTCTACAAAATTTCTCTAAGTCTGGTGTCATTGTAATAGCTTGTGATTTTGTAGCAATCATCTTTTCATCAAAGTCTTTTATGTAAGGTAATTTTACTACATATTGTTTATTATTCCAAAAGGCATTAGGAATTGGTACACAAATTTCTTTTGAAAAAGTGTTTTCAAATTCTTTAATTTTTTCTTTTATTTCTGAATTTTCTAATTGTTCCTTTATTTTGTTACCTTCTATTTCTTTTATGAGAAATTTAATTTGTTTTTGTTTATTTTTTAACAAATTGATTTCTTGTATATTTTTTCTTACATGACTAATCTCTTTAGATACTATGGGAAATGCAAATTCAAAAATAATTTCTTTATCTAGAATTTTTGTCTTAATTTCATTATTACATACTTGAAAAGGATATAACATAGTGATAAAAGGTGTTTATAATATAACTCTAGAATTTAAATTTTTAACTAAAACTAACAATATCTCTTATTACAAATTTTTACTCTTGATAATTTATAATTAATTATCAATTTAGATTCACTAGCGATACCTAATCTTTCAGAAGTTTTTTCATAGTATTTGGCTGTGATTAAACCTTGTTGAATACAATTTTGATATGCTCTACTATCTATTAAAGTTGGAGTAGTTAAATAAAAATTATCATTAATAACTATATCTAATTTTACATACCACTTTTTTATAATTTACTTGAGATAAACTATTTATATATTTAGACTATTTATATATTCCTCTTGTGTATCTTTAATAATTATATTGGAAGATCCTATTTCTTTCAATTTTTTTATCTTATTTAATTAAGTCACTAAAACTAACCTTTAAATTTTATTCTTCTAAATTGTGAATTTTTCCTTTTAATATATTTAACTCTTGTTTTAATATTTTAATTTCCTTCTAAAGGTCTTGTATAGTTGATTATTTTTTAGTCTTAAATCTTTTATATACTTCGGCTAGATTATAAGATGTAAAATCTCTCTTTTCTTTTGAGATTATTATCTCTCTAACCTAAATAAATAATTCTTTTTTTTATTTTCAGATCATCCGTTTTATCTATAATGTCTAATAAAAATTCTTTTTCATTATTTAATATATTTATATTGTTACATTGATATGGTCCTATACAACTACAAGATTCTGTTTCAGAATTACTTTCTAGGCTGTTAGTTTCAGATTCTTCACCTATTGCATTTAAATCATTTTCTGAATAATTAGTAATTTCTTCATCACTACTAGAGGTTTCATTTATTATTATCTTAGTTATTTCATTTTTTAATTCTTTTGAGATATCTAAATTATTGATTCATTTTCTTATTTTACAATCTCTTGAATAACGTCCTTGTTTTCCACATAGATAACAAATTACTATATCTTTCTTATTTGATTTAGGTCTAAATTTTTTATATTTTGGTTTTCTCTTAATTGGTTTTTCTTGATAATTTTTTTTTGGTTTATAACTTCTTCTTTTATGTATATATTTTATTTTATGTTTTATTTTTCTTTTAGTTGCTGATAGAGCTCTTATCTATTGATAATCATATTGTTCACAAAATGATCCTAATTCTTTTCTTCCTATTATACTATCCCTTTTTAATTTTGCTTTTAGTTTCAAATCAGTACAAATTGATAATCCTTTTATATTAATAATATTTATTAATTATCCATAAGTTAAATCATTATAAGATATAATACCATTATTATCTCCTTTTAATCTATTCCTTGCTCATTTTGTAAATAATTTTGGTAAACCTGCTAAAAATCTTTCTTTCCAATAAGTATTATTACAATCTGATCTAGTAATTACTTTAGTTAAAAATAGATCTTTATACCAACTAAAGTCTTGTAATTTAGGACATGTTAAATTTTGAAGAATTTCTAAACTTCTTTCTTGATACAATCGAGGATCTCTTATGAAGTTTTTAGTACTAGCAAATATTAACGTATTTATTATATCATCATGTTCAGTCTCTATTTGAATAATATTTTCTACTTTAACAATCATTTTTCTGGCTGATAATATATGAGCTTTATCTATATTAGTAAAATAATGATCCCACCATCCATTTAATTGTCCAATAAATCCCGAGGGTAACATTTGAGCTACAACTGCTTTATTATTTCTTTTTGATTTATAAACACTAGCTGCCATGGTCATTTTTTGTAATAAATTTAATATTTGATATTTTGTTAAGCCATCTATGTTCAATTCATATAAAGAAAATTACATTGTATCCTAATTGATATCTATTTTCTTCATATTGAGTATTTGGAGGTGTAGGTATAGGATAATAATTTTTCAGTTTTTGGTCTAGGTGTATAGGTATTAAAATGCAATTTTTTAATTGAAAATTTTTCCTCAATATTTTATTTTAATTGTTCTTCTATGTTTTCTATTTTTGATGTAGTTTCTATTTCTAATGTATCTTCCTCATCTATAGTGATAATCTATTTTATCTTTAATGCTTACCTTAGCTAATTTTTCTTTTATTTTTCTTAATATGGGATCTTTATTCTTTAAATTTATAGTTGTTTCCAAGAAAAATTCAAAAGGTTTAAAAAAAAGTGTTTCTAATTTAATGGGTGGATTTTCTACTAATGGTTTCAATGTTTGACCTATCTCTGTTTTTGACTTGGGCATTTGTACTATTTCTTCTACTCTATTTAGCTAACTAGCTATAGTATGTAGTATTTGATTAGAAAAATTATTTTGCAAGATTACATGTTGTAAGTCTTTTCCTACATCTTTACTTTCTAACTGTATTTGTTTAAATGGTTTCATGTAATAGGTTTTTTCTTTATTTTTTACTTTAATACATTCTAAGAGAGGATGTATAGATATTACTGAATTTCCTTCTATAGTATCCCATTGTTTACTTATTTTTGAAGATACATTTATTTCTTTTTGAAACGGATAATCTATTTTATTATAATAGCAATAATTTTCAAATCATAAAAATAAAGGAATATTTACTTACTTATCTTTCATTTCTGTATACCATATTTTTCTAAAATTATTTAATTCTGCTTGAGGAAAGTTACTAAAATACCACTCTGCTTTTTGCTTATTATATTTTGTTTTTAAATCATTTTTAAAAAATTCTTTATTTATTTGAAAATTAGTCCTCTTTTCTTTTATTGATTAATTTGAGAAAAAGCTTCCATTTGAGACCTAGTTGAACTGACTAAATATTCTCTTTCCTTTTCTTCGGTATATAATGGTCTAAGAATATTTGTATTAAAAGCTACTCCTCTTAATTTTAAATTTTTTGCATATAATGATCTAGGTATTAAAGGCCTATTATTTTAATGAATAGAAACATTACTTGACTGATTATCATCTGAAGAAAAGTCTATTTGAACTGATCCATCGCTATGTTCTAATATTCTTGAAAATTGATTATTAATATTAATTGGCTTAGGTTCACATATTTCTTTTAATTCCCAATTTCATGATCTAGTTATTTCATCCCATCTAAGTCTTTTCGGCATTTGAATATTAGAATGTATTTTATTAGCTTCAAATAATAAAGTTTCATTTCTTTTAAAAGATTTTCTAGTTTTAGGATTTATGGTTGTAGGCATTACTTTATAATATATTCTATATATTACTGCTATTGCTCTAACATTTTCTTTTAAATTTACGTTTTTTGTTTTAACAGTTAAAGTTAAAGTATCTAACATATTTGAATCATATAAGCTAATAGTAAATCTTGGGAAATAATTAAAATATACTAGTCCATTAGCTAAGTTAGTCTCTACCATTGCTAATAAAGAATTAGAAAAATTAGTATGTCTAGCATCCCTTAAACACATTAAAATAGAGGTATCCAATCTTAATCTAAATAAAGGTTTTATTGCTACCTATCTGATCTTATTTGCAAAAATCTATATTTTTTCTTTTTATGTTTATTTATTGTTTTTTCTGATTAATTGCTATTGTCTATTCTATTTATTTTATAGAGTAATCATGGAAAAATTCAAAAGTACCTATTGAATATAAAGTCTTAATATCCTATTTAGGTATGGTCCAATCAAATAAATCATTCTCTACCTTTTCTATATTTACTTTTACAAAATTTATTTCATTTAACTCTTTAATATTATCGTCGCTAGTTAAACCAAATCTAGAATCTTTAATAGAAAATATCCTATTTAATATATCCATCAAAATATAATTAATTAAGCTAAATTTAAAAAGAAGTTAAGAATGAAACCTGTGTAAATTACAAGACCACCCAGCTAAATGGGACCACCAATTTGCCATCTCGGCTTCCAAGGGCTAACCAATGCTAAGCCTTCAGGGCTGACCAACATTTCATCACTCCAAGCACAGTCTCAAATTCTCTTCAAATTTATCTTAATTAACTATACTCATCTGGATATCTTAATAGAATATTTATCTAATAAAGATTTAGATTATCTAATTCAACTTCACTATTATAAATTTCTAATAAAGTATATATTTCAATTAATGCTATTATAGCTTCACTTAAAGTAAATTCTCAAAGAAACTCAGGTTCAAAATGTAACCAAGGTACACTCATACTACCCCCATCGAGCTTTGATACCAAAAATTGAGGATCACTGATAAGGGGTTTTCTATAGATCAATCGCTACTAAGGGGTTTTCAATTTTTGGGGAGTGCGAATATACTTAATGTATGTTTTAACCATATCACATGCCTTAATGAAATGGGGAGTGCAAATATACATGCATATACTATCTTGTTAATGAAAAGAATAATGGAATGAGAATAAGTAGAGCATTTGTATACAAGTGAAGAGCTTTTCTCTTTTGTACTATTTACAAGTATAAGTTGTGTATACATAAACATATATATGATTATATTCTCTTCAATGCATACTTGTGATTGAGCTAATGATGTACACTGTTGAAAAGAGAGGAAAGTTATAAGAATCAAAGGAAAAGATATTACAGTTGCTCGAGTCTATGTCTAGGTTGCGGATAAATAGCCATGCCTATAAGGATATATTGCAGCTGCCATAGAATTGACCTTATTTGGGTCCACAGTCTTGACCCTGTTTGGATCCACTTGACTGTTATCGATCCATAAGATTGACGTTGTTTGAGTCCACGGGTTTGATACCTTCGGGTATCCATAGGATTGATACCTTTGGGTATCCACAACACCTATTATCCACACCCTTAGAAAGGTGCAGGCTTGCTCAAAGAAATAATAAAAGGATTATGTTAAGCAATATGACAATGATAGTGATGATATGAAATTACATGAATTGACCTAAATATTACTTTTATATAAATCCATACTTAGTAAATGGAAAACACGAAAATTGGATGAAGTTATATTTTTAAACATGTAATTTTATAGCATTGTAATATCACATGTAAGTAATTGTAATTGTAATTACATAGTACTTTCTACAGTTAAGACCATAAGTTATATATGCATATGTATAATTGTGTGATGGTTTGTCATTAATCACTTTGTTAACACACATTCTTTATAATCATGTGTTGCACACTTGATATTATTAATTGATTTTATGACTCATGGCTAATTCAGAAATTTGACTACTCATTGCATGTAAAGACATTTAATATATGAACCTCAAACTTCTATATGCACATTTGATGTAACTCATGAATTAAATGCAAGCTATAATTTTGAAAGGTTAAACAACTAGACTCGTGCTCATGGAATAAGGAAAAGACATAATGATAATAACACAATTAAGATTGGTAACAAAATGCATATAATACATGAGATTATAATATAAACATTGTATAGTGTGGGATTTATTAGTTTAATTTGTGCGTACTTAGACCTAATTAGTTAGTTTAATTGCATGTAAACAGTTACTAGGATTTAACTATGAACTTAATTTTATATATATATACATAAGAGTCATGTGATTGTTAAGATTAATTAACAATAATAAATATAAATCAAGTAAGTTAAATTAATGTATGTGTGCTTGAGAGTTACATGAATGTTACAAAAGCAATAAAGGTTAAATAAGTAAGTGGATTTGTGATAAGTAATGAATTCGTAATATAAGTATCAAATGTAACAATGTTTAAGAAATTTGCGAACGCATGCAATTAAATAGTTTATGTAATCATGCATACCTGAATACTTGCTTTAATGAGAGCTTTAATCTAATATTCATAAACCAATGGATTAAGTTACATATGATAATATAATGATTAAGCAAGATAAAGACGTTAGCATAATGTTATGTAATATTATGAATATACTACCTGTTATTATTACTATATCATTGTAAACTTAATGGCATGCTCATACGCGTGTGTTATTGACAACTTCTGTGAGAGGTCGTCCTCATGGTTTCTTGTTCCCCACTAAGCTAGTAAGCTTAACACGGGTTTTTAACTTGTACAGGTTCAGGTTAAGGAAGTTGAGCTCAGAGATTATCTGCAGTATTGAAGGCCATACAAACAAAAGATACTAGGATTTTCTTTAAAGCTTAAAGTTTGTAATAGTATTAATATATTCATACGAATTTTTGTTATATGAAATGTATTGTAACTGTTATGTATTGTAATTTAAACTTGATATATTCTTTAATCATGGATGCAGAAGATGGATAATATGATTTTATTTGTTAATGATATGATATGATATGTATGGTAATAGTAAAGGCTATTAGAGGGTGCATTACATGATTGCTCTAGGAACTCCTTCTGTGGAGTGCTTGGAGATCGCATATAAGGTGAAGTACGAATTTTGGTGGTTGGATTTGTGGTTTCTTGGAGTGGGGGGAATTCATCTGTGTAAGAAATAGTTGGTTAACACATATATATAGGAGGCAGAGATAAAGGTGAATGTGTGGGTGATGAAATAGGTTTTTGCTTCTAAACAAGAGATTGTTTGGCATAAGACTGAGGTTTTGGAATAAAAGGTTTAGGTGGAGAAGTACATAGAGATGGTGTTAGAAGAGTGGATGGTGGAGATGGGTTAAAGTGAGGTAGGGGTGAATATCGAACAATATAATCATATTTTCCAGAAGGTTGGCCAAACATGCTAACGGCAGGATCATTATCTTTATCCAGATAATCCTGAAAAGCTGCTTCAAAAGCAGATTTCTTCTTAGCCTTTCGGCATCTTTTCTTAAGATCATCATCATCCATTTCTGCTTCAATATAAGCTTCATAACAATCATCACAAGTATAATGATCCCAAAACCAGTGACCATCTCTTTTAAAGGCAAAGATGGGATGACCATCAACTCTGAAAGCTTCAATGGGAATTTTTTCTTATTGAAGAGATGAAAGGGGTTGAACATGAATTGTGTAGAAAAGATCAGAGCGGTAGGCATTTCAATTGGAGATTATTTTTCTAGAAGGAAGAATATAGTTTTTACCAAACCATTTTTCTTTCAGATAAAGATTGGCTTAGTAGACTGTATAGGCTGACTTTGTTGATGAATTTGCTTGTAGCTCATAACCCAAGACTGAGGAAATAATTACAATAAATCTTCCTTTTTGAGCTGCTGAGGGATTAGTACACAGGTTAAAACCTAGTTCAATTCAGCTATAATCATGAGGCATCGAAAGATGCAGAAAGAGTAAGATCTATAGCATGATTTTGAACCTGATAAATCATCTGGTAGTGAAGTCTAGCAACATTGGTTATGGAAATCTACTTGGCACCAGTGATTTGAACCTGGACTTTCAAAAAGGAAAAAACATGTGGATCTTGCAAACTCATGTTAAAGTTAGGGAAGAAGGTGAAAAGAACATTGCCAGCATTGAGAGAAGTTTGAACAGTGCCATCATAACATGTTGGTACTTCAGGTACCGAGTATCTAGAAGAGCTATACGAGCGAAGACTGGAAGGCCTTTTCTTTCATGGTAAGATAGGGCTAAAAGAATGGCTTCATAATGGATGTGAGTGAAGCCTTGATGATTCTATGCTTGAGGAAATTCCTTAGGAATCTTGAGTGTAATGAATTGTTCTTTGCCTGTAGCTTGGATGGAACACTTGTTAAAACTAGAGGCTTGAACATATTTTTTAATTTGATGAGGGGACTTTTTAAGGATGACTCTTATATTGGAAGTGGAATGGCATTTTGTTTACTAGGCATCATATGGATTAAGAAAAGGAAGTTTGGATTCTTGGATTTTTTTATGAATTAGGGATAAAAGAAAGTTCATAAAGAAAATCTAATTTTTGAGAAGTTTCTGGTTTTAGTGAGAGAGAAAGAGAAGATGGAGACCGAGATGATAGAGATGATAAAGCCATTATAACAGAGTTTCCCTTACCATTATTACATCCATAAAACACCAATCTATAAGCTTTGATACCAACTAGATAGGAGATATGAACCAAATCATAACCAGTTATGACTATCCTATATAGGCACTCCTTTGCCATTAGTGGACTGTCCTCTTAACAATTGTTGCAATATTTGTTTTCCCACCAACTTTACCAATATTTTTTTTATGAAAATCATTTTTGTAACAATGTTGTCACT
Source organism: Excoecaria agallocha (assembly GCA_037975025.1). Taxonomy (NCBI): domain Eukaryota; kingdom Viridiplantae; phylum Streptophyta; class Magnoliopsida; order Malpighiales; family Euphorbiaceae; genus Excoecaria; species Excoecaria agallocha. Next base: position 2,316,884 of record CM075809.1, read on the forward strand.
ATATGGTGCATTTAGCAACGAATTTTATTATTCTCACTAATTTTCATCGCTATTCTATATTTTTTTTGTAGTGTTAGGTTTTGAAGGAATGAGAACCAAATAAAATTAAATTACTTACCCATTTTACTTTATCAATTAGCCAACAGAAACGTAAATCCCCAAAATATTTTGTTCTTTAATCACGAAAGAAATGCCTTATTTTCCTACTCAACGAGAAGAAGATAAAAAATAAAGGGAAATTCAACTAGTATCAAGAGAGAAAGAAGGGATTTTTCAATTTGTCACCTTTAGTTGCCAATTGCACAGTGCCCTAGACCAATTGAACCAGCAAAAATTAAACCTAGATCTTGCAAAATCAAGAAAATGGAAGTAATTATGAGATAAACTCGAGAGCAATCAAAGCTTCTACAACTGCTATTTCTATTAGGTTAGGTTAGTTTAGTTTAGGTTTGGACGTGAGACAAAAAAGGATTTTGCATTTTTTTGTAGAAAGAAAAGGGTTTGCATTTTTTTTGTTGCTTTTTCATCTTTTGGTTTTATGTGGATATAGTAATTTTGTTTTTTTTATTTTTATAAAATAATAGAGAATTATTTTGGAGGTAAACTTCCTAAGGTCCTACCATTGTTTTTAAGGCAGTAACCACTATATTTACAGCCCTTCAACCACCAGATTTTTAACCCCTTGTTACATAATAATAAAATTTAATAATTAACAATTAGATTAAATTTCTTTCGGTATTTGTATATTTTTATGACTTGATTTTCATCTTTTTGCTAAATTTTGGTTGTTAAAAATCAATTGTAGTGAAATGATAAACAATTTTGGTCTAAATTTGCAATGAAATATCGAAATGGTACACATGATATATTGATTGAACTGATCTAAACTTGCCATACGTAAACTGTAGATTGATATTTTTATTTTAACTATGAAAAAGTTAAATTTTTTTTACTATCTAATAGTTTCTATTTGCTTACCTGAGATTTAATTATTTTGATAAGTTTAACATCATAAATTTTACTCTGTCTGTCACACCAAATTGTCACTTTTTGGAAAAAGAAATTTCCTACCAAATTGTCGTTTTGAAAAATTCAAAATAACGTTTAATGTATATTTTCTTACTTTACACTTTATATAATAATGTCAACTCTTAATTAATGTTTTTTTTTCTGATTCTATACACTTTACTATGATAGTCTAAATTAAATAGGACATTTTAGTCTATTTAATATATATTTTTTTTCACAAAAATTAGCAATACTAATTATTTCCTTAATATTGGTAATTTATGCAAGAATTGACAATTTTGATGGGATGAAGAGAGTAACTATTTTTTGAGAGTTTAAAAAAGGTATCACTTTATAATGTATATGTGTCAAGCTTATATAGTTTTAATTAGTCTGTTATGTGTTTTTCTGTTTGTTTACCTAAAATCTCAACAAATTTGAGTTAGTTGTATAATAGTAAGTGCAATTTTGGAATGCAAAATGTATCCCATTTTCAATATTTAAAATTGGCCAAAAACAAACTAAGTTAATATTTTAGAGGTAAATTTAGCCATTTTTCTTTAAAATAAATAGATTCAATTCATTTACAAATAAATTTTCATTTTTCATTTTGTACAAATATTAAAAAGTTTATCTATTATCTTATATTTTTATTAATTTGTTTTTTTAACAAATTATTAGTAAAATTGAACTAATATTCATTATACAAAGGATATATTTAAATATATTATATTTTTTTAGAGATGATGTTTATTTGTGAACAGATGGAAATAGAAAAATAATATTATTTATTTGTAATAAATAGAAGGGGTAAAAAAATTATTCATGGCATAAAAAATAAAAAAAAAATGGCGAAGAAATTTTATAAACAACACGGCTGAAACTTTTGAAAAAAACAAAGGAAAAAGAGCCTTCAAATCTGAGGGGCAGGCCGACGTCAAAGTGAAAGAACAAAACAGGAAAGAAAAAAAAAAGAGTTATACAGTAAACAGCTGCCTTCTATCTTTGGATTGAATTTGCATATCAAATTATCAAAGAATATGGTAAATTTTTCTGATCCCTTTGTGTTCATTTCCGTTTCTAATATATTTGTTTTTCTTATTTGCATTTTGTGTTTGCTGTATTTTTCTTTAGATCTGTTAAAATTATTCAAAACTGCAATCGTTTTGCGTTTGGATCCGTCATTTGATATCCTGGTGTTATTATTCTTCGTGATCTCGTCAATTAGTGAGTTCCGCCAACGGCTGATTAGGGATTTTCACAGTTAGGTGATGATAGACTGCTTAGTTTACTACCCCCTCAACTATGCAAGCTTTTTTAAGAAGTCAGTTTTTATTGATTATCTCTTTACTTTACAACAATGAAACATTTCCGTATCCTAAAATTGGCATTTTAATGTTGATAATACTATCGTTCAGAACAAAACATATTCAGAACTCTCTAGAACTTGACATTCAATAGCTACTTTCCATAAATACAGTAAGGGGAAAAAAGAATGCTCACCTGTGATTCATATTCAAGTTTCCATATATTTTCACAAAGAAGTATAGAACTTGTTAAAGAATTATGCATTTTTTTTGGTTCCAAATTCAGTACTTACTTCCCCTTCCCCAAAGAATGCTGCCCCCCCACCCCACTCCTACAAAAGAGAAAAAAGGATACAGAAAATTTACCAAATCATATTCTCTTGTGAACTATTAGTATCGGTGTAATTTACTGTTAGCCTTTCAAATATGATCCCTTTCCAGTTACACAATTTTCTAGGTATCTCCAAATGCCTTGGTTAACGGTGTGGTGGAAATTCACACAGTTGATTTCGTTCCACTTCCTAAATATCAATGCAAACATAAAGTTTATCTGTTGCTGATTCATTAATTGCTCATTTTCCTATGGGTTTCAGATTCATTTTGTCCTCCTTATTAGTCGACAAGGAAAAGTGAGATTGACAAAATGGTATTCACCATATTCACAAAAGGAAAGAACTAAGGTATTGGCAGAACTTCTCTTCTTTCCAGTCTTCCATTATAGCTTACATATGTTTAACCAATATCAAGCCATATTTTCATGGCCATGATATTAATGGCTTGTTGGTTTTATGGTGCCTTTTCTGTTGACAATTTTCTGAAAATATTGTGTTTTCTTAACATTACTGCTATCTGTTTGTGTGTGGTAACACGCTTTGTTGAGAAGGTTATACGCGAGCTCAGTGGAGTGATCTTGACTCGGGGCCCTAAACTTTGTAACTTTGTTGAGTGGAGGGGATATAAAGTTGTTTATAAGAGGTAATGCAAGGGTCTGATGGCTCATTCATTATGGTGTTGAAAATCTATGAAGTTTTTTTTTAATCTTATTGCTCATCAGTAATGTTGCTTCCAACTTATCATGTGTTATGCAGGTATGCCAGTCTCTATTTCTGCATGTGCATTGATCAGGATGACAATGAGTTAGAAGTTCTTGAAATAATCCATCATTATGTTGAGATTTTGGATCGATACTTTGGCAGTGTGAGTGAACCTAAAATTCTTTTCAAATTTTATTTTCTTTATTTGGGATTTGTTTGTTTCTTGGAGAATGATTTGCATATAAAAGTACTTTCTATATAACTTATTTTGTTTTATGCTGTAACATGTGAATTAAACCATCGTTATTTGTTTTCTAGTTAGAATTTTGGAAAAAAAATAACTTCTATGAATGAAAAATTCTATCATAATAACTGAAACTCGTGCAGACCCTGTTTTTCCTCTTGGTTTCGACCTCTGAAAGAAAGAACAAGCTATATTCTGCAAAGGAAAGAAAACTAATGTCTGCAGCAAAGGGGTGAATGGCTAGTGGTTAAGAACTTGTGTTGTGGTTATTTATTGAGTTTGTAGAATTTTTTGAAATGATTTTATGTTTTCATTATTGGTGTATGTATCTTGTGCTTTTTTAGTTGTTTGAAACGATTTTCTATTTCCAGAGTTGGTATAATTTCATGTGATGTAAGCTTTTGTTTTCCTTTTCAAATACAAATTATGTGTTTGGTTTGTTATTTCCTGTGGATTGATGGCTAATTAATTTATGCTTTCAGGTCTGTGAGTTGGACTTGATCTTCAACTTTCATAAGGTATGTGTGTTTATCTTGCAATTAGCATTTTTTCTTATGTTTCTTTTTGGGTGTACCCACACTCCCCTCACCCACCAAACCCCCCCCACCCGGGAAACAAACAAAACAAAACCCCACCTCTGCTACAATTGGTTTGTTCTAAGTATGCCTCTAATAAAAATTAATAATTGATCTTTGTAATTCATAATACATATAGAAGCTTCTTTGCTAAGTTGTTTGCTATTTTGACATGGAAGGCCTACTATATACTGGATGAGCTTCTGATTGCTGGTGAACTTCAAGAGTCAAGCAAGAAGACAGTTGCTAGGCTAATAGCTGCGCAGGTATTGCTTCCCTTCTCCACAATGTCTATAATTGATTGGCTCTTTTTAGGTTGTTTAAGTGCTACATTTTTTTTGCTGTAGGATTCACTGGTGGAGACTGCAAAAGAGCAGGCCAGTTCAATAAGTAATATTATTGCCCAGGCCACCAAGTAAGATACAAAGAGCAGTTATATTTTGTATTGCTCGACTTTGAAGCTCTGTGCTGTCTGTTGTCGATGTCTATTACAATTTATCTTCTTGATATATGAGATATGTCTTATGCTTGTATTTTCAAGGGATTTACTCTTGATAGCTATTGTGATACTCATAGAATTCTATGTCAAAATATGATTCATAGATTATCTTTGTCAAGTACAATTGAAAATCTGTTCACTCTGGATATTGTTTTCAGAAATTGTAATTAAATGCCAGAACATTAATTGAGTGGAATCCACCTCTTAGTTCAAGAGATATATTGATGTAACATTTATTCCTCAAGTTGGAATCTATCTCAGAAGTTTTTTCTAGATGAGCTTTTCCAACCAAAATTTTCCAATGGGGCAGCAGGAATGGAAACTAAGAGTTCATTATGTCATTGCTTTTTGAGGGATTGTGTGGTTGTGATGACTGAGTTGGTGGGACTAGAGCTCTGGCTGTGATCGCTTCTTCTATCATCCACTCTGTCCCCTTGTCTGGAGTTAAACTATAAATTACACTCCATTATAGGTTTTAAGGACAAAATTTAGCCCAATCGGTTTCTCTTTTGATGTTGTTCTATGTCAAAGAGGACTTTTTAGGTTATAGAGGGGTTGTATAGTGCAACAATTCAAAGTCATCAAGTGCCTGGAAAATGACAATGTTGCGATTTGCTACATCAATGAGATTGCTCATGGCAAGTTGGAAGACTGTAGTATAAATGTGTAAACATGGAATGCTCTTTTCTTGCTGGGCTAGACAACATTAGGTTACCAGAATAACTTCCTTTCATATTTTCTAAATGATCTTGAGCCTCAAACTTGTGAGGTCTATTTGAGGCCTTGAAGGAAGATATTAGAACATTAGTGCTGTTGGAGAAGAAAGCATCATATTGTTGAACAGGTTATAAATGTTGCATTAGCTTGCCTGCTATATTGTAGGTATGGATGCTGCCAATTGAGGGCTAAGTGTGCTGGGGCTATATGAGAAATATAAAGGATAAAGTGACAAAAAACAAAAGCTTGAATCATATCAACATACAGCTATGTAGCTTCTAAACTTATTATTTAGATTATTTACTCTAATGGGGAAATAAAAGTTAGATGCCCAACTCCAAAATGACATAGGCTCCAGCAGATGGCAGAGGCTATCCGTCTACTCAAGTCCTTGTTGTCTTATTAACAGTTTCTATAAAAATCTGATTCAACCACCATGAACTAACTTGTATGCCTAGTAAATTTATCCTCAATGACTGAAGTCACTTGCTTCGTAAGCTGAGGTCGACTCACAGTTCTGGAAGAACAGAGGACCACTCTTTCAATCTCTATTACAAACTGCACAGTTTCTTGTTTATATTTAACACTATATTTGAACACATAATAGAGCAATCCTGTCATGAGATTCTTCATGTTATAAGAAGTAGTAGACTTGAAGATCTGCACATGATTTCTGAAATGAGAGCTTTTGAAAAAAAAAAAAATTGTTAGCAAGTGTATAAGTGTATCAAGTTGCTGTTGAAAGTTATGAATTATTAGTTAACTGAAAGAACGTTTCTCCAAGTCAATTACAGTTATTTACCACCTACCTTTAGAAAAGGTCCATATCTATATTTGGTATAAGCACTCCATCATCATCCCATGTGACTTCTTTGGCTGTAGGATCTTTCCCAATTAGTTGGAGAGGAACATCCAAAGGTGGTGGTTGCTGGAAACGTATAGCATCCAAGAGTTATAGGTTATCAGAGAGTAAAGACGCTTTATTGCCCCAATATAGATTTTTTAGGAATATGTGAATACCTTTGTTGTAAGAGACAAGAGTATCATGTAAATAGTGATTTTTGATCCACTCAAATAAGAGTGGATTGCTTTAGGACAAACTCTGAGACAACAACATTCTGAGTTCCATGTTTACAAAAATATCCTTCTCTTTGAAAGGATTATAGCTTATAATTATTCCCCATATTTGCAACTATAATATGAACATGAAATTAAAGTTTTCAATTAAATAATATTATAAGAAATTCAAAATTATAATTTAGATATAGAAGCATTAGACTTTAAAGAAAGAAAAATCAAAATTATTAAGTAGATTTATAAATAAGTATATTTAAGTTTTGTGATTAAATATTTTGCCTTGGGCTTTTAAAAAAAATTATTCAGCAATAGTTCATTTTATTTAAATGTTAACAATTAAAGCATAAATACAATTATTATCTAATGTATATAAACTTGATGTTTCATATATTTTGTCAAATATAGTTTATTATTTAATTTAATCTTAGCTTAAAATGTGAGATAAATAAGGGCACCTTGTCAGTTCAATATATAATTAGTTTATCTTGTATGAATGCCACCAAATATAATGAATTGTCCTCTCATTTCTAATATTATCTAGTGCCTCTACATTGTCCTGTCTGATAAACAAAACGAGTTTATAGATCAATCTGTCTAATTTAATTTCTTCCCATATTTCACTCTGAAAATTTAATTGATATTTCTCCTCTCTCACTTTGTTTTATTTCTACTTGCTTGAAATATAACACATGATTTAGAATTTTTCTATATTGCAAACTAGACATGATTATAGGAACTTATCTCTAAACCCTTTCTACTTTCATATAACAGAAATATTGCTCATTAATCATTCAAATATCCAAGTTTGAACTGAAGGATGTTCCTAAAGTGCAAACTAAGTTGTAGTGTTTCTAAAAGATAAAAGCAAGCACAAAAAAATGTGAAGATTAGAGCAAATTACCATGCATCGAATGAGAGGCCAGTTAATTTCACGGAAGAAAGGATGATGCTTAATTTCAGTGGCACCTATTTTTGCCCCCAACCGGGTTTCAGGATCTCTGCACAATAGTGCATTGATCAATTGCCTGGCAGCAAGACTGACCTGGAAACATCAATAATTTGCTAATTAATCATTCAAATATCCGAGTCTTGTGAGTCTCAAGGAACTTCCCTATACTATAAACTTATTACTTCTTTGAGAAGTCTTAAAGAGTAAAAAGCATTTGCAGCTTTTCAATAATAAATTAATTCCTGAATGCAAATGAAATCATACCTGGATGCTACTTGGAAATGTTAGATCTTTGTGTAAAATGTTAGCAAATGTCTTTTGTCTATTCTTTCCCCTGAATGGTGTTCGACCGTATAGCATCTCATATAACAAAATACCTGAATTCTGAGTGTAAATTAATAACTTCAGGTTCCAGAAAAATAGAGACTGGTTTAAAAATGAGAAACAACTGCTCTTATGCTCAATTAGTAACACACTCAATCTCAGCTGAAAGAATATAAACCTTGGGAACTAAGGTGTTATAAGAAAAACAAAAAAATACTTCAAAAAGAAGCTTCTAAGATACTAATCTTATGTGTTCCATCAGTATTTCAACCAGTTAGCTTGTTAACCCACCAAAAAAAAGGAAAAAAAAAAATCTACTTTGATCTGGGGAACTGATGAACGACCATTATGCATATATCCCATGCATTAACGAGATACTTACCAAAAGCCCACCAGTCAATGGCGCTACTGTGGCCTGTGCCTGTGATTATTTCCTGCAGTCATTGAAAAAAACCCATAAGAACTCTTTGCATAAATAGAAACATTAGAAAAAAAGACAACTTGATTTTAGTCGTGTGAGTTATTCCTAGAACTTTGTTTGAATAAGCAAGTGTTACTGGATGCTTCATGGAGATCAAGAAGCTGATGCATGTTTCTTACTGCAAATGTAAAACTTGATTTAACAATCTGATGCCTATTTGATCTCAAATTAAAATGATAAATAAATAAAATCTGACCATCCAATATTAAAGGTTTAAATTTTGCATAACATCACAATGTCAGAATATGAAAGAGTTTGCTTTAACTATGAAAACTAAACTGGAAATTAAACAGCTCAATGATGAGAAAAATCTGGAAACTTTCTCATCCCTCTCAATTCAGGAATCTTTTAGAATCAACATACTTGCATCATAATGCATAGACAATAAATATGTAAAAAAGAAAATCCCCATACAGGAGCAATATATTCTTCAGTTCCAACAAAAGAAGTTGATTTTGATACTGGTTCTGCAAAAAATATTGGTGGCCGTTGATTTCTAGACCTTCTTCTCTTGCTAGGTGGAGGTTGCTTTATTACCTGTAACATATTTCATGTATATCAGGCACATAGAAAGAGTAATTTGGCTCATGAAAATAAATCCCAGAAAAATGGGAAGGTTATCCACCATGTCTATGTAACAAGAGGTTGATGACTTACTTGAGGTTTACATGGTGCCATAAATGATAAATCAAAGTCGGTTAAAACTACATGTCCATCCTTCTGAAGTAAAATGTTTTCAGGCTTTAGGTCCCGATAAATAATTCCTACGCAAAATCATTAAAGCAGTAAAGTCAGCACAAAGAACACAGAATGTGGTAGAAGGGGTGAAAAATGGAGATGTTTATTACTTAGTAATTGCCAGTAAAAACATTATGCATTAAACAATCCTACCATTTTGTGTGTATTTACTAGATAAGTAAGCCCTTCTAGTTTATGTACCAATCTTGATATGTTTGGTCCAAAAAAGAAAAGATAGCATGCAAATAGCCATATTACAATGAGGAGCAATACAATGCGATCATCACTGTCTATATTTACAATGTTATCTGACTAATGAATAATGCATTAGTTTGCAGAAGTACCTAAACAGTGAAGGTATTCCAAGCCAATGACAACCTCTGCTGCATAAAACCTGAGGATGTAGACATTGAAGTTATAAAAGGTCTTGGTGTGAAGGGAAAATCTTAAAGCTGACAAAGAAATAATAATAAAAAAAAAAGTTGTAAATAAATATGAAAGATCACACAAGCAGAAACCGTATCTCTTTCTGTTTTTTGAGATATGCCTGGTTTAGGCATTATTGTTAATCATTATTTTGCATTCATTCAGTTGACCATAAAATTATCATTGTTTATCAAGGTTTTATTGGCCTTCATAAGTTTGGAAAAGTTAATCAAGACCTTTGATCCTAAATGAAATCTCAGAATTCAGGTAAAATGAGAGACTTCCCCTTTATGTCTGCCCACCAAAAGGGAATCTTATTATAACATACAAATGAGATGAATTTGAGCCAAACTAAAGCATTTTGCATTTCAAAATCAAAATTGTGTTAATTGTAAGATGAAGAATGGCATTGGCAGTATAAAAGACTTCGGCAGGAAATGAGGTTGACCTTGCGGATTCCTCTTTAAAATATTTCATAGGCTGCTTATCAAGCAATGCAAATAGCTCTCCACCAGCGAAAAAGTCTGTTATCAGACATACATGTGTAGAAGTCTGAGAAAATAAAAGAAATGTTAATATATTATTTGTGATGTAGAAAATATAAACTCTAGGAGAGTAGAAAATTAAGGATAAGATAACATTATCAAGTTGTCTAATTTTTCTGCTTAATCTTTATTTTATTTGACTTGGACCATGACCAAACTCTTAACAAAATCTAGTCTACTGTAATTCACTGCATTAAACTGCATCTAGAATTAGAGAAACTATGCATGTAGAAATACATGTGTGTATCAAGTAATTCTGTTTCCGGACTTTTGAAGGTTTTCATATGGTAATGATATATATGTGCTTGCCTGTGTGCTATGTTGACGAGTATGTTCAATAAGAATACCTGAAAGGAAGTGTAGAGCGTGGGAAGAAATGGATGATCTAGAAGTGAAATTATTTCTCTTTCAATGCATGCTCTGTGTACCTGTTGAGCAATTACAATGAACGGAATTAAGTGACCTTTATGTCATCTCTTACAATCACAATTTGTTTCTTTGTTAGGATCAAATCTGTATGCAGTTTCTGCATAATGTTTCTTGTTATGGTAGGCAACTGTGCTTATCCCTAAGAGCTCTTTCTTGGCACAGTTCACTATTTTAACTTGTTCTGATTCTTTCAAAAGATAACTTGAAAATGAAAGATGAAAACAGCAAGACATTTATTTCTAAGATTTTGATGCAATTAACTGAGAATAGAATTACCAAAAGCTAACATCTTTAAAGGATACACACACACACACACACACATATATATAGAAAGAACGAAAGAAAAAGAAAAAGCAAAGAAATGTCTCTAGTGCCCAAAACTTCCTCTGTATATTTAAATATAGGGGGCTAATTCTCATTGTGATCAAGTAGGTAGGTCCACAGCATGAGCTTAGTTTTTAGCAAAGTTATTCCAATTGAAAGAACCAAGACTTAAGGTTGGTTAATGGAAGGATTGGTCCACTGACTAAAACTATGAGGTTCAAAACGTACCTTTCGCTAGAACAGATATTGCAAATATGTAGAAGAAAACATATAAACAAGAATAGCCTTGTAACAAAGTGGAATTGGAAGTCATATCAGATATTGAATGCTTCAGAGTTAGAAAATGTAAAAAGAAAAACGAAAAGAAAATTGTTGTGGTTATTCAGACCTTATTACGGTTCATCATCATAGATTTTTCCATTGCCTTCATTGCATATAATAAGCCTGTATCTTTCAGTTCAACCAAATGAACACTGCAAAAGATACAAGAAAATTTTGGTACAAAATCAAATTTGGAGAACCTAAGCTGTAAATGCTAGGAAATGTCCACAATGTATAAACATGAATGTTTTGGCAATCAAATTACTCAGGCTTAGAAAAAAAAAAAAATAGAACTATAACAAACACAAATAGGACTGTAAAAACTTCACACAAAGACAAGTTGCATAACCTTACCTGCCGGTATCACCACATCCTAATGGTTTTATTGGCTTAAAATGTTGTAACCCTATTTTTTCACCGCTGTAGGTGATCTGTCAAAGATAACAATAAAACTTATTATAAAATAATACATTATTTATTTCTTACTGCAACAGTACGAACCGAATATATAGGTTTCCAAAGAAAAAGGAATTCAACATAGCCCCGCATCCGTAGCATCTTTTTAAATAGCAAATCTGATAAAAGGGGTGGGATGATATAGTTACTTTTCCATGCCTCTCATAAGCCTAGCATCTAGTCTAATTTATTGGAAATATCAGCCATAATGTGATGCGCCAAGGTTATTTGAGTCAATTCTTGTACGGGGGAATAACAGACTTTAAAGTTCTAGTCACGCAAACGTGGCCATATGATAAAAGTTTGCTGCATAATAAACTTCAGAATCTACCATTTGTATTGCTTTCCAATAAAGACTGTCCCTTTTGTGAGGCCGTGGATAGACAAGCTGGGAATGAATTGCCCACAAATCATTGGGGGTCTGAAAAAATAATAGTACATGTAAGTTTCAGGCACTATGTCAATGCAATTACTCAATCAGTAGCAACTTTAATCCTTCAAACACAAAATAATGTTGCTGGGATAGAAGTCCAACATGAAAGATTAAATATCCATCAACACATAATATGAGATTCTCATAATGTTATATGACAGTATGAAACTTTAGGTCAGTGAAATAAATATACGTAGCTGAGAGTAAGTTTTGGAGTTCATTATATTCGGAAATTTTATTTTGTGTGTTGTAGTAAAAGTTTCAGGTTTTTAGTTATCAATCTTCAGTAACCAAGCAAGTTGATATGTTATGCTTGTAACCAAGATGTTCATGAAGAAATAGAACCACTTGTAACTAAGATGTTCATAATAGAAGCAAAGAAAGACAAAAAACAGATATTATCATTTGTTGTTTGTTTCATTGAAGCTAATTACATTCTTAACATAGAAAGAAAAGAGTACCTTACCAAGTTGGCATCAGGAAGTTCTCGAACAGCTTCATTAACATTTTCTGCAGTAGCTTTGACCTGTTAAACAATCAGACATGAGGGTTAAAGCTTGGAAAATAATGTTATCCATATTTCAAATTCTCAAAGCTACTAAAGAAGATTATAAGGTTTACATGTCTAGGTCAGGTTTTCTACTAGTGCTAAAATCCCCTCTGAAAGATTTCTCTTTTTCCTAAATACTTGCTTTTGTAAGACAGTTTTTTAATTCTTAAAACATGCAAGTAGATATTATTTAGTTATGCTAGCATTTATCCATAGCTGCACCTATATTTTCTTTGGCTAATAAAATAAAGGACAAGCAAATCCTGATTTCTGCAGCTTATTGCAGTTTTCTGTTTCTCTTTTTGCTCCCCCAATTTACCAAGTAAATGGTTCACCTAAAATTCTGATATCTACTGTCAAATTGACAGAAATGAACAAGGAGTTATATACCATCTTAGCACCCTTTTGCTCAGTAGCTTCAGAGAGGCGGTTTTGTAGGGGTTCCACATGATCACTTCCATCCAGTTGAACACCAATGAAGTATTGAAGCTCGCCCTAAAAATAAAATAAAATAAAAAATTATGAGAATAGTTGAATAAGACCCATTGAATATTGAGATAATTATTAAGAACTACAAAAAAGGCCACCTTTTGGTCTCGCATAGGTTGCAAGTGAAATAAGTTCCAGAATTTCTTTCCTGCAAGTTGTGAAAATAAAGGAATTCATTTAAAAAAAAAAAATCTGTGCTTAGACTTGGAAGAATGATATATGTAGAAGTTTAAACTGAATGATTCTTCTTTCTAGGTCTTCAGTAAAATGGATCAGCTAGCCGTGTTATATTTATTTTTGCAATGTAAGAATTCCAAAATCACATACATACCGCTCTTAGTGTAGTTGATTAACTGAACCGTAATTTCCCTCTGTTCTCTAATAGCATCTCTTACTCTTGATACAGTTGCTTGATCAGTTTCTGGTCCTTGAAGAAACCTTTATGATTGTCAAAGAAAATTAGGTTACTAGCAGAATGCTGACAGCAATGGTCTTAATTTCTATTTTTGGTTTTTTATAATTCACTGGAAAACTTGGATGGGGTACAACTTAATGCTTCTAGAAAAGATGGTAAATGGATAAAAAAGAGCAGCTGATAAAAAAAGAATGAAGACAATAAATTACAGTAATTAAATACCCACAATAAATCAGAGTAAACTACATACCGACAGTTTCTTCCCAAGATTTCTTCACGGGAATATTCAGTTAGTTCAAGAAAGCTGTCGGATGCAAATATCTGCACAGAAAGGAAATTTTTAAGAGCCATGCTGCATATTTATCTCATTGCATGTTTGCCATCATGTCAGACACTCTTCGGTAAGGGCAGATTTAGGGTGGGGGCACTTTCCTCCACTGCCTCCCAGAGTTTCTTATAGGTCCTTGTGCTGTCTACCTCCCCAAAACGAAAGGAAAAAAAATTATTGTCCCCACTACACTCATTACATGGAATTCAGTATAGGGTACGAATATTTGCCCCTTAAGGTTATTTCCTATGGTCCAACCCAGTCTTTGATTACACAACAAGCTTTGTGTGCCAGAAGCTAATTGTATTATGTCATCAAAATTTTTTGGAAGAGACTATCAGAAGAGAGAAATCTTTCCACATCAGTAGCTTATCAAGTTTATAACTAGACTAAGAGAGTTGGGATGAAGAGGACTTTTGAATGCCGACCTCTAGCAGGAAAGCAAAAAGTAAAACTAAAAGTGGAAATTGCAAAGCAAGAAGCATTGAGCATTAGGACAGTCATTGACTACAAAGTGGTAATCGGGACATATTGTGGCTTACAATGGGATTGTCAGGAAGTCTAGGATCTGTGATCACAAAATTCTTTTCAATTTGTTCCAATGTTGTTGCTAAATCAATTCCTTGGCGCATTTCTCTTTCTCTTACAGCATCCTCCCAACTTCCGGAGAGTTTTATCTCTCTGGTCATCAAAACTTCTGGTTCAACAGTTGGTGGCGGCGCTTCACGTACTTCTGAAGAACTTGTGGCCTTTGGTTTAAGCCTGTGGGAAAATTATTGCACATATTCATATTTTTCATGAGTTTCTGGGCCTGATGGAACATGGAACATCCATTGAGCCAATTTTGAACAAGATTCTTTTTTTCATCCAAGGAATTGTCTGTTTAGAAATTCATTATTTTCCTCAAAATCTGTCCTTTTTAACATTGTTGAGAAAGCTAAGACGGAGAATAGAAAATCATTAGAAGAGAGACTAACCCCTTAAAGGAAACACGGTTTGATTTTCTATCGGGTTTACTTGTACTGGTTGTGTCAGAATCAACAGATTTTGGCAGGACAAAGTCCTTGTTGTTTGACGTGTCCTTGCTCGCAGTTTGAATATGAGGTTTGGGATCTTTGAGAGTTTGAACAACCTCTGACATGGAATCTAAAGCCTTGACTTTTTGCCTAGCTGAGCAAGATAAATGGAAGAGTTAGATAAACAAAAACTCTTAAATTTCTCAAAAACTATAGCTGAATATGTATGCTTTTCTTTTCTTTCCTTTACCATCATAGCGGATCAAAGACTGGGGCAATCCATTAGGGCGTACAGTCTCATGGGCAATGCCTTCCGTAAATTTGCTGACTTCCACCTGCATTCTTCATTTTGGCAAAAGATCATAGGATAAGATTAACAAAAGTTGATTGTAAATTTGTAATGCATTCCTTTTCCTAGGGAGAAGTGATATGTAAATTAACTAACCCTATAAATTTTATAGTATTGCCTTTGTCATCTTTGATAGGGGTGACGGTAAGTAGATTCCAGAAAGGCGTGCCATCCTTCTTGTAGTTAAAGAGCCTGCCACAGTAGCTTTTACCGTTCTTCACTGCATCTCGTATCTTTGCTACTTCTTTCTTGTCAGTTTCCGGTCCCTGGAGAAATCGGCTGCAAATACAAAATATTTATCTCTCTAAAATGTACATTAGCTTCCACTGAAAAAAAAAATTGTATTAGCTTATCTACTAAAAAATCAAAAGCAGGTTGACTTAGCATAGCTATTGGAGTAGAAGGATAATGCTTACCAGTTCCTTCCAATAACCTCCTTGGAAGAATAGCCAGTCATAGTAAAAAACCCACTGCTTGCATACACAATAGGGCAATCAGGTTTCGTAGCATCAGAAACAACGAAAGTTTGCTGCAGAGTTGATAAAGCATCCTTCAATTCCTGTGATACCCTGGGGAAACTTCCGGCTTCTGATTCTTCTGACGTCCTGATTGACCCTGTCTTGCGAGTTTTTTCTTTTTTCACCGTCTCCATGTGACACTCTTATTGCTTTGAAAATACCTTCACCAGCATCTGACTTAACAAGAAGTCCCCATTCTGCAGTCCTTTCTACGATTTTTGCTTCAGTTAATATTTCCTGGTTGGATGATTCTTCATTGAAATCAGTGAAGCTGCAATCATCTGTGGCTGCAACATCACTTCCTTTCCGTTCAGTTTCTGCATCAGGAATGATACTGTAATTACTGGTGCCCCCACTTTCAAATGCCATCCACTTGTTCGCGGACCCCTTGCTGCTGCTAGAACTAAAAGTTTGTGTCGATGGTTCGCCCTTGTTCAATTTCCCGTGTGTATCTTCATAACTGGTAGCAGTAACATTTACATTAGGTTGTGCAGCACTATTACTTGCTCTGGGTTGAAACACCTCAATCGATCTCCGGTCAGCTAATTGAGTGGATTCATTGACTGCAGCAGATGAGGATGAAGCATTAAAACTTGAATGCTTCTGTTCCATTGCGCTCTCTTTCACTTTTTTGCAACTTGCAGTGAAAAAGTTAGATGGAGAAGACCACCTATCATACAGCTTACAATGCTTTAGTTAGATAGAAGCTTAGCTCTAATGATTTCCCATAAGAAAAAGTTTCAACCTTTGTCTGCTTTCGGGAAATTGAATTTTAACAACAGTTCACAAAAGCATATAATAAGTCGAATTCAAAATAAAGTATCATTCATATGCGGAATTCCTAACAAGAAAAGAAGTGTGTGTACCTGGAATTAAAGCATGATATAGGAGGCTGAACATAAATTCGCGAAGCTGAGAGAGAGAGAGAGAGAGAGTTTAAGATGAAGAAAGGAGTTGGAAACAGGAAAATGAAGAC
Source organism: Excoecaria agallocha (assembly GCA_037975025.1). Taxonomy (NCBI): domain Eukaryota; kingdom Viridiplantae; phylum Streptophyta; class Magnoliopsida; order Malpighiales; family Euphorbiaceae; genus Excoecaria; species Excoecaria agallocha. The sequence goes on from CM075809.1 coordinate 2,333,412, forward strand.
ATTAGCTGGTTCAAAACTAATAAAACCCAGAAATAGTACTATGTTTATTTGTTTTTGTATTTTATAAGGACAGACAACTGGATTATGTAAATAGGAAAATGAGGAGTGTGTGGAAGACAACGTTTGGATTTCACCATAAATAGGCAGTCTTTAACTGTCTGTCCCCGTAAAGCTGTAAGCTTCACTCACAAAAAGGTTATTGTTATATAAGATTACTCATTTCCTTTTTGGAAAAATTCACGACGACCGATTTTCTTCTATTAGTTAATTACTACATTCATTAGTATTTGGTCAGCCTGGTTGGCTACTGTCTAATCATCCATGTTTCAAAGTCAATTAAATTACGTGATGTTGCAGTTAGAAGGAAGTTAATTTTTAACCCCAAAAGTCAAAAATTAGAATTTCATGTTATTATAAGTATTTAATTATGAGCTTTGGGAGAATGGCAATGAGGCAAAGAAAGGAAAGGAAATGGACAAAGGGTAATAGAATTATGAGGCTGCAAAGTTTCGAAGAAAGGATTTTTTGGGATTAAATTTTGTTAGGGAATGAGACTGGTCGAAATAGCACAGTCATCAATCCATCTGGACCACTCCATCTTTGTTATGCTTTCTTATATCTTCACGTTTTATCTTTCAATTCATATCATCAACAATTTGCATCCACAACAACATTCCCCATCAAAATGCCTTTTTAATTCATTTTTGGTTTCATGTTTTTCCTTTTTCTTTTGTAATTAAAAAATCAATTTTATATAAAATTATCAGGACACGAGTCTAAAGCTACTAATTATTCCTTATTTTATAGAGTTACGAGGGAACCCATGCAAGTGAAGAACAGAGAGCCAATGCCTTTGTTCTGCAAGGGAAGAACAGCTCACTAGCTCAGCTACATGTCCAGTAAAAAGCTCTAAAAACCTGACCTGAACCATCTCTGAAAATCACTCCAAATATCCTGTTCGTCCAGCTCCATCAAACACAACTTCATCTACACAACCTACCCTACCTACCCACGGCGAAACTTGAAAACATCTCCTACCAGTAACTCCGATTGAAGAAGCAGCACCTCGCAACGAGTCATATGCTTCAATTTGGTTGCACGCCATTCTTCTCCAGCCAGTCGTACAACCATATGGGGAGCTAGCAAAATATTCTGTATACTTTTCCACATGGAAATTGGTTCGAAAACAGTGCCCCTATGAAATGTTGAAGCCACACGATACCCACTTCGCCAGCATTCATTGACAAAGGAATTGAGAGAATAGTGTTCACATCATTAATACTACAAGCCTCCAACAATTTGTCTGCATCCCACTCCCTCCTACCCAATTTTGTAAATGAACTGACCATGGTGTGATCACCAACATAATCTAACAAATTGCTATGAGAAATTTCTGGTCACAAGGTAACCACTGATCATGGAGAAAATTAAAGCCATGCCCATTCCCCACACGCCACCTAAGACCATGTTGCAAAAAAATTTTAGAATCCCGTATACTTTGTCAAGTGAAACTAGGATTGCTAGAGTCACTATTAATGTTAGAACTAAAAGATACCCAATTTTGAAAGTTTATAGATGGCCAGAAGCTGACTTAAAAAAAATCCAAAAGGTCATTAACAATTTGAGATTCACAAGAGTTTACTTTAAAAAAAAATGAATTATCGGTGGGATACCTTAAGTCCATGGACACTGGCATGACAACCATGAAAAAGGCCTCTTCTTTTAGCATCTTTAAACGGATAAAATAATCCCTCTACACAAAATGATAAACAAATAAAGTGAAATGGGATCCCCTTGGAGTAATCCTCTTTCTAGGATAATAGGTCCCATTTTAAAGCCATTAAATAAAACTGAATCTTTCACCATTCTCACACAAAGCATCATCAAATTCGCTCATCTACAATCAAAGCCAAGTGCAAGCAACATAGTCTCTTAAAAATTTCCTATGGACTCTGCCATAGGGCTTGCTAATATCAATCTTCAAAGCAGCCAAACCCGAATTACCCACTCTCAAATTCTCCATGTGATGAATCATCTCAAAAGCCATTAAAATATTATCCGTAATCAATTAATCAGATGCCAATGCTGATTGAGACTCTGAAATAATCTTTGGTAAAATTACCTTAAGTCTATTAGCCAAAACCTATCAGATAATTTTATACAATACGTTACAGAAAGTAATTGGTTTTAAATCTTTCACGGTTTGGGAAATAATATTTTCAAGATAAATACAATAAAAGTATTTGAATTTTTCATATTTTTATTATTTATCATTCACCATTCTTTAAACTTACATAAAGAACTATAACAATCAAATTCAATGAAATATATTGCACTATATATATAGATGCTACTTACAATAATAAAATTTTGTACACATCTAAACATAAAATAAATAAAATAATTAAAAAGTACAAAAGTTTGTATTTGTATTAAAAAAAATCATTATGATGAGAATTAAAACTTTATTTGGTTTTTTCACAAATAAAATAGCTTACTTTGTTGAATCAAAGTATTAGAATATTGTCCTGTGTAACTTCTTGATAGCATTCATGCACCCAAAATAGTATAAATATAATAATTAAGAGTAAACATATTTACCTCTCGTAGCGCATATACCATTGAAAAAAGCAAAAGTATAGGATCTCTTACTTTTACATTACTATCAAGATCTTTAACCACAAGTAGTTTTGCTGGAAAAAAAAAGATGATGATTCTACAGTCTGAAAGCCCCTTGAAGAAAAATGAGAACGATAGAATGGGAGAGGAAATCCTAAATATTTTTACACCCAAAAATTGGAAAAGACCATTGTTTAAATAAACAAGAATAAAATTGATAAAAATAATATGATAAAATAAAAATAAACACATATACATTAATATATGCAATTAGTCATAAAACACAAAAACAAAAGGAGAAAACACACAATAAATAAGGGAAATAGAGGAAAGAAGGCCCCAGGAACGCACAAGTAAGTGAGTCACGGACTCACTCAAGATGGAAAGTGAGTCACGACATAAAAGAGACCAAGTCATCTTTCTTCCAGCGAGTCACTAGCCCTTCCTAAGTAAGTCATGGTAGTTTGTGACTCACTCACGGACCAAGTTCGTGAGTCGCCTCTAAGCAGTCCAACAACTGCTGGAATGTTGCCATGGCTTAAACTCAAAGCTCCAAAACCTATTTTAAGGCTAAAAAACACCTCAAACGTCCTAAAAACAACATATAAACTCAAAATAAGGTTTAAAAACATCAAATAACACAATTTACATGAAATTATTAAGTGAGAGAAAGTGAGTTCCAGAGATAGAAAATGGCAATTAAAGGCACAAAACTCCCAAATTCCTAAGAAAAATATAGATTCATGCATAAAACAGAAAAGTACACTCAAATATGTCAATGGCATATTATTTACACAAAGAAAACAAAGAATCAATATTTACAAAATATTTATAGAGAAAGGAAAAAAATAGCATAGCACACTAAAAAAATATATGTTTCAAACTGGATTTTTGCAAGAATTAAAGTCCTAGATCTACACAAAATTTAGAGTTTTGCCTTTTACATTACCTTCAGCATAGCTGTTTTCTAGAACCAATGATTCTGCTTCTTTGTCTCCTCTCCTGCTTCCTTCGTATTTTTTCCAAAACTAGTCTATTTTTTCTCTCTCTAGTTTGTTAGAAAATGATTCTTGTTAATCATTCCCAAAAGCATTCCATCCCCTCGTAATGACTATGGATTAAGATCAAAGGAAAAAGACAGATTTTTAATCCTAAAACGATCCCCTATTTCGTAGGGTGAAACTCTAGAATTTTGGCCGAAAAAAACCCAATCACGATCTTGATTGGTGAGTCACGGATCGAACTCAATAGGCCCTAAAAATCATTTTAAGCCAAAAAAGGGTAAGTCACAAGACCAAAGGTTGTGACTCATTGGTGAGCCATAGTCTTGAGTTTGTGACTCATTAGTGAGTCACGGTCTTGAGTTTGTGACTCACTAGCGAGTTGTAGGCTAAAAGCGAAAGTGAGTCACTCACTTAACCGTGACTCAGAGATAAGTTACGAACTTGACCCTTAAGTTGAGTTCGTGACTCATTTCTGAGTCAACCAATGGCCCCTGATTATAACCACTTTACCTGATTTAACGAAAGAAATGAAAATATGCTTTTAAAAGCCCATTTTCCCCTTGAAACTTGATAAAATATTTTCTCGAAACAAACACCGGTGCAGGAGAAGAGAGAGCACTACTATTTCCTGGTTGTTTCCAAAATAGCATTATCCTCAATAGGTAACCCTGACAGAGGCTGACTTAGGTCCAATGTCTATACCAGGTATGGGCATTATAAGTTCTTAGTCATGCCTTTTGGACTCACTAATGTGCCCGCAGCTTTTATGGATTTAATAAACTGTATCTTCCACCCTTATTTGGATTAGTTTGTGGTTATATTCATTAATGACATCTTAGTTTACTATAAGACACCGAAAGAACAAGACAAGCACCTTTGGATCATACTACAAACCTTAAGGGAAAAATAGTTGTATGCCAAGTTTAGTAAATGTGACTTTTGGATTAATGAAGTTTTATTCCTTGGCCATGTAGTTACAGCAGAAGGCATTAAAGTTAACTTGAAAAAAATAGTTGTAATTGTAGAATGGCGGCCACCTAAAAATGTTACAGAAATCAAGAGTTTTCTTGGTTTAGCAAGCTACTACATAAGATTTGTTAAAGGCTTTCCCTTGATTGCAACCCCACTCACTCGACTACTCCAGAAGAATGTAAGATTTGATTCGACTGAAAAATGTCAAGAAAGCTTTGAGAAATTGAAAAAGATGCTAACAAAAGCACCCGTCTTAACTCAACCGAAACTAGGAAAAGACTTTGAGATATACAGTTATAACACCTTACTTTCATTCACGATTTCCATACACAGTATGATATTATTAACGATGTTTCGGTAGCACAATGGCTTGTAAACCATGCTACCCAAACCAGCAAATTTGAAATTTAACACTCCCAATAGACAAGCTCCACCTCTAATACTCCATTTACATATATGGCACTCCTAATATCATCCATCAACCAACATCACATCACAATCACAAATCCATCATATATGCATTTCCATATGTGTATTCGATTACTACTAATAAGTGTTTTCATAAAATGTAATGCATATATTACATGCCATAGTTCCAAAATAGTCCTAAAACAAAAGTGATCTAAATTTGTCCAAAAAGTGACATGTACACGCCATCTTGTCGTACCTTCTTCGAGTTCAAAATGTACATGTCCCTGCGCGTAGTCAGCAAAATCACATGCTAAGCAACACTGTTGCCTAGTGGTGAATACAACTATACAAAATAAATTTATTATTATTATTTTTTGTTATTATTGTTATTATTTTTATTTATTTATCTATCTGTATGTATATATATTTTTCCAAATAACTGTTTAGTCTTTGTTGACTTTATGTCCTTACATTTTCACCTTTTTACTTTTTGGCCTCTGTTATTCATAATTTCAACATTAATTTATACTTATGCCCCTGCATTTCTATTTAATTACATAATAATCCTTATCTCGTTTTTATTTTACTTATACATTTTGTTTAATTCAATTTTTATTCTAGTCTCATTATAAATTTAGAAATTTAATTTTACTATGTATACTTATTTTCTTATTAACTTCCACATGATTCATACTTGAGTGTAAAATTACCATTTGGTCCTCGAGACTTTCCCATGTCTCCTTATTGTGCTAAATTATACTAACGTCATTCTTTTTAGTTTCTTTTTGCTTTTATTCCTCTCTAACTTAAATATTCTTTTTAGTTTCTTTTTGCTTTTATTTCTCTCTAACTTGAATATTTACATGTTAGCCCCTGTACTTTTGCCAAGTGATGGTAAATTGTAAGTTTGGTCCCTAAACTTTATATGCTTCATGTTTGACCATGTTTGACTTATATTTTAACTCTTTTTGCTTCTTTTGACTTTTATTTTCTTCTAAATGTAAAATTTGCATTTTGATCCTTATGTTTCCTCATGAAGTGGTAAATTACATTTTGGTCCTTAAAATTTTCATTATTTATAATTTTGCTCTTTTTCACTTATTTAACCACTTTAACTCTTTTAACCACATTTTTTATGCCAAATTATGATTTTGTCCCTAGTTTATCGCATAATTAACTTTATGGCATCTTTCATACATGATTTACTATTTTATCCTCGTTTTCTCTTATATTTATAATTTTGCCCTTTTTGGAATTATTAATCTCATTTTTCATATTATTTCTTATTTAATCAACTTTATGACAATTTTTTATGCGTGATTTATCATTAAATTTTTTCTTATATGTGTATTTACTTGTTTTGCCTCTAGTGGTGACCAGTGAAAATTTTCGAACCGGATATATGGGATAAGGGCTGTATGGCTGTATGGATATACTATATGGTTGTGCGTGAGGTGACTACTTGAGCGTAGCCAACCCTCAGTAAAAATATATTATATGACTCTACTGCAGTATATGTGTCCTTATGGCTAGCCATTATATCCTATAATCCTAGATTACCCACTGCACACTAAGTGCAACTACTTATTTTACTTTATGTTATATTTTTATGCCCAACTTTATGTCATTTTCATTATGTATCATGTCATACACTCTCATTCTTCATGCATTCATCAACTTTACGTATGAAACCATAATATACATGATAAATACCATCCAAACATGATAAAAATATGGCATTAACACAAGGTGTACCATTCAGCCTCAATAAGAACTCTAACATGCCATATTTCATTTTCATAATTTCCTCATGGTTTTTCATGTATTATCATGCTTCATATGTTTTCATAATTGTTTTGGACCTTTATGTATTAATATGCACTTATTTTTCATTGATAATATTTAGTTACAAAATGATAAATCATTATGTACACATAGTAGACATTATGTCCATATACTTGCTTAAGCTCAAATCATTCTAATTATGTTCATTTAATCTAATATGACACATTTTAAGCTTAAATTACTAATTAACATCATGATACCATGTCATACTACATTATGTCAAATTCGGCCTCAACATGAACTCTCATTCTATGTTTGATTTCTTTCTCATTTCTTATTTATTTTATGATAAATATCATTTTACTTTGTTATCTTAAAATTTTTCCCATTTTACTTTAAATTCCTATTGTTACATAATGTAATTTTTATGCCAAAATTCAAAAATTAAATGAAAAAGAGTGTAATTTGTATCCATTGACCTCTTTTGAAGCTCTCCTCCATAACTTATCTTTATTTCCATCCTTTTTTCCATTTTCCACCTTGATTCCACTTGGTTCCCACCTTGATCGAATCTTCTATGATTGATTTTCCCAATGTTTCCTCATCCATAATTCAATTTCAATTCAAAATATGAATTTCCATGTCACAATCTATCTAAAAATCCATTTAAAACATTAAATTATCACTAAATACACTCGAATTTTTGTTCCAACCTTTTTTCTTGCAATTTTTTCCACTTTATCCAATCCAAATGAGCTCTAGAGATGATTAGAAATGAATTTAGGTCTTTAGAATTGTAGGAGACATAAAATTTGGTAGAATTTGGTAGAATCTCTTTCATGAAAATGGTGGAAAATAAAAAGAAAATGAGGGAGGAGAAGGATGGTTGGAAAGAGGAAGACAATGGCTAACAATTTTGAAATTTTTGATTTTTTTGTCTTATATACCCATGTGAATTAGGCCAAATCAGGTCCAACCATTTAGCCTAATTTCACCTAAATAACCAAATTTTGGCTCAACTAATTCCTCAACTAATTTCCTTGCCCAATTTCCAATTCCAAGAAATTCCAACCCAATTTATCATGATAATTATACCCTTAAACCAATGAAGAATGCCCTTTAACTCGGTTACTTAAATTAAACTTGGGTTTTCACCATTTTCTAGAAACTAGGGTTTCACTCATCAGAATGCTCCAAAATTTTATCCTGTATGTCTTGACATATTCAGGAGAGTGTTTTTAAAATTTAAAGTCATTCGAAGATCATTTCAATATAATTCCATCTTCGGAGGAAACATCAACCGGTCTAAAACCCAAAAATTCAAAATTTCTAGAAAAATAATTTTTACTTCGAAATACTAATTTAAACTATTTCTAATAGATCTAGGAAATCAAAAAAATTTTGGAGGTTCGTGGAATATTTTTGAGCCCGGTCAATCCTTTTCTACGATACCGAGTAAAATTTTTGTTGTTTGTTTTAAGGGCCTATTTAACCTCAATTTCATCTCAAATTGTACCACTGGACTCTATTTAGTACCTATTTCCTTATTTCGGTGTTAACTCAAACTACCCACCAGGTCACCCATCCTTAGATTTCGCTAGTCTGAGCACGTTTAACACTTATACGCTTTCAAATTTTTCTATATTGTATTGCTGTAATTATTCTAAAAACTACCTCAGGAGTTATTATTCATGCTCTAAAATGTATCATGCATGTCAGATTCGAGTTTCGGGGCGTTACAATAATGATGCATCCTCGAAATGGTTTGGTTTGTATATTAATACAGGATGGAAAAGTGATCGCTTATGCCTCTTGACTAATGAAAATACATGAAAAGAATTATTCCACCCATGATTTGGAACTTAAAGCGATTGTGTTCACACTAAAAATTTGGAGGCACTATTTATATGATAAAAGTGCTACATTTACACCTACCATAAAAGCCTAAAGTATTTGCTCACTTAAAAGGAGCTCAACTTGAGACAGAGGTGATGGTTAGAACTTATCAAAGATTATGATTGCCCTATTGACTATCAACTTGGCAAAGCAAATGTTGTAGCTGATGTACTTAGTCAAAAACTCATGATGGCCTTGAAGGTTATGAATGTCAGGATAGCTGTGGTGCAAAATGGAGCAATTCTAGTTGAAATGCAAGCTAGACCCGACCTTCTACAGAAACTAAAGCTATTCAGAGGCAAGATAAATGGTTACCCTCCCTCATTGATCAAATTTTTGAGAAAGAAGATGGAAACTACTCTTTGGGAGCTAATGAGTGCTTGTACTATAAAGGGAGAATTTGTGTACCTAATAATACATAATTGAAGAAAGATATCATGACAAAAGCTTACATCAATAAGTATGCCATGCATCCAGGCAGCACTAAAATGTATAAAGACTTAAAAACCCATTATTAGTGGCCTAGTATGAAGCAGGATATCGTAAATTTTGTTGTTAGATATCTTGTATGTCAGCAAGTGAAAGTAGAACACCAAGTCCTTACTGGACTACTGCAACCCATTATTGTATCGAAATGGAAGTGGGATAGAATCACTATGGATTTTGTCACTGGATTGCCTCTCATTAGAAGATAGCATGACTGGATCTGGGTGATTGTAGACAGATTGACAAAGTCTGCTCATTTCTTACCTAGGAGAGTTGATTATCCATTGACAAAGTTGGTAGAGATATACATTAATGAGATTGTTCGGCTTCATAGAGTTCCCTCCTCCATCATATCAGATAGAGATCCCCACTTTAATGTGAGATTTTAAAAGAAGTTACAGGAAGCATTGGGTACTAAACTTTCTTACAGCACTGCCTTTCATCCATAGACTGATGGCCAATCAAAAAGGGTTATATAGGTGTTGGAAGACATATTGAAGGAGCTATATTTTAGAATTTTGAAGCAGTTGGGAATAGTATCTCCCATTGGTTGAATTTTCTTATAAGAATAGTTATTAAGCTAGCATTAAAATGCTGCCTTATGAAGCTTTGTATGGAAGTAAATGCAAGAAACCATTATGCTTGATAAAACTTAGTGAAAGCAAGCTGGTGGGACCAGATTTAATAAAAGAAACTAAAGAAAAGGTGCGGATTATCAAGGATAATTTGAAAGTTGGTTCCGATTGCCAGAAATCTTATGCAAATTTGAAAAGAAAAGATATCGAGTTTGAAGTGGGAGAAAAAGGTTTTCCTGAAGGTGTCTTCCTGGAGGAAAATTATAAGATTTGGCAAAAAGGGAAAATTGAGCCTTAAGTATATTGGTCCATATAAAGTGATACAACGTATGGGACTAGTAGCCAATAGATTAAAGCTACCACCTGAGTTGGAAATGATCCATGATATTTTTCATGTTTCAATAGTACGGTGATATTGATTCGATGCAGCACATGTCATTAGTCCTAAAGAAGTACAACTGAGACCAGATTTGTCAGAATCATCGCCAAAGAAGTCAAACAACTGAGAAATAAAAAAATACCCTTACTCAAAGTACTCTACCCTAATCACAATGTTGAAAAAGCCATGTGGGAGCTAGAAGAAATGATGAGATCGCAATATCTCCACTTATTAAATTCAGGTAAATTTCAAGGATGAAATTTTAATTAGTAAGGATAAATATGACACCCTCACTATCCAGGTTGTCAAAATTGCACTTTTCGAGGTGAATAGTGATACCGGGTAATATTAGGGTGAGTAATACCACCTGGGGTCGACAAAAGATTTTAGCATCATTGGAAAGTATAATTTATGACGAGTTAGACGGCGTAATTTGGGGTCAAATAGGCCTTCAAAACAGACAGAGAAAAAAATCGTTAGACCGTATTTAGGGTTTGATCACAACTTTGACCAATGCTCAAATATTCTACAGACATCTTAAAATTATTCTATTCACATGTACATGCTTGAAATAGTCTCAATTAATATTTGGAGGTGAAAAATACTTTTCATGATAACTTTGAATTTTCGGGTTTTGGATCGGTGAATTTTTGCCTCCGAAGTACGAATTATATTGAAATGAAGTCAGATTGACTCAAAATTTTAAATATGACTTAGATAATATTTTTATATAATTTCAAACTGATTTTACAGGTGAAATAATAATTAACATAAGAAGCCAATGAGAGGATGACAGTGGTTAAAAAATAATATTTAGATTGAATAGTTAATGTTTAATCTTAGCCATCTATTTTGTACCCACTAAAAGACAAAATAGAAAGATGGAGGAATCTCTCCATCTCTCCCAAAATTTCAACCGTCTTCTCCAAACTCCTTAAGAGGCTGAATTTCCTCCATAACCATTTCTCCACCATACTTTTCATCAAGCTCTCTAATTTTACCACTTTCCTACCTCAATTTTCATCTAGTTTTTAAAGATACCATCCTATCATCCAAATAACCAAGTTTGATACAAAATCAAGCTTGGAAAAGTCAGGAATTTTAGCGAGAGAAATCAAACAAGTAAGTAAATTTATGTTTTTTGTTAGAATTAGATGGAGAATTTAGTATATTAGTGTTTTCTTGTCATTTGGGTAGAGAATTGAAGAAAATTTCTTGGAATTACATTATGTCCATTTCGGTTTAGGTGAAGAAAAAAGAAGGAGGAAGAAAAAAGAAAAGAGAAAGGAAAAGAAAAGGAAAAGTGAAGAAAATCGAGTGAATTAATGTATGTGGATATCTAAACTAGCCAATTTCATTTAAAAACCTATGTTATGTCAATTTAGGGCTTTAGTGTATAGTATGTTTTAATTTAAATTAAGGGCATAATAATGAAATAAAATGATAAATAATTAATTTAGCATGAAAAATTGTAGAAAAGAATGGATAAAAATATGAAATTAGGTTAAACACCTATTATGTCACTTAGAGAAAAATAGTATAATGTAAGGTTTAATTCAAATTCAAGGTAAATTCATGTAATTAAATGATGATTAATGAGATATATAATGTTGAAGGCATGAAATTAAGGTTAGAAATAACACATTAGTTAAGAAATCCATTATATAAGTATATGAAATTAAGGTTAGATAAGGAATTAAATTTATTTAAGGTTAGAATATTGATTATTATGCATGAATAAGATAATTAGAATGATTTTTGTGAATTGAATGAACATGTATGTATGTGAACAAATGGAGGTTGAATGGTATGCCATGGTATTTTGAAAGTACAAATGATGGGAATGGTAAAATAATGTTAGATATGTGTAATTTAGACTTAAAGAACATGATGGGAATTAAAAATGACATGAAAGGAATCATGGAAGGCTTGTAACTAATTATGGCCAAATGGTGTAAATGAATTAATTTATATGATTATGATAGTTTTATGCATGAAAATGAAATTAAATGATAAGTAGGTGATAATGATGTACATTGTGTGAAATATAATTAATATATGATGTGAGAATGTGGAATTATGTGAATTTATGGCTTCTACCTAGAAGCAAAGCCAGAAGTATAGAGTATAATTGATTGGCCATAGGGACACTTACTACGGTAACGAGTCATAACAACTCACAATAGTGGGCCAAAGGTGGTTCTACACTATGAGAATGAGAAAAGAGTGAGAAAAATGAGGAAAGAGAATGAAAAATAGATATATGTAAATTTGGACCTGTAGGATCCATATACCACATACTTAATTTGAGGGTTTCGTTTCCACCGTAAATTACTAAAGGCAAAACTAAAATAATATAATGATATTGAAGAATGAAAAGAAATTATAAAGGGTAAGTGAAAATGGATATTTAAGATTAAAAATAAAGAAATATGATTAAATGAGTATTTAAGGATAAAATAATTAGAGAATAATAAGAATGTAGTTAAGAAGGGTAAAATTGAAATTATGGAATAAATTTAGTAAACAGAGGGGAAAACTATAATTTAGTGAAAAAGTTGTAAAAATAGAGACTAAAACATAATTGTGATAAAAGAAATGAATTTAAGGACCGAAATGAAAGAAAATGAGAGTTTAGGGTAAAAACATAAAAATGTGGTGAAAAGGGCTTAAATAATTAAAACTAAGAGTAAAATGGTAATTAATACAAAATTAGGGACAAAATGTCAATTTAGTAAAAGAAAAATCATAAAATTTATTTTAGGTAAAAATAAGGACCTAGATATAATTATGATGAAAGTAAGGACAAAATGGTTATTTTGGCAAAAGTAGGGATAAAATGGTAATTTTGGTAAAGTTGGGAAAAAGAAAATAATAAGGGTGAAAGCATAATTTCAGCCCAACTTAGGAATATAAATGGAATTTATATAAGAAAATGGATATGTGAGACATTTGAAATAGTTAAATCAAGTAATATAAAGAAAATAAGTAAATTAAGCATAATTAAAAGTAATCACATAATTAAAGAAATGAGATGTTCTTAAGTGTATTTAATAATTGATTAGGGATGTTAGTAAGGAAATGTCTAGTACTTTACTTAAGCCAAACTGTGCATAGTATTGAAATTATTTAGTTGGGCATCCAACACTAGACTTTATACTTAGCGCGTAGTTATTTGCTGCGTGCAGTGACAGGTACTTGAATTCTAGGAGACAAGACGAATGGAGAAGAAATGTTGATTTTAAAGTAGTAAATAGTATCTTATGCATGTGTATTATTTTGGATAAAAGACTATGTCTATGTAATGTACTTATGACAATAAGATATTATGGCATGTATATGTGTATATTGGATGGATATATGAACTATAATGTGTGTGAATGTGACTATAATGATGGCTGATAAGTGTGAATTATACTATATTTTTAGTGTATTTTTATGTGTCTAATTGAGTCAAGTTAGTGTTAATTTAGTGGATTTTAGGTTTAATTAGTTAATTTATGTGTTTTTAGGTCTAATTGTTAGTTTTGGTGTTTTTCATGGCTTATTTGAAAAAGAAAAAGGGTTTAATAGAAGAAAGGGGAAGTTAAAGTGGAAAAATTGTAATTTTAGGTAGAATGAAGGTTGAAATTCATGAGGGGCAGCAGAGACTCACTCAGCAGAGTGATTTCCTCACTCTTCTGAGTGAGTAGAGCACTCTCCAGAGTGAAATTTCACTCATCCAAGGGCAAAAAGCCACTCACCCAAATCTTTCCCTTCTTTCTCCAATAAAGGATCACTCTCGAGAGTGCCAAAGGCCACTCTCCCGAGTGAGGAAAGAGAAAACATGAACTTAAAGTTCCTATTTGGGTAAAATTCAATTCCTATTTGGTTTAGAAAGTTTACAAAGGCAAAACTTCTTCTTTTGGCAAGATAATTCAACTATAAAAGCATCAAAGCACCATAACTTGAGGGGGAGCAAGAATTACAAATTTTACTCTTGGTTTAATTTTAGTTTTCTTTAGTTATTGTACATTAATTTTAGCTTAGTCTTTAATTTAGTTTTATTTTCTTTTTAGTTTATAATTCTCTAATAGACTCAAGCATTTTATTCAAGTCATTAAGAGCAAAATTTGAAGCTTCATGAGAATTGTATCTCTTTATTTTAAGTTTTTCTTTCATTTTAATCATGTTCATAAGTAGTTTTTCTTACTTTTGCTAAGGGAAATTTGAATCCTCATACTTTTATTGTAATGACTTAGTTTGAGCTTAATTTTAATGTAAATGTGTTATTTCTTAATTCTTATGCTAAATCTTATTTATGGTTATGGTTGAATTGGTGTTTAATATGTTGAATAGATAGTTGAATGCTAATTTAGACTTTGATCATTGATATGTGTGTTTTTAGCTTATTTTTCTCCTGTCATTGTATTGTTGCATTTTGAGAATTGAGGTAGTGATTTATTGTTCATGGGTTGATTTAAGTTTAAAAATGTTGAATTAAGAATGAGCTAGATTTAGATCTCTCTCGAGAGGATCTAATGAAGGTTTAAGAGTTTAAAACCGAATCTTTATGCTAAGTATTAGATTGTTCCTAAATAGAGGATTTAATACTTAGAATGATATTCTGAATAAGATATTTGTTTTTATTTAACTGGTTTTTCTATAATCACTTGTGTTACTTTTGATTTGAGTCATTGCAATGGAAGTTGAGGTGGATAGTTCCTTTAGCATAAGTGTTTTAGTTATTGCTCTGTGTTTAATTTTTGTTAGTTTAGTTTTTGTTTTTGTTTTGCTTTACTTTAGTTTAGTTCTTGCTTTCCATTCAAAAACTTGGGAAACAATTTTATATTAATTTAATTTAAACATAAATATTATTCTTAACAATTCATGTTCCCTTGGGTATGATATTTGGGATATTAATTTATATTTTCCTATATTACTAGCCGATCTAGTACACTTGCTAGACACCGATCAATGGCTTAGGACTATGTTGGATATGATGATTATAAAAGTGTTGTGTTGATGCCTGGTATATTGGAGTGGGAGGTAGAACATTTAAGAGTGTGAAATTTGGACTTTTACAGGAGGGATGGGTTAATATTATAGCCATTATACTGTCAAAATTTTCACCAAATGAATAGTAAATTTGCGATAAGTTTAAAATTGGCTCGTAATAGACTATTAAAATGACAAATGAATCCAATTTTGAATCATTTGGTAATTAAATGAGAACAAGATATAATAATGAAAATGAATACTCAATTAGTAAGCCGATTGCGATAAATGATATTCGGACCTAGAAAAGCTTAGAGTATTATATGTTTAGGTTCTTTTAGTTGGAAAAAAAATAAGTGTTTTCATCCTTTTACTTGGAAAAAAGGATTAAGTGTTTTAGAGTTTTTTACTTGAAAAAAAACTTAGGATAGCTATTCATGTAAAGGCTTTTGACTCTTGCCCACTAAATAGGGTCATATTAGAAAAGATAAACTCTTAAAACTGTTTGTCTTAAGGAAAGGATGTGGATAGTGACCAAACCTTTATAAATCACAATGCGAAAATATCTTTATCCCTTACTATCTCTTTTATTTTCATACTTTATCTAATTTTATATTATGTGCATGCTTCGTGTTCTATAGAACAGAGTGCTAAAACTAGTTTGTCTTAAGAGCAATGGGAACAACAAATGGTATCTTGATAGTGGTTGCTCAAGACTCATAACATGGGACAAAAAGAATTTTGTTGAGCTCTCTATGATAGATGGAGGGATTGTCAGCTTTGGTGATAAAAATAAAGGCAAAATAATTGGAGTGGGAACTATTGGAACCAATCCAAGTATTGAAGATATTTTCACTTGTGAAAAGACTGAAATACAATCTCTTAAACTTAAGCCAGTTATGTGATAAAAATCAAAGAGTTATCATTGAAAATAAAGAGTTCCAAAGTTGAAGATTCAGTTACAAGTAACATTATTTTGACTGGTTATAGAGCTAGAAATGTCAATCAAGAAATTTTTGATAATAATTGTTATGATAAATCAACTTGCTTAATCTCAAATGATGATTGAAATTGATTATGGCATAAAAGATTGGGTCATGCAAGTTTACATACTATTAAAAAATTGTCTAAAAATGATCTAATCATCGGTTTACCTAAAATTAAATTTAACAAAGATTATATGTTTGAAGCATGTCAACTTGCTAAGCAAACTAAAAGTTCATTTAAATCTAAGAAAGAAATTTCAACTAAAAAATGCTTAGAAATGTTACATAGGGATTTATTTGGACTTATCTCACCATCAAGTTTAAAGGGAAAGAGTTATGTTTTGTGATTGTTGATGATTACTCACATTTTACTTGGACATTCTATCTTTAACATAAACATGAGACATTTGATGCATTCAAAAATCTTACAAAGAAAGTACAAAATGAGATAGGATATCACATTGTCAAAATTCGAAGTGATAATGGAGGAAAATTTGTGAACAAGGAATTTGACGAATTTTGCTCAAAGAAAGGAATTGAACACAATTTTTCAGCACCAAGAACTCTACAACAAATAGAGTGGTAGAACAAAAAAAAAGGACTCTACAAGAGATGGCAAAAACCATACTAAAGGAGAAGAATCTTCCAAAATATTTTTGGACTGAAGTTGTAAACACAACATGCTACATTGTCAATAGAGTTTTAATTAAAGCCAGTATAAATAAAACTCCAGATGAGCTGTGGAAAGGAAGGAAGCCAGACATTAGCTATTTTCACACATTTGGTTGTAAGTGCTTTATTTTGAATGATAAAATAATCTAGAAAAATTTGATGCTAAATCTGATGTAGGAATTTTCGTAAGATATTCACTTAAAAGTAAAGCATATAAAGTGTACAATAAAAGAACACATATAGTTGAAGAGTCAATTAATATTAAATTTGATGAAACTAATATCTACACTAGAGAAAGGTATTTTTTTATGATGATACAAGAAATAAAGAAGAGGAGCTACAAAAGAAAAATCAAACAGAATAGGAATATGTGCAGAATAGAACTGTTGGTAAAAAATTGCAAAATACAGCATAACAAACAAAACCAGAACAAAACACTGAATTACCAAAATAATATAATGTTCATAGGAACCATTCAAAAGAATACTTCTTAAGTAGTCCATCAACAGGAATGATAACCATAAGACAATTAAGAGAATATTATAGAAATGTCGACTTGGTGTCTCAAATTGAACCAAAGAACATTAATAAAACTCAAAGTGATAATAATTGGATTCTTGCTATGCAAGAAGTGCTAAATCAATTTGAAAGAAACAAGGTATGGTCTTTTGTTCTTAAGCCTAAAAATCATTCAATTATTTGTACAAAATGGGTCTTTAGAAGCAAGCTAGATGAACAAGGAAATGTTACAATAAATAAAGTAAGGCTTGTGGCTCAAGGATACAATAAAAAAAGGTATTGCTTTTGATGGAACATTTTCCCCAGTTGCACATATAGAAGTTATTCGTATTTTGTGTGCATTTATATGTTTTAAGAAAATTAAGTTTTATCAAATGGATGTTAAAAGTACATTTTTAAATGGCTATTTAAATTAAAAATTTTATATTGCACAACCACCAGATTTTGAAAATGCAAATTTTTCTAATCATATTTTCAAATTGACAAAGGTTTTATATGGTCTAAAACAAGCTCCTAAACCTTAGTATGAAGGACTTTCAATTTTTCTAATTCAATATGATCTTTCAAGAGATAAAGTTGATAATGCTTTATTCATAAAACAGAAAGAAATCATATCATCTAAATGTGTAAGGAATTTGAAAATTCAATGAAAAAAGAATTTGAGATGAGTATGATAGGAGAATTAACATTCTTTTTAGGACTACAAATAATTCAAAATAAGGATGGAATTTTTATTAATCAAGTAAAGTACACAAAGGAACTATTAAAAAAGTTCAAAATGATGGAAGCAAAACCAATGAGCACACTAATAAGTCCATCAATTAAATTTGATCTTGATGAAAATGGTAAAAGTGGGGATTAAAAGTTTTATAAAGGAATGATTGGTTCACTGCTTTACTTAACAACAAGTCGACTTGACATACACTTTAATGCTTATCTTTGTGCTCAATTTTAATCAAATCTAAAGGAATCACATTTGTCATCCGTCAAACGTATCCTAAGATATTTATTGGGAACCCAAGAAATAGGTTTGTGATACTTTAAGAACTCAAGCTTTGATATTATTGATTTTTCAGATGCTGACTATGTTGGTTGTCGAATTGAAAGAAAAAGCACATTTAGAACATGTCAATTATTAGCCTAATCTTTCATCACTTGGTCTAGTAGAAAACAATATTGAGTTGCTTTATCAACTGCTGAAGCAGAATACATAGCTATCGGAAGTTGTAATGCTCAAATATTATGGATTGAACAATAATTAATTGGCTATGGGCTCAATCTCAAGGAGATACCTATTTATTTCGACAACACAAGCATAATAAATCTCACAAAAAATCCAGTAATGCATTCAAGGACAAAATACATCGAAATCAAACATTATTTCATAAGGGATCACATTTAAAGAGTAGACATTATCTTAAGCTTTTTCCCAATTGAATCAGAACTTGCTGGCATTTTCACTAAACCATTGAAGGAAGAGCAATTTTGCAAGATAAGGAGAGAATTAGGTATGGGTATTTTATAAAAATCATCCTAAAAGTAATCCTATTTTCCCTCAAATTTGTTTTAATTTATCTTGTCTTTAATTTCTTTTTTATTATTTTTTATGTGAACAAATTCTTTTGTGTTCTATATTTGTGTCATACTCTAAGTATAATACATGTTCTATAGACATTTAATGTTCCACTGGAGTGTTATGTTCTATGTTTCAGTTATAACTAAACTGGAAGTTTTAATCACGCTGATATTTTCCTCATTTTATTCCTAAAAATCTACACACATTTTTGGGTTTTAAAAAGGAATTTAAACTTTTTGGAATAACTTCCGCTATTGGCAAAAAGTCTTCCCGCTTTTATTTCCTAAAACAAATGGGTTTACTTTAAAATTTAAAAAGGCACCTTTTCACCTGCCTATTTAATGCATATTTATTCTTATATTTTTTATCAAATTTACATTAAAAATTTTCATTCACTCTTTGCATCAATTAAAACATTCTTTGTCTCTCTCATTCCTTTAAAACCCATCAAAATGGTAAGAACCAAAACCCTTGCCCATCAAATTCCGTTTCCCAAGCCAAAAATTAAAGACACTTCCTCTGCTAAAAAATCAAAGGAATCTTTAATGCTGAAAGTGAAAGAAATTAGAGATTTTCTCATTCTAAAATCGATGGATTAAAAAGAATTAAAGGCAATAAAGACTCAGGTGGCAGTTTGGCTAAAACAACTTTAATGGCAAGGTATTTTAACTTTTGAGTCTGATATTTTTCCTTTTATATTAAAAGAATTCTATGACTCTGGAAAAACCCTTGATGATGAATCCTTTGCTGTAAAAATTGGAGAAAATTATAAATTTTCACCCTTGATACTTTAGCTATCATTTTCAATATGAAGATTGAGGCATTTAAGATGATAAAAAGTACTAGAATAAGAGAAATAAGAGGATTCAAAAATTGAGTTCTTGAAGGAAACAACAGATATGGATAAGTAGGATAGAGAAGATAAAACCCCAAATCTACCAATATGAAGTTGAAATTTCAAAATTTACATAAATTTTTGGTAGAAATTTTGGTACCTAGGGCTGGAAATGTTGATTACATTACTAACTCTGATATGATTATCATGTGGCATGTGTTTAGGGGTTACTAAATTAATCTTCCTTATCTCTTGTTCCATCAAATGGCTAATGTAAAGGAAAATCAATGTTTACTCTTTACCATGATTCTTAATGTTGTGTTTGAATATTGGAATATACCTCTTGAAGATGCTAATTGTGAAAATTTTAATGAGAAACTCAGAATTGGTAAAGGTTTTTACAAAATGTCTAAAATTAGACTTCAAAGATCAGGAAAAAGACCATTGTCTAGGGATGTTGAATAGAAGAACAAAAGAAATAAAGTGAAATTAGATTCCACCTCTAAGAAAATGATCAAAAGTCTTAGGAAAAATTTGTTGAGCCTTTGATAGTTGATGAGAAAATGAAATTGGTTAATGACGATTATGGCGAGGAAGAAGAAAAATCTTTGAGGAAAAATTTAAGTAAAGATAGCATTGAAGAAGAAAAAGGGGAAGTTGCTAAGGAAGAACAAAAAAGGAAATAATTGAGAGTTGTGAAAAAATAGACACGGATGCGAGTATGGAGGTAGAATTTGAAAGGGTTGTACAACAAGTAGCGCAAAAGGCAGAAGAGATGGGTAAACCAAGTTAGAAAATGGATTGCAAACCTAAAGCTTTGCCACAGAATTATGAAAAATTATAGGAGATTTGCATTCTGCTTTGGGCGATCTTGCTTAATAGATTAAAGAAATGTTCGCCAAAGCTGAATATGAAGGAAATAACTTACCTTCAATAAATCCAATTCCCTCTTCATCACCCTCACCTAGTCCTGCTCCTAAACCAACCCATATTATTTCCCCCAAATTAATGAGATTAATTGCCAATTACAAATTTAAACCCACTCCTAAACCAACCCATATTGCTGCCCACAATTAATGAGATTAATTGGCTAATTTTACTACTTGTTTAAACCTTGGATATTTTGTTAAGTTGATCATCTATTTGTATTTTAGATTTCTTTCTTGCAAACTTTATGTCACAAGTGGATATAAAGTTGAATCAACTTCCACTTTTTGCTAATGAGAAAAAGGGGAAGAAGAGTTATATGTGTGAGTGATTATTACTGATGATCTTCATTGTAGGTTTTATTATTTTTATGCACATATTCAAGGGAAACATTGCCCTAACATATTTTAAAATTAATGTTGATTATTGGTTGTTTTGTCATCATCAAAAATGGGGAGAATGTTAGCTCAAGGCCCATAGAGATTTTAATGAATAACAAAATAAACTAATGTGTTTGCACTTTTTAAAGTTTAATGTGTACAGGTCCATAAAGAATTTTGAAGTTATAAATTCTATTTGAAGTAGAACAAATCAGAAATGTGATATGCCAATCAAACCCCGAGACACTGTCTCATGCCTTTTTGAGGCCTGAGACATCATAGATTGGGTTAAATCTCTATACATTGTGAAGTGACCAGCCTTCACGCTTAAATGAACCTTGCTTCAGTCTCAAGCCCTAAAAGCAGGCTTTTAAGAACAAATCGGATTCCTAATAGGGTTTGGTGCACGTCACAACGTTCAAAAAAATTATTTATTATTACCTATTACATTCCCAAAAATGAATACATCCAAAATAAACAATAAAATAAAACTATGCAAATAAATAACAAAATAAATAAAGCATAAATAAAATGCAATACAAATAAAAATAATAAAAGGGTAAAAATAAGAATCATCCAAGTAGATTCCCAAGGCATATTAATTTCCAAAAAGGAACTCCTTAAGACATACACAAAAATAATTGCTCAAACAAAAAAAGAAAATAAACAATTAGTATGTGTAAACACAATAAATCAAATACTAAATTAACATAAAATATAAAAATTAAATAAACAGAATGTAAAATATGCAAGAATAGAAGTGAAAATGACATCAAAAATACAAATAAATGTGCTAATAAATTAAATATGAAAGGATATCATAAAGTGACCATGAAATACCAAAAAAAATAGGCCATAGATGGCCAAAACTAACATGCAAAAGGCTAAGAAAAGGAGAGAAATGGGACAAAAGGAAGGCTCTATGACGTCCCATCAGTTGTTGTGACCGATGGCTATCTATTGGGCCTTCTTCCCACCTATCACTCGATAAACAGGCAGAATGCAGGAAATGGTGTAAAAAACATAGGAAAAAAATAACTCAACCTAAATAAACATGTTTCTAGGTTCTAAAGCATGCCAAAAACTAACTATAATATCAAAACATGTATCTAAATCATATTAAATTAATAAATAATATATAAAATAGAAATTAAATCAAGCAAATATTATCATGTATTAATGGGAGATAAAAACATAAAATATGCCATTCTAGCATATAAAATCATGCCCAGATCATCATGACATCATAAAGAAAACACATAAACAATAAATAATGAATTACATAACTATCATGACATGAAAAAATCAAAGAAATAATGTAAATAATATGATCATGGCATGATTTTAGAAAGAAAAAGAAGGCCCAGAATATTACCCTCAGAAGATGATTTTTATAAATCTAGAAATTGCACTTCAAGCTTTGACCATATTGATTTCCACATTTTAAAATAATGTGTATGTTTTTTGTGTGTAAAAAAACGTTAGACACTTTTGGTTCCAAAAAAGAAAGAATTAGCTTCTCTCTTTCAATAATGCTATCTCTGTTTTTTTTAGGAATTTAAAGAATCCCCCTTTAGAACCCTAATTTTTGAGATGGAAATAAATTTAAAGTTTGAAAACTCCTGAAAATCTACCTTAACCCTGAAAATTTACCTAAGATCAGATCCCTAATCGCTTGATTCTCATTCAAATTTTTAGATATTGGAAAACATGGGAATTGCTAGAAAAAAATGCCCTTTGAATCTGACCTAGCCATCTGTGGCCATGACTCGGTGACTGACGGTCGTCTATACCGAGCCATGGATAAGCCTGGATGGTCAAGAATAGGCTATCTTCCAGGAGACAACCTTGAAAGAAAATAGCCATAGATGGCCACCTGTCATAGATAAGGACCAAAAATTCAAGGTTTTTCAAATTCCTTTCAAAAACTAGGGAAAATAAAGTTAAAACCCACAAAACATTTAAGAAAATTATGGAACCCAGAGATGAAACTCAAGATTTATGCTTTCTATTTTGAAATGTAAGCAATTCCTTATCATCAGGTAACCCTGAAATGGGCTGCATCGAGTCATGGTATCTATAATTGCCCCTAATTTTGGGGTACTGTGTACACTAGTGCTTAAATGAGCTAAATTCAGAGTGAAAGAATAAAAGATGCGTACCTAAGGTAACGAATCTCTGATTTTTAAAGACAAGTACCATCTGAGGTAGTGAATCTCTAATCGTTAAAGACATATACCATTTGAGGCAATTAATCTTCAATCGACTAGTTACCGTCAGCTTGTCGACATATTAACCTTTGGTTGGCTAGTTACCATCTGCTTGTCAATGTGTTAACCCTCTGTTGATTGGGTAGTTATCATTAGCTTGTCAACATACTAATCATCTATTGTTTGGGTAGTTATAGTTAACTTGTCGACATATTAACCCTTGGTTAAGTGGTTACCATTAGTTTGTCGATGTGTTAACCCTCTATTGGTTGGATAGTTAATGTCATGTTATCGACATGTTAACCCTTGGTTGATCGAGTAATTACTATTAGCTTGTCAACGTGTTAACCCTTTATTGGCCATTTAATTAGCGCCAGCCTATCAGCATGTATAATTAGGGGAGATTGTTGATTTGATTGGTTAGTGACCTATAGGGAGATTGGTTTTCAAGCCAACGTCAAAGACATGTCAAGTTCACAGTGAGTGTACTTCATAGCTTGTTTTTCGTCCACCCACATCGAGATAGTGAGTGTATGTCATAGCTTGCTTTTTATCCACCCATGTTGAGTTCACAGTGAGTGTACTTCATAACTTACTTTTTGTCCACCTATGTTGAGTTTATAGTGAGTGTACTTCATAGCTTGCTTTCTATCCACCCATGTCGAGTTCATAATGAGTATTCTTCATAGCTTGCTTTACAACCACCCATGTTGAGTTTACAATAAGTGTACTTCATAGCTTGCTTGCTTGTTATCTACCCATATCAAGTTCACAGTGAGTGTCAAGCCTTTTTAGCGCTGGTACTTAATTCAAAAAGAGAGAAAATAAAGCTTCAAGATATAACTGTAGTGAATGATTTTCCATATGTGTTTCTAGAAGATTTACCTAGTCTTCCACCTGAAAGGGATGTGTAGTTATTTATAAAAATTCTACTAGGTATAGCTCTAATTTCTAAGTGTTAGTGGTTGTGCCCTAGGCCAAACATTAGGGCCTTTATGTAATGTTAAATTTCATTTTATAAAATTGGGTTTTCTTTATGTTATTGTATTGTAGGCATGTTACATTATAATAATATTTGTAAATAACAATTTAATGTTATTTTGACTATCCCTAGTTATTTATTGTTAAATGATTGATGATAAATAAAGACTAGTATAAGTTTAATTGATGATCATGGGATGATTATATATGATGATATGAATTAATCTTATAAGTACTTGTTAGGGAACAAAGTACTGGATAGACCCGCAATGAGACACTACATGGGTCAATGTCATTAGTGATCTCACAATAGTTATGTTATTAATCCTTAGACCTGAGATTATCATAGTATCCTACATGACGAACATTATGTTTTGACACAATCAAACATTATCTTTAATCGGATAATTATAAAGATTATGATTGGACATAATGAGAATCATGTAGAGGATAGTGAATAATCAAGAAGGAATTTGTCCCTCTCTTATGAGAGAGATATCTGTCGGGCCCCTCGATAAGTAGGACTGAGAAATGCATGGCCGTGCTCAAATGAATTGATGGAGTGATCAATATCATTTGATATTATCAGTCTACTTAGTGATCGGGAAATTATATGTTTGGACTATATAAGTTTGACATGGACCATGACTTATGTTCAAACAAGATATCGTGTGACAAAGGAATTATAACATGTTCTATTAGGTTAAAATCGAATTATCGATATTCATATTATTTGGGTAGTCATAATGTCTTGCTAGAGGCCACTTATGACTTGTGGGCCCGTGATGGGATTGAGACCCACTGCCAATATAATATGAACCTATTGGGTCGCACACATAGAATGTAATGAATAGACTAAGGGTTAATTCGGGCATTTCGAATTTTATTTTGTGAAAAATTAAAATTCGAAATAAAAAAAAATGATGATAATGATAATATTTAAGATAAATATTATCATTACATTATTATTATTATTATTATTTTTTAAGATAAGAAATAAGGTATTTCTTATTTTAAAATGGAATGATGATAATAATAATATTTAAGATAAATATTATTATTATAATTATAATTATCGTTTTAGGTAAGAAATAAGATTTTTCTTATTTTAAAACGAGCCCTACGTTTTCTCTCTCTTAATTAGGGTTAGGTTAGTTGTATATATATATATGGTATGTATATATAAAACCTGAATTAAGCAAAAAGGACCTAGCTGCCACTTAAGAGAAAAGCAAAAAGAAAATCGTTTTCTTGTGTGATTCTAGAGAGAGAATAACAAAAACCCTAGCCGCCAGGAAGGGAGCTAGCACCCCGGGTGATTCTGTTCGTTGCTTTCGCGTGTGGATACTGGTAGAGGGTGTCATTTCGCGTGAGATCGCACCTACAATTCGGTTTATCTGCGCTACAAGAGGTTGGTAATCGTTACACTTCTCCTTTTATTGAATCAATTGGATCGCTTGGATCCGTGGTGGGTTTCCATTGTTCCGCTGCGATATTTTATTTACTATTTCGAAACCCAACAGTGGTATCAGAGCCGCTTGCGAATTCAATTGATTCAATTATCGTATTTTGTATGTATGTGATGTGTGCAAAATCGATTTTATGTGATATGAAAAGATCGTATGTTGATACATGATAAGTTAGTAAATGTTATAATCGATCATGTTAATCTATTTATATGAGATATGAACAAAATTAATATATTTGTATGAGATATAAATGTAATTAATCGCTTGATGTTTATGAAACTATGTGTATAGACTACGAAACATATACATGTTAATATGATTAACGTATGTATGTTACTTCCGTTTTACCATGAGATTAAATGTGTGGTCTATATTCAATTAAATTCGGTGGTATTTTGTGTCGATCCTAAAATCGTTTAATGTGACCGCCGTGTTATCTAATCGTAGCGCCTAATATATCGTTAATGTTATTATCCGCGAATTTTAATACATCAATTTTATGCAATAAATTAAGTTTGATATGAGATGACTTGATTTTAATTGATGTATGTATGTATGATGTCTTTGCATGGTGCATAGCATGGCCAATTGAGACCTTTGTGATGGTGTCTAATTTATTTTCATTTTATGGGTTTGTAATTTTAAATACGACCTGCGTGTCGTTCCTTTGTTGTAATTTTATTTTACTATTAGTTTTAGTCGAATAGTTTATTTCATTATTGTAATGAAGACAAAAGGAATTGCACGAAGACCATGAAGGGAATCAATCCAATTCCATAATGATGGAGGTGCAAAAAATGGAAGCTGTTGATCAAGACAAGTTTTGTAATTTCACCTAGGATTGACCATTGATCTTCATATTGGCTTATGAAGATCATATAGTTTTGGCCATGCTATGACACGTTTTATATATTATGCATATTTTTTATCGATATATGATGCGATGAATGATTATATATGTGTATGAGATGCCATGTATGGATGATGCATGATATGTAAATGAATAGACATCATAACTTAAAAACCAAAATTCCCTCACCAAAATTTTAAGTCTTATGCCACCCATAATTATAACACCTATCAAGACTAAGATCACCAAAGTGTAGGTTCTGCCAAAGCGAAGTACATTAGGTTATCATAGTAAGATAGGATGGGTAATGGTGCTACCCATATGTTTAAAAATGGTTAGACTTAATTAGGCTATCAAAATGGTTTTGGGCCTAAGGTATTAGATGGGATTATAACATGCCGGGACATATGATGTCAAAATCCCATAAAGAATCTAAGAGTTATATGAGATGTAATTGGTAAAGAGTTATCTACCTAAATAACTTGATTTTAAGCGTCATGCCAAAGCTGACTTAGAATTAAGTGAAATATGGATCTTAGCCCACTAAAACATTACAATTGTTGTAATTAAAATTGAGGGTGAATATTTTAGTGGGAGCTTTAAGAAATACCCTAAAATGAAATTGGTACTAATTTTAATATTTATTTTGCATATTTGTAGATCAATGGCTTCAAATAACACCTCCACACTATCACTGCGATCCGTCCTTGAGAAGGACAAGCTGAAAGAAAATGGCACTAATTTCCTTGACTGGTTTAGGAACTTGAGAATTGTTCTCAAGCAAGAAAGGAAGCTATATGTGCTTGATGAACCTGTCCCTCCTCCTCCGCCTACTGATGCCCAAAAGGCAGTTAAGGACAAACAGAAGAAACATGTTGATGATTCTATTGATGTGGGCTGTCTTATGTTAGCCACAATGTGCCCAGAACTTCAAAAGGATCTGGAGCATTTAGAGGCTTATGAGTTGAGTTGTCACCTCAAACAGACATTCCAACAACAAGCAAGGCAAGACAGGTATGAGACTACCAAAGCTTTGCATGGCTGTAAAATGGCTGAAGGTGCATCAGTGAGCGCTCATGTTCTGAGAATGAAAGGCTATATTGATCACCTTGAAAGAATTGGATTCCCAATCACTTTGGATTTTGCCACGGATTTGATCCTTAATTCATTGCCTAATAGTTATAGCCAGTTTGTTTTGAACTATAATATGAACAATATGGAGAAATCCATTCCTGAGCTGCATGCAATGCTTAAGACAGCTGAGCAAAGCATCATGAAAAGGCCCAATCATATCCTTATGGTTAATAAAGGAAAGGGGATGAAAAATAAGGGCAAGGGTAAGGCTAAGGCAAAAGTTGCTGGTAAGCCAAAAGCACAAGCTAAAAACAAACCCAAGGCAAAAGCTCCAAAGGAGGGAGTTTGCTTCCATTGCAATGAACCTGGTCATTGGAAGAGGAATTGCAAGCTCTACTTGGAAGAATTGAAGAAGAAGAAGAGTAGTGAGACTACATCTTCAGGTATTTATGTTATAGAAATTAATTTATCTACTTCTACTTCCTGGGTATTAGATACTGGATGTGGTTCTCACATTTGTACAAATGTGCAGGGACTCAAAAGGAGTAGGCAACTGAAAAAGGGTGAAGTGGACCTACGAGTTGGAAATGGAGCAAGAGTTGCTGCTTTAGCTGTAGGGACTTATGAGTTGACTTTGCCCAATGGGCTTTTGTTAGTTTTGAACAATTGCTTTTATGTTCCCACTTTAAGTAGGAATATTATTTCAGTTTCTTGTTTGGATGATGAAGGTTTTTCTTTTCTTATTAAGAAAAGGAAATGTTCTATTTATTATGATGATATGCTTTATTGTATTGCTGATTCATATAGTGGCCTTTATGCCCTAAATCTAGAAAAATCCAACAATGAGGATATCTATAACATAACTACAAAGAAATCCAAACCCAATGATTTGAATAAAACATATTTATGGCATTGTCGTCTTGGTCATATAAATGAGAAACGCATATCAAAACTCCATCAAGATGGACTCTTGGAATCATTTGATTTTGAATCATTTGAAAATTGTGAATCTTGTTTATTAGGCAAGATGACAAAAGATCCATTCACTAGACATAGTGAAAGGGCCACTGATTTATTGGGCCTTATACATACTGATGTATGTGGCCCATTAAGCAAAAATGCCAGGGGAGGATTTCAATACTTCATTACTTTCACTGATGATTTCAGTAGATATGGCTATGTCTATCTAATGAAACATAAACATGAATCATTTGAAATGTTCAGAACTTTTCAAAATGAAGTTCAAAATCAACTTGGTAAAACTATTAAAGCACTTCGATCTGATCGGGGTGGTGAATACTTAAGCCAAGAGTTTGATGATCATCTAAGCAATTGTGGAATTATTTCACAATTAACTCCACCAGGGACGCCACAATGGAATGGTGTTTCCGAAAGAAGGAATCGAACTTTATTAGATATGGTTCGATCTATGATGAGTCAAACAGATCTTCCTTTATCCTTTTGGGGCTATGCATTAGAAACAGCTGCATTCACTCTGAACCGAGTTCCATCTAAAGCAGTTGAAAAGACACCATATGACTGGAAGAATTCCCAGTTTGTCTTTTCTAAAGATTTGGGGCTGTGAGGCTTATGTCAAAAGACAAGTCTCGGATAAATTAGCTCCTAAATCTGATAAATGCCTTTTTGTGGGATATCCTAAAGAAACTAAAGGATATTACTTTTTCAATCCCTCTGAGAATAAAGTGTTTATTGCTCGAAATGGTGTCTTTCTAGAAAAGGAATTTATTTCTAAAAGAACCAGTGGGAGTAAAATAGAACTTGAAGAAGTTCGAAAAACACAAGATGACATTAGACCATCGATGGAGACTCAACAAGTTTCACAAACAGTTGTGGAACCTGTGCAAGTTACACAAGAACTGCGCAGATCTGATAGGACACGATATCAACCTGAGAGATATGGATTTCTCGTAATGGATAGTCGTGAAATAATGCTTATGGATCAAGATGAGCCTACAACCTATCAAGATGCTGTATCAAGTCCAGATTCTGAGAAATGGCTAGAGGCCATGAAATCTGAAATGCAATCTATGTATGACAATCAAGTTTGGAACTTGATTGATCCACCTGAAGGAATTAAAACCATTGGGTGCAAATGGGTTTTCAAGAAGAAAACTGACATGGATGGAAAGGTACATACCTTTAAAGCAAGACTTGTTGCAAAAGGTTTCAAGCAAACTCATGGTATTGACTATGATGAAACTTTTTCTCCAGTCGCAATGCTTAAATCAATAAGAATTCTTATTGCCATTGCTGCGCATTATGACTACGAGATATGGCAAATGGATGTCAAAACAGCGTTTCTTAATGGAAACTTACTTGAGGATGTGTATATGACACAACCTGAAGGTTTTGTCCATCCTGAGAATTCTAGAAAGGTATGCAAGCTGCAAAGATCCATTTATGGATTAAAGCAAGCTTCTCGGAGCTGGAATCTTCGTTTTGATGAAACAGTCAAAGAGTTTGGATTCATAAAAAATGAAGATGAACCTTGTGTATACAAGAAGGTTAGTGGGAGTGCAATAATGTTTCTCGTCTTATATGTCGATGACATATTACTCATTGGGAATGATATCCCTATGTTACAAAAGACCAAAGATTGGTTAGGGAAATCTTTTTCAATGAAAGATCTAGGCGAAGCTGCTTATATCCTTGGGATCAAGATCTATAGGGATAGGTCTAAAAGAATAATTGGTCTGAGTCAAAGTACTTATATAGACAAGGTGTTGAATAGGTTCAACATGCAAAATTCTAAAAGAGGATTTTTGCCAATGTCTCATGGTATTACTCTTAGCAAGACTCAATGTCCTACGACATCTGATGAGCGAGACCGTATGAGTATGATTCCTTATGCTTCGGCTATAGGATCTATCATGTATGCCATGTTATGTACTAGACCGGATGTCTCATATGCATTGAGCATGACAAGTAGATACCAGTCAAACCCTGGTGAAAGTCACTGGACAGCGGTTAAGAATATCCTTAAGTACTTGAGAAGAACTAAGGATGCATTCTTAGTATATGGAGGATTGGAAGATGAGCTAGTAGTAAATGGTTACACAGATGCAAGCTTCCAGTCTGATAAAGATGACTTTAGATCGCAATCTGGATATGTGTTTTTGTTAAATGGAGGTGCTGTTAGCTGGAAAAGTTCTAAACAAAGCACTGTCGCTGATTCTACAACAGAAGCTGAGTATATAGCAGCATCAGATGCAGCTAAGGAAGCAGTATGGATCAAGAAATTCATTATTGAACTGGGAGTAGTTCCTAGTGTCACAAGTCCTATAGACATTTATTGTGACAATAATGGTGCTATAGCACAAGCTAAAGAGCCCAGATCCCATCAGAGATCCAAACATATACTCAGGCGTTTTCATCTCATTCGTGAAATTATGGAAAGAGGAGATGTCAAGATATGCAGAGTACCAACAGATGACAACATTGCGGATCCACTTACAAAGGCTCTCCCACAAGCCAAACATGATAGTCATACTAGGTCTATGGGTATTAGACACTTATATGATTAGGCCTAGTGCAAGTGGGAGATTGTTAGTGGTTGTGCCCTAGGCCAAACATTAGGGCCTTTATGTAATGTTAAATTTCATTTTATAAAATTGGGTTTTCTTTATGTTATTGTATTGTAGGCATGTTACATTATAATAATATTTGTAAATAACAATTTAATGTTATTTTGACTATCCCTAGTTATTTATTGTTAAATGATTGATGATAAATAAAGACTAGTATAAGTTTAATTGATGATCATGGGATGATTATATATGATGATATGAATTAATCTTATAAGTACTTGTTAGGGAACAAAGTACTGGATAGACCCGCAATGAGACACTACATGGGTCAATGTCATTAGTGATCTCACAATAGTTATGTTATTAATCCTTAGACCTGAGATTATCATAGTATCCTACATGACGAACATTATGTTTTGACACAATCAAACATTATCTTTAATCGGATAATTATAAAGATTATGATTGGACATAATGAGAATCATGTAGAGGATAGTGAATAATCAAGAAGGAATTTGTCCCTCTCTTATGAGAGAGATATCTGTCGGGCCCCTCGATAAGTAGGACTGAGAAATGCATGGCCGTGCTCAAATGAATTGATGGAGTGATCAATATCATTTGATATTATCAGTCTACTTAGTGATCGGGAAATTATATGTTTGGACTATATAAGTTTGACATGGACCATGACTTATGTTCAAACAAGATATCGTGTGACAAAGGAATTATAACATGTTCTATTAGGTTAAAATCGAATTATCGATATTCATATTATTTGGGTAGTCATAATGTCTTGCTAGAGGCCACTTATGACTTGTGGGCCCGTGATGGGATTGAGACCCACTGCCAATATAATATGAACCTATTGGGTCGCACACATAGAATGTAATGAATAGACTAAGGGTTAATTCGGGCATTTCGAATTTTATTTTGTGAAAAATTAAAATTCGAAATAAACAAAAAAAATGATGATAATGATAATATTTAAGATAAATATTATCATTACATTATTATTATTATTTTTTAAGATAAGAAATAAGGTATTTCTTATTTTAAAATGGAATGATGATAATAATAATATTTAAGATAAATATTATTATTATTATTATTATTATTATAATTATCGTTTTAGGTAAGAAATAAGATTTTTCTTATTTTAAAACGAGCCCTACGTTTTCTCTCTCTTAATTAGGGTTAGGTTAGTTGTATATATATATATGGTATGTATATATAAAACCTGAATTAAGCAAAAAGGACCTAGCTGCCACTTAAGAGAAAAGCAAAAAGAAAATCGTTTTCTTGTGTGATTCTAGAGAGAGAATAACAAAAACCCTAGCCGCCAGGAAGGGAGCTAGCACCCCGGGCGATTCTGTTCGTTGCTTTCGCGTGTGGATACTGGTAGAGGGTGTCATTTCGCGTGAGATCGCACCTACAATTCGGTTTATCTGCGCTACAAGAGGTTGGTAATCGTTACACTTCTCCTTTTATTGAATCAATTGGATCGCTTGGATCCGTGGTGGGTTTCCATTGTTCCGCTGCGATATTTTATTTACTATTTCGAAACCCAACACTAAGGCATCGTACAGAATGGCCCTATTGGAATTAAAAGAGTTAAATGTTCGATTGCAAGAGTTGCATGATAAAGGCTTTATTAAGCCTAGTGCATCCCCTTAGGCTACACCAGTTCTATTTGTCAAAAAGAAAGATGGGTCTATGAGAATATGTATAGACTATAGACAGCTGAATAAAGTGACAGTGAAGAACAAGTACCCATTACCTAGAATTGAAGACTTGTTTGATCAGTTGAAAGGTGTTAGGGTGTTTTTAAAAATTGATTTGTAATTGGGGTACTATCAACTTCGAGTAAAGAATGTGGACGTCCCAAAAGCTGCATTTAGAACCTAATATGGTCATTATGGATTTCTAATAATGCCTTTTGGGTTAACAAATGCACCAATTGCTTCATTGGATCTTATGAATAGGCTAATTAAACCCTATTTAGACCAATTTGTTATAGCGTTTATTGATGACATATTGGTCTATTCTAAAAATGAATTCGAGCATGTTGAACATTTGAGGATTGTGCTACAGACTTTAAAGGAGAATCAGTTATTTGCCAAATTAAGCAAGTGTGATTTTTGGCTTAAGGAAGTTTTTTTCTTTGGGCATATTGTGTATTCTGAAGGCATTAAAGTGGATCCAAATAAAGTTGAGGCTATTGTAAATTGGAGACTACTTTAAAATGTATTGAAAGTGAGAAGTTTTTTGGGTTTAACAGGTTACTACTGTCACTTTATGAAAGGCTTTTCAGTCATTGCTTCTCCACTCACTAAGTTACTGAGAAAGGGTATCAAGTTTGAGTGGACTGATTGATGTCAAGCAAGTTTTGATTAGTTAAAGAAGATGTTAACAGAAGCTCTAATTCTAACACAACCAATTTTGGATAAAGAGTATGCTATAAACAGTGATACTTCCAGAATTGGTTTGGGATGTGTGCTAATGCAAGATGGCAAGGTGGTAGCTTATGCATCTAGACAATTGAAACCGTATGAGCAAAACTACCCTACATATGATTTAGAATTGGCAGCAATAGTGTTTGCTTTGAAGATATGGCGGCATTACTCGTATGAGGAAAAAGGCAAAATTTATACAGATTATAAGAGTCTCAAGTACGTGCTCACTCAAAAGGAACTTAACTTGAGACAGCGTAGATGGTTAGAGTTATTTAAAGATTATCACTATATAGTTGATTACCACCCGGGTAAAGCGAATGTTGTAGCTGATACCTTAAGTTGAAAGATGATGGCAGCTATGATGTTACAGCAATGTAGATGGAAATTTGCATCAGATGGTGCATTAATAGTGCAGTTGAAGGCTCGATCAAATGTAAGACAGACAATGCTAGATGGTCAGGAAAGTGATGGAAGGTTACAATAGATTGTGCAATCATTACATAAAGGAAATCAATCCGACTATATTATAAAGAAAGATGGAAGTGTGTTTTACTAGAATAGGTTATGTGTTTCAAATGACAAAGAATTGAAAAGAACATTGTTGAGTAAAGCACACAACACAGTGTTCACTATGTATCCTAATAGTAACAAGATCTATCAGGATTTGAAGCAATATTATTGGTGGCCTGGTAGGAATAAAGACATAGTCGATTATGTTTCTAAGTACTTGACTTGTCAATAGGTGAAAGCAAAACATCAACTTCCCTCAAGATTATTGAATCTAATTCCAATACCGCAATGGAAATGGGAAGATATCACTATAGATTTTGTTATAGGTTCACCTCTCACACAGAGAAAACATGACTCAATATGGATAATAGTTGATAAGCTGGCTAAAATGACTCATTTCATACTGGTTCGAACAAATTATCCAATGGATAAATTAGGAAAACTTTATGTGAAGGAGATTATTCAGTTACATGGAATACCGGTGTCTATAATTTCGGATGGAGATTCGAGGTTTACATCAAGATTCTGGCAAAGGCTATAGCAAGCTTTGGGAACACAGTTATATTATAGTACAACTTTTCATCTTCAAATAGATGGACAATCTAATAGCGTTATCCAAGTGTTAGAAGATATGTTGAGAGGTTATGTTCTAGATTTTTCAGGAAGTTGGGACAGATATCCTGCCTTAATAGAGTTTGCATACAATAACAGCTACCTTAAGTACATTGGTATGGCACCGTATGAGGCTTTGTATGGCCAAAAATGTAAAACCCCAGTTTGTTGGATTGAGTTAAATAAACATAGAATGATTGGTCCCATTATTATTAAGGACATAGAAGAGAAAGTACAGGTAATTAAATAGAGATTGAAAGCAGCCAGTGATAGGCAAAAGTCTTATGTAGATTTGAAAAGGAAGGATATAGAGTATTAGGTTGGTGATAAGGTATTTTTGAAAGTTTCTCCTTGGAGAAAAGTACTAAGGTTCTGAAAGAAAGGTAAACTAAGTTCGAGATATATTGGTCCATATGAACTTCTTTAAAGAGTTAGACCAACTGCATACAGATTGGCTCTTCCTATGGAATTAGCTAAATTACATGATGTGTTCTATATATCTATATTGCATAAATATCATTCAGATGAATCCCATGTACTACCAATATAAGATATTCAAGTGCAACCAGATTTCTCTTATGATGAAGAACTAAAAGAGATTTTGCAGACAGTTAAGGAACAAGCAAATTCCTCTTGTCAAAGGTCTTTGGCAACATTATAGGGTATAAGAAGTAACTTAGAAACTGGAGGCAGTCATGAGAGAGTAGTATCCTTAACTATTTAAAATAGGTATGAGTTTCGATGATGAAATTCTTTAAGGGAAAGACAATTGTAAGGCTCCAACTTTAACCTTAGTAGAATATGCACGAGTTAACTGAAATTATAATTGATTAATGCTTAACTATAACAGTGGAACACATATTAGGATTATAAAAAGGGCAACTGGTATGTTGTTCATATGAGTAAGTGAAGCATGTAAATAATAAGGGTGTAATTAAAGGAAGGATAGTAAGTTTGGGGGTTAAAATTGAAAGAAGGGAAAATTAGGGAGAGATTTACTATGGGAAAATTAGAGAGGGAGTTAAAGGGAACTTTCCTTTCTCACTTAAATCTAAAAGCTGTATGAAGGAGAGAGAAAAAGGTGATAGTGGGATTAATTAGGTGGCTGGGTCAGCAAAAGCTAAGGGAAGAGAAAACTAAAATGCAGATTTTCATTCTCTACTTCTTTTCTCACTAAGAAGTTATAATCTATCTCTAGTTTCCTTCTAGTGTCTATTTTGGTAAAGTTAAGGAAGTGAGTTATTGTGGTTGGAGTTATAAGGTAACAAAATCTCTTTCACCTTTATTATCATCTTTTTCTTAAAAAAGTTATAGAAATTTGCATATAAGAAGTTTCCTGGGTATTTATGTTTACAATTGACTCTTTGTTGAAGATAAAGTGAACAAGAATTAGGGGAAGGAAGTCTTAAAGGATTAAAGGTTGAATTTTGTGGATTTAGGCCAAGGTATGGGAATTGGTGTGAATCTTGATATGCATGTGCAATATGTAAGTAGAATGTGATGAAATCAAAGCTTAATTAAGAAATGAGATAAGGATTTTCTGCATGTGTTCATCTATATGGATTTAATTGAAAAATGAAGCTAAATCCTTAAATTAGAATATAAGAAGAATAATGCATGCAAGAGTAAATTTGAGAAGAAATGTGTTTTAAAGGTCTATTTTCTAATTAGGATGAGTTTAGCTTAAAATAAGTGTACCATAGTTTGAGAGACCATTAATTTTACAACAACCTTATCAAAGTTGCAGTAGAGTATAATGCTTTGTCATATAATGAACTTGGAAATCTACAGTTTGAATTAAGGATATTGTTAATGAATTCTTTGATGAATTACATGTAAAATAATAGAGTTTATAGTATAATGTTCAGAAAGTAAACCTTGGGTTGAAGTATAGTGAACATGTAGATGAAATTTTGGAATTGTTCTTGAAATTGTGAACTAGAAAACAAACCCAAGGCTATCATGCCCACGATAGAGCCTGCCATTTCTCTCGTAATTTCTTCTTTAATTTCTTTTGTTACTTATAAGCCCTTCTCTATCGCGTCTACAGTACCTATCGCGCTCACGACCCGACCTTGAAAAGTTATTCACTTTTCTTTTTTCTCCTTAAAGAATTATTTCATTATATCTAAAGTACCAACCCAATAGAATATGAATTAGTGATATCAAGCATGATATATGTATATGACTAAGAGGTATGATAATAGCATAAAGTAAAGCTATATGTATAAGCGAATTTGAGGAAACATATTATGTAACAAGCATATTGATTATTACTTATTTGAATGGACATGAATATACCTACATGCTTATGCTTTTATGTTGTCATGTGAAAGTACATGTTTATAGTGTTATATATATATTTGCAGTTACTAATCGAGATGTGTATTATCGTATATGATAGAATATGTGTAAGATTATACAGTAAAGCAAAAGCATGACATGATAATTGAAATGTATATGAACACCATTAATGCTTGCAAATAGAGTTCTGTTGTGGATAGATAGGCATGCTTAGAGGGATAGAGTCACAGCCACTACCATCTGGCCCCATTTGGGTCTACCGTCGTCCCCATTGGGACTACCATTTAATCCTATGTGGATTTATCAATTCGATATCTACAGATATCTACCGAACTTAATACCTATGGGTATTTGCATAATCGATACCTATAGGAATCTATTATTTCCATTATCCACACCTTTGGAACTTAGGCAGGCTAATTGCAGTAAATGCACCAAAGCTTAAATGTTCAGATGTTATAAATGAACCATATGACTACTGCATGTTGATATTATTGTTGATTTCAGTTTTATCCTCTTAATTATGCACTTTGCTTTATTATTATTATCATTGAGATTCTATATTAAAATTTTAAAGCACGTTGAGTGTTTGTTGACGATCACTGTAAGTGGTCGTCCATCATGATTTATTTCCCAACTAAGCTTTATAGCATAGCATGAATTGTTTATCCATGTAGGTTCAGCAGTTAAGACTTTTGCTCAGGGATGTATCTCTTACATCAAGAAGGCCAACACAAGTCTGATAAAGTTTATTGATGTTGGAGGTCCTTATTTGATATTTTGTATAACTTTTGTATTAAGAATGATATGTATGTAATGATGTATCTACATGGAAATGTTAAGATGTATAAGCTCAATTTTGTAATTAAACAGTATATGCATGCACATATGATCTAATATATATATATATATATATATATATACACACATACATATATATATACACATACATACACACACACACACACACACACACACACACACATATATATATGGATGTATGTAAATAAGTTATGTAATGTGCATGATAGTGTCAATGAGAAAGTGTAGTAACACCTTTATTAAATTGTGATAATCAGAGTAATAACATGAGAATATAGTAAAGCATGCTTAATGATATATGATAAAAATGATATAGTTAGGTTATAGTAAGTGCTTGTTACATTTATCCGACACTATGTGGTGAGGAAGTCCATATCTATATATCAAATTTCTCTCAATAAACCTTACCATTTACCTCATACCTGACTTCCTGAAGGATTATGCCTCTACCTATTTCGAGAAGTAGTTAATGGCAATCACAATAAATCTATGTCCATTCGATGCAGTCAGATGTATTTGTCCCATAATGTTTATGCTATATGCAGCAAATGGCCATGGTGATGTGAGATTTCACAGCTCTAAAAATGACAAATGCCTCAAGTCTACATATTGTTGGCATAATTAGCATTCTTTCACATACTTAGAGCAATATGTATCCATAGTAAGTTAGAAGAACCCTTAGTGCATAATTTTCTTCGTTGAAGCTAAATCGTTCATGTGAGCACCAGATACACCAACGTGTACTTCCTTCATAACCTTTTTAGCTTCTTTTTCATATAAGCACCGTAAATGTATACCATACGGTTGTCTCTTATAAAGCACACCTCTAATGCTAATGAACTGAGTAGATAACTTACGGATCAATCTTTGGTCCTTCTCAGTGGCTTCTTTGGGAAACACTGGCCTTTCCAAGTAGTTCTAAACATCATAATACCAAGGTTTCCTATTATCCACTTCAATATCTATTACTTGTTCAATCTCGAAATATGGCTTATCAGAGCTAAAGATTAACATAAACTTCATGCTTACTCTCCTCGGGTTATCCCACATCGAAACCAAAGTAGCCAAGGCATCAAATAGTTGGTTCTCATCCCTAAGCACATATCCAAAAGTACAAACCTTGAATTGATTGCTTAGAGCCTTCAAACACTTGATGTAGGGCAACAATCATTCCTCATTCACTGAGCACTCACCTCGCACTTAGTAGGCCACAAAAGATGAATACCCAAAAACTTTTATAGCCTTTGCCCCTACAACTAGTAAGGCTTCTAATCGAAAAATACATGCTTCGTATTCACCTTCATTGTTTGTGGCCTTGTACCTTAATTTCTTAGCTAAGGGTAATTTATCACCTTTAGGGGTCACTATAATCACTTTTACTTTAGCACTTTTACTATTTATAGGTCCATCAAAGTACATTTTCCAACCCTGTACTGTTATAACTGTAAAGTCCTCATCAAGAAATTCATAAAGCACTTCATTCCCTCTAATGGTTGATCAGCTAAAAACTCTGCAATAGCTCATCCTTTAATGGTCTTTCTAGTGATATACTCGATATCAAACTCTTGTAATAGCATTAACCATCTGCCCATCTTCTTTAATAATGAGAGTGCTTCCTAAAGGTACCTAAGAGGGTTTTTTTTAGCCATGGCTTGCACTCTATAAGAATGGAAATAATTCCTTAACTTTTTTGAATCCCAAATCACTGTCAAGCAAATCTTCTTAACCTCCACATATTTTTCTTCATTAGGCAAGAATTTCTTAATAAGGTAGTAAACTGCATACTCTATTCCAAACTCATCCTCTTGAGACATCATATCTAGGTATAAAATTAAAGGCTTACCTGGCTACAGTGGTCTTAACACTGGTCGATGTAAAAGCTATTCCCTGATTATATCGAATACCTTCTTACATTCTTCATTCCATACAACTAATTGGTCTTTCCTAAGTAGCTTAAAGATGGGTTCACAAATCGAAGTGAGCTTAGCTATCAACCTACCAATATACTAAAGTCTCCCTAAAAATCCTCTGACTTCCTTCCCTTTCTGTGGCACGGGCATTTCCTAATGGCTCTCATCTTTTCTGGATCTATCTCTATCCCCATTTGGCTCACTATGTGTCTTAGCAATTTGCCTAATGTAATCCCGAATATGCACTTTTTCGGGTTGAGCAGAAGGTTGTAATTGTCTATTCTCTGAAAGAACTTTTCCAATGCCTCAAAATGGCCCTCCCGGGTAGCCGATTTGATCATTATATTATCCACATAGACTTTCATCTCCTTATGGATCAAGTCATCTAAGATCCTAGTGGCCATCCTCTAATAGGTGGAACCTACATTCTTAAGTCCAAATGGCATAACCTGATGGGTATAAGTACCCCACTCAGTGATGAAAGTCGTATCAATCCTATCCATAATCTTGTTCAAGATCTGATTATACCTAACATACCCATCGACAAAGTTGTATATAGCACAAGTTGTGGCACTATCTAATAAGAAATCTATATG
Source organism: Excoecaria agallocha (assembly GCA_037975025.1). NCBI lineage: Eukaryota > Viridiplantae > Streptophyta > Magnoliopsida > Malpighiales > Euphorbiaceae > Excoecaria > Excoecaria agallocha. Next base: position 2,373,750 of record CM075809.1, read on the forward strand.
GGGTAGTGGGAAGTCATCCTTAGGACAAACCTTGTTCAGATCTCTATAGTCCATATAAACTCTGACCATTCTATCCTTTTTGGCTATAGGGACTACATTGGTTAACCAAGTTGAGTACTGAACCTACACCAAGAACTTAGCTTTTATCTATTTTCTCACCTCTTCCTTGATCTTTTCAGCCCATTCTGGCTTAACTTCTCTAAACTTCTACTTGATCAACTAATAACCCAAGTAGGTAGGAATGGCACGTTTGGCTATTTCTCAATCAATCCCTGGCATATCCTCATAGGTCCAGGAAAAGACTTTTTTGTATTTTCTTAAGATTCTCTCAAAATTTTCCCTCTCTTCGAGAGTTATGTCTAATGCTATCAAGATTTTTTTTGGGTTTTCTTTTATGTCGAGATTAAATGAACATGTATTAGTTGAATTAATGTCAAATATGAATGATTCATGCTCATGATTATGTATATTGAAATCAAAAGAAACATCACACAAGTAAGCAAAATTGTTCATCTTATTAATATAATCAAAGGAAAAAACATGTTTTCATTAAAAAGTTATAGAGTATAAACAATATCTATAAAAGAATCATTGTCTTCAGTCTCTGGCATAGTTGCAAATGTCCCTCCAGCTTTTTTCTCTTGCTCTGTTAATGCTTCAACTCCCACTTTCTCTTTATCCTTACTTTAGACAACAATCAAATCATTAATGGAAACTTCTTCAAGCACTTTATGGTCCTAAGCTGAATGATGTAACAGGATTTCCTCATCCTAAAAGCCCTTTACTAGCTTGATAATGCCTTTTTTCCAACCAAACACCTCATTAAATAGCTCAAAACCAAGCACAATCTTATCCCCTACAAATTGAGGTTTACCCTCCCCACAATAGCTGCAAACTATTAAGGCAGGCATGCAGTTCTTAGAAATGTGAGGAACTTCGCCCATTGCTACTTTACCTTTTCTCTTCTCGGAACTAGTGTAGCCTAAACCTTTTCTGTCTTTATACCCCCTAATAGTGACTGTAGTTTGAGGCCTTTGAGACTCCTTTCCCAATCCAGCTTCAAGCAAAAAATGCATCTTTTTTAACATATTGATCAATTAATGCTTATCAATTGAGCCATCCCCATCCTTATCATTAATCATGGATATAAGGAATCTATTGAAAGGCTGTTTGGTAATCTTTAACAAAAATACCTAATTCTCTCTAGTTGCATTGATGGTGACCATTTGACCATCATATGGTATCTGAATCATTGCTGTAAAGTGAAGGGCACTCCTCCTAGCTTATGGAACTATGGCCTCCTTAGCAACATCGAAAAATTGGTGGGAATAGTTAGCAAAATGAATTCAGCTTCGATTTCTACTAGCCCAGTATTTACTATAGCTTTAAATGTACCCACAACTTGTCTCTTTAAATTTTCATAGACAAAAATGGTCAGATTAGACTTACTTGGCATAGACTCATTCAACCTAAGTGTAGGAATAGCCATTGAAAGGTGCACATTGATCGATGACCCATCATCCACAAAGACGCAAGCAGTGTGTCTGCCATTCACTTAGGCCTTAATGTAAAGAGGATGATTATGGTTCTTACCCTCAACTAGTAGGTCTGCATTATTATACACTACACTTTCTCTAGTTCCCCCTTTCACTAAGTCCAATAGCTCCGATGGTGAAATAGTAGTGGCCACTATAGACTCCCATAAGGCTTCAACTAACTTTTGCTTATGTGATTGAGACTGCCTAAGTAAGTCCTAGATTGAGATGTGAGCTTGTGTCTTGTTTAGCTATTTGACTATCTGACTCATTTCTGCCTTATTTTGTATAGGCACAACCACTGGAGCTAGATAATTTTCAATTTTAGGCATCACCCTACCACTTCTAGTGACTGCCTTCACTTTCCTTTCTCTCTCAAACTCCTTCTCACTCTCCTCTTCAGTACTTCAAACATCTACTGACTTTGCTACTTCCTCTTCCTCACTTTCGCTAGTGGAATCTTAGCAATTAATCATCGGCACTGGCTGATTTTAACTCACTTGCTTTGATGCTTTAGAAATGGGACTAGTAATAGCCACATACTCATTCCTATAAAGGTCCCTTATGACATACCACTTTAGAAATCTAGACCCAATCATAAACACTGGAGGTGGCACTGCATTGTACCCCTCATTTCTTCTTCGTATCCCTTCTTTCAGAATTTGATATCTGTTTGCTATCAATCAGATCCTAGATCTTATTCTTTAAGGTGCAATAATAATATGTTAGATGCCTTGTGTGTTGGTGATATACACAGTACTGATCCTCTCTGTGGTGGGGCATCATTTGACTCCTTACAAGCTTTACAATAAAGGTTATAACTTCCCTTCCTTTATTAGCCGATCTAATACCCAGGATAAAAACTTCTCTAAGTTGGAGTAATATCTCTGACTGGCTTCTACAGTGGACACTCTATTGTTTTTCCACTTCCATTAGCACCACTACAACCTCTAACATACTTATTACAGCTAAAATTTCTCCTAGAACCATCATTACTGGCCTTTTTAGACAAGTACTCACCCTCTACCTTAATGGCGATGTCCTTTAAAGACTCCCAACCCTTGAGGCCTCTCATCTCCAGACCATCTCTTAAATAGGGGCTTGCGTTCCTAATAAACAACCTGATTTGGTCAGCAGTGTGGGGTTTTCTCTTCATTTCCATGACCCGATTCCTTCATCTCATCAAGTATTCATGGAATAACTCATTTTGTTTCTACTGAAGTAATTCTAGGTCCTTTAAAGTGACCTTTATCCTAGTACTACAATCATATTACTTTAAAAACTCTTCAGTTAGTAATTCCCAGTCCTCTTTAGTCCTTCTATCTAGCTCATAATACTAGTTTATCACCTAGCCTACCAAACTAACGTAGAAGTATTCCACCTTCTGTTTTTTAGTCAAGGTGGCCCCTTTCATCACCAATGTGTATTGCTTCACATGTACTAAGGGGTCAAATGTACCTGCAAATTTTGTTAGGTCGGGCATCTTAAACCTCTAGGGTAATAGTTCATCACCATCTAAGTTTCTATGTTCAGGGTTTATTCCCCTAACAACCAATAACAAATAAGCTATGGCCTCAACCTTCTCCACCATCTTCTTAAAAGCCACCTCTTCTACACTGGGCCCTCTTTTCTTTAATATAACAACTAGAGGCTCATTATCCTCTTCCTCCTTAATATAATCTTCCTCGAGATCATGTGTTCCTCCTCTCCTCTACTTGATAGATGGGACTCAAAACATGGGTTGGCTTCACTAGCCCGCAAGCAGATGCTACAGGTCGAGTTTTAGGAGGAGCTACTGAAGAAGCCACCAACTCACCAATCATAGCAAGCATCCTCTCTTTAAATTACTAAAACCTCCCATCTAATCTTCTATCTAACTCATCTTATGGCACCAGAGGCATTAAAGCAGAAGCCAATCTATCCCTTAAAGCTAACATTCTCCTCTAAAAATCATTTATTTCTCTAGTTGTTTCTTATACTCTCTATTGGTTTCATCAGCCATTTCTTCTTTTAAATTAACTTTCTTGAATGCTCTCAAAGAAATCCCCTAAGTCAAGCTCTGAACTAGTCTCAGACTCAAATTCTGAACCCAAGCCTAATCTCAGCTCTGATTGCTCAACTACGAGCTTTAGGATGAGAAGACCGTTTAACCCTCTAGACCACCTAAATGAATCTATGATGGCTGTAAAAGTTAGATGTTTGGAATGATGCATGATATATACATGATGCATGAATGCGTTAGGCAACAATCACAACCACATACAAGCAAGAAATAACCTTCTAACCTTATTACTCCTATATAAGAGGTCATGTGGTCTCTTTCCTAGGTGGGCTTAGCCTATAGGTCAATAAGAAACTCAACGGGCGCGTATGGTGCATGACAAAAACCAGCAGCATAACCTCTCTTAATTAAAAAATGCAAGCATATGGGCTTAGGCCATTATGTATTTAAACAATTTAAATAAATTAGATTGGGCCTACTGGGGCATGGCAACCTTTGATTAGTACCCACCTAATTCATTTGAATTCACTCAATATATAAGGGTTCACAGAGCAAGCAAAAATTATTAAGGTTATACAACCTAAGGAAAGTAGCTATTGTTATTACACAGGCTTGCAGTCTGGTGGTGAAACTTTAGGGCTATCCAAGCATGGTCCCTGCCAATAGGTCTAGTTCATCACAAGCATAACGAATAATGGGTCACCATTTTATATACCAATTGGTACTAGACTTGGGCTGGTGGTTCTCTTTGACACTTCCCTACGTACAGTGAATGAGTATAGGGCATGCTTCAGGATAACACTGGGGCTAAAATAAGAACTTCTAACTTAATTTTAAGGCTCTAAGATGAATGTAGAAATGCAATTTTGAAGAGAGATAGGATTAATATAAAAAAACTCAATTATAAAAACTAAACGAAGTACTTTAGGAGTAAGGCCTCTTAAGGTCCTCAATGGAGTCACCACTATGATGTGCTGAACCCCACTCATGTTCGAATTATCTCAGAGGTCTACTTTTAGGGTCCAAGATCAAATAGGGCTTATAAATTTTCATAAGTTGGCCACTTTTCAATAGAAAAAGGATTCAACCCAATTCACTAAGTTTTGGATCTCAAAAAGGCATGACATAGCATTTCAGGATATCCCAATCTTATTATTGGTAGTTAACTTAGAAAGGTGAGTATCATGGAGTTGCTACCCAACAAAATATTAGGAAAAGAATCTAATATTTGATGCCCAAATAGAGATGGTGATTGGCACATCACTATTACTTATACCCAAATTAGGTGTTCTTTATAAATGAGTTTTATTATTAATCTACTACCTTCCTTCTCACACGATGCATAGGCGAAAAAATAAAAATATTAAGCACATAGGAAAGAGATAAATAAAAGTAATAAATAAATAAATTACTTAAATTTATTACATAAACAAATCATCCAATTGAAAAAAAAAAGAATAAATATCATACATAAATTGAGATATTCATTTGAGTTGGGAACATTGGTTCCCCATGTATATTTTATAAAAAGATTTTTTTATTATGTGAATTTGGGCTAAGAAATTGGAAATTGGTCCATTTTGTTTAGGAAAACCCAATTAATTAGTAAAAATGATTTTAAGTGAATTTTGCATTTTACATGCAAAAAAATATTTATTACTACCTATTACATTCCCAAAAATGAATACATCCAAAATGAACAAATAAATAACAAAATAAATAAAGCATAAATAAAATGCAATAAAGATAAAAAAAATAATAAAGGGGTAGAAATAAGAACCATCCAAGTTGATTTATAAGGCACATTAATGTCCAAAAAGTAACTCCTCAAGACACACACAAAAATGATTACTCAAATAAAACAAAGAAAATAAACAATTAGTATGTGTAAATATAATAAATCAAATGCTAAATTAAAATAAAATAAACATACATTCCAGAATAAAAATTAAATAAATAGAATGTAAAATATGTAAGAACAGAAGTGAAAATGACATCAAAAACATAAATAAATGTGCCAACAAATTAAATATGAAAGGATATGATAAAATAACCACGAAATACCAAAAAATAGGCCATAGCTGGCCAAGAAAAGGAGAGAGATGGGATAGAAGGAAGGCTCCATGATGTCCCCTCGATCGCTGTGATCGACGATCATCTATCGAGCCTTCTTCTTGCCTGTCACTCGAGAAACAGGAAGAATGTAGGAAATAGGGCAAAAAACATAGGAAAAAATAACTCAACCTAAATAAAAATATTTCTAGGTTCTAAAGCATGCCAAAAACTAACTATAATATCAAAACGTTCATCTAAATTATATTAGAACAGTAAATAATATAAAAAATAGAAATTAAATCAAGTAAATATTAACATGTATTAATGGGAGATAAAAATATAAAATATGCCATTCTAGCACATAGAATCATACCCAAATCATCATCTCATCATAAAGAAAACACATAAACAATAAATAATGAATTACATAACTATCATGACATGAAAAAAAATCAAAGAATCAATGAAAATAATATGATTATGGCATGATTTTAAACAGAGAAAGAGGGCTCAAAATATTACCCTCAGGAGATGATTTTTATAAATCTGGAAACTACACTTCGAGCTCCAAGCAGAATGATTTCCACGTTTTAAAATAGTGTGTATGTTTTTAGTGTGTAAAAAAATGTAAGATACTTTTGGTTCCTAAGAACATAGAATTATCTTCTCTCTCTCTCTCAAGAATGCTGCCTCTTTTTTTATAAATTAGAAAAACCCCCCTCTAAAACCCTAGTTTTTAGTTTAAATATCATCATTAAAGTTAGAAATAAATTCAAAGTTTGAAAACTCTTGAAAATCTGCCTTAAACCTGAAAATCCACTTAAGATCAAATCCTTAATCACCTGATTCTCATTCAAATTTTCAGATACTAGAAAACGTGAAAATTGCTGGAAAACCCCTACAGATGGCCGTTGGTCATTAATGGATGTCCAACACTCAAGGCAAGCTCCAAAAATCACAAAAATGCCCACTGAATTTGACCTGGCCATTTGTGGCTATGACTTGGTGATTGATCGCTGTCTGTCACTAAGCCACGGATAAGCTTGGACAGTTAACAATAGGCTATCTACCAAGAGACGGCTCTAAAAGAAAATAGCCACAGACGGTTGTCTCTCCTTGACAGACAGACGTTTGTCACAAACAAAAACCAAAAATTCAAGTTTTTTTCAAATTCCTTTAAAAAACTAAGGAGAAAAAGGTTAAAACCCATAAAAACATTTAAGAAAATTGTGGAAACCTGTAATGGCCTCAACACCGGGTTAGCCGTGAACAGTATTTTCCGACAGTGAATAGTATTTTTCGGGCCGAAAAGTACACTCGGAAGTGAAAAATATTTTATTGGACCATCGGAAAATATTGGTCATGGTGAGTCCGAGGTTGAAATTTGAAGTGAAACCGAGGTCAAATGGATCTCGAAAAGTCAAAAATATGAAAAAGGTAGCGAGTCAATTTTTTTTATTGGGGAATTGACTCAATATTGTATAATTATTTAAAAATAGTAAACGAACTCCGAAAATTTCAAAAAAAATTGCAGTTAAGCCTAAAATAATATATAGATTATTTTGGCTGCAAAAAGTAAAATTTTCTATAATATCGATATTTTTGGATTGGACTGATAAATTTAAATCGGACCGATAACGGACTCCGATTGAGTTGAAAATTTATGTCCCACCTATTTTTGATGTGATAAAAATTATGGAATCAATTTTAATGTGAATAGGAGCTTTGAAAGTAATAGCAAAAGTTTTAGGGATCAAAATAATAAAATTATGGATAAATAAATATATATAAATAAATATATGAAAAAAAAAAGAAAGAAGAAACAAACAAAAAAAAATGAAATGAATGTCGGCAATTGTGGCAAATGGCCACAATCTTACAAATAAAAGAAAGAAAGAAACGTGGACCAAATGTAAAGAAAAAAAAGAAAAAAGAAAAAGAGAAGGTGCAGTGGTCGTCGACCAAAGAAAGAAAGAAAGAAAAAAAGAAAGAGAAAGAAAAGAAGGGAAGAAGGGACACCGTCGGCCACCCCTTACGCCGACCACCACCGCGACGGCGACGAGCGACGTGCCCTCTCCCTCTCACCGGCGTCCGGCCTCCGTTGTGGTGGTCCGATCGTCGAGTTTTTCTAATTTTAGTTTAAATGGGTTTTTGTTCGTTCCAGCGAATCAAGGCATCGGATGGGGACACCACCACCACCGATCAACTCTCGGCGACGAGGCGAGTCTTCCGGTGTATTCCATCGCTCCTCAAACGCCGGCGATCGGTAGATCGGAAATGGGTTTGGCGGGTGATTCAAGTCAAGATTCCGGCCAACCAAGGAATAATTTGGACGCGTGACCACCAGAAAAATGAAAGAGGAGATTCCGATCTACAAGGTGGCAGTGTCGGATTGTCACCGGCGAGATTCCGGCGAGCCTCTGGCGACGCTCCGGCGAGTCTCCGACAAGCAAATTATTAAGCAAATTGAAACGAATTCGACCGTTATGGTATGTGACTACGAAATCTTTTAATTTTCCTTAATTTATTGAATTTTTCCTTTAAATTTATTAAGGAAAAATATTGAATTATTGATTAATATTGAAATTAATGTTATTATTGTTCAATTAAATTTTAATTAAGCCTAATATAGTGTATAAATTGGGTTAAGGAAATTTATTAAGAAATTTTCTTTGTGAATCAAAAATTCCCTTGTTAAAGAAATGAATTATTGTATTGTAAATTAATGAAATTAAATGCTAATTGATAGAAGATTAAATAATATATATATCCATAAATTGTTATGGAATTTATAGAAATTTATATGATTATTTTGGAATATGTATTGAATAATGTAATTGATAAAGTAGAGAATTTTTGTTGATTATGTTATATAATGATAATAAGCATAAAATAAATTGCCATGAATTTTTAATGAAATTTATGGAAATTTAGAGAATTGTTAAGTGTATGGTATATGATAAATTATGTTAAAATAATTCATGAAATAAGAAAATATGACAATAATTGAAAAGCAATGTTCACATAAATTTTTACGAAATTTATGTGATTTATGGATTAATTTAGAAAATAAATATGGAATATGCTTAATTGAAATATTGAATTATTGCGAAATAATCCAATAAACAATTACATTCGATAATTTAATATAATTTAATGTACATTTCGTATAAGGAAAAGGAAGAGATTAAATGATAAATTTTCAGAAAATAAAAAGTATAGTGAATAAATTAACCATAGTAAATGATTTGTGAATAGTAACCGTATGAGTGAATAGTAACTATATAAGTGAATAGTGACCGTATAAATGAACAGTACTCAAAGGAAAAATCGGATTATAAAATAATTCATAATTCGAATAAAATGGTGAATTATTATAAATAATTCACAACCCGTATTAAGTATTGCAATTTTCAAATAATTGCAAATTCATACCGAAAGAGCAAGAGATTGACTAAGGGTCAAAAAGTGAATAAAATGACTGTAAAAGTATATTTTTGAATTATCAAGCAATAATTCAATAAGTGTCAAGAAAGTAAAGAGTGAATTATCCTGACATAATTCACAAAATATGAGAAAAGAGTATATCGAGAAAATAATTAATTAAAAATCGAAAGAATAATAATTATTTATAGTGAATTATTTTATCGGAAAGAAAAAGGAAAGGAAACGAAAAAGTTATTGTACAGTCGATAGCACTAAAAAGAGTGCGATTGACAAAATGCACTGTTTTAGGTAAAATAAAATAAATTAAAATTTTTGATGTTTGAAAATTATTCAGAAAGGTCTTGACTGTTTTTGCCCTTAGCAATAGTCAGGTAGTGATATTCTTATTCAGGATATAATTGGCTAGCCATAGGGACACCTCTGTACCGCGGTGCAAGCCATGGCGACTTGCTTAGCTATGGGTAGGATCTTTGATCTCCATAGCTTCAGTGTAAAGTGAAAGTGAAAGTGCATCTGTTTTCTGCTCTGTGAGACTTGATCTTCCGAGATCATTTCTCTATCTGTTTAGTGGGACCTTTGGGTTCATGTTCCGTATATCCTTTTTGAGAGTCCTGTCATATTGCATTAGGGGCATATTGAAAAGAATAAATCGGAAGTGTAAAAGTAATTGAATGTAAATGTTATAAATGAAAAAGAACTCGATTGAAAGAAAATGAAAACTTTGGGATAAAATTGAAATTGTTCCCAAAGATTGTAATTAATAAGCAATAATGACAAGAAAATGGTTATAAAAATAAAATGTTTATGAAAAGACCCATGAGATTGAATTTGTAATTTGTGTATCAATTATTATTTTAAGAAAATAAAGAGTTTCGAAAAATAGTGCTAATTATGTATTTAAAGTCAAACATGATAATATTGTATTTAAGTGTAAACATATGACTAAATAATAAATACTGGAAGTAAAGAGGAAGTGAAAAGTAAAATGATCAAAAGACAAACGATTGTTTAGTTAAACTGAAAAAGTTTCATTTAAAAAGAAAAGAAAATAAAGATTTGTATGCAGAGTGATCCAAAATACTTACATCACTTTGCAATAAAGATTATAAGCCTAGAGATTAAAGTGAATTAAAAGAATAGATAATGAAAATCGTATTTGAATTACCTAATAGAACTAGGAACAGGAAACTTGCCATTAAAGACATAAGTATCCATGTAACTCGTAAAATGAAACGACAACTACGTCAAGTGATGCAAAAGTATAGAACAAAAGATAAGTAAAAGTAGAAGTAATAAACGAAAAAGGAAAAGTCAATTTGTAATCGAACCACAAGGAAAGTAATGTAAAGTCAATTGAAAAGTATACGAACAAAGTAAAACGGTTAAAACAAAATGTTGGTAGAAAATAAAATAGTGTGAAAGAAATTAAAAGTAAATTTCTGATAAATAAGAATAGAAGTTTGCACAAGTTATGTAACTATGTTGAATTGAAAAGTTCTAGGATTAGTAGTCACCACTGAGCATTTCTAGTGCTCAGCACGTAGTGTTTACTGCGTGCAGGTTTTGAAGGGTTGAAGGAGCTCTACACATAGAGAAGCAGAATTCGAAGATGAAGAAAGTTAGTTGTACTTTTATGTTTAGTATTTGTGGCATGTATATACTTAGACAGTGAGAGTATAGAATTGAAATGTATTAAAGGTACTTTTTGTTAAATAATAAATATTGTTGCTGTTTTGATAATGTCAATTAAAGAGTTGTAAATGACTATCATTGATATATGATTTGTTGTGCCTCTGAGAGACTGTGTGGATTGTTTGAATTTTTCAGGAGGCTAGTAAGTTCTAGCCATTGTGCTGCCGAAATTTCGTAAATTGAATAAAATATTAAATTGTATCAAAGTTGTTTGGCAATAATTGAAGTTTAAAAAAAAATTTTACCGTTTACTGCTAAGTTTCACTTCGAAAAATACTGTTCTGATAAGGGTGTTACAAAACCAAGGACAAAACTAGAGATTTGTGCTTTCCATTTTGAAATGTAAGTAATTTCTCATCATCGGATAATCCTAATTTGGACTGCCTCAAGTCATGGTGTCTACGCTCAAAACCTAAATGAAATAAAATAAGGTAAAAGGAATAATTGCACGGTAATTACTTTATGGAATGATTCAGTCAAACCACTTGACTTTTTTGTCACTTAAGTAATCATGATACTTTGTCAGAAGGCTCTCATGATTTTTACATGAACAAAAATATAAATATTAATTAGAGAATTAATATAATAATTTAAAGAGTTTAAATCCCGCAATTCTTTAATTGTAATCATGTTTATACGTACTGCAAAGTCCAACAAAAAATTCAATGGATCACACACATATAGAGAAAGGACATTTTGGTAAAATGATAAAATAATAATAATAATAATAATAATTGATATTATTATGGAATGATAAAATAAAGAAAACATAATTAATTAAGGAAGTTTAATTAATTAATTAAACATATGCAGAAAACTCCACAGAGATTTCTATGCATGTTTTGTAATAATGGACCAGATTGGTGCATTATAATGCAAATAAAATATTATTAGACTATAAGTATTATAAAACAAAAAAAACATTTGTGAGTCGCTTGGAGAATTAATTTCAGGCTAAGAACAAAATTGTTCTGCGTAAAAGCACTCTAGGAATGGCTTCTACTCAAGGTCTCTATAAAAAGGCCTTAATGGCCTAATTTTTGGGCCAAGTCAAATTAAATATGATCTATGAGTCTTATAAACATCTCATATTTAATTTGGTTAGATTTGGAATTGATTTGAGTAATTAAATCCAAATTCATGTAAAAATATCCAGTTTGCAGGCTTCTGCACATGGGCTTTATGGACTAAACTTGGACTTGATTTAATTAAACCAAATTAATTAAATAATTAATATTGAAATTTGAAATTATTCTCTAGGATTTTTTAGAGTTCTAATTCCATTATCTAAATGAATTTTAACCTAGATATAAAAGTCTAGTTATGGTGGGATTAGGTTTTTATTTTTTTTCTTCTCCTCCTTGGCTGTCTTCTCTAGCTAGTGTTAAGAGAAATTCGGTAGCTCCTTTGTCACAAAAATATTTGTTCTTTTGTCTCCTCTCTACTATGTCACCAAAATATTTGTTCTTTTGTCTCCTCTCTACTATGGATCACTCTTTATAGGTATTCACTATTGGATATTGTGGTTTACGATAACCCGATAAAAATTTATCAACTAATCAACAACTCTTACAAGCGAATTTTGTCTCGTTTAGTTACGATTTAGTATATTTAATGGCAAGATCATTAAATTAATGATTTAAATCTTTTTAAAATTTTCACCTTATATATATCCGTTTTAATCCAATAATAGTATTTATAAACTATAAAAACATTAAAAATTTTAAGTTTAAAAATTAGAACATAATATATAAAACTTATATTAACCAATTAGCCATAATGGCTAACCCCTATTTTTAAAAGTAAAATCTGTAATTTTAAATTTTCGATTTATTAATATAAAATCGGATTATTTTTTAATTAAATAAAACTTTAAATTATTTTTCATCCCTAACTGTCAATTATTAATTATATATCACTTTTAATATACATGCACACAAAATTAGCAAGTAGAAAAAAAATTCAAGTAGAATGCATGTGAAAGAAAATTAGTTTAATAAAAATGTGTTAATATAATTAATAGCTAGTTTAAAAAATAATAAAATAATAAAAAAATTGCAAGATGGTATTTGCCTGTTTGGGTTTATGCTGGGCCTTAGATTCTTCCAATGAGATTTCTGGAAAATAGAGATAAAACAAGGGAATTTTACAAAACTAACCAAGAAATAGAAATCACAATTAAAAATACCCTCATCTTTTTTTTCCTTTTAACTTTACCTTTTTTTAAATTTTCATTTTTAAAAATACCTCTCTTTTAATCCTATGCAAACTCTTCTTCTCTCTATCTTCTTCTTCGTTCTTCTTTCTGCTGCTGAAATCCTTTCTTCTTCTTCTTTCTTTTTTCTTGCGGGATCTGCAATTAATCTTGTTATTGGATATTTCATCGGTAATTTGTTAACATCTCCTCTGCTGCTGCCTCTCTCCTTGGTCAGTCCTGTTGTTGCATACTGTTTTTTTTTGTTTCTCAACGTGAATTTGTTAACATTACATTTTTTTTAATTCTAATTTTCGAATAACAATTAATTTATGACGAGTTATTATCGGATCTGTGGCGTTTTGATTTGCAAATTTTTTTGTTATCATCTTCTTTAAGAAACGATTTTCGATTCGGATTTTTGTTCATTGAACGGGTGATATTTCCATTCCTGTGATTGCAGTTTGTTTATTGCTTTGTTTGGAATTAATTAACCAACTTTTGAAAATTGGAAATGCCAAGAAAATTTTCTGTGAATTTCATACAAAGGATGTGAAATTGTCAAATTTTGATGTTTCTTTCGATTTTTTTATTTTCCTACGTTGTTTAATCTGTTTCATGGTTGAGCGCTTGAATTTTTTCTTTTTCTTTGGTAATCAAACATAGCCATCATTTCTCTTTCAGGTCTCGGTATGCAGCTTTTCATACATAAAGCATGGCGTATTTATTGGATTTTATAAGAATCGGGTTACTGGGTATACCAATTCATTTGTTTTGATTGTGAAGGGATATATATCTTCTGGGCTTGGTTTTCAGACCTGATGTTCGGTAATAGTTCATCATGCCTCACACCTTCTTGTTGTATGGGGTGTAGAGCACTTCGTGTTATTTGGATAGCAAATATCTGCAGAATAAAGCATATGCACTGATGCTGAAAGTTGGAACAGAAGCTGGGCAAGACAATTGTTTATGTGATGGTGATGATGATTCTATTCATTCACCAATCTGACTTGATCTTGCTTCTGCAACTACTCAACCATCATGCGATAGCTTGTTTATTTTTCCTTTTTCTTTTCATTGTTTATGCATTTAGTAGTATTGTTGTCAGGAATTATCCAGCAATTCTGTTGTAGTCGTTGTTCTGTAGTACTCAAAATAAATTCTTGAAGCAAGAATGAGTGGTCAATGTGTTGGTAGATTCAATGTCAGTAATTACCAGCAGTTCTGTTTAATTCGTTCAATGTGTTGGTAGATCCAAATAAAGATAATTTCAACATCAAAGCAAACGGCACTCAGACATATCCATAATAAGTCCAGAAACTCTGCAAGTTAAACTCCTAGCTTAAAAGATGATTTTGAAGGACAAAATTCATGTGTTTCCTTACATGGAATGACACGTATCTCTCCGGTCTATTAATTTTTATTTTATTATATACTCTCTCCATTACTATAATAGTAGTTCTTTTAGAAATAATAGTTTTTATGATTAGAGGAAATATTACTGAAATAATAAAAATTATGGTTGGTTAATAACCGACTAAATGTACAAATAGTTTTGGATAATGTACATGGTAATTGAGTTAGGCAGGTTTGGATGGATCGGTTTTTTATTTTTGGAATAAAAAAAATAAAAGATGTTTATATTTTGAAATTTGGTATACCGACTGATATACCTGGTATACCAAAAAACATAAAATGTTTATATTCTAGAATTTGGTATATCGGCTGGTATACTTGGTATACCAAAAAAAGATGTTTACATTCTGAAAGATGGTATATCGGCCGGTATACCAAGTATACCAATCTGATATACCAAAAAAAGAAGATATTTATACTTTGAAATTTGGTATACCGAATGGTATACCTAGTATACCGCCTGGTATACCAAAAAATAGAAAATATTTATATTCTGGAATTTGGTATACCTGCTGGTATATTTGGTATACCAAAAAATAGAAGATGTTTATATTTTGAAATTTGGTATACCGGCTGGTATATCTGGTATACTGTTTGGTATACCAAAAAAAAAGAATATGTTTACATTCTGAAAGATGGTATACCGGCCGGTATACTAGGTATACCAAAAAATTGAAGATATTTACACTATGAAATTTGGTATACCTAGTATACTGCCTGATATACCAAAAAATAAAAAATATTTATATTCTAAAATTTGGTATACCAACTAATATTTATATTCTGAAATTTGGTATACCGCTTGATATACCAAAAATCAAAATATATTTGCATTATGTAATATGGTATACCAGCTGGTATACATAGTATACCGCCTGGTATACCAAAAAATAAAACATGATTTTCTTTCTCAAAAATGAATTTTAATATTTTTTTTTGTATTTAAGCTCTACCAATATAATATATGCAGATCCAATAATTGAAATGTAATCATCAACAATAAATTCTTTAACATTAGAAGACCAACCACTTTTAGAATTGGAAGGAAATATTTCTGAAATGATGCATTATGTGAGCATATTGAGCAAAGATACTATTGAGAAAACAAGGGACAAGGATAAGGAAGACGAACAAGATATGGAGACTATAGAATCTATTATCATAAGTAACCCAAGATAACCTAATATAGAGATGGGACAACTTTACAATGATAAAGATACCCTTACAAAGACTTTAGAAGTTCATTTCAATTCTGGATTTTTGTATACTACCGGTATACCTGATATACCAACATCCAGAATACAATGTCACTTCTTATTTCACCCCCTCGAAAACATATTTGGAACTCGCATACTTAAATTTAAATTTTTATTTTACTTGTCAAATGGATTTATAACAATTTATATTTTGACACTAATACACTAATATTAGTCATTATTTTTGTTTTTACAATAATAATTATGCATGATATAAATGAAAAATACAATTAATAACTTATGTATGAAATTATATTATAACCATAAAAATTAATTTTTTTAAAATTATAAAATAATAAAAATGTTCAAATTAATATTACTAAATGATAGAGTTATCTCATCCGACGTGATTTACATGTGCCACGTTGTACCCATAATCAATGGTAACTGTACGTTGGGATTTAGGATTGGCATAATTTGCAATTGTATTTAGACCACATAATAAATTAATAATCACAAATTTAAAATAAATAATTTTATTTTATGAAAGATTTGATAATATTACAATAGTTGAAATTATGCGGTTTAGTATATTTTAAATCAGAAAAATTATGTGATTGAGATTGAAGCTCTTAAAATAAATCAAAGCAAGAATATTCTTGTATTATATTTGCTTAAATTCAAAACTGAAATAGCCTCTCCCTTTTGTCTTTTGTTATTCACTAAACAAAGCATTTGTACGTTATTATCAACTTACTGTTAAATTGCTTATAAATTAAGGCATGATGTGTTGTTGATAGTTGACCTTTAATAATCTTTAATAACATATTCTTCATCCGCTTTATTAACTGGTTAATCGATTTTAATATTCAAGCTTCATTTTTCTAATTAATTGTCTTTTTAACTTTGGTGGAAAGTAAAAATGACACTTAAAAATTAAAAATTATCGTTTGACTTAAAAAATGTGGAAGCGAGTGAAATAGAGCATATATGAGCAAGGTATTTTATCAAATACCTTAGAAGCATCATTTGTCCGGTTGCTTCTGAAAGAAATAATTCTCCAAAAAGAATAAAACTTCAGGCAAAATATGAAGAAAAGGTTTACTAGTCAAATACAAGTATTATATTCATACAGTTTACAAGCATAGAATAATGGTAGACAACAAAAATAGTTTTGGAAGAAAAAACAGAAAGGATCTCCAATCGAGTGAAGTAGATAATTTCAAACACACAATGCAAAAAGAATGTAATCCACTTATCATGAACATTCCGAATTTGATAATTTTTATTCAGTTATCATGAAATGTAATCCACTTTTTCTAGCTTTAATTAATAGTTGAAAAAAGTCTATTATTAATATTTAATTTAACATTTTGAAATATATAATATAATTTTAATTTTTTTAAACTGGTATACTGGTGGTATACCAGAAGATATACCCGGTATACCGGTGGTATACCTTTAATTCTAGATTTAGGTATACCTGGTATACCGACGGTATACCTAGTATACCGGTGATATACCAAAATCTAGAATACCATTTTCAATTTTGAATTTTGATATACCACCAGTATACCTGGTATACCATTGGTATTCCAAAATCCAGAATATAATCACAATTCTGGATTTTGGTATACCGTTGATATACCAAAGTCCAGAATACAATCACAATTCTGAATTTTGGTATACCGCTGGTATACCAGTGGTATACCAAAATCAAAAATAAAATTTAATTTTGGTTATCATTCATAAAAAGTAAAAACAAAAAATAAACCTCCACTCTCTGCCATATCTTCCATTCTATCACATCATTTTGATTTAAACATCAGGTTGGTTACAAAACTATTCAAATGAAGAATAAAATAATACAAAATAAAATAAAATAAATAGAGTTTGCATTTTAAACAAAAACAAAAAATTGATGTATTAAGTATGGTGAGAAAGCCAAGCCAGTAATTGATCCAAAGTACATGCCACTGTAAACCAGTGCCAAAGATCTACTCCTCTCAGATACAGGAACCCATTTGGACAGAATGTTATTCATGGCAGGCATAGCAACACTCTAAAACAATATTACAAAAAAAAAGATATAAGAAACAATGCCTACATGAACAAACATCTTATTAGATAACATAAACAAAGAAATGCAAGTAGAATCATATGCATTACCCAATTTAGTAACCATAAGAAATTTTGCACTTACATCACTTATCATGAAATGATAAGAAATTTATTTTTGGATCATGTTTGTAATAAATTATACAATCTATGAAATTTTTAATAAAATAATTTGAAAAACATTCTGGCTATTATTCTTGATGATCTGGTATGGATCTCAAACATTCCTTGTCATTTGATCGTGAAAATTAATTCAAATTTGGTCATTTACTTCCTGCAATTTCTTGGTCTTTCTATACCAATCTCTCTGGTTAAGAAATTTAGAGCTGTCAGACTATAAAAACACTTATATCTGATTTTCTTTTCAATTGTGACAGAGTTATTGTAAGTGGAATTATATTACAATTGACATTTAGCATCAGAATTTTATGGATGGTTAGGATTACTTAGAATGCTGAAAATATTAGTTATTTGCTGATCTTGTTTCTTTTTTGAGATTAATAGAGATTGTTATGGAGTTCTTACACATTGCTGGTGCTAGATCTGTAAAGTCATTTTTTTTAAGATAAATGATTCATTTCTCTAATAAGGGTTTCTATTCAGATTTTTGTTTCCATTTTTATTCTTGAGTCAGATTCTTGAAGTGGTTTAAATTCTTATTTTATAACCCTTTCTGTGCTTTTGATCAAACATGGGATCTTTTTAAGATGGCAGCCGCTTGTAGTTAGCATTGATTATACTCCTCTCTTTACCAACAATGATGGGCTAAGTGGATCCCTCGACAATGCTTACATTAAAACCATAAGAAATTCAGCCGGTATACTAAATTTCAAAAAAAAAAAAACTAATTAGATCATGTTTGTAATATGAAATTTGATATATCGGACGGTATACAGAGTATACCAACCAGTATACCAAATTCTATAACATAATTAGCATTTTAAAATTTGGTATACCAGTTAATATACTCGGTATACCGGTTGGTATACTCGGTATACTATCTGATATATCAAATTTCAGAATATGTTCGTAATCCATAAAAAAAGAAGAATCAAATCAGGATGAGAATCTAAAGTGAAATTAAGGTGCGAAAAGTGTAAAGAATTTGGACATAATAGGAAGATATGCATAAATGCTGTAAAATAGATAATATTTTTTTAATATAAAATTGGTATACTAGGTATACCGTCAGTTATACATTATTGTTATTTTACACAAAATGTGAAAATACACACCTGAGATATATATACCATTCTAAAAAATAAAAATTCTCTTTTTTTATTTACTTATCATGAAATGTAATTCACTTTTTTAGTTTTAATTAATAGTTAAAAAAAGTTTATTATTAATATTGAATTTAATATTTTCAAATGTATAATGTATTTTTAATTTTTTTTAAACTGGTATACCAAAATCCAAAATATAATTTCAATTCTGGATTTAGGTATACCAGTGGTATACCTCCAGTATACTAGTTGTATACCAAAATCCAAAATACAACTTTAATTCTAGATTTAGGTATGCCTAGTATACCACTTGGTATACCATAAGGTATATCCGGTACACCGGTGATATTCCAAAATTCAAAATACAACTTCAATTCTGGATTTAGATATACCGGTGGTATACCTGGTATTCCACCTGGTATACCTATTATACCTGGTATATCAACGGTATACCCAGTATACCAGTGGTATACCAAAATTCAGAATGTAATTTTAATTCTGGATTTTGGTATACCATCAGTATATCTATCCAGAATAAAATTTCATTTTAATTATCATCAATAAAAAGTAAAAACAACGAACAAACCTCTACTCTCTACCATCTCTTCCTTTATATCACATCATTTTGATTTAAACATGGTAATAATTAAATCATATATGACAATTATTGAACTAGTGGACAAATATATTTATGGACACAATTTAGATAAATAGACAAAGTTGAGTTATTCAAAGTAGTTATGCATGAAATTATACTTCACAGTAGCATTGGTTCTTAACTACAAGAATCTCAAAGGAAAAACAAGAAAGAATTGATATAAACTTAATATTCGTCCGGCATACCAAAAAATAAAACATGTTTTTACTCTGAAATTTGGTATACCGTGATATACCAAATTTCAGAATATGTTTGTATTCTGAAATTTAATATACCGGCTGATATACCTGATATACTGAAAGTATACCAAATTACAAAACATGATTTTTTTTTAAATTTAAATTTTAGTATTTTTTTATATTTAAACTCTAACAATAGCATAAATTCTCTTTATACTTTTCTATGTTGTAGCATTCATGTAAAACTTATAAGTGCTTTACTCGGGTTTTTGTAATTTTTGTTTTTTTTTCTTTCAATGATTTTGGTAGTTAGTGCTTGGTGCTTGTTGGCATGTTAGTGTAACAAAGTAGTGGCAGGCGCCCTCCAACTATTGCTGCAACATTCTTGGAAATTAAAGTTGATGGTGGCAATGAATCCATGATAGGGTAAAAAGTTGATAATATTTGTAGAATAATTTTAGCTTTTGGTCTTATATTTGTATACATTTATTATGCAAGGGGATTCCTAACATGTTCTTATGATGATTTTTAAGCATTAAACAGTGTTCATGTTCTGTTGTGGCCAACAGTGCTGTTCCACTCATAGCATTTATTGCAGAACTGGTGTTATCTTAAAAGGAGTTTTACATTTATCAAATGGCTTTTATTTTAAACTATTGGTGATTCAACAGCCTGTGTTTTTTTCCCTGCATTTGGAGAATCTGTTAAGCTTAATTGTGCTGTTACAATACATTGTTTCGAGGTAATTATAGAATGAAATGAGAATGTGACATGTTTGTAATTTAAGCATCACCTACCTATTTCATTATTTGCTTTATATGTATACGGTGTGCTGTCTTTGTCTATCTTGTCTTACAAATTAATTAAACATCGTCTTTTCTTTAATTATGATCTAAGCATCAATGAACCGCCGCGTTGCTTGCTAATTACAATTTCCCATCACGCTAATCTGATATTAAATTCACAGTCATAGTTTCGAAGCTGCATCAAAACTACAACTGCTAGAAACAAGAGAATAAAAACAGTCCATGCCAAAATTAGACGAAATATATATACAACAGAGAAAACAAAATGCACTGCCCTAGCTCTCAAGGAAATCAAGAAAATCAACCAAATTAAAGTGCACCACCCTTGTTTTCAAAAAGAAATAAAGAAAATCAACCAGAACATCAACTCTGGGAAATCAGTAAACAATTAATTAGTTAATAAATTAATCTAAACTCTCCATATTCAATGCTGAGTTACTGCTTGCCAATCCCAAAATAGCATCCGCTACTCCGGGGAAGAACAATAGTTTGCTTTTCATGTATCTAAAAAAAGGTTCAAATACTCTGTCAATATAGTATTTCACATACGCTGTCCTCCCTTGAGCTTTTTCTATTACTAGCAGCAATTTTTTTTGGTAAAGTTTGACATAAAATAATCAAATCAAAGACAGTGAAACATGCGAACAATGCTCCTCCGAAGAACCATCACAATCAATACACTATCATACTCGTGCACCATACTATCTTAAAAGATAACTGACACGAATTTATGAAAGAATTTTGACTGTTGAGTACAAGTGTATCAACTGCATTATGTACAGGCCATTACTGATTCTTCTTCATTCTTTAAATATAACTAAAATCCTCTATAAATTAATTAGTTGCTTTTAACTAATTCTAGAAAAAATAATTAAAAAAAAGATCCAATGCCTATTCCATAACTGATTACAATTTT
Organism: Excoecaria agallocha; assembly: GCA_037975025.1. Classification (NCBI taxonomy): domain Eukaryota; kingdom Viridiplantae; phylum Streptophyta; class Magnoliopsida; order Malpighiales; family Euphorbiaceae; genus Excoecaria; species Excoecaria agallocha. The sequence continues at coordinate 2,395,190 of CM075809.1, forward strand.
AGCTGCTGCAAATCTGTTCTTTTATCCCAAGACAGCTCTGATTTATTAGAAAAGCTCAGTTTAGACTTAAACAACTAAGTGATATTTACCATATATTAAGTTAATAACATGTTCATATGCCTCCATAATTGACCTACCAATAGTGATCGCAATGGTCAATGCTGGAAGGTATTAACGCTAGACGGACACCATTGCATTTAAAACTAACAAATACTCTCCCATCAAAAGACTAATCCCTACTGCAATACCCATTAAAAGTCTTCCAAGATCTAGTAACCAATTACCATTTAAACAACCATTGAGAATTAATTCTGGTAAACTACACTGTTCCAAAAGTTTCCCTTTCAAAATTGAAGCAAAGTAGTGGAGAAAGAGAACCTGAAGTATTGCTATTGCTACTGCTACTGCTACTGCAAGCCAACCAATGACGAAAAGGCTTTAAGACACTAGCATTGTCTGCATTACAAGATTAGCAAATTTTCTGACAATAATAGGAAATATGATTGGATATTTGAAAGTTCTAACCTCAGCAAGTGATCTTTAAAGGGCAAATGAGATCTGCTATAGTCCCATTTATTAATAAGCCAATCACTCCTCCAATTGTAATTAGAGAATTTCAATTACCAATCAACAAAATTTCAAAGCCAGAAATTGCAAAGAATATCACCAATTGAATTCAATTCTTACATGTGTAGGGAACAGCGCCTGTGTAACCGATCGGCTTTGGTATAAGAATCAAAATCTACATATCATGCACTCAAAAATCAACAAAATTCAAAAAGAGAAATAGAAACCTAATGAAGAACCGAACTATAGATACCTCGCGATTAATAATAAATATAGGGAAATGTTTGCCGATCATATCTTTCCAAAGAGTTCTCGACTGAAATCATAAATCAAAACACATCCTCAACAACATGAATTGACAGAAATAAACTATAGCCTAATATTGCAAGCATGGAAAAGGAAATAGAGTACAGACGGAGTGGTATTGGCAAATCTTGCTCATGGGAACGATGTCTCCGGGCCTATAAGCAACAGTCGTCAATAACATCGACACTAACAGAAGCAATAATAACAATGGAGTGATTCTTCTACTTCCATTTGCAGCCATTCTTCACTTCCCGATTTCTCCTACTTCTACTAATTCTCATTTTTCCAAGTTAACAAAAGAGTTATAAATTTTAAGGGCAATTAGGGCTTAGAACAAAAATGGGTATTTTTAAAAAGAGAAAATTAAAAAAAAGGTAATTTTGAATTTTTAAATAAAATGGATGTATTTTTAAAAATTAGGGTATAAAAAGTGGTATTTGAAGTAAATTCCTCATAAAATAAACCTGACTTCGGAAGTCAAAAGTCGATTTTTGAAAAATATGCTGATATTTAATTTAAAACATTTCTTCCTCTATATAACTTCGGTAAAGTTGGAGAGTAAGCAGCAATGAGATTTCAAAATTTGCAGGCTTTTGATTTATTATTTAGGTGAAGATGTTGAGCATCAAATCAAATCTTATCGCTTTTACTGCGTTTTGATTTCAAACAGTGCAAAATTTTATTCTCAATTACTCTGTATTCTTACTCCATTCATCTCAAAGCAGTGTTTTGGTGGCTTGGTTAGTCTGACTTTGAATCTGTTTCTGCATTTTTTTTGTGTAAATCTGACTTGGGTTTGTTTGTTTACGTCTGTGTAAATTAGGGTTTTGGTAGAGTAGAAGATTAAGAAAAATGGAGACAGGAGGGAATTCTCTACCGTCAGGTCCTGATGGCGTAAAGAGAAAAGTTTGCTATTTTTATGATCCAGAAGTTGGGAATTATTATTATGGGCAAGGACACCCAATGAAGCCCCATAGAATTAGAATGACACATGCTCTTCTTGCCCATTATGGTTTGCTTCAGCACATGCAGGTTCTTAAGCCCTTTCCTGCTAGAGATAGAGATCTTTGCAGGTTTCACGTTGATGATTATGTGGCTTTCCTTCGTAGCATTACCCCTGAAACCCAGCAGGACCAGCTCAGGCAGCTTAAGCGTTTTAATGTTGGTGAAGATTGCCCTGTCTTTGATGGCTTATATTCCTTCTGTCAGACTTATGCTGGTGGTTCTGTTGGTGGTGCTGTTAAATTGAACCATGGTCTTTGCGACATTGCTATTAATTGGGCTGGTGGTCTTCATCATGCTAAGAAGTGTGAAGCTTCTGGTTTTTGCTATGTCAATGACATTGTTCTTGCTATCTTGGAGCTTCTTAAACAGCACGAGGTTTGCTGTTTCATTATTATTATTATTATTTTGGAATTTCTTATTTTCATGCATCTCAGTTAGTTTGTTATCACATTACTCAAATTTAGCTAGTAAAGTTGGAATTTCTTATTTTCATGCATCTCATCATGCTGAGCTAATTGCTGTCTCAGCTTTCCGTTTTCTCTTCTTCCATATGCAAATTTTATAAAAGGGATTTCTTGCTTTGTTTTTCAAAGAGAGAAAACATTCGCTTCCATTTCTCAAAATAAGCATAAACAATGTTAACTTTATGCGTGCTATGCCTAAGTTACTTGTATAGCACGCCACGATAGTGTCCTTACCTTTCTTTGAATGTTTCTCTATTAATATCATTATGAGTATGATCCTACCATCATTGCCAAATTGATCATGACAGTTAAAAGGGCAGAAGTCTTAAATCATTATATTAAGGCACCTATGATTTTGAGTATATTAGATGAAGTCATGTAATTAAATTAGATTGATAATTCGGCAAATTTAACATGTTCTTTTTACAGCGTGTTCTCTATGTGGATATTGACATTCATCATGGTGATGGTGTAGAGGAGGCATTTTACACCGCAGATAGGGTCATGACTGTTTCATTTCATAAATTTGGAGATTATTTTCCTGGTACAGGGGATATACGAGATGTAGGATATTCCAAAGGGAAATACTACTCCCTTAATGTTCCACTGGATGATGGGATTGATGATGAAAGCTATCATTCTCTTTTCAAACCAATAATTGGTAAAGTAATGGAAGTTTTTAAGCCTGGTGCAGTGGTTCTTCAATGTGGTGCTGACTCATTATCTGGGGATCGATTGGGATGCTTCAATCTTTCAATCAAGGGACATGCAGAATGTGTCAAATTTATGAGATCTTTCAATGTGCCATTATTACTACTGGGCGGTGGTGGCTATACTATTCGGAATGTCGCTCGCTGCTGGTGCTATGAGGTAAGTGCCACTCTTTAGGAAGGAGGAAAAAAAAAGTTCACATATTAAATGAAAGAGAACTTTCTTCAGTGCCTGACTAATGTGTGGTATATTAAATGCTTTGTGTTTAATGTTAATTTTCTTAGATGATTTATTGTTTGATATGTTTTATGCAAGGTAGACTGGAGTTGCACTTGGAGTGGAAGTTGATGACAAGATGCCTCAGCATGAGTATTATGAATACTTTGGTCCAGACTACACCCTCCACGTTGCTCCTAGTAACATGGAAAATAAGAATTCACGTCAATTACTTGAAGAAATAAGGTCTAAACTTCTTGATAACCTCTCAAAGCTTCAGCATGCACCCAGTGTTCAGTTTCAGGAGAGACCTCCCAATACAGAGATAGCAGAGGTAAGAATTTTTGTGGTATTTTCTATTTTGTAGTTCTATGATCAACAACCTAGTTGCTGTTCTGTCTTCCAAATCTTATTGCATTGAGTTGCTATACCTGATGAAATAGAACATAGTTACATTTTTTCTTGACGTAACATTCCTTTTGTTTACCACTGGCATTGAATAACGTTGCGTCATTTTGACTTAAAATAGATTAACACTATTTTGTATTATACATTATTTAAGTGAATTTATCTTAACATTAATTGTCAAATTGACATCTAATGAAGCTGTGACAGCCATCTATTTTTTACTTGCTGAGTTCAGTTTTAGCTTTTAACCCTTAGGCCTTGTTTGGATCATGGTTTGCAATGGGATGGTACTGGGTGATATGGTTCCCTGTGTTACTTGGGAAGATGGCTTTTCATGGTTATAGTTTTCCATGGAATACCCATGGTTTCATTTTGTCCAAACGTTTTTTAAACCACCAAATTGATGGTTTTGCATGGTTTTCTATATATATATATATATATATATATTCTCTTGCCACCTTTATTTAATTTTAATAACTCCTTTTATATCCTAATATAACTCTAATATTTTATCTTTTTCTATCAAAATTATTTTTTATTGTTTTGAGTTTCTCCTCTTATAAAAAATATATTAACATATCATAAAATAACATTTTCGTAAACATGTTAACAATAATTGAATCATCATATCATATTTATACCACATCATACCATATTATGACTAATTTCATCCAAACTCTTGGCCGAAGAATTTGGCTATTATGAAATCTCATTTTCTCAATATTTTATTTGTTTGAAACAAGAAAGTTGGCTATCATGAATTGATGCTATAAGCAACAATAGAAATGCAGAAATGGGCAGCATTGTGATGTGGATTCAACACAAACACACAACTAAACAGAAAGGAAAATGATAGAATAACTCAAGAGAAGTTGATTGTATTAATGGAATTGGCAAACTACAATGGATTTCTGGTATATCCAAAGGGATTACAATTCCAGTAAAAGCAAAAAAGAAATACAACGATATATGAAGAAAAGAAAGAACAGCTAACAAAAGCAGGGACCTAACAACAATTGTTCCCTCTCTCCCTCTCAGCCTTAAGCTGCCAAAAACAACACTACTTTTCTCATGCCTTTCTCTCTCAGCCTTCCAGCCTTCTTATTCTCCTCCTGCTACTCACACTCTCCTTTGCGTAACTAACTAGCCAGCTCAGCATCACATCCATCTCAGCAGCTTTTCCCCTTCTTGTGTAAACTATCCATGTCCTGGGCCTTGGATCATCCTCTCTTGATTCATGGGCCTGCTGCTCTCTATCATTGCCGGCGGGGTGAAGATCAGTCTTGTCCTCAAGACTGAAGTGGAGAGGTCGGGAAAAATCGGCTTCAAGATTCCTCCTCCAATCCATCAATATTGCCTGATACACTGAATCCATGATGGGTACTGCAGGGCTCTTCGAACTCTCAAAGGTCAACAAATTAAGCAACTCAAGAGGTTGTGTTGTGTATGAAGCATCCCTCATGTTTTTCAATAATGTGTCCCAACCATTCTCCGCAAGAGCATAACAAGCTGCTTCAATCTCATCTTGGCCTGTCATGAATATAAGAATGTCACCTGGAGGACTGGTAATATTGATGGTCATGGCTTGCTTTACGGCAGCTTCAACATAATCTTCACAAGGAGTTTTACTCCATAAGATATTGATAGGGAATGTACTTCCTGGGATGTGAAAAATTGGAACACTTCCAAAGAAATTTGAAAATTTTTCAGCATTCAAAGTCACTGACGTCACAATGAGCTTAAAATCACGCCGTCGAGCAACTACCTTTTTCAGTATCCCAAACTACACATCTGTACTTAATGATTTCTCATGCACTTCATCCATCAAGATGACTCGATACTTATCAAGATCATAATCTTTTAGAGTCTCTCGCAAAAACACCCCATCAGTCATATACTTAATTATGGTGTTTGCCCCAGTCACATCTTCAAAACAAATGGCATAACCAACTTTGTCCCCAAATTCAGTTTCCATCTCTTCGCTAACTCTTTTTACAACGCTCATGGATGCCACACGCCTTGGTTGGGTGCAACCCACAATGCCATTTTTTGTGTAGCCATCTTTATGGAGATACTGTGTCAGTTGAGTTGTCTTTCCTGAACCAGTTTTACCAACAAAGGCAATGACCTGATTTTCACGAACCCCCCGCAATAGATTATCTCGTACTGAATATATAGGCAGATATTGCCACTGCTCCGCAATAGTTTTTGACTTCGCCAAGTCACTCACACCTTCTTTTTTCAAATGCTGTAAAAATTTGACATCTTTCTTAAAATCAACTTTCCCTTCTTCACCCACTTTTATAATATCATCAACATCTTGGATAGGTTTCTCAATATACTGCAAGTCTCTATTTGTTGCTAAAGAGTCAAATTGAATAGCCTCTTCGCAAGAGCAGTTTCTATTGGCATCCACGCGACATTCAATCAGTCTTACAATCTTCTTTCTAACCTCTTGTATCACTCCAACATCTTCCATTAAATTTACCTCTTCCCTTACTATCACCTCCAGCCCTCCTAATTCAGTTTCTAGCGCATCAATACAGCATAAGGATTCACCAATCTGGATTGATATGCCCTTACACTTCCTGTTCACCCCAATCAAACGCCCATCCCTTAGTTTAATTTGAAAGGTTTTAATTGAACATACCTGTAACACAAGCGCGGACACCAACTGAGATGAAATTAAATTGAGCATCGCGCCACTATTTTCCCGCATCCAGGTGGAAGTGTCGTTGGTGGTACCCCTCAACTTGAGGATGATCAACTCTTTGCTTTTTCTTGTTGTTGCACTGTTGGTGAGATGAAACCCATTCAAATAAAGAACCCTGCACTCTCCATTGATGGGGCTATCTTCATCTTTATGAAATTCTTCTTCCACGAATTGGGAACCCAACCCCTTTTCCCTACGTTGTTTACACTCAGCCTTGGTGAGGTGTCGAACTCCCTCTTTGCTGGCTCCCCATCGAATTGAATCCAAAAAGGGAGGAGCTGAGGTGGTGTTGTTTGTAAGATGGGCTGGGTATTTGCTATGGTTGGGCCCAAAAGAAAATGTGGGCTGCAACTGAAAGAGCACCAACTTACTTGAACTGCCCCAAGGTCCAATGGTGGAATGCGATTCAGGGAAGTCTTCGTTCTCCTTTGCCAAACTTTGTAACTCTTTCGAAGAAACCATCTCCTGCCGGCCGGTTTGCAGAGGTGCTTCGTCGGAGCACACTAGTCCCATAGCTTCTTCTCTGTTCGTCAGCTTGTAAACCTTCACCCAATCCTTCATCCCTTCCTTCAACCCACTATTTAGACATCCCACAGATTGTGGCTCAGTAAGATCTAGGAAAATTGTAGCCACCATCTCACAGCCTCCAATGGTTTGGTCGACGTTCCCACCTTGTTCTGCCATCTCTTTCTTTTTATCAGTCTAAATCTTAGAAACGGGCTTGGTAAATTTTTGTAGACGAACAGTGAGCTTTGCAAGTCTCTGGGCATTTTCATCCATTCTTGCTTGCAAGGATTGTTGACAAGTCTCCATTGGCATCCTTGCATTCTCCTTAATGGTTGCATTAAGTTGGTAGTTTAGGCGTGACATGGATCCCTGGCTCTGTTGTTGCTCACTTCGACCAAGAACGGCTTCCCCATGGTAGCTATAAATCTCAGTGTGAACGGTTTGTTTCTCAGAACGTCTCATCCAACTACATACCTGTTCCCAGAACTCAGTATCCTTCTTCTTTTTCTCCACTTGATAGACTGCCCAGGAAGTCTGAAGCTCGGTAATGGATCGCTTGATCTCCTTCATACATGCTTCTAGGCCATTCCCCTTGCTCTCTGTCTCCTCCAATCAGCCGTTCACTGATTGCAAATGAGTTTCCATTTTCGCCCAAGTGTGTTCTCCTTGCGCTCAGAGATCCGGTAGGTCGGACCAATGATGTGGATTCAACACAAACACACAGCCAAATAGAAAGGAAAATGATAGAACAACTCAAGAGAAGTTGATTGTATTAATGGAATTGGCAAACTACAATGGATGTCTGGTATATCCAATGGAATTACAATTCCAGTAAAAGCAAAAAAGAAATACAACAATATATGAAGAAAAGAAAGAACAGCTAACAAGAGCAGAGACCTAACAATAATTGTTCCCTCTCTCCCTCTCAGCCTTAAGCTGCCAAAAACAACACTACTTTTCTCATGCCTTTCTCTCTCAGCCTTCCAGCCTTCTTATTCTCCTCCTGCTACTCACACTCTCCTTTGCGTAACTAACTAGCCAGCTCAGCATCACATCCATCTCAGCAGCTTTTCCCCTTCTTGTGTAAACTATCCATGTCCTGGGCCTTGGATCATCCTCTCTTGATTCATGGGCCTGCTGCTCTCTATCACATTGCCACGTTTATTCCTACTCCTATTCTACAAGATCTGTAGCGCATTGTCTTGAAGTTCAATGGAATTAATATAGTAGGGTGCTGACAAGAAACTTATTCCATGCAAAATCTGTCATTACAATCTGCCAAATGCACAAACTTATTCCATGCAACATCTGTCATTACAATCTGCCAAATGCACAAACTTATTCCGTGCAACATCTGTCATTACAATCTGCCAAATACACAAGTGTATTTTAGATCTTCTATTCCAGTTTAACTTGGATTACTTGCTATTAATGGTAATTTAGGTTTGATTTGCTGGTTGTGGCACTGCTGGTTCTTGATACAGACTGAATATTGTCTTGTGGTTGATTGAGAAAAAAAACAGGCAGATGAAGATCAGGAGGATGCTGATGAGAGATGGGATCCAGATTCAGACATGGATGTAGATGATGAGCGGTATGTTATTTAGCTCACTCAACATCACTGCTGTGCAATAAAAAAGAAATAAAATTTCCTGTTTCGTATATGCTGTTTTCTAACTCCTCATTTATGCAGCAAGCCTTTACCGAGCAGAGTGAAGAGAGAAATAGTTGAGGCTGAGCCAAAAGAACCGGTATGTTCAATTTGCTGATTTTTTGCTGCAGAAACATAAACCAACGGCATTTTCTTCTCATTACCCTTGATTTTAAAAATGTTGGCATATTGATTGATATTTTAGTTAATGCTTTGGATGGGTAAGAACGATTTGGATGATAAATTTTTGAATATTTTAGCCGAGTTCAATTCTGCAAGAGGAAGGAGCATAAAATGTTTTCTTCTTCCATTTCATTTTTCACTTCCAGTATGTCCAACTATATAAATAAACCCATTTTTTATTCTAAACTTTTCATTGAAATATTTGGAACCTGATTTTCTATTTTGGAGACAGCATTTGTTCCAAATGCATACTAATATATGCTCCTTGTGAGCTTTGTTTCTGTTCTTTAGCGTAGAATTATAATAGCAACTATTTTGAACCCCAAAAGAAAACATTAATTATTATGTTAAATTAACTATGGGATTTTGATGTGATCAATCCGGTTCATCTGTCAATCATCTTACTGCTGCATCAATATTCAACAAGATCGTGTCTGCATTTTCCACCACTACTCTCCTAACATTGTTGATGCCTTGCACCCTATATCATACTTCTGTGACATCCTATGTGCGCCTTGTCTATAGATGCAATAACACTTGGGCCCCGGGAGTTTATGGATCCTCATCACATTGTAATTGCCAAATTAATTTTGTAGTTTCTTTTTTCTTTTTCTTTTTTTAACTCAGGAAAGTCAAAAAGGAACTGCGGATCATGCTAGAGGCTTTGAGACAACAGTAGATGACTCTGCCAATGCAAAGGTAATATTTTATGCATGAACGTAAGCACTCGCAGAAAATCCATTCATGAAAGTGCACTTGCTTTACGCAAGTTTTTCTGATTTGATATTATCACTTGTAGGCATTAGATGTTGGTCCAATGCAGATTGATGATTCAAGTGTGAAAGTTGAACAGGAAAACATGAACAAGCCATCCGATCAAGCATTCTCAAAGTCATAAGTTAAAAGAACATGTTCATAAACCACGTCAAATATGCTGACTTCTGTAGGGAAGGCATTTGTTGAATTGTTGATGGATGAGTCCTGAAGCTGTGCAAGTCAATGACACTTAAGTAGTTTTGGCACAAGATATGAAATAGTGATTTTTCAATGTGGAACTTTTTGGACAAAGTTGTATCCACATTATGCAAGCTCAAAAACTAATTTAATAGCATCAGCAGTTTCAATCTAATCTTATGCAAGTTTGTCTCTTTTTCTTTTTTTTTTTGGTTGTCTTTACTATATAATCGGCCAAGAAAAACAACAGTTTACGGCGTCAGCATCTTGAGCAGCAATGCTTTCTGTATTATTAATTTGATATAAAGAACCCAAAGGGTATGCAGAATTATGCAGTAATGGGAGGAAGGTACAGGATTAAACGAATGGAAGAGCACAAGATGGTGTTCTCAAAGGATTATTAGGTGCGGAAGTATAGCATCAACACCGAACCTCCCATAAATAGATATGGCTCAGATTGGAAATTATCATTCAAAACCTCCAAACTGAGGATACATGCAATACCAAAGTTCACCTTTCCAGGTTCAGCAATTTTCGAGCTACAATGTGATTGTTGTTGCACTTACGAAGTTTTTCTGTAATCATTGCACAGGATTGAAACTTGTCATGCTAATAAGGCTCTAGCATTGCAGTAGCTGCAATCTCCATACGCCGCTGGCTGAAAACAGCAAACTTGAATAAACTCTATACCAAAATCTTCCTCTATAGAAAGCCGTTACAATGTTCAAATCACCCCTTCTGAAATATCAAATGCTATTGGATACACTGCATACTGAATCCAATCCAGTTCATCTGATTAGCACTAGGGCTGGACTTACAAGCTGATTTCCATAAACAAAGAAATCATGCACACTGTTTGAATAGAAGCAAACGAAAACTGCACTTTTTGCCTCGATAGCAGTTATAAATGTAGATCAGATTCATTGGTGCGTATGAAAACCTTTGAGGTGAAACTACATCTTTTTTATGAATTTCTCAAATCCTTCCATCTAAACACAGGGATGGTGCAAATACAAGATTTGTGGTCGAGAGGGAAATCAGAACTCTCTTGGGCATAGAAGCATAGCTGAAAAATAATTGGAAGAGCCCCAGCAATTGAAAGTCTGTACCCTGTTTCAGCACCAGCAATTAGCAGTTACCACTGCAGACAATATGTTCCAAGATTTAGTGGCAGTTTGAAATGTCCACCTATTTGGTATCTCTGAATCTGAATGTGCATCTGCGCTTTTGACAATAAACTGGAGCCTGTGGTACTATTTTCAATCTTGCCACATATCAGGTACTATTTTCAATCTTGCCACATATCAGGCACATGAAAAAGGAAGACCATTCATCCTCGTATACTGGCTGTGCTTTTTCTAGCATAGAACATCATGTGATGGATTCCCTGGTAGCTAGAGCTCTGCATCTGTTCCAAAACATGAGTAAAAATATATAAAAATAAGAGAAAAGAGCAATGTCGAGTTCTCATAAAGGACAAAATATAGACTCTGAAAGTGACAACACTTTCTTTTTGTAAGAGGGCAAAATGAAATAATTTTCTCATATTCTTGATCAATCAAGTGTATATATACAAATACAAGAGCTATAGTTAAGGAAACTAGCTACAGATTAGGTCCTATGATTATGCCAAATACACAAGGAAAGACAACTATCTACTGTACATTCTGTAACCCTCTCCCTCAAACTTGATCATAGATTTAACCATGCCCAACTTGTTACAAAGATATTCAACCCAAGACCCATTGACCACTTCTGTAAAGATATCACTTGGTCTTTTGTTTTCACATATCCAGTGGATATAACTCCAGCTTGAATTTTCTCATGAATAAAGCGACAGTCAGTCTAAATATGTTTAGTTCATTCATGATATACTAGATTTTAAACAATATGAAAAGCTGCTTGATTATCACACAACTTAGTTGGCAATGAAGACTTCAAATCAACTTCAGTGAGGACATGAGGTATCCACATAATTTCACTCGTGGATTGTGCCATAGCCTTATACTCGGATTCTACACTAGACCGAGACATGATATTCTGCTTCTTACTTCTCCATGACATTAGGTTTCCACCAACAAAAACACAACGGTCTGTTGTAGATCTCCTATCGTCCTTGGAACCTGCCCAATCTGCATCTATAAAACACTCAAGATGACAGCGTCCATGACTTGTGTATAATATCCCACATCCAGAAGTTCCTTTCAAGTAAGACAGAATATGATCTAAAGCTGCCCAGTGATCTACTGTTGGTAATGCCATGAATTGAATCACTGCTCTATAGCATATGCAATATCTGTGTGAGTCAATGTGAGGTGCAACTAATTTTTGTATTGCTCAAGGTCTTCAAATAAATATCCATCTTCTTTAGCGAAGTGTGAGTTAGGAATCATAGATGTGCTGCGTATCTTGGCTTCCTATCTTTCCTGTTTCTGCTAGCAGGTCACAGCACATAGTTCCTTTGGGACAAGAAGATCGCTTTCTTGCTTTGAGCTACCTCTACTCCCAAGAAATACTTTAAGAGACCCAAGTCTAAGATTCGAGATCCCTATGCAGTCATCTCCCGTAATGACAATATCATTGAGATAGACCACAAGGAGGATGATACCAGCCTCAGAATTCTTGTAGAACACCGAATGGTCATACTGGCTTTTTTGTAATCCAAATTTTTGAACTACCTCACTCAACTTTCCAAACCAGGCTGTTGAAGATTTGATCTCAACGGCTGTTGGACTTAATGAACGGGTATTGAGATGGTTTTAATCACAATTTTTATTTCCTGTTCAAGCTAGATTCAGAAAGGGTTTTTTTTCCTAAATTAGCTTATGTCTTCTGAAGGAAATCAAGGTTCGACTCTTTTGGAGTGTTTTTGAGTTGTAATTAGATTAGTATTAAATTTTTCCTCTTTTAACATAATTGTAACCTATAAATACTTAGTTTTTCAATTTCTATAGGTTGGCCAATTAGTTCAGCTTTAGTTTTACTGAGTTTTTCAATTTCCATAGGTTGGCCAATTAGTTTGGCTTTAGTTTTCCTTTTACATTGTCTTTGCTAAGGAAGGTTACTGCTAAAGATTGAAGTCCAAGAGATTGGTTCTTCACCATTGATGATTATTTGAATGTTTCAAGTTGGATGAGAGTTGGAATGACTAGTTTAACTTGATTCATGAAGATTATTGTTTATGCATGCTTAAATATGATTCATTCATGCCTTTTTATTCTTGATTGTTAGCAAAATAGTGAACTAAGATTAAAATTACATGGATGAGTTTATGTTTAAATGTTCACTAGATAATCTTTCTCATTTTAAGTAATTGCCAGAAGGGTGACTTAATAGGAATTGGGGTTTATTATTCATAAATTGTTCATGCTAATTCATGTGGGTTTGCCTAGAATAGAAGCCATGTCTATTAGAATAGCATACCGAGAGAGGGTATCTGGGCTTAAAAACAAATTACCTAGCTTAATTAAAATGTTTGATAAAATCCAATGCATGAGGATACTAGGAGATGATAGATACCTTAACATTACTCGTTCTTAAGTGAAAGTTGTTTATTTTATCGTATTAAGTAGTTTGATTGTTTTATTTGTTTAAGTTTAATTCATTGTTTTAGTTTGCCTTATTAATTTAATTATATTATCAGCTTAAATAGACAAATCACTTTGATACCCCGATTTTCCCAGATAACATATGCAATAATAGGATAAATTTTTAGTTAATAGTTGATCTCTAAGGGAAGATAATTCGGATATTCTATGTCCAGTTTATTAATTGATTGGCGCACTTGACAAAGTCATGTCATGACACAATCCTGTTCTAGAAAACTTAACAAAGTACTTAAAGAGTAAGATCTAATCAGAATCTCTACAAAGTCAGAATTGGCTGCATTCAGTCCCATTAAGAAAAACCAGCAGTGTGGATTCTCACATGATTAACCCAGTCTGAAACCAAGGAGCCACTTCTCCCTAATCATTTTATAAATTCAAGATCAACTTACAAATTCTACAACTAGTCTGGCATCAATCTCTATGCATACAAAATAAGAAATTTCCTCCTCAAAGTGATATATGTTGTATATATAAATCCGAGATGTGAAAATCTACAAAATTCACCTATGAAAAAAAAAAGAAAATAATAATAACAGTTGGGCATAAATTGAAATGCTGAAATAAAAAATAAGGGCCCCTAAGATAAAAAAAAAATACTGAATTCGGATTCAAATTCCAGAGAAAAAATGAATAATAATTATAGACGAATGAATGACTTACTAAAGCATTTTTATTTATCTAGTTGATATTTATATTTTAAAAATTAGTTGAGCTTGAAAATTCACTTTGAAAATAAGTAACAAATTGAATTGCATATAAGATTTCATTGAATCGATAAAGATTGGTTGTCCAATATATTGAATATGGTCCAAATTTCCTAAAACCTATGTGGACAATGAATATTATAGTTTGTGAATATAATTAGGTTCACAAAATTCAAGTTGTGCTTATAATTTTAGAATGTACTACTTTGACGAATATACATATAAAAGAGAAATAAATTAATATTGAGAAAGGATAAAAATGGGCGCAACTGATCTGGAGAAGTCATGCTATTCTGAGATTCAATTTTATTTGATGGTTAGATATAAAATAAGCTGATTACTATAGATAAATTGAAGAAATGGAAGAGTTCTTCTACCAACTTGTGTGTTATGTAATGATGATGTGGCAAAGGCGCATAATCTTTTCTTTGATTCATGTTTCTGCAAGTACATTGAACACTATCCTTTTTGCTTGTAATATTTTTAGACCGGCTATGAGATCGATTGTAGAAGAGAGGTGGTTTTGCAGAAAAGACAACTAGGAAGATTCTTCTAAGCAAGTCACAAGGGTTTCTTTTTTGGCTATAATTTATCATCTCTGGCAGGCAAGGAAATTAGCAATTTTCCGGAGTGAGCAAGCATCTATCTTTCAATCTAGGAAGATTAAATCCAGTGTTTGGCAGTTCTGAGATCCTTTATAGGATGATAGAAGTATACCATCTTCAAGTTGTGCTTATAATTTTAGACTGTACTATTTTGATGGATATACATATAAGAGAGATCTAAATTAATATTGAGAAAGGACAGAAATGGGCGCTGATTCCACCAAACTAGGATGATAGAAGTATACCATTCAATAATATATAGGAGGCATAAACTAAAAATATCAAGTTTGATATGATAGATAATGTACATCGGGTTGGAAAATGCCACCAACAAAAACACTATTTTTGGCTTAGTAAATCCCTCATTGGTGCACAAACAAAGTTATCTTTCAAAGATTATATTATTTAATGAAATACATTTTTTAGGAGAATATATTGCACCTTTTTCACTAATATATTGTAGCTTTTTTTCATAGACTTAGATCTCAGTTTATAATTTTCTATATAATTTGCTGATATCATATAAATATTCAATACAGAAAATAGAATTGTTAAGATAAAGAAAAGGTAATATCCTTTTAATAATATATTTATATTGTATACTATTAACACAAAATTTGGCATGAGAAATAATAAAGGCATGCAGTGAATGTGACAAAAAGGCTAGTATTATCTAAGTAGCAAATATTTTATGGCATATTGCCATTGCTTATGAGAGAGAAAGGGACTCTCTACTCTGCATAACTGAAATTGGGACACAAATATGGATTCCATAAAGCATTTTTAGCAATTTTATAACATGGGACTAATCACATAGTTCATGATGAAAAGTTAAATTTCTTATGGATAAAAGTAAGAATTGTGTGATACTAGCAACAATCTAAGAAGAATCGCCAATTAAGATAGAGTAGAGAGTTTATATACCTGAAAGTTATGTTGATACATTCTGTCTAAAAGGCCAACTGGTTGCCTTCTGTGTTCAGCGTGCTCCGAAATGACTGGAACGTGAGTCACACCATACCTATCCATAACCACTTGCACAGAGAAAAGGTCCATACTAGGCTTAGCAGTCCATGGCACTCGGCATTTTTCCTCATCCAGTGAGCAAATTTCAGATACTAAAAGCTCCTGAAATGTAAAGAATCAAGCTTCAAGCTGAGATGGTCATAATTGTGATGTGGGATCAAATGATAAATTTTTATTGACTCGTCTATGATAAATTTTTATTGACTTGTCAAGGACTTTAGCAACTCCAGAAATGAGGTTACAACCCTCAGCTAGGACCAGATCAAAAGCATAAAGCACATAGGCAGAGTGTCTGCATTTTGCAAATGCTTAGAATAATGATATATAATTTTCAATTTCCATTTGTTATCCAACCACATATACTATCAACCTGAGAACATAACACAAAACCTTTCAATTTCCCTTCTCATTCTTGATTTACTTTTAGAGTTTTGAACTGTGAAGTTTCCAGTTCTGGGCTTTTCCTGACATTCATGTGTTATGTTAACTGCACAACACAACAGAAAATAAGTCTGGAAGCCAGTTCCTTTTTTTTTTATTTTTTTTTAACGGTTCTTAAAAGAAGAATTCTATACCTTGGGTTTCTCAGTTTTTGCTTTTGCAATTTTGCTAAAAACTTCAATGTCTGCAAGAGTCAGCAAACCAACTAGAATATTTTTGTCATCAACAATCATCACACAAGATTGCTTCTCTACAAGCATGAGACCCACTGCCTCAGTAAGCAACGTGTTCATGGAAACAGTAACATATCGTGTTCTCATGGCTTCTGAAACAAAAACTCTCTTTTTGATCACTTCGTCTTCAATACTAGAATCAACTAAGCAAAGTGAAATTTCAACTTCACAAAGGTTGCTAGCGTAAGGAACCTTTTCACCAAATTCATAATCAGAAGATTGTCCCTCTGTGACACAAGAAGAGATGTCAGGTTGTTGATTTAGAACAGCATTTCCTTTTACTTTTCTGGTCTCCTTGACATCTCTTCTAGTCTGTCCAGATGTAACCCAAGAAGACAACCCTACAGCTCCCAGTAGTGGAAGAACTATTCGATAGTCTTGTGTCAATTCAAAAAGCAGCAAAACTGCGGTAAGAGGAACCTGGCAAACTCCTGCAAGTGTTGCCGCCATTCCCACCTACAATCAAAATTTCCAGTGACTGGCAATATCATACTGCTCCGAATGGCCTAGGATTCAGTCCAAAATATAATTTAATCACTGTAACATATTCATATTTAGTCACTAGTATCATTTTGATCATTTTGAGTCAAATCTACAAGCTGCGGAAACAATTTGCTCCTTAGGACAACAGCCAAATCAAGCTTTTTTAACCATTATAAGAGATTCAACATTAACTAGCAGGCATTCTAATCATTTGGAATCCAATCCACAAGCAATTTAAACAATGGTTTTCTTAGCTTTTAAGTCAAAATTGGTGAAGTTTCTAGCTATTAAGCCAAGGGTTCATTCTCAAAAAGGGGATAAACAACATATTTGGCATATTTCTCCAATAATCACAATTTCACTATCAAAATGACTTTTTCAAAAAGGAAAAGGAAAAGAAAAGAATATTCAATTAGAAAAATGACCCAAAAGCATATTTGGCATCTGTGTCGAGTACAATAAACTGAAACACCGGTCAGAAGTGTACAGGCCATGGCCTGCTAGTGATCATACAATACTAGGCTTCTACACTGAGTGGAAATGTTATGATGCGAGTGCTGCAAGTGAGACTACCTAAAATTAGAGGAACATGCCAATTTTTTCCTTAAGGAAATGTACCAAAGTTGCATTATACCGTGTAATGACCCTTAGATGCAGTCAAAGAAGTCTATAAGTGGGGATTATATGGCTTTCAATTTCTAATAGTGAAATTAGGGTTTTTATTGCTCATGGTTTTAATAGTGAAATCTTAATTGCCCTGCTCATCTGTTGGCTAGGCAGTCCTTAGATTCTTTTTTGCTTCAAGCTACTGGCTCCAGTGGAAACTTCATTTTCTTAGTTTTATAAATATCTACTTCTGACCAAAAAAAAAAGTTTTTATTTAAGTTTTCTTGTAGCATTTCTAAATAAGAAATTTATGTTTCTATTGGTTTAGCCATTCAGGAGTTCCACTTTACTGCTGTTTAGGAATTATTTTCCTCTTATCCTATGTAGAATTGGCTTAGATTCCTAGTTTGGAATTCCTAATCGAGCAGTAGTAGAATTATTACTCCATAAACCCATATAGAGAATTTTTTTTTTTCTGTTCTCTAGATGAATAGAAGTGTCTGACTTAGTTCTGAGAGTTTCATGCTTTCCTTTAGCTTCATGCTTTCTTGTTTGTTCCTTTCTTTGTCTTTTTTTTTTTCTTTTTCCTTTTTTTTCTACATCACACTTACATTTAGGCCTAGAAATGAAAGGGATGCTATGCCAAGCAAACCCCAGCAACAATCATTGAAGTCTAGGAAGAACAGCAACAACAAGTATAATACTGATAATGATAAGATTCAAATATATTTAGCTCTTCATATACCCTCTTGAATTAAGCAAGACCATCTAAAAGCGCATTATTAAAAATATTAACAAAGTTTAAGCATTCAGACCATAACAAGTAAAATTATAAAAAAAATATATATATATATATATATTATCTATATGATAGAATGATATCAAAAAACATTACCAGGCCATATGCCTGTGGTGACGCTACTTCCAAGATGGAAAGTTGACTTAGAGGATTAAAGTTAGCAACTCCAAAACTAATCAATTTCCCATATGCCATTCCTGTTGCTGCACCAATAAAGAGGGAAGGTACATAGTAACCACCTACTAATCCAGAGGCTCGGCACAAAGAGGTTGCAATTATCTTGACTCCCACAAGCTGAAGGAGCAGATCAGCTGAAAGACCTTTCACGAATGGGTGGGATTCTAACAAAATGTCAACATTCTGAAAACCCCAATACAAAATTTCTGGATAAGCCAACGCTATTACCCCAACTGACAAGCCACCTAGCACAGGAAATGTAGCCCTTGGAATGCCAACATCCCTTTGAAGATTGTTGACAACTGACAACAAAAATGATGTGCATTTGGATAGGGCCAATGAGACCAAGCCACAAAGGATCCCCAGCAACAGATACAATGGGAGCTCTGAAAATATATATAACTACGTCTTACTTTTTTGTTTTTATTGAAAACAAACTTCTTCTAAAGTAGTTCAGGCACAACATTGATGGATCATTTCACTTCTCATTTTCAAGTACAGAGCAAAAACAAGATTGCTACTTTACAAACACACATCCATTGGCCATGGGTAAAATTAACCCCACATTCCTAAGTCACTTAACCATGAATCAATCATACGTCCGCAGAAAAATGATTTTAGATGTGATGACAGTGAAACAAGGGTATTACAGCCTATAATGAATTTGAAGATAATAGTGGACGCATCATAGACATTGAGAGAGAAATAATCATAAACATAAAGAAGGGAATGGGTGGAAAATATTTACCGCCAGCAGAACGGAAGTCATAATCAGGGACCTCAAAAGCAGGTTCAGAACCAAGACCAACTTCAGATACAACAGAAGCAATTACAGCGCTAAGTATAACCATGGAAGTGGTGTTAGTGAGCGATGCAGCTGAGTCAGCAGAGGAAGGCCACAAGACTGACTCCACGGCGAAGAAACACCCAGCAACAGCAGCATTAAATCCTACAAAAACAAAAACCAAAGCAAAAGAGGTTTTATCTTTCCTAGAAAGATGAAGAGTAAGATAACAAAAGAATGCAAGCAAGGGAAAAGAAAGAACCAGAAGAAATTCCAGCAGCCAAAAGGGCGACCTTTGTTTGCGAATTTCGAGAAGACACATTGAGAGAAGTGCCGGGGTAAAATTCAAGTCTCACATCCCACATTAAAAAATTAATGAAGAAACACCTTGAATATAATTGTGTTTATCTAAATATAAGTGTGTTTACCTAAATTCGTTAATATGAGACTTTTTGGAAGGAGTCCAAAAATAAATCCATGCGGGCTTAACGTAAAGCGAACAATATCATATTAATGTAAAGTTAAGGGAATGTTTGACGGTCCCAACAAGTGGTATCAGAACCTGGTTCGAAGATGGAGCAACGGTGGACTGCGTTGTATGGGAGGGTCCTCGGTTTGTTCTTGCAATTGAAAAATCGTATTTGGTACCTTACGTCGAAAGTCTTCTTGGTATTGTGGTGGCCAAGAGGCGTGTCCCGTTGGTTGAGAACAGCAGTACAAGATGATTCGACAGATCAAATGAATTATTGCTCGAGAAGAGGACATAAGTTGTGAGAGGCTCTCGGTACTTCCTCGCGATTGGAGATTCATGTTTAGTGCCTTGTATCGAAAGTCATCCTGGTATATTGTGATGATCAGGCGGTGTGTTCCGTTGGTTGATAGCGGTGGTGTAAGATGATTCGACGAATTAGTGAATTGTCACTGAAGAAGAGGCTACGTGTTGTGTGGTCTTTGGTTTGAGGGGAAGATTGTTGGGGTACAATCCAAGTTTCACATTTCACATTGGAAAATTAAGGGAAAAACACCTTGAATATAAATGTGTTCACCTAACTCCATTAGTTTGAGGTCTTTTGGGAGGAACTCAAAAACAAATTTGTCCAGGCTTGGCCCAAAACGGATAATATTATACTAATGTGGAGTTGATGGGATGTTTGGCGGTCCCCAACAAGAAGCAATTCCCTTGGCAATGGAAGAGCCAATCTGCACACTTGGACCTTCAGGGCCAAGTGAATTTCCAGTGCCAAGAGTAAAGGAAGCCGCCACTGCCTTAAGAAATGGGCGTAATGAAGCAAAGAAATGATGATGATGATGATGATTATTATTATTATCCAACATAGATGGAATGGAATTTAATATGCTAACAACTAAGCCACCAAAAGCAAGAACAAAGATAACTCGAACCCAAATTGAATTAAGAGGTTCCTCTCTCAACCATAAGGCGCCTCTATAAGGAATCCCATCCCAAAAAATGTCTCAGATTTCATGAACTCCGTTGTTGAAGATCACTACAACAATTCCGGTGAGGACACCCATCGCGCACGATGATAATATTATAACCGAATCTTCACTGCGTGTATTGGGCTCTTCGTCATATATTTCTTCTTGTTTTGTAGATGATTGTGTCTGATTGGTGCTTCTTGTTGTTTGAATGAAAATTTGGATAGGTTTGTGATTTGAAGAAAGGGAGAAGGAGAAATGGGAATTCCATTAGGATTTAGAGTTTTTAGATCTGAAGAAACCAAGTGAAGAAGAAGGAGGAGGAAGAAGGGTAGAGAAGGGAGGAGGGGCATGGCATAGAAAATGGAAGACAGTTGTTTCCATATTTTAGTGACTCAATGCACGCCTATTTCTCATCTAATCCAAATACTTGCCCTTATTAGTCTTCCTCTATCTCAATTCTCAATGCCTACATCGCTAGCCACCCGCATATGGGTTTTAGCTTTTGTTTAGATGAGAATCAATGAGAGCATGTGAGACTAAAGTAATTGAAAATAAATGAGATTATGGTAAATTTAATTTTTTTTATTTATTTTTTATTGTTTGACAAGTTTAAAATAAAAATATAGTAAGTAATAGCAACTTTTTTAAACTTAGGGTAAATATGAAGTTATTTCGATTTTTTTTCAAATTGAAAGTAATTATTTTGGTCATATAAAGTAACTAGTTACTTTCAGTCACTGTACTCTACCGTTTGAGTGTACGGTTGTGCCATTGGTTTGCACGACTATACACTTCAAAAGGTAGCCAACTTGTCTGAAAATGCAAGATTTTTTGGAGTGCACGGCTGTACACTCTTTTGTGCATAGCCGTGCATTCCAAAAAAGGCAAAATTCTCACTTTAATACCAAATGATGAATATTTTTCGACCGTACGGGTGCGCTGGTCGTAAATGCGCAACGCAGGGCCTTTACATGCTCCCAACACAAATTTCAAGTTCCCTGCTAAAGGTACATTCATCATTTGCCCACCTAGAGCCACTCAATCGCACAGGCCGGGCTCGGCAATATTTTTAAAAGGCTTCAAGAAAATAATTTTAATACCACCAAGAGTTTGTTATCCTCGATTCGTTGTCTTTAGACGAGCAATTTTCCTCATCAGATAACCCTGACAAATGCCTCCTCAGGACCCAATGCTTACACATACGAAAATATGAGAAAACCTTAGAAATGTGGAAAGAAACTGTTGAGTAAAAAGGGAATGCCTATATATAGGCAATGTTTGAATTTTGAAATTCAAACTAATATCTTATAAGACAGCGACATGCAGCTGATTCATTAGAACACTCCAAGATAATTGAGCGTATGAAAGATTTGAAAAGACGTGTTATTTAATGAAGCGACATTGTTATTGAGTTACTTGGAAATACGAAAAGACAATCATGAGCTCTTAGTGTTTACCGCCCAAAACTCCTTTCCTCCGATCTATGGAATCACTTGGAACGATGGGTGGGTGGGGGTGTGGATAAATGATAATATTACATATTATTCCCTTGGGCCTGATCCAAAAGCTAAAAACCCAATTAGTAGCCTAGAGTCAAGAGGCCTAATTTGTATTAATGACACACGATTCATTGACAGTACAATCAGGACTAAGTCAATCAAACACAATATCAATCAAACTTGTCACATCGATAGGTCATGGCTTACAAGTCATCACATAAGTCACCCTAACTCTGCATACTATAGATATGGCTAGTTTGGCACTCACTAGCTATAGCCACTTAAGCACTATAGATAGCAAAAGCCTCCAGAATTCAGGTAACCCAATATATTTGATTTCTTTCTCTTATCTCTTGTTATATCCTCACGCTGACTTAATTTTCGGAGTACTAATCCCCTATCAGACATAAAAAGTATTTTTTATGCTGCAGATCCAACAATTGTAGATCGGCATTCACATATTCAATTTCACCGTCCATCCAACCTTGTCTTTTGGCATTATAGAACTTATCACTTATCTCCTTCTTCCTGGCTTTTAAGTGAAAAGATTGCCAGTAACATGCAAGTCTAGTAGCCATTAATGAAGCCCTCAAGCAGGCGCCGAATATTTGAAACTTGCAATTAAAAGTCCAGGTTAGCATCACTTAGCGATAATTAACCAAATTAAATAGAATTAATTTTGTTAACCTTAATTCAATTTGATTTTTGTTGAAATCATTGAAATTTCATCTTATTAAAACTAATTTTGCTACAAGATTTTGATTAAAAATTAATATAAAATAAATATTTAGTTAATCTATAAATTTTCAAATCAAGAACTTGTATTCTAAGAGCCAAGAACTTGTATTCTAAGGCACAACGGTTTTATTTTTCATTTGGAAATAATTGTTTCATATGAGAAATATATCCGAAATATTATCCCGTTTTGAGATGGAGAAATTCGTGAAACATATCTAGCGATTTCACCACACTTGATAAATTATCGTTAAGCATGTTATTTTTATTATTATTCATTAATTGAAACAATTTTATATTTTATAATTTATTTCGTAATTTTTTATTTAATTAATATTAATTATTATTCATATATATTATTTATATATATAATATTAATTAATTAATTAATTTTAGTAATTTGTGGACTCATACGAGAGAGTGGGAGGTAACTATTGAAATGAAAAGTCAATCTGTTAGAAAGTATTTGAAAAATTTTTCATTTTTCATTTTACAATTTGGCCTCTAACGTTTGTATTTTGTGTCAATAAAGAACCGAGAAGCTCTCTTAATTTAGAAAAAAGAATTTACAAGAAAGAAAAATACTTTCTCCGTTTTTTTTTATCTGTTATTTTTGAGTAAAATTCAAATTATATTTATCTGTCACTTTTAGATTTTCAATGTAATTTAATTTGATTTTTTAATTTATTTTTCTTTCTCAATAAAGTCAAAACCAATCATATTTAATAATTTAATTTTAATCACATAATTTAATACTAAATTTAAGTCTATTTATTATTTCTTAATTTTAGTGAAAACAATAAAAGTGACTGATAAAAGAAAACATAGGGAGTAATTGTTTTCTTTATATAAGAAAGAAACGGATTTTAACTTGATAAACTTTATTGACGGAATTGATCGGTATACATAAAAAAAAAAGAATGGCACAGGGAAGCCATCCACATTCCTGTTCACAGAATTTTGTGCAATTATAACCTACAAATTAAAATCTCTGTAAACTATATTTTGTATAGAAATAAAGGGAAATAGAATCATAATTTATTCTGGCCAAGCTCAAGCTTGTCCTCTAAAAGTGGATTATTCGGTTTGATGAAATTGGATTTCAAAGATTGCTTGTCAGCCTCGACAGCCCAACTGTATAAAATCATACCCACAACAGCAACACTCATTCCAATTATATTTTTCAGAGTTAGCTGAGAATCGAAAACAAGCCATCCCAATGTAAGTATGCACACTGTTTTCATGTGCCCTAAAACTTGGAATGATGTTGCTGAGAAACGTCCTATGCACAAATACTGGCTCAAATTGCAGAATACAGCCAACGAGCATGACAATACTATGAACAACTGCACCCAAATAAAATAAATAAATTATTACTTTTTATATTATTTTTAAACTCTTTTGATAAAAAAGTTCAGTTGTTGTTAACATGACTCACATTTTCTCTTATTTGTAACGGTAAAAGTAAATTTAAATTTTAAAGTATACTTACAAATGCAGCTGTAGAGAATGCATAATCGGATACAAGTTCGCCGGTGAGAAAGTAATCAATGAAGGGGCCAGTTATTACGAGAGATAGAGCTTGTATTGGAGCTGTCTTGCTTAGCAGTTCAAAGGATCCCACGTTGTACTTTTTCTGTAATGACCCAATAGACTACAAAAAAATATATATATTTTTCCATGTTAGCGCCGGTAGTTCGAAATTGACGCTAGGTTGACGAAAGAATATTTTAGTATCGATTTTAGAATAGGGGTATTTCAAATTTGTGGGATCAATATTCATATGGGTATATGCTCAGGCGCAAATGCATGCACGTGCATACGCATGCGCATGAAAAAATAATGAAATGAAGAGGATAATTTTCCAAATTTTATAAAAAAAAAATAAAATAATTTTATACACGACTTTCCCCACATGGAAGGGAAAATAAGATATATAAAAAATAATAATCAAAAAAGTTGATTTTATTTTCCCTCTTAAATCGATGTAGGAGGTAGGTAGATCATATGTTATTCATCTATTTATTGACTTTGTTAATGCAAAAAATTAATTTTCTATTTTTCTATGTTTTTTCTTTAATTTGAATGAATTTTTTTCCTTTCTTAATATGCTTTGTTTTTATGTTTTTAAAATTATCATATTAAAATTTAATAAAATTTAATTGGGTTGGATAAGGGTTATGTGTTATAGATTTTTTGTTGTGTGTAATGGAAATGTCTAAAGGATTAAATTTGAAGGGCCGATTTTAAGTTCTATCTAAATAAGTGGAGTGAATTAATATGATTGATATTTAAAAAAAAAATTGAATTTGAAGGAGGATTTTATAAAAATCAGACCAATTTAACTACAAACCGCCAACTGATCCGAATCGATTAAATGTATCAAACTGGAATAGTAAAAAAAGAATGGAATCGGCATGAACTGAAAAAAACCGGTTGAACCAGTGAGAACTGAAATAAACCGAAAAGAAAACCGTTTTGTACAAAAAAAACTAATTTTGGTCCATGCACAACTTTATGAAAAAAAATATAAATATAAAATAATTAAAATACAGACAATTTTGATGAATTTATTTCTATCCAGCAGGTGTGTACCGTTGCACATTCGAATTGCACCCTTAAGAAAAGAATTAAAAAAAAAAAAGAAAGAGAAGAAAGCTCACAATTTGTTGCAAGGAAGAAGAGAGAACAGCAACAGAAGCAGAAAGAAATCCTTTGGCATTGACTTGGACATCAGTGACAGTGCAGACTCCAACTCCCATCACCACTACCACCACTGCCATTTTCACTTGTTTTGAGTAATGCTTCCCATGAAGTATCCATTCCATTATACACACCACTGGAATCATGCTCAATTTTGATATCTAATCAATTAAATCAAATTAATAAGCATATATATGATGTGGGACAATTAAAAAAAAATAATAATAATATAAAAAAAAACCTGATAAAATCCAACAGAGTTAAGCATGAGACTCAAGTTCATGGCAGTGATGGAGACATTTGCAACAACTGAGAACCAAATGAGTTCCCAAAGAGGTACAGATTTAGATGCAGAAAACCCAACTGCATTTGATACCAATCCAACCAATGCTGTCATACTAAAGTGCAAGCCAGTCAATGTTGTTGCTGCAAAATTCACATATTAAGATACATGAATTTAACAAAAACAATCCAATCCAAATCAAAGGAAATTAATTTCCTCACCATACACAAAGCCAAAACCAGTAGGAGACATGAGTTGCTTGTTGGCCATTATGATGCCAATTGAGCTTATAACATTCATAGCCCAAGCTCCAACATCTGATACTGAGGATGATTTTTTCTCTTCCATCATCTAATTGTTTCGTTTGAGGCACCAATTTAACAATAAGAATGGTGTTGTGATGGACAGATCTTATAATAACTACTGGATCATGCAAATAATAATAACAACTTGATGGCTTGTCCTTTTTGTATTATTTGTTTTGGTTTCATATTCTTTTCTTGCCGTCTTTTTCAGCTAAAGGCATGTTACCTACACGTTGCCATTTAAGTGAGGATGGGATAATCTTCCCTTTTCTACATTTTTAAGTTCCTTCAATAATTTTCACTTTTTTTTTTTTTCTTTTATTGCTTGCTTCCTTTTTACTCCCATAGTTTGACCTAGGGATGAGCAAAACAGGACTGGAACTGAATATAAAATCAGTCAGTGAAAACTTAGATTAACTTAGTTCATCTTTTAGTTATTTTGGTTTATTAGGTTCAATTTGAAAATAAAAAAATAAAAAGTAACTAACTTTTTATATTTTTATATAATTAATTAATTAATTAATTAACTAAGTATGCATATATACTTGGTTAGTTTATTATAATAATATATTTAAATTATAATTAGTTTACGTATAATATTTAAAAGTTGTTGGAATTTTAAATTTGTTATAAAGTGGAATTCAAAGATTAATATTCTATAATTTATTGTTTGAAAATTACTTGATTTTATCGTAATCTTATGGTTTAAAAAAGTACATGTTAGATATATAACATAATATATATCCGAAAAACCGAGAGAACTATAATTACCTCTTGTAACGCAGAAATCCATGTAACGGAAGCAGAAGTGTAAAATCCCATTTTGCATCACTGGCTAGCATTGTCCTCGAGGATGAACGCAAGATAGAAGCACAAATCAACAGACTAATGGTCTTTTTGGAGATAAAAATTGTTTAGGAAAAAATTCTGTAGAGTTTCAGTACGTGTATCAATTTCTATATCTCATTGCAAAATTTTGATAATCGAAGCAATTTAACCTCTAAAATGATATATATTTAATTCTTAAGCGACACGTGTTAAATTTTTTAGCGCCAATAATCATTTTAGATATCAAATTGCCCTAATTTTGAAACATTAAGAGTGATATTGCACCAAATAAAACTTTAAAATCTAAATTAAACATGCCGAACTGACCAATTACACATCCTAAATTTGACTTAATGATATTTGTTCTAATTTTTAAAATAAAGCCCCTCTTTTTTTTTTCCTTTAAGTTACTTATTTTTTTAAACTTTATACTTACAAATTCTGATCTGCATACACATCGTTAGCGAGATCTGAATTTGTGAGAAAAAATAAATAAAACAAATAAAATAAAGAACCGGTAGAATTGAACATCCTAAATTTGACTAAATGCTATTTGTTCTAATTTTTAACATAAAGTTCTCTCTCCCCCCTTTCTTTTTTCTTTACATTACTCATTCTTTTTAACTTACAAATTCTGATATGAATCTAAACCACTAACGAAATCTAAATTTGTAAGAAAAAAATAAATAAAACAAATCTGAATTTTTTCCTTTTTTTTTTGTATTAGGCATTCGAAGACAATAAAAAATTTATTTCACGATGGATTAGTGAATTATCAAAATGTACTGTATTTAAACCAACAGACATATTGCCAACTAATTTACAGCCCGTCTCCATTAACTGCTCGGGCATCGAACCAGTACAGCCATCCAAAAATATTAAATACAAAAATCAGTATTACGAGAAATTCCTAAAATTGCCATTAGATTTTGAACGTCTAATCAATGTGTGAGTGCATATTTTTCATGAGTTTCGAGTTCCACGTTAAAACGAAACTAACTCCATATGTCACTTTTCTGTCGATGGATGAAGGCAACCGAACGACAACATTTTATCTTAAATACCAATACGACTCCTCACCAAAACTTTTTGGCTGATTTTAGCCCCCAAAAGAGGAAAACAAATACTCTAAAAAAAGCTTTATAGGTTTCCTCTCATTCCATGCCTGATTTCACATTTTCCATGAGCTGCTCTTTGTACCAAAAATACATCTTCACTGAGATCAGGCATATCAAAATAAATAGGCTGTTTTTCAAACAATACCATTTATGAGACTGTTACAATAGTTGATACATAAATGGCATGCTCTACGCATCCCACAAATGTTTTAAGAAGACAAGTCGACGAAGAATAAGAAGAAAAAGAAAGGAAACGGATTGATTAAATATGTTGTCGACTATAAAAGCTAAAGATGTAGCAAATCGACAGCACAGAGGATATAAATAAAAGTCTTATCACACTTTCTGACTGCCTAAAACACAAACTTGCCACTCATCCTCCAATTTACAGGAACGCATCCTTCTCAAGCAACTTTAGCACATCATGCTGGTTGTTTAGCTTTGCAACATCGATAGGAGTCTTGCCGTCCATGTTCTGAAGAGTACTGTCAAATGAAATGAACCCACAAACAATGTGTCAGAGAATGATGAACAATCATGAAAGGTCATCCTCAAATAAAGATATCGTCGACTTACACAGCAGCACCATTCTCCAGCAGAAGGGCCACACACTCCTTCCTTCCATAACCAGCAGCATAATGAAGTGCAGTATTCTTATTTTTATCTAGTGCATCTACAGTTGCCCCTGCCTCAAGAAGGACTTGAGCACATTTCACCTGAAAAAAGAAAAACAAATAAATGTGACTCCCGAAGCATTCACCGACTACTTTGCAATTATAATGCAAATGTCAGAGAACTTTCTACCACATCTAGCCACAGAAACAAAAATGGAAAAACAGGTTGCCTGTACCAAGATGTTCATTCAAGCAATAACCATCATTACTCACAGCATACTTTTAGAAGCATGTAGGAAAGCCTCAGGGACAATGCATGCTTATGGATACAAGGCAAAGGCACATACTTGGAAGAATTAAATTTTAGCCATTGTAGATCTATCAGAGATATTTGTCAAATTGTTATTGTTAAGGCAATTTGAGCACAAGGGTCTAGAGAATCAATAGCTTAGCTCCACAAAAATGCTTGAATGTTTTTGGTTCTTGAGATGTATTAATTTAATACATAAATCCTGCAAGGGCAAAATGGACGGGGGGTAGCTTTTCAGATACAAACCTATTGATAATGCAATGCAGCTTGGTACCCATCAGCTTAAGGTATCAGGTTATTAGTCCCCCTCTTTGCAAAGTTTTAAGGAGATTTCTCTTGACACCAAAAGGTTGTTGGAAGTATTAATTTGATCACATTGAGAGAGAGAGGGAGGACCAATATTTTGTAAAGCACTATCCAAATGATAAAGTAATCTACTAGATGGAGTTCTGCACTTATTTTATAGGTTAATATGAGGAACTATTGAATTTTTATTTTATTTGTTTTTTTTTTTTTTGGAGGGGGGGAGCTGGGGATAAAAGGGACTATTGATCTTAGTATATTCATTGATTACACTCAAAACAATTAATTAAAAATCACAATCTTGTAGTTAGTTAAATGAGGTGTGCTAAAATATAACTAGTCTTCACACAATTTAGGACATAGACATGCATATAATAAGCATTGAATAGTCTTAGAAAACAACAGCCCCTCGGGATCCTCATTCCCAATAGCAACACAAGTACAGCAATGGAAAAGAGGAGGCTAGTTCTAGGAAATAATCATACCTCTCCATATCCACAAGCAAAATGCAATGCTGTTCTCCCCTCTGAATCTTCTTCATTTTTATCAGCACCAGAGTTCAATGCCTCTTTCAAACCCTATTAACGAGTTAAGAGAATTTTAGTCTCGATTTATAAGGAAAATCTTCAATTATAGAAATCATACAGAATTGATAAAAAGCTCTAGACAAGGCTGTAACAATTTGCATATGGAAAATGCAATGCAATTAAATAACAACACTATATGTGCCTGATTAATGGGAGTCTAAGGCAGATGCTTCATACAAGACAAGCGACCTACGATGTGCATAAACATGTTTTAAACCCTAAAAATATAGCTCAAATTAACAAAGATTACAGCACATCAGAATTCAGCTTGAAAGCCTTTAGCAAGGCAAAGGCAGACATTGAATGGAGTAAACACAATCACACTTTGAAAGAGCTGTCATGAATGAATCTTACCCAAACCTAGTAGACAATATAACTTTTGAAGGCACTCTAGCAAACATTCTTGGGCATGCCTTTATCAGTAAATAGGCATGTGCATTACGGAAATGGCAGGAAAAAAAAAGGTTCTAGTGTTAATTAGAGTTACCTAACAGTTTATTATTCATTTATACCTTTTAAAAATTTAGAGGTGAAAGGGAGGGAAAAATAAGACAAATAAAAAACCATTAACTGCTATTGTCATCTAAGGAAATAAGTTTAGTCATATGGCATCAACTAGTAAAAAGACAAGTCAGAACACTATTTGGTGTGATTCCCAAAACCCCAAACTGAAGCGGCATCTCTTGATTCCAGTCTACCAAACCATCTAAAGCAAAACAAATGCAGTTACTTAGTCTATTTGATGCCAACCCCTTGGTGAATCATAGACAAGAAATTTATTTACAGAGATATGATGAAGAAAGAAGATGTAAAAGACCTTAAAATAACAAAGAGAAGATGAAAGCAGCCTTTCTGAGTGCATGTTGTGGTTCT
Organism: Excoecaria agallocha; assembly: GCA_037975025.1. Lineage (NCBI taxonomy): Eukaryota > Viridiplantae > Streptophyta > Magnoliopsida > Malpighiales > Euphorbiaceae > Excoecaria > Excoecaria agallocha. Next base: position 2,425,939 of record CM075809.1, read on the forward strand.
CTAGTCTAATATTGACCACACTTAGTAGCAGCTGCTATTTTCTGTCCATCCTAATGGGCCAATGACTTGAGTTAATCTAACTCTAGTAATATACTTTGTGAAACTAATATATTATAAGGTATATCTTGGAGTTTGCTTGAGCATTTTTTATTTCTTCTGCACATGACTAGTTAGCAAATCAGCCCAGTCATTATCTTCTTTACAGTGGCAAAGTGTAACAAAGACATTATCGTTATCAATGGAAACATAATTGTCTGGCCTAGGAACAAAAGACCCTTGAACCCAGTGGGATATTTTAATTTCAACTATAAAGTGCAAATTATATCAATTCAAACTATAAAATTGTTACAGAATCCCAGTGTTAACTAAAACTGCCATTAAGTGAAATGCAATAACTGAAAGTCAAAAAAAAAAAAAAAAGGTAATATACATCATTGACCTAACTATAAAACAATTATAAAGTCTGCCTGGAACCCTAAATTAATAAGGAATTCATTTCATTTCTAATTGAGTTGCATAGTGGTATCCACAAATAAATGAAATTCATTGTGCAGTCATGGATATGCAGTTTAAAGTTCACAAATTCAACTAATTTATAAAATAAAATAAAAAGGCTGAAATGTAACAAATATGATGGCCTACATATTATGAGTCTTCAAATATATTCAGTGTCAATTTTCATGAATTTATACAGTTTTCATTTGACCCAACCACCCCTCATAATGCCTAACATCCTTGCTAATCCCATGAGTAGTATGTTCTACACCAAATTCCCAAATTCGGATATAATTTTATCTGGTAATATGAAAAAACAGAATAATTTCAAAGTTTTTTTATCAAGACAAGATAGATTATCTAACTAATAATTGAAACGATTACTTATGACTTTAGATATTATTTATGACATGAATAAAATAAAATTAATCAACTAAACCGCGATTGAAAATCAAGAAGTATAAAATCAAATTGACTCTACCTCAACATCACCAGCACTGGCACATTGATGAACTATTGACTCATCCTCATTTCCTGCTTCCTCGGCTTCATCTTGTCCAGAATTTTCTACGGAGGAGGCTGCATCTCCTGAAACTGCAAGACCCATTGCTTCACCCAACTTTTGCAAAACGTCCTTGTCATTCCAGTACCTTCAATAATTTAGTAGCATTTAATCAATTGAATGCATACACTCATGTCACATTTCCAGGCAAGAAAAAAAAAATTAACATGCAAGTTTTTAACGCCAAATGAAAATTAGTACCTAAACTCATATTATTTTCAGGTCCCCCAAGAAAGATTGAAATATTCTTTTCTTCACTAAGCCTCTATTTGTCTACAGTTTGGATCATTAGAACAGTAATTAAAAGCATTTTAGGGAATAACTGCTGGAATTCCAACAAGAGTCCACACAAACTATTCCCAACACTTGATAATGTACAGTTACCATGAAAAAAGACAAAAGAGCAGGCACGTTAAAATTCCATGAGGTAATTCATCAAGGCAATTCACCAGATTTCGAACCACATTGATCAAATTGTAAAAAAAAAAAAAAGAAGAGTTAAAAAACAAGGGATAAACTTATTATTAGTGACCTACTTAGAATTTTAGAGATAAATTCAATCAATAATGGATCCATTCATCCAATTAAAGGTATAACTATATAAGCAAGTTAGCCTGTCAAAATAATAGAGAAGTTCTTTTATCAAAAAAATTTCTAGAGATAAAATTCAATAAATAATGGAGTTATTTAGCCAATTAAATGTATAATTATATAAGTTAGACTGTCATAAGAATAGCAAAGTTCTTTTATCAAAACCTCATCATGGCTGCAGGACCACCAGACTCTATCTCTTCAAGAATAGGTTTTAAAGACGGATCTTCTTTAATCCGTGCCATCCGCTCCTCAATTTGATCTTTATGGGATGGATTTGTCAAAGTTTCAAGCATATTTGACATGGATGGATCCTGAGTAAAGAGAAGTAAAAGTTTAGTAGTAGGATTTGAAAAAAATAACGTAAGAAGAAAAGTATGTACAATATATGTACATGCACATATACCCCAAACCAAGAGAGAGAGAGAGAGAGAGAGAGATTAAATGAAGGAACAGTCAAACAACATACCTGCATTAATGCATTGCCAAGGCGTTCGGCCATAGCCATAAACTGAGGATTCTGCATAACCTGTTGCATTGTGGAATAGTATTGTTGTGGATCAAAGTTAGGGACACTTTCTTCGACGACTCCACCTTGAATGGTCTTCTGGAGCTGCTCTGCCATTTGGTTAAACGAAGGATCTTTAGCTATCTGCTCAGCTAAGTCCTTGATGCTCGGGTCCTAAGCATGTAAATGGATGTATCATTAAAGGAAAATTTGGAGCATGTGAGGAGGAACATAACAAAATAAGAAATATCATAAGTAATACTCTTTTCCAAAGCCAGAAGATGGTTTTAAAATACAAGAAAAAGAAATTGGATAACATACATTAAGCAGGCCGGACATTGCTGAGAAATCAAAAGGATTGGGAGCAAATCCAGCTCCTGGAGGAGGAGGAGATCTTGTTTGTCCTGACTGAGACTCTGAGGCAGAAGTTTCTGATTTTGGGGATTTATTTTCTGTTGAACTTGTTTTCTCATCTACGATACAGTAAAAGATAATTTAGAGTTTCAGAAGAGCTTAATTGCACCTCATATGCAAAAGGTGGAAACCATAGGAGATGGAAAATCGGACTTTTTCTTTTGAAAAAAAAAGTCCCGATTATTCCAACATGTTCTACACAATATTAATGATGTGAAAAGGGGTAAAAGGGGGGAATCCTAATTACTTGCTAAGCTGCATATAATTGAAGTTGCAAAAAAATTGGCTGGCCATACTATTTTTTTTTTTGGAATTACACATGCTTGCAACCAATTGAAGAATTTGATCATAAATTCTTGGAAAAGAAAAGACTATACTCATCACCGATAATTAAACAGGAGAAAAAAAATTGATTTCAATAAAATCATATACAAAAATAGTTCCTGAAATCTGAGCAAACATCCAAGCGAAACTAAGGGCAATAGATCTCAATACAATAATAGTAAGGCAGCAAAATAAAGCCTACCAGAAGGAGCATCTTTGGTCGAATTGGAAGCCATGGGAACAAGTTCAATCTAAAAGATAAAAAAAGGTTCACGGATTAAATTACAAAAATTATCAATCTGCTAATAAATAAAATAATAATCAATCTAAGGAGGGAAAAAACAAAAAAAGAAACAAAGAAAGAGCAAACCTGGCGTAGTTTTGTTTGAGGATTAGATTCAAAACCCTATCCCTCTGTGAGTATCTAAGAGCAATGGGTCTGCCTCCGTCTACTAGTTTAATAGTCTATTTATATATTAAATTAAAAATAAATAAAAAAGAAATTAGTAAATAACATTAACCGCATTGTACAGATCGATAGTTCAACACACAACAGAGGAGAGAGAAAAGAGGATAGAATGAGTAAACGAGTGGGCCCATCCTCATCTTCTTCTATGCATTTTCCAATCCAACTTGGCCCAATTCTCTATTTTCCCTTTTCCGCTTTTCTACTCTTTCTCCTTGGGCCTCGCTTCTTTTATTTTGAGCAAATTACGCTATTTACCTCTAATTTTTAAATTACCTTAAAAAAATCAGAGTTTTTTTTTTCATATTTTATTTTTATATTTTTAATCTCTTTTTAATTTAAAAAATTTATTTATATCAAAAATATCCATTTATTTTAATACCTATTCCCTCTTAATTTTATAAGACTTTTTTTCTTTCATTATTTTACGATTTTTTTTCTACACATTCACTGTTGTATTTATCTTCATTAATCATCTTCAAGTTTTTTTGTTGATATCGGCAACATATTAGAGAGTCATCGTGAATCATCTACAATTGCAGCTTGAAGTAGAAAGAAGTGTAGTTATTTTCAGAAGTTTATTCATCTTTGTTTCATTGCTAGTAAGTAATCTGCGCTCTAATTTTCATCTGATTATTTTTTTCATTGATTTTTTTATTAATCTTTACATGCTTTTAGATTTTTTTATGATTTTTTATTATTTACTGATGGTTATTGATAACAATTTGGATTTTTCAAGCTGTCACCAAAGTCAGGCTTGAACCGTGATATTCTTTACAGCTCTAAGAATGCCTGAAAATGAAGAAAATTCGGTAGTGGTTCCAACGAGGAGAATTTTCGATAGTCAAGTCAGTAAAGATCTTAAAAAAATATTTAAAGTAGATTTGGCTAAGAGAGAGAAAAGTATTTGATACCCTGCCTAACTATAAGGGTTAAAGTCCTATTTCAACTTGGTTCCCAGTGTTTATAGGATTCCCATTGAGAAAGATGTACAACCCGATTAAAAAATCAAGCAAAACTTCCAGAACGTGTGTTACACTTTCATTAGGTAACTTACGAGTCCTTAACTGAGTAGGACTCTATAAAACGACACAGTTGGGGTATCAGTTCAGATCCTAACTATTTGAATAACTTGAAAGCTGAGATGCTTGAGCGAATCCATATACATAGTTCGATTATCATAAGTCCCCCCCTCTCGAGGTAAGAGACATTTATGTCGAGGAAATCGAGCATCTATCAAGATGTAGATAAGTCTGACATTTAAATGAAACGAGGCATTCTTTCAATACCTGTGCCAATAATAACTAAGAGAATGTCCCTTCGGTTTGCGTGATGATAGTAATTGCAATACTAACTTTTCCTCGAGACCCACATAACTACCATAAATGCAATTAATTCGTAACTTTTAAACTTCACACGCACCTTTGATCTAACAGTCTTATCTTCCTATAAATACATTGTTCATTTCCTTATTTCTACCTTTCTTATTTTGCAATCACCTTTCCTGCTTTGTTTTACTTTGCTTCTTTCCTTTGATTTCTGGTATTCTTACCTTCCCTAGCTTCTTCCTAGTTTCTTTCACTCATTCCCGCAGGTTAGCAACTTGAATCTTTTATTCTTTACATTTTGTTTATTTATCTTTGAAAAAAATAAGTGGGTCAGTAGGATCTAGTGAGATTAGGACCTAAATGGCCTTTTAAATAATAGCACACTGATCACATCGGCTCATAGTGTGTCCACAGAGAGTGCACCAGTAGAGTTACCTATGTTCCAAATCCCAATTCAAAATAAATCAAACATTGTATCCACAGAAAATGCTCGGGTAGAGGCTCCAGTACCTTAAGCCCCAATCCTCGAGAGACCTAAAACAAGGAGGCCACCAAGAGCTAATCCTTAAGTGTCAAAAATTAGTTTGACTATTTGCGCCAATGAACTCCCTAATCTGAGGATAAAGTTAGGGATACCCAGTCAATTTAACCTTTTAGCCCCAAACCCTTATGTTACGATGGACACCAATTTCAACAATAAAAAGAAATTGGTGCTCTATAAGGTCAACCTCTGAGCTGGGGTTACCATCCCTCTAACTAGATTCGAGGTGCCTTTTTTGAAGTACTATGATCTTACTATAAGCTAATTACATCCCAATGCCTGGTTGACCTTAACGACTTTGCAGATCTGGACATTTAAAAATGGTATTAACGTTACAATCTAGCTATTTAGAGCAAATCATATGGTTGGGATTCGAAACATAATGAACGAACACAACTATATTCAAACTCGAGCTAGATATGGTGTATTTTTAGGGAAGTCAAACTCTCTAAGAAAATGAAAAGACTTTTTTTTGTCTTTAAGAGCCAAGATGACTTTCCCATTCGGACCTCTTGGGGCGAATTATTAACAGAAATGACAATTATTGGCATTACCTGAGGATAAAGAGAAAGTCTTGGATTGCTGGAGAGAACTTGCTAGAAAAAAGCTCGACATTTATGAGTTCTTAGACCTTAGCTTGTCTCAAATTAAAAAGCAAAGTAAACATTTTTTGTTAAGTTTGAATAGAGTCTAATGTTTTCTCATTGTGTTTTTGTTTGTAGCCATAAAGAGAGCGATTAAATAATCCCTCGGTGACAGGATAAAGGAGAAAAGAGCTAAAGTTAGAGGGAGCTCTGGACAAGTGAAAGTATCCCAAGTCCCTATTGGAGCCGAACAAACTCTTATTCCTCCTACTCCTGTTCTAGTGAATCTGATACCCATTGTTCTGACTATCGGGCCATCAAACAATAGTCTTCCCAATGCCATTACAATTTTTGACGCATCTCCAACCTCTTTACCAGCAAATCCATCTCCTCTGGCAGGTTCCAGTAGACCCTTAATGCTATTGCTCGATCCCTTATCATCTCGTATCGAAGAAGAAAAGTCTTCTTCACCCTCTCCTGATCGGATTGAGAGGTTTAACAAACTGTTCAATAAAGTTAGGGGGATTTTTCAGCATAACAACCAATATTATTGTTTGTCAAACCCAGAGTTCAATAGTTTCTGCTCGCTACTCACCTACATTTCAAATGAAGTGGTGCCTTTTTTGGACCTAACTGTTGATCGCCTATCTGCGGTTATGTGTAGGCACTAAGTCGAGGCAGACTTTTTTGCACCCACCCCAATCTTTCATATGTTAAAATTTATTAACACATTTTTCATGCAGAGCTTTATTTTATCCAACACCATAACTGGCAAAATAAATCGACTATTAGGTTTGGTGAGGGAGGAAAGGAAGGCATCTATCGAGTTGGAAAAGAAGTTTAAAAAGGTTGAGCAAGCAGCAGATAGTTCAATCCAAAAAATAGCTAATGTTGAAGCTAAAGTTAAGGAAGTGATAGAGGCCTAAAGCAAAGCATTCGAAGAATCTGCTAAGAAAATAGTTGAGCTGGAGGCCTTACTTGCTATAGAGAGAGGGGAACATCAGGCAGACAAAGCTAAACTCGAGAAAACTTATGCTGAGTTAAGAAAAAACTAGGCTAAAAAGGCCAATCTTTAGAAAATATATGCCGAGCTGGAGAACATATGCACTATCCTTAATGATAAGGCCTTGGATCTGATAGCCCAGTAGTGTGTCTCTTATAATAACAAGCTCATAAAGGCCGTCAAAGAGAAATACCTTAATGAGGACTTTGCCTGGATATAACAAGTAGAGCCAAACGAAGAGTAGTTAGTTTTTTTTATTTTTTCCTTGCCTATAATAGCTATTGTTGGCGTTAGTGGCCTCAGCCTATTTTTGTTTCGCCTTTGTAATGAACTGCCTTCTGAAATAAAATTTTTCTTTTGAGAATCTCATGTTTTTGAACTATGTCTTTTTGCTTATTTTTTGTCTTGTGCATGAAGTTTTGTCAAGAATAATATTTTGACCTAGGTCATTCATGACTATAATCGGAGATCGTCAAAAAGAAAATACCAAACCTTAATTTGAGTAATAAATCAAAAGGGCCAAGTTGAAAATCACACAATGAAAGTGCTCACGACTTATGCTATCGAATTGAGTTACATATATTATTAATGAATGTGCTCATGGCTTTAGCTGAGTTGTTACATAAAAGGATGTTCGTGAAAAATTGCTGAACTTAGCTAAAACAATAATTGATGTTGGCAAAATTGTCGAATGGAGCTAAATAGTTACAAAAGTGCTCGTGGCAAAATTCTCGAGTTTAGCTAAAAAATGACAAAGTGTTTGTCGTGAATCTACCGATTTGAGCTAAGACAAAAGTGCTCATGGTGAAATTGCATATTTGAGCTAAGGCAAAAGTGCTCGTGGTGAAACTGCCAATTTCAGCAAAGGCAAAAGTGCTTATGGCGAAACTGCCAATTTGAGCTAAGGCAAAAGTGCTTCTGGTGACACTGTCGATTTGAGTCATGCTACTGGTGATACTTCTTCATGTTTGAGATGTTCCAAGAGTGTGGTAAGATCTTTCCAAATATGTCTTTGAGGTGATAGTCTTCGAAGTTTATAACTTCATGCACTTCAAATGCTCCTACCCAATTAGGCCTTAGCTTATTGACACCTACTACCATTTAAGTTTCAATAGCTTTTCTTAGGGACAAATTCTCCTATACATAATGTTCTGGGCTTTAGCTTGCGATTATGGTATAACACCATGCGTTGTTTGTATACTGCAGCTCGGATCTGGGCATGCTTCATTTTTTCTTTGAGCACATCGAGATGATGCAACAACAATTCTTTGTTTGTTTTCTTCATTATACTACTCAATCCTTTTTTTTTGGCATCCCGATCTCACACAGAATAACTATTTTAACTCCATAAGTTAAAGAAAAAGGGTTGCTTTAGTGGCCGAATAAGGCGATGTTTGGTATGCCCATAACACGTTGTTCAACTCATCCACCCAAAGGGCTTTGGCCTTATTAAGACTTTTCTTTAACCCCGTCAGGATTGTCCTATTAGTCACCTCGGTCATGCCATTTGATTGCGAATGGTAAATAAATGTAAATCTGAGCTAATTGTGCAATTCTTCGTAAATGTTCCTGAAAGATTGATAATCGAACTATTTTTCATTATCAGTAATGAGAGTGTACGGTATACCGAACCTGGTTGTAATAGATTTCTGGATGAACTTGATTATGTCAATAGTTGCCAAGGGCTCGATTTTAACCCATTTGGTGAAATGGTCTACTGCCATAACTAAGAATGTCCTTTGTCCGGGAGCTAATAGGAAAGGTCCCAATACGTCTATCCCCCACTATGCAAAAGGCCATGGACTATATATCGGGGTTTGTCGAATAGATCCTTGATGAATTATTTTTGTAAACCGTTGGCACTTGTCATATTTCTGCACTAGCTCCTTTGCATCAACTTCCATTTTTGGCCAATAATACCATTATAATAAGGATTTCCAAGCTATTGTTTGAGTTCCCTCATGTGCACCACAAATGCCCTCGTGAATCTCTTTAAGGACATAAATGCCTTCTTCTGAGCTCAAATACAGTGACTAGAGATGTGAATAAGACCTCTTGTACAATTTTCTGTCCAAAATAGCATAAAGGCTAGGTTGTTGAACAGTCTTTCTGGCTTTAGTTTGGTCCTCTAGAAGAGCACCTGTATTAAAAAACTGATAAATCAACAATCGCCATCCATCCATCTGCTCATTGAGCTACACTAAGTAAGTTTCATAAGATGGCTAAGCGATGACCGCCCATACAATATCCTCCAATTGTGTGGTGCTACTTAGGAATGCCTGTTTGGCTAATAAGTTAGCTCCCTTGTTCTTTTCCTAAGGTATCTATTCGATAGCCCACAAACTCCCATCTTTTCCAGTTAAGATACGAGAGTAGATATAAGATCTTGGTACATTACCATTATTTGCTCTTTAGCTTTAAACCTTTTGAGTAATTGACTAACAACTAATTGAGAGTCAGAATGAATAAGTAGAGAGTAAGGTTTTACCCCAAAGGCGAGTTATAGTCTGAAGTATAGTATTTCATACTCTGCAACATTATTAGATACTGCAAAAGATATCCTAGCCATTCCCTAGATGGAAATCCTTCTCAAACTAGATAAAATAACTCCCACTCTGGCTCCCTCTGATGATGTTGCTCCATCGACATATAAATTCCAACACATCATGCTTGGCTCGTCGGAGGGGGGTTATGTAACTTGGGATAAAATCAACTAATGCTTGTGCTTTTATCGCCAAATGAGGCTCACACCAAATATCAAATTTGCCTAAATGAGTTGCCCACTCAGTTATCCTTTTCAATGCTTCTAGTCTTTGCATCACTTTTTTAAGAGAAGTGTTGGCCTAAACTATTGCCGTATATGTTTGATAATAGGGGCGAGTTTTACTACCAAAGTGACTAAGGCTAGAGCCAGTTGCTCAAGAATAAGGTACTTTAGTTTGGCTCTCCGAAAGACCTTACTGGTATAATAGATTGGGAATTGTTGAGTGCTTTCTTCTCTGACCAAAATTGAGCCTATGGCTCCTTCAAAAATTGACAAGTATATGAATAACGTTTTGCCCAATTGAGGTCGACTGAGAAAGGAAGGAGAACTGAGGAACTATTTGAGGCCTTCAAATGCTGATTGGTACTCCTAAGTCCACTCGAATTTCTTCAAATTTTTTAAAGCTTTATAGAATGGAAGACATCGCTTTGCCGAACAAGAAATGAACTTCCAAAAGCTGTAATCTTCCCATTTAACATTTACACTTTTTTAATTAACTTGGGTGGTTCCATCCTCAATATAACCTCAATCTTTGTTGGATTAGCCTCTATTCCCCTTTTGCAAATCATAAAGCCTAGAAATTTACTAGATTGAACTTTGAAAGTGCACTTCTTTGGATTTAACTTTAGGCTGAACTTTCTAAGTATAAAAAATGTTTCCTCTAGTTTTTTTGGCAAGTCCACTGAGGTCGTGCTCTTAACAATCATATCATTAACATAAACCTCTATTTTTCGACCTATCTAGTTGAAAAATAACTTGTTCATTAATCTCTGATAAGTTGCACTAGCATTCTTAAGGTCAAATGGCATTAATCTGTAATAGTAAGTTAGTCTGTAAGTGATGACTGTTATTTTCTCCTAGCTTTTGGATCTATGGTCAGTAGAGGCACCCAAGAAGGCATACTCTTCAAAATCATTTGTTGAATCTACTAATATGTCAATGTTTGGCAGTGGATAATTGTCCTTAGGGCAGATTTTATCAAGGTCAATGAAGTCAATACACATTCTCCACTTTCCATTAGAATACTTGACAAAGACTACATTAGATAACCAGTCCAGATATGGTACCTCTCTTATGAACTCGTTCCTCAACAAAGTGTCCGTCTTTTAGTTTTTTGCCAGCTGCCTCTCGGGTGCCTGATTGTGCTTCTTCTGCTTACCTGGTTTGTAGCCAAGTTGAATGCTCAAATAATGAGACATGACCTCAGGTGAAATGCCGGTGATGTCAGAAGGATGTTAGGTGAAAACATTTGCATAAGACGATATAACTGCTATTAAGGATTCCATATCCTAACTGGTTTTTCTTGAGGCAATTTTTACCATTTTCCTAGCAATAACTCCACTTCCTGCAATGAATCTATAGGCTTTGCCTTCTGAGTTAAGTCAGTAGGGACATCTAATGTATTTACTGGCAATGCCTGATTTGCTCCTTCAATATAATGTCTCTCATGCCACTGTTTGATTTTCCTAAAGTATAGCCATTCCCTGTAGGGTAAGGATCTTCATAATCATATTCTGCATAAAAAATGTAAGCATCAACTGTGACCAAAAGAGGCCAGCCAAAAATTATATTATAAGATAGTGGCATATTTACTACCATAAAGCATGTTGTACATGACCTAATAATCGAGTCATCTCCGAGCTATAAGGATAAATTGGTTGAACCTTCCACTTTAACTGGCTATCTAGAAATAGAGATCAGCGAAACTATTACTTTCTCCAATGGGCTCGGCATTTCTAAAGCTTTGTAGACCTATAGAGTAATTAAATTAATCGCACTACTTGTGTCTACCAGTATCTGCTGCACTGAGAAATCTTTAATCACTGCATCCACTACCAATGCATCATTATGGGATTGCTGAACATGTTTTCCATCCTTAAATGAGAACTAAATGATGTATACCATGTAACACCCTATACCTGGTCAGTTAAAAGACCTGCACTACAAAAAAATGTTAAAATAACAACGAAATAATTTTCGTTGCTAATTTAGCAATGAAATACCAATTTCGTTGCTAATTAGCAATGAAAATCTAATTTCGTTGCTAAATTTAGTTAAAATTTTTCTATTTAACAACGAAAAAAATGGTTATTTTTCGTTGCCAAATACGGAGGAAAGTTTTAGTGCTAAAATTTAGCAACGGAACTCCTATTCTGTGGCTAAATAAGGCGCCAACAGATCGCGCAAAAATTTTTAGTAGGAAAAATAGCAACGAAAATCTATTATGTTGCTAAAATAGCAATGGAATTCGTTTTTCATTGCTATTTTAGCAACGAAAAAGGTTTTCGTTGCTATTTTCGCTACTGAAAATTTTAAAGTTGCCTAAAATAACCGAATATTATTTTGTTGCTAAAATAGCAACCGAATCTATTTTTCGTTGCTATTTTAGCAACAAAATAGGTTTCGGTTGCTATTTTCATTATTGAAAATTTTTAAGGTCCCCTAAATAGCAACCGAATATTTTTTTCATTGCTATTTTAGCAACGGAATAATATTCGATTTCTATTTTTCCTACTGAAAAATTTTAAGGTTCTCTCAAATAGCAACCGAATTTTCTTTTCGTTGCTATTTTAGCAACCTAATTAATTTCTGTTGCTATTTCAGCAACAAAAAAATATTTGGTTGCTATTTATGGGACCTTAAAAATTTTCAGTAGGGAAAATAGCAACCGAAACCTATTTCGTTGCTAAAATAGCAACGAAAATTAATTCGGTTGCTATTTTTCCTATTGAAAATTTTTAAGGTTCTCTTAAATAGCAATCAAATATTTTTTCCGTTGCTATTTTAGCAACTGAATTAATAGCAACGAAAAAAAATATTCGGTTGCTATTTAGGGGACCTTTAAAATTTTTGGTAGGAAAAATAGCAACCGAAACCTATTCCATTGCTAAAATAGCAACGGAATAGGTTTCAATTGCTATTTTAGCAACATAATAGTATTTGGTTGCTATTTTAGCAACTGAAAATTTTTAAGGTTATCCTAAATAGCAACCAAATATTTTTTTCATTGCTATTTTAACAACAGAATTTATTTTCATTGCTATTTTAGTAACGGAAAAAATATTCGGTTGCTATTTAGGGGACTTTAAAAATTTTCAGGAGGAAAAATAGCAACCGAAACCTATTCCGTTGCTAAAATGGCAACGAAAAATGGAGTTGGTTGCTATTTTAGCAATAGAATAGTATTTGGTTGCTATTTGCGCAACTGTAAATTTTTAAGGTTCTCCTAAATAGCAACTGAATATTTTTTTCATTGCTATTTTATCAACGAAAATTAAATTCGGTTGCTATTTAGGAGAACCTTAAAAATTTTCAGTTGCGAAAATAGTAAATGAAATTTATTTCATTGCTAAAATATAGGAAATCATAGAAAAAAATTTGATTCGTTCAAGTTGTGCTATGTTTTGGATTTAGTTTATATTTGAATTGCATTTTCGGATATGTTCAGATCATATTTTGAATCAAAATAAAAAAATTGTTAGGTCTAATTTTTACCTTATTATATAAATTTAATAATAAATCGTATATTGTTATATCAAGTATATATGATATAATGAAACTGATAGTATATTATATTATTTCCATAATAGATTTTTAAAAATTTTTCTAACACCATATTTATATTAATTTATATTATTTTATAATGGGAGTAAATCCTACATCTTCTTTGTTTTTAATGATATTTAAAATTGTAATTAGGTATTACTATGTGTTTATTACTTGTAATTAATTGCAGTAGTAGTAGACAAATGAATTATATGCCTTGATCAAAGAAATTGATAAAATTAATACAGAATATTATGACATTTTTATATATAAAAAAAATTAAAATCAAGGGTATAATACAACATAGGGTGGAGAAGAATAAGTTAAGAGGCGTTTACTTGAGAGTCAAAGAGTTTTGGAGTTAAATGCTAAAGTAGCAAAACGACATTACATGTGGCTATGGAAAAAGATAAAATTATCAATATCAGCACAACATTGCATAGGTAATTCGTTTATAATTATTTATATGTGTGAATCAATTTAATAATTAAAAGGACAACTAATTTGGTAATAGCATATAGATAGATGTAAATTAATTTGATAATTAGAATGGCATTTTTAAACAAAATCATGGTTAAAAAGCAAATAAATAATATTGTGCATAGTATAGAAACAAATTGGACCCTTCTATAGTATAGTAACTTTAGTTTATCACGTAATAGGCTGATTAGATGAGCAAGAATTACAACCGTAAATTACTTATTGTAATAAGGTTCTTTTACTGTTGTATTTAGAAATTTCAAAAATTACTCAATATGATAGGATAATTCGAGTTATCTGAAAATTAAGTTCAAACTCAGAATTATTAAAAAAAATAAGATTTTTTTTCTTTGAAGATCGAAAAAATGATTATTTGAAATAAGACTTAATAACAATAATAATAGTAATAATAATAATTAAAACTTAATTGTCACTCGCACGCACAAAAGATATATAAAGCACTGATATCTAAAGTATGGCATGTACTAATTATATCAGAAAGAAATATTTAACAATAAATCATATGATTTTTTTTTTCCTTTATCTTATGCACTTATACATTATAAATAAATATACATATTTTAGTTAATTATTTTTTTTTTGCCTATCTCAAAACAACGTGCACCGCCTCCAACATTTGGTTAAAGTAAAAAACGTCCTATCATCTCATTTCATAATCCATTAACGATACCAATTATGCTCTTTTCAAAGCTCAGCCTCCTCCACTAATCTGGACTTTTTTTTAAATAGGTTATTTTGAAAATTTATGTGAGTAAATAGAAATATTTAGGAAAATAAGGTGGACAAATTTATTTTTACAGTCTGTCATTGCGGGAATAGAACAGAATACGATGAACGAAAATTATAAAAAACGAGATAGCATGAAATTTCGTTCTGTGAAATCTACTTTCTATTTCCGCAGTCTGTCGTTGCGGGAATAGACATTGGATCCCACTCTCTCTCTCTCTTGTACAACCACTCTCGCACACACACACTCTTATCCACTCTCTCACTCTCCCTCTCACCTACTCTCTCTTAATATTTTCCAAAATATCATACTTAATTTTATAATTAATTATTTATATAATCCTACAAATAAATAAAAATATTTTTAAAAATAATGTGAGATAAAAATAAAAAATTTCGAGCGAAAATTATTTCAAAAATAAAATTTAAAATAACTCATAGTGAAAAAATAACAGTAAAAAATATTTATTAATGACAGTATTAGTTTTACATACAATATATAAAAAGATTTATTAAATAAAGTCATTTTTATGATATTTTAACTTATTGTTAGATTGCAAAATTATTTGAAAAAATTGAATGTTTTTCTCTCTCTTCATATTTTCTAAAATTATTATCATATTTAATTTTATAATTAATTATCTATATAATCCTACAAATAAATAAAAAATATTTTTAAAAATAATGTGAGGTAAAAATAAAAATACTCCAAATGAAAATTGCTTCAAAAATAAAATTTAAAACAAATTCATATTTAAAAAAATGATAGTATAATAAGAAGAAAAAGAGTATAGTAGTTGGTGTTTTTTTTATCAAAAATTCAAATCTAACAATAAGTTAAAATGTGATAAAAAATTACTTTATTTAATGAATCTTTTTTATATACCGTATGTGAAACTAATACTATCATTAATAAATATTTTTTACCGTCATTTTTCACTATGAGTTATTTTAAATTTTATTTTTGAAATAATTTTCACTTGAAATTTTTTATTTTTACCTCACATTATTTTTAAAAATATTTTTTATTTATTTGTAGGATTATATAGATAATTAATTATAGAATTAAATATGATATTTTGAAAAATATTAAGAGAGAGAAGGTGAGAGGGAGAGTGAGAGAGTGGGTGAGAGTGTGTGTGTGAGAGTGAGAGAGAGAGAGAGATAGAGAGAGAGAAAGAGAGTGGGATCCAGTGTCTATTCCCACAATGACATGCTGCGAGAATAGAAAGTGGATCCCACAGAACGAAATTTCATGCTGTCTCGTTTCCTGTAATTTTCGTCCATTATGTCCCGTCCTATACCCGCAATGACAGGTTGCGGGAATAGGTTTGTCCACCCTATTTTTCTAAATATTTTCACACACACCATTTGCCCAAATAAGTTTTTAAAACAACCTATTTTTAAAAAAGTTTCCACTAATCTCTGCTCTCTCCTTTTGCCGATTCCCTCTTTCAACACTCAGCGAAAGGCGGAGAGACTAATCACCCTTCATCAGCCACACATCAAGTAAACTAGTTGAAGTTCTTAAGTCTTTTTCTTTTACTCGGATCCATTTTTTAAGCATCATTGTTTTCTTAGATCTGTTGTTTCCCCATTTTGTTGTACTTTTTATCTTAGATCTAGGCTTGAATTTTCTTTTGATCAGTTAGATCTATGAAAAAATAAACTATTTTTTTTCATATTTCATTTCAATCCGATCTGATTTCTCTTTGATTTTTTTAAGTGTTAACATGTGATGGTTTTATTCGTTAGATCTACTGATTCTCAGATCTCAAAGAGGCATTAGGAGATTGAGAGAGAAAGAGGGAGGAGGATAGGTAAAAATGATTAATTGTTTGGCTTGCATTTTCTTTTGATCAGCTAGATCTATGACAAAATAAACTATTTTTTTCATATTTCATTTCAATCCAATCTGATTTCTCTTTGATTTTTTTAAGTGTTAACATGTGATGGTTTTATTCGTTAGATCTACTAATTCTCAGATCTCAAAAAGGCATTAGGAGATTGAGAGAGAAAGAGGGAGGAGGACAGGTAAAAATGATTAATTGTTGAAACCCTAACTTAAAAACCCCTTAAAACTTTCAACTGTTTTAGACCTTTTTTCTTTGGTGGGTTTATTTTATTTGACTTTGAAATTCATGCAAATGGTTTAGATCTGATGATGGTTTCTGATTCCCTATAGTTTTTTAGGTCATTTCCTGTAATCTGGACCCGGGGATTCAGTTTATTTTCTTTTGGTGTAGGGGGGTTGGGTAATTATGTTTTTTGTTTTCTCAAATTGGGTTCTGTTGATAAGGATTAGAGGTTTTGTTTCATTTAGAAAATGAATAATTTTTGTCAACTAGATCTGTCTAGTTTTAAGTGGGGCTTTTGCATTTTACTGGATTTTGGGATTTGGAATTTGATCGGTTGCTAAGAAGAGCATAACTTTGGTTGTTGTAGTAATTGCTTGAATTTGTTTTGAGTGAATGTTGGAGTGATTTTTGTAAAGATAATCTCAAGTATCTGAATTTATGGTGCTATAAGGCTCTTTAGATTTTTTGTATCCATGTTATTAATATTGCTGGGGACACTTGAATCTCTTTCGATTTTGTGCGTACATGTAATTCCTCTTATTGGCGACTGTATTATAAATGGTAACAAGTTGATTTTGTTACCAGTGAACACTTTGATTCTCAAGTTTTATTTCTATGTAACTGGCAAAAAATTGATGCCTGATCTACAGTATATATACATCCTGTGGATGTCTCCAAATTTCCAAATACATATTGCCACATGTCTCTTCCTTTGAAAGCTGAATGTGTGGTTTCATATATTCCTTTTAGATAGTGATCTAGTTACTGAAGTATCTCCATCCATGTACTTTCTGTTGAGTTCTGAACTATTCCTTTGAGTCATCATAAGCATGCAGATAAACTGGTAAGTATTTCGTTTACACTTCAATTGATGGCTGCGTTGATGAGATAAATTTGTTACTTTACAAGAGGTAAATATCACAAAAATATCTTTATGTTATGTTTGATTGTGATTGTGATGTGATGTGATTTTTAGAAGTGTTATGGTTGTGAATGAAGTATTGGAGGTGGAGGAACATAATTGGGAGTGTAATTTCGATTAATTGTAGGTTTGGGTAGCAAGATTTATAAGCCGTCATGCTATCAAAATTTTTGCCAAATAAATAGTAACTTAGCGACACATAATAACAATATTATTGTGAAATGTTAATCCGATGAAAGGGCATTAGCTAGATAGGAGTAAATTTAAATCAAATAATCCGAGCAAATTTTGCTGAATTTTTTGTGTAACTAAGTTTTATATAGACTAAAAAAGTATGATTATTATGGATAATGATAGTTTAATTTATGTCTAATTCCATGGATTGATGCGTTGTTGAGATAAATTTTTTACTGCACTGGAGGTAAATATCATAAAAATAGAGGAAATTCTGATGAATTCTTAATGAAATTGAGTTTAATTGGTTATACAGGCAATGTTTCTGGGTAGGAAGCATACATATCCTGAAGTATTTATGCGCACACACACAAAAAAGCATGATGGTCAGACATTCGATAATACCTGCTGTAGACAACTCAATGTATGTAAAATTTATAAATCAATATTAATTATTTTATGAAAACTTGGCTAATTAATTGTAACTATTGTAATGATAGGAGAAAATACAAGAGACTCTCATTCAACGGTGGCAGAGCTTTGAAAGTGTTGATGAGAGTCAGATATTTTTTGAAGTTGTTAGTGGTAAGAATAATTGCGGAAGGATTTTTGGTTTAGGTTCAATTGTAAACACTTCCCATTCGAATACCTCTGCATCATCATCTATAGCTGCTCGTAGTAAACGGTGTGAATCTTCTCAGAAAGTCATTAAGCTTGAGACCACACTCACCATGTTGATGGATACTGTAACCCAGCTAAAGAATCTGGTTGAAGATTTGGAAACCAGGGGTGCTCAGCAGCCGGATCGTCCTCCTTCACCTTTACCACCTACTTAACTTAGATTTGTAATTTTTAATTATTGATAAATGACTTTATGTTGTTTTTGTTATGGTTTTCATGGATTATTACTTTACAGTAATATAATATATTTTCAGGATTTTAATTGTCATGTATTACAATTTTTATATTATATTATCAATAAGAATATTTTCTTAACTTCATTGAAAATAAAATATTATGCCAAACTATCATAATTTTTGATTTAAAAATAGCAATAGAAAGAGTTATTTTGTTGCTATTTTAGCAATGGAATCGTAATTCGGTTGCAAAAATTTTCAACCAAATATCAAAGTGGTTGCTATAAATAGCAATGAAATAAACATTTCTTTGTTATTTTAGCAACAAAAAATGATTCGGTTGCTAAAATTAGCAACATAATGTGTATTCGGTTGCTAAAAATAGCAATGCAAAATTATTCAGTTGCTAAAAATAGCAATGGAAATTATATTCTGTTGGTATTTTTGACCAATTCACATAAATTACCTTTGTTAGATTTAGCAACGGAATTTTTTTTCCGTTGCTATTTTTAGCAACGAAAAATTATTCGATTGCTAAAATTTGCAACGAAAATTATATTCCGTTGCTAATTTTGACCAATTCACCGAAATTACCTTGGTTAGATTTAGCAATGGAATTCTTTTTCCATTGCTAAATTTAGCAACGAAAATTGTATACCGTTGCTACATTTAGCAACGGAAAAAGAATTTCGTTGCTAAAAAATAACAACTGTCAAAATAGCAACCAAATTTTTCATTGCTATTTTTCGCTGCTAATTTTTATTAGCAACGAAAATTCAACAAATTCGGTTGCTAATTTTTGTTGTTATTTTATAATTTTCTTGTAGTGATGGATACTGAATGTAACACTCGGGTTTAGGTTCTTTTAGCAGGGGTCAAATAAATATTTATTTAATGGCCATACTATTAGTTAAGGTACCATTTAATTTATAGAAATTTCAGCAAAATTTCCCTTGAAATTCTTAAAAAACCCCCCTAAAAAAGTGTTCAAAACACTTCTATTATTGTCTATCCTACCATCCACCTCTAGTTCAAACCCTAACACAACATTCATTGCCCTTCCTCCAACATTTCAAAACTCAAAATCTAGCAAATGTAAAACACAACGCATTTAATTCTCCACTACTCATAATTAAATTTACAATGCATTATCCATAAATATTTATATATATATTTTACATATCCCAAAACACAATGTTCATGCCATAATAATATTTCAAACATAATAAGTAGAACCTAAGCGCATCCACCTTAAAATTCTTCCACTCCTCTGATATGACTCAAATTTTGATACAGATCTGCTACCAACTATCTTTAAAAGCTTCTTCAACCTACGCATGAAAATGAAACCACGTGCTAAGCATATTGCTTAGTGGTGTTCAAGCAATTCTATTTTTCCAATAATATGAAATACTTAACCAAAACATAGTTAAAATTTCAAGAATTATCAAACACAATTATTTCTACTTGCTCCAAAACATAAAGGCCATAAATCTATTATAAGGAAATTAAATATAAGTAATTCACATACTTGTTCATATCTTTTTAAATTAAGGTTTAACTAATGTTGCAGTCCAATGATTATTTAATTAATTATTTTCAATTAAAAGTCTCAAATATTTTATTTTAACACTTGATATCTATTTTGTTTTTGTCTCAAGTAAAATGTAGCGAAATTGGGTCGAATTGATAAACAAGATCCAAATATGGGACCGAGTTCTTAGAACCATTCAACCCTTTTTTAACAGTTTTTTCATTTAACATACATATATATATGTATGTATGTATGTATGTATGTATGTATGTATGTATGTATGTATGTATGTATGTATATACATACATACATACATACATACATACATACATACATACATATATATATGTATGTATGTATGTATGTATGTATGTATGTATGTATGTATGTATGTATGTACATACATACATACATACATACATACATATATATATATATATATGTATGTATGTATGTATGTATGTATGTACATACATACATATACATACATACATACATACATACATACATACATACATATATATGTATGTATGTATGTATGTATGTATGTATGTATATATATATATACATACATACATACATACATATATATATATATATATATATATATATATATATATATGTATGTATGTATGTATGTATGTATGTATGTATGTATGTATATATGTATATATATATATATATACATACATACATACATACATATACATATATATATATATATATATGTATGTATGTATGTATGTATGTATGTACACACACACACATGTGGATCAAGCTCTCGGAGCCATTCAGCCCATGACTCAAATTAATTACATTCATTGGAAGAGCTTGCTGAGCCATTCAATCCGGTAGTACATATCAATACGCAGTATTGCTAATTCCCTAATTGGCATGCCAAATTTATCCAATTACTCAAATTCCTGTCTAATTTTACTAACGGCAAATATAATAAGATTCATGTTTCATTTCCCCATTTAATTCAATTCCAATTCACACATTTGACCATCGAAAGGCAACAATTATCTCATTAAAACCTTTTCGAAATTTAAAACAGGCTTTTAACAATATACATGGGTTTAATGCAAGTCATATCCAAGTATTATCTATAAGCAGCTTCTATATCAAATTGTTTACCCATTCCAATTAAACAAAAATATACATTTTATGAATTCAATAATTAACATAGTCCAAATAAAAGGATAGCTTTAAAATCCAACCCTTGTAACTCAATTTAGGTATGTCATACCACTCATTTGGTATCTAATTAATTGTTTATAACCTTAATTTTGTATAATCCTAATTTATACTTCAAAACTATAACTTACATAATATGTAGTACTTAGCTATTTGCATTTTAATCATCTAATATTTAATTAAATCATCCCATTTTATCTATTTAATGTTCAAATAAATGTTTAGAGCATCACAACATACAACCTTTACTCTACATGTTAAAAATCATTTCTTATATAATATACAGTTTAGGGAAAAACAAAATTGCACAAACACATACTGAAATTGGCATCTATTTCTTTAATTTCTTCTTCCAATAGCTTCAATTCATCATTTCTCTTTTATTTCCTTTCCTTCACACCTAATCCAGTGTCTTCCTCTACATAAATCCATAATTTCACATAAATCCTTCAATTAAATATATACCAACGCTTAAATTCACTAATTTTTTATTAATTATTTCACTAAATCCCTAAATAATTTAATAATATTTATATCTAACCTTTTTTCTCTAATTTTTTCAAAATCCTAGATCTACATCTCCTTACTTTCTTTTAATTTCTCATCACAAAACAAAAATTAATGGTGGAAAAGGACTTACCCAATGCTTAAAAGAGGAGATGCAACAACTAGAGGGGCGGGATTGATAAGAGGCCAAATAAGAGTAGAGAGATAGTAGGGAAGATTGGGATCACTGTCGTGCAAAGGAGAAAGGGAAAGAAGGTGGTGGCACTGGCGGACTGTGATGGTGGCTTCGAAGGGTCCAACAGTGGCGAGGAGCAGCAACGACGAGAGTGTGATCGGATAAGAGAAGGAAAAAGGGAAAGAAGAGAGAAGGGACGGTGAGGGTTTTCTTTTGGGAAGTGATTCTCGATTTTTCTAGCAAAAGAAGGGGAAAGAAGCCAAATCCAAAACAAAATAGTTTTGGCAAATGTCCTCTTTAATCCCTCTACTTTATGCAATTTAATAATTAATTCTAATTCTCTTTCTTTTGTGGATTTAAGCCCCCAAATAACTATAATTCTGCATATAATTCTCCCCTTTATTTACCATACATTATTTCATTTTTAAGACACTCATTTAATTAATATTTACTTTATTATCGGGTCTAGATAAAAAAAATTGGATCGTTTGATTATTACTCGAGTGATTAAAATTTTGGGCATTACATGTCAATACAGGCAAGCTGGGCCAGAGTGAGAAAACTTCCTTTGCCTTTCGCTTTAAGAATCATTGAATACATCATAATGCTTCCTTTCTTTAATGACATGAATTACTCCTGTTGGGACCTTCTTACTACTATTTCCTTTTCCATTGAATGACTACTAAGGTGGTGTTTGATGATTGTCACTTTTGTTCCCTTTAACGAATTATTTCAGCTTGCCCTTCTTGATTTGATATTCTATCTCCCTTTTGAGCTGTCTATAGTCAGTAGTTTTATGCCCTTTGTCTTCGTAAAAAGCACAGTATAGGCTTTGGTCATTGTATAGATCCTTATTAGATTTGGCCAAGTGACTTGGTCATTCTTCTTCATCCAAGATAGCATTTGTGCAATGAAAGCATTCAATTTAGTGAATTGCTATTCACTTTGGCTACCTTAGTATGATTTTCAAACAATATATGCTCTGTTTGACCCCCTCATAGCTCGAAAGTCACCCTTTTTAGAACTTCCTTTGTGCTCTGATACCATTAAATATAATACCTTATACCCGGTTTATTCTAAGACCCGGACATCAGATGTCACACTTGGGTTTAGCTTCCTTTTTTGAGGGCTAATAACAATATATTTATCTAGAAATATTATTATCTTAACAGTTATTGTTTACTTTATACAAATTTTGGCAGAGTTTTTCCTAAAATTCCTTAAAAACCCCCTACCATAAAAAAAAAATTCTTAGCACACTCCGATTTCATCTATCCTACCATCCAACTCCATTTCAAACTCTAACACAATATTTTGCCCATCCTTCTCAATAATTTAACTCATTTTAATCAAAGTTCAAATATAACCATACACAATACTTTTATATACACAAGTTGTAAATTTACATACATAATTTCAATTAAGTTATACAAAACTCACTTTTACACTAACTTTCCAAAGTTATCCACCTAGTGCACATGCCAAAAGCGCACTGAAAATCCCTCAAAAATTCCTCTTCTCGTTATTCTTTAAGAATTAACAAAACCGTTTATCCGTCATCCTCAATCTCAGGAATACTGCCCTTAAACCTGCGTACGAAAAACAACCATATGCTAAGCCAAAAGTTTAGTGGTGACTACCAAATTTACCTTTTTGATTGTACAGTTTTTTTAAAAAATACTTTTATAATGCTTTAATATATTCACATACAAAATCATAAAGTATATATATAAAGGTTGTACATTCCAAACTTATAATGTACATAAGCAATAAATATTGAGACTCCACAAGTAATTTGTATAAATAATTTCTTAAAAATGTACTTAATTGTTTTAAATTACGTGAGATTAAATGGTTAGTTTCAAGGTCGTTGCCTTAATTCACATAAATTATTCACTAAATAAAACCAATTGGGCACGAACATCAAATTTTAAGCATTCACACTAAATCGCATACACACATATACCTGTATATATGTATGCATATTTCTAATGTTATTAAGTTCTACTAACTTATGTAGTGCATACTTAACTATTGACAAATAAGCTTTTTACTATGTTCATTATGGTATTTTTATAAAATTCTTACCTATTTATTCATTTTCAATATTTGTCCCATAGTAAAATTCCAACAAAATTGTATGCTAAGCTAGATAAATGGGAATTAAATATGGGGACCGAGTTCTCAAAATCATATGATCCATTCAACATTATTTCTCCTTATTGACATTCATAATTTTAACTATTAACTATGTTTATACACACACACACACATATATTTAGGTGGACCGAGTTTTCGAAACCATACAGCCCACCGTTTTATATATATATTTTACATATACGTATATGTGAACCGAGCTTTCAGAGTCATTCAATCCGGTAATTACATTACTACTAAACTTCCCTAATAGCATGGCAACCTTATCCCATTACTCCAATTTTTGTCTATTTTTACTAAGGAAAAAATATAACAATATCATTAAACAAATTAAATAGTATCATTAAATATATATATATATATATATATATATATATATATATATTAGCATTACATTCCCATAGCACTTGTCGTTTTCATCATCTTTAACAACTTCATTTCATCATTATTGTTCTCTGTTCCAGTTACAATGTCATTTACTATCATAGGCATCATAATGCTCTACTGGACATTTCCCAATCTCAAGTTATTTTTCAATTTGTAGATTTCTCATTAGTCACCCTTGTTCAAGTTGCACACATAAAATTCTTAGTCATATTTATGCACTAATCATGTAAACCAAGTATACCTTTAGATCATAACATATTCGATCTATATTATCATGCATATAATTGTTTACTTTCCATAATATACTTTTAAGATACATGTTTACTTGTATGTCTTAGGCTTTTAATCACATATTTTGTTCATTCGTTCATATTAACAACTAAAATGAACCATTAAACTAAAATCAAGGTCACATACAAAACAATAGGTGTATAATTTATGCCATATTTGAGAGAGATTACATACCTTTTAGTAGTCATAAGTTGAAACATAAAAATATTAGACCTATAAATAGATGCCTAAGCATGCCCTCTCAAACAACAAAACATAATATATATATAGATAACTATTTTATTCCCAAGTTTATGCAAGAAAATCAACACATACGTTCATATTTCCTTCATCCTTTTAATTCAGGTTTCAAACCTTTAAAATATGAGTTCTATATATAATTATAATCAAACCACCAATAATGCCACTAACCTTGCCTAGGTGAGACAACTATAATATTTATTACTATGAAATTGGATTATTGCTTTCCCTTTCCAGATTGATTTCAATTAACTCTTTTGCCCCATTCTTACTAACAAAATAGCTATCCAATAGGCTTATTCTAGATGGTGAATTTGACACTACTGATGGTAACAAGATATACTGATAAAATTAATTCCATTTTGACTTCACCTAGCTTCATAAAATCAATGTTAGATCAGTTGTTCATTCACAGATGAAGGGCATTGAGATGACATGGTGTTTTTAATAACACTTGATTTAACTATCTGTCACTAATTAAAATTGTTTCCATAGAACTTGACTTAAGAAAAACTAGAGAATTAATTGCTCAATATTCCTAAATTAATCCAAATAACTCATACATCTATATAGACTGATAATATAATGTTAATATACCACATGGTAAATTATAGGAGTGAAGCAAACAAACTTATAGGCATAAAACTACTAGGATATAAGCTAATGGGAAAATTTTAGAGTTTGGTATATCGGGTATATTTCTTGTATTGTTTGTGTGCATATATTTTTATCCATGGCATCATATGCGAAACTATAAAAAGGGCAGAAGAAGTAATAACTCATCAATACTAATTGTATATCCAATATATGTTCTGCAAATATCTCAAGATATATGTTTAGAATTCTAATTCATGAAAGTTATAGTTACAACCCACCTTAAGTGATGTGACAATATAGGGCATATATGTTTAACTTGCAACACACATTTATATTGTAATCAAATTTTCATGCATAGACAATTTCAATCATTTTCTTACTAATTGAGAACACATATACACATAAATTCAATTAAACACAGTAAATCAATTCCCAACACAAATTTCAGAATTAATTCACAAATTTAAAGAGATAATTTTGGTAGCCACATACCACTTGATGTGGAATTCTTACATTTTCACCAATTCTTGCCATCTCTATGCTTCACAGAACCGATGATCGGAGCTTTGCCAGAATACACCAATATTGTTGTCGTGGAGATTAGAGTCTCAGGGTCCCATTTTCAGTAATTATGCACTCAGAGGCCATCTCGATTGGTTGAAAATTGGGTTGGAAGGTCACAACCACCATAACTCTAATCTGCCCATTGCCAGCGAGTGAGGAGAAATAGAGGACACCAAGAAGTTTGCCTCACCGCTGGGAGTTCTCTGGTAGTGGTCATGTTACCAACCTCTTTTGTCGATCACCGAAATGAAGAGAAACACCTTTAGTAAAGAGAGAGAGAGATCGGGACAGTAATGATGCCATAGGTGGAGGAGAGCGATGGGCATAAGGTCGGCGATGGAGAGGCATCGACAGCTCACATCGCCATCATTATTGGCTTCGTTGATTGAACCAAAAAGGGGTGAGTGTCATCTCCCTTGAATCTGCTTCCCTTTTCCTAATTTTCCCCTATTTTTTTCCTTTTTTTCATTTTTCTTCCCTTGTAAATTGTGGCCATAATATTTCATCTAGAGATTTCTAGGGACTCTAGAGATTTTTTGTTTCCCTTGATAATAATAATAATAATAATAATAATAATAATAATAATATTATTATTATTATTATTATTGTTGTTGTTGTTGTTGTTGTTATTGTTGTCGTCATCGTCGTAGTCGTCATCATCACCATCGTTGTTGTTCTTGTTGTTTTTGTTATTATTATTCTTATTATTAACTAATTTCGATTTTAATTTAAATTTTTTTAATAACCATTTATTTTATCTAATCATTTCTAAAATTGGGTTGATCCAACCATACTATTCGGATTATTATAACTCGAGGCATTACAAGAAAAGAATGGTTGATGACTCCTCAATGCTTCTTTTCGAGAATTACTTGAATGTTGAATGACCTTTTTTGATCCTTCCTCTTCCTTTGTGTATTCTTTTTCCTTATAATCTTTTTCAATTGTTTTGGTAGTTACTTGGTAGTTTTTCTATCTCCAAAATATAGTTAACTTTATGTATTTATAAGCCCAAAGGTGTCCCAAATGATGCCTTTTTAGAGAGGGGTGTGAACTTGAATAGATATGTGAAATGCTGCAATGGTTCCCTTTGGTGACAACTTAGCACACTGGTGCTGTGTTAGGTGAGTCGGCACAGGCTGGCTCTATAACGAGTCGACACTGATGGGCGTGAGTCTGCACACTTCAAACTTCTTCATGACTCAATTCAACAAGGCACAAGTTGACATCTTGAGTTACTGTAACGAGCCAGCACAAGCTAGTACGAGTGGGCATAGGCTTTAAAACCTTCTTAAGTCATTTTTCTTCAAATTTTCAATCAAATTCCTCAACTATGCTTCAAATCATCCAATTAGACACAATTAACCTATTAAACAAAGAAGACATAAAAGGTAACATAAAACATAATAAAATAAACAAAACACATGCATAAAAACTAATAAAGTGATGCATAATTAGATAAAATGGCTATACTAAATTGCATGACAACAAATTCCTCCCACACTTAAACCTTGCTTGTCCTTAAGTAAGAATGCAAAAATCCAAGTGGAAGAACTAACAAAAACATTTATCTTCTAAGAATGAAAATGGTTTCCTTAAGATCATCTTTAATATGAATGAGTACTTAAAATAAAATAGCCAATAACTAATTTCCAATACTCAACAATGATAGAGTAGACAAGTTGCATAGCATATTCAATAAATTTAACGTACTATCTTAAGTTATTAAAATCAAAATCAAGAACATAATGTCAATAATCTAACCAAACTATTCAACTAGGATGAATAATCTTCAAACTTAAAAGTTCAAGAACAAACATAGCCATTGGGACAAGGTTAAACTCAGACATTATCTCATAATTCTCATGGTATTTTTAGACATTTAAAAATGTTCTATGTAATTTGCAATTTGTTGGGTGCATTTTATACTCCATCCCACACTTTTTATTTGATTAATCTCAATAGGTGCATTTTTTGTTCCATCCCATATGATGATTGGATTTTTCTTTGTTTTTTTTTACATTATCTCATATGTCTTCATCCATTATGAAAAGTGAACTATACATATTATGGCTATAGTTTCCCTAAGGCTATATAGGTTCCTAAAACCTAAAATTGAATTATGCCATCCTAGTCTTAAGTATAGTTAGAAAAGTGACTAAACATCCAATAGACTTTGAAAATAACAATCAGAGATAGTAAGAAAAAAATTAAAGCATATACTATATGAAATTTAATATTCTACCAGTTAAGCATAAAAAACAAGCTATTAATATAGTATTGAACATGTACTCAATCATAGCAAGAAAAACTTAGAGAAACTAACATAAATATAGAGAAGATAAATGAATATGAATCATATTGCATAGCGTAGTGCATGCAAAACAAAACAAAGCAAATCATACTAAATATGCAAACAAAAACAAAATTAGAAACTAAAAACTAAAACATCCCTTCCCCCACACTTAGAATTTCACATTGTCCCCAATGTAAACCCAATAATATAAAAAGAAAGGAAAAGAAAGAATTTCCTTATTCATCCAAAGGAGAAGGTGGAGACGAATCGACCACATATCCAGCTTAAGTAATAAAAGTATCAATTTTGTGCTCCATGCTCCTTTAACTCCTAACAAGATTACGAGTCATGGTTTCCATCGAATTCAATTGATGCTGTATGGATTGTTGATTTTCTAACACTTGCTCCTAAACCCTTAAAGCTCTACTAGAGAAACCGCAAGATGGGCTATGAGTAACACCATATGTTGGGCCACCTGCACCTTTATAGGAAGTGGCTAGAATATAGCCAATGCTCTATGAGATTCCTCCTGGCACACCAAAATCTTGCTCTTTATCCTCACTCTCTTCCTCCTCTTTTTCACTTTTTTTCTCCTTTTATGGCGATGGTGGTGCCAACCTTCTCCAATAAGAATGAGAGCCGGCAGGTATAAATGTCACAAAGGCATCAAACACCTCACCATGGATCAAGGTTTGCCTAGTGAAATAAGTACACTCATGCACATGGGTAAAATCATCCAAGTTAACATTCAAAGCTTTGGCTATTATGGTGACTATATGACCATGAGTAATAGGGCTATCCTTCTTAAAGGCACATGTTATCATTTAATTGAAAATTCAATAGGTCCAACACATTTGCTTTTGATTATGAATGCACCACATAAGAAATAATTCTTGATATAAAACCCTATTAAATTCAAACTTATGGAAAATAACACATATAAGAACTTTATGCAATAGCCAAAACTTTAAATCCTTAATAAACATTGCTTTTTCCTTTCTTAGGCTGGAAGGGTGTTCTCAAATCATTAAAAATGTTCAAAACTTATTAACTTTGAATTATTTGGAGGATCACACATTTCATCCCTCTTAAAATCAAAAACTCTATGCATAAAGAAATAAGTAAATGTGTACTTCTCCCCTAACATACAACATTCTAACACCCTAGAATCATTTTCACTCACTTCCAAAGTAGTGTAAAATTCTATAAGCAAGTTTATAAAAAAATCTACCAAGGCTACAAGAATCTAAAAGATTGGTAAATGATTCTAACAAACCAAGATCTTTTAAAAAAGTAGTAAAAAGGTATTTACAAGATAATATTTCTCTAGGTTTAAGAAAAAATTAACATTGCACCTTCATGATCATTGGAGATTTGAAATAGGCTCTTATAGATCGAAGTCAAGTCTCCCCTTGTGAAGCTTCCTCTTGTTGCCTTAAAGATGTAGATCCTCTTGTCCTAAGCATTGAATATAATGAGAAGAGATAAAAGAAAATGAAAAATGAACTTGTTAATGTGGAGAATACGTGAAAGAGAAGAAGAAAATAAAAAGTTTGTTAATAGAGTTTTGAGAGAAAGAAGATGATCATATTTTTAGAGAGAGAAACTAAGAAAAAGTGAAGAAAAAGAAGGAAATGAAGGGATATATACATGGAAATAATTCTTTAGGAAAGGGAAAAGGTTGCAACAATAAATTGAAATGAAGACTAATATATATAAGGAAGGAAAATTTGAATAGGGATGAGAAAAATTAAGAAAGGACATGACTTAAAATGAAAAAGGTCATGACTTTTAGGGTTTTCACACCTTTTCAAGAGATTTTTCAAAAGTAACTTAAAAAACAACAAAATTTTAATACCAAAAAATAGAAAACTAAAAAAGGGAAATAAAGATTTGGAAAAATGTTGAAAAATCTGGTAGGTTGTGTGCTGTCATGAGTCGGCACGAGTGGCACCACTCGGCATGTGTGCTAACTATAATGAGTCAGCACGTTAGGTGATGAT